>OY294067.1:158244876-158949277 GCA_958510875.1 Endomychus coccineus | reverse complement strand
GGAATATACTATTTATATATCGATCGGTTTGACCGATCTCCCGCGATAAGGATTAGAAATTTTTATTTTTTCAAGTAAAGCGTATCAAATGAAAGGTCTTGACGCATAGAATATGAATTTTCAACTTTTTCGTGGGAAAATCCCATATGATGAATGTAAATGAGGAAAAACCTCTAACTTTAGCTTCATGGTTATCAAATGAAAGGCGTTGACGCATAGAATGTGAATTTTCGACTTTTTCGTTAAAAAATGCCCATATGGCTCATGTAAATGAGGAAAACCTCTAACTATAGCTTTATGGAGGTGTCACGGTGTATGTCACGTGTGTTACAACGACGAGGTGGCTATCACATGCTCCTCCAGCGAGGTGTCTGTCACGTAGGTCTTAAACGAGGTGTCAGGACGTCTGTCACGGGTTACATCGATGAGGTGGTCAACGAAGTATCTCTCACGCAGGTCTTCAACGAGGTGTCATGGCAACTATCACATACCGTTGTCATAGAAACCATGAAGCTATAGGCTACAGAGCTAACGTTAGTCACAATCATAGAGCTATAGGTTATAGAGCTAACCTAAGTCGCAGAGCATCATGGTGCCTGAGAGAGGTTTCATGGCGTCTGTCATGTGGGTCTTCAACGAGGTATCATGGCGTCTACCGTGTGGACTGTCATGGCGGATCTGTCATAGCGGATCTGTCATAGCGTGTGTGTGTGTGTGTGTGTGTCATGGCGTACGTGAACTGTTATGTGCAGAATGTTAGTTTTCCATATTTTTGGAGTGGGGAAAATCAATACGATGCATACAAATTGAGGTGGGGAGAACATCAAACAATAGCTTTATGTGTAGCAAAATACATAATGATTTTGACGAGTAAGTGGTGTTTTATTGAATTGGAGACTCAGCTATCATAGTTTACAAACGATGATGACGTCACTGCTTCAAACCGATGACAGTAACTGATTCAATCCGGCGACCATAGTTTACGAGCGATGATGACGTCACCAGCCACCTATCATTTGCAGCTATCACGTGCAGAATGTTAATTTCAATATTTTTGATGTGGAAAAAATCGATATGATGCATACAAATTGGGGTGGGGAGAACATCAAACTATAGCTTTATGTGTATCAGAATACATAATGATTTTGGCGAGTAAGTGATGTTTCATTTGATTGGAGACCCAGCGATCATAGTTTACGAACGATGATGACGTCACTGCTTCAAACCGATGACAGTAACTGATTCAATCCGGCGACCATAGTTTACGAGCGATGATGACATCACCAGCAACCTATCATTTGCAGCTGTCACATGCAGAATGTTAAATTCCATATTTTTGATGTGGGGAAAATCAATATGATGCATACAAATTGGGGTGGGGAGAACATCAAACTATAGCTTTATGTGTATCAAGATACATAATGATTTTGACGAGTAAGTGGTGTTTTATTGAATTGAAGATCCGGCGATCATAGTTTACGAACGATGATGACGTCACTGCTTCAAACCGATGACAGTTACTGATTCAACCCGGCGACCATAGCTTACGAACGATGATGACGTCACCAGTCCGGCGATCATAGTTTACGAACGATGATGAGCGGATAAGTAATAATGTGAATAATTATAATGATTGTAATATATTCATGCACATGATTTATCGCCTGATCCAACACTCCGACACGTGCTTCAATACTCAGACACGTGTTAAGCACGTGCTTCAATATTCAGACACATGCTTCAACATTCAGACACGTGCTTCAATATTCAGACACCTGTTCAGACACGTGATCCAATATTCAGACACTTGTTCATACAAGTGCTTCAATATTCAGACACTTGTTCAGACACGTGCTCCAATATTCAGACACTTGTTCAGACACGTGCTCCAATGATAACATGAACAAAGTTCAAAATTCGCATATTACGGTTGATAACGATTCTGAACAGCAAATTGATAACGAGAGAAATTAAAACCGCTAGAATTAAGTAAACGGAAGCTGATAACATGAACCGTGAGAGATATGTTGTTGAAAAATTCTTGTTATGGGGTGAATGACGTGAACATATTTAATGTAATGATTTCGAGATAAAGCTCCCTCCGAATATATCCTAAGTGTACGTATGTGATTGCACTAATCTAGGTTTCCGAATATCTTTATTTGATGGGACATCCCCTCCCTCAATATTTGAAAAAGAATTCAATATTCGGTCGTCGATGAATTAATATGCCAGCGTGAAACATACTCATAATCTCAGTTCAAGTCATACGGGTGATACAGAAACATACAACCTTATAATCCACCGGTACATATCGTTCGAGAGTTTATATGAAGGAGCGATTTCAAGAGCAAAAAAAAATTAGACACATCAATATCATCCTGCTGCATACGGGTAATTATACAGCAACATACAACCTTATAATCCACCGGTACATATCGTTCTAGAGTTTATATAAAGGAGCGATTTCAAGAGCAAAAAAAATTTTTAGATATATTATAATCATCCTGCTGTTTCCATATAAGTTACCAGGGATCTCAACAGAAAACCGGATTCCATATAATTCCTGCAGGTTTAAATCGGTCGAGTTTTTATCAACCCCTTAATGATTCCCGGGCAGAAGTAAGCAGTTGGAGGAGATATCCAGCCATTTTTCAAACGATAACATTTACTAATTTTCAATTCTATCTCAGATCAAGATGTCCATTTTCACTGATTTGGTGAAGCGTATCGCGGCTCTACTAGGACTTCTAACACCCCACTATGATGGAACAGTGGCTGCCAAGGGATTACGGGAATACTCTAAGGGATAAGGGGAAATCATAAAGCCTCAAAATCGGCGAAAACTATTGGAGAGAAGCAGAAGTTGCTATCAGCATTGGGAGCTCTGAAGACGCTGCGGGTCCAGATAAAATCTGCGCAGAAGAGAGGTTCTGATGTAGATTTGGGAGAAGAACCAGCGAGGGAACGAGTTAATTGGGCTGATTCATTGTCTGCGTTCAACAGTCGAATCCGTACTGAAATCATATCCAATTTGAAACATAAAGACCCCAAAGCGTTTCTGGGGGACTGTGAAGCTCTCTCCAAGAGAAGAATTCGGAATGCCCTCAAGAACGAGGAGTCAGTTAAGGTTAATGCAGTATTCTGCGGAGAATTCCGAATCGCTGAAGCAGAGCGGATATTGACTGAGTTCAAATACTTCAGCACATTTAATTCACCTATCTTTCGGGACACTGACTTGGATAGTTGGTTTGACGAAAAGATTGTGAAGCCAATATTGACCCAATTGGGAGAGTTCCGAAAGAAAGATAGCGAGTGGTCGTTGACGAAGATTATCAATTTGGGGGTGAATATTCACAAGTTCACACCGCTACTGGGATTTTCATACATTGATTCACCTGCCCAGATCAGACAAAGAGAGGCCTGCATTAATGTGAAAAATGGGGATGATGCATGCTTCGCATGGGCAGTGACTTCAGCACTATATCCGATCCATGCTTATTCAGATAGAGTTATTTCGTAACCTCACTACACGTAAGTATTAAAATTGAAAGGGATTCAATTTCCGATGACAATGGGCCAGATCCCAAACTTTGAGAAGCAGAATGAAGTCTCCATCAATGTATACATCTTGAATGAAAGCGGAAAATCATTCGTTACATTACCAACCTACCTTCACCTAGGAGGAGAGGGGTAGACACGTTAACCTTCTGCTCAGTCATAGATGGTCGTCTTAGCCAAGTCTAAAATTGACATACCAACATGAATTGGCTTATTCAACCATATTTCCATCTTGTTCAATTCAACTGCTCTAGATGAACTCTGCTACTTTGGTGACACTTCGATGGCATGTCCATCCACATGTGTCCACCGACTGTAATTTCTTGTGGTGTGTTGTCAATGACCAGAGGGTATGACAAAAAGTATATACCAATGTCCAGAGGCTGTTGAAGAAGAGGTTTATGGTAACTTGTACTTGGAGTTTGATAACCTATTATTATTACATAGGTAGACAAGTCTCGATAAGAAATAAATTTTATTATGCAAACTTCGCATATTTTTGTATAACGTGTTTTTATCAAAAGGTCAAGAGATCAAGATTTATGTTTATCGATAAGCTTGTTATGAGAAACTAATCAGGCCAGCATAGATAAGATTTATTTTGAGAGTTTTACATAATCTTCACGTTATCATATCATGCTAATATAATTAAACAGTAAGTTTTTTGTGAAATACCATTCACAGATTGCTTCGTGGAGGTGTCGCCACCATATGACAGCTGTCATGGCGGGCCGAAGGTACAGACTGCTTCGTGGAGATGTCGCCACCACGTGACAGGTGTCATCGCGAACCAAAGGTACAGACTGCTTCGTGGAGGTGTCGCCACCACGTGATAGCTGTCATGGTGGTCCAAAGGTACAGATTGCTTCTTGAAGGTGTCGCCACCATGTGACAGCTGTCATGGTGAACCAAAGGTACAGACTGCTTCGTGGGAGTGGTGCCACCAGTTCGACGTCTGTCACTTCGACGGGGTGTCTGTCCGTGGATCTTCAACGAAGTGTCTGTCACGAGGTGTCATGGCGGCTATCACGTACCATAGAGCTGAAGATTATAGAGCTACCCCAAGTGAGAATCATAGAGCAACATGGGGGGTCGGAAAGAGTTGTCATGGCGGCTGTCACGTGGGTCTTCAACGAGGTGTCATGGCGTGTCTTGGCGGGTGTGACGTGGTGGATCCATGAAACATCTGCCACGTGAACTGTCATGGCGGATCTATGAATGTCAACCATAGCTTTATAGATATCAAATGAAAAGTCTTGACATGCAGAATGTTAATTTCCATATTTTTGATGAGGTAAAATCAATATGATGCATGCAAATTGGATGTGGAGAACATCTAACGATAGCTTTATGTTTATCAAAATACACAATGATTTTGACGAGTAAGTGGTGTTTTATTGAATTGAAGATCCGGCGACCATAGTTTACGAACGATGATGACTTCACTGCTTCAAACCGATAACAGTAGCTGATTCAATCTGGCGACCATAGTTTACGAACGATGATGACGTCACTGCTTCGAACCGATGACAGTAACTGATTCAATCCGTCGACCATGGTTTACGAACGATGATGAACACTTGAATAATGAAACATACATATAAACATTAACGCAAGCGCATTTCATAGTTACCTCGGTTTAATTTTTTGAAATAATAGAAGAACTTAATATTTTCACATCAATATATTAACATTATCATTTGCTAATTCATAAGCTTTATTTTTGCGATTGATAACGCGTTCTATCAATGACTCGATGTTGATATCACTAATCAATTGTTCACCCCCTCTTCTTCTACGGCACGAATAAGATTTCCTCTTGCATACCATTTCGAATCGCGACGGAAATTCTGTTTCACTTCGTTACCAATATCGATGACTTTAGGAGTTCGCATTTGCATCAATAATGATTCGAAATCAATAGCATCTAGAACATAATATTTCTTTCGTGCATCAGTCTTATCACAAATTTCTTAATGGTGTATATGCGGGTTTTTCCTCAACAATCTTGTTATAACACCCTTTTTAGCATGATATTTTTTGCCGCGATAACCTAACCAATCCAATAGATCTTCATTCATTAGAACGCGTTGGTTTAGTTGTATATTCCAAAATAAATAGTTTCTTTTATCATTTCTTATATCGACCCCAAATTTTAGACACACTTCATTAACTGTTAACTTAATAAAATTGTTGGTGGATCATGTAGCCACAGTTCAATCACGAACGTGCGCTGCTAAGTTCATTTTTCTGACTGAACATTTTCTGAAATGATTCTCTCTTACATACGTGAGAACGTGAACGTAAATAGTGGGAGGTGGGGGTAACTCTTCATTGCCATCTCATCGCAAACGTTGATAACTGACTGATAACGTCACTAGTTGTTTCAATTTGTTTCATTTATAGCAACCGGCTCCCATAGTTTACCAACTATGATCGTCGGATGTTCACATCACCACCTACCGTTTGAGAGATAAAAATATCAAATATAATAATAATTACATTTATTTGGAAAAATAAATTTTGATAGTACATCATTCGGAACTAAAATAATAACATTATGATTCATCACCTGGTTCTTCACACCAAATTCCGAACTGATCCTGTTATCGGAGAATACTCCATTATAGGATCGTTAATGGTGATGCAATAAGCCCGGGTGTTTTTGGGGGAATTCAGGAAACTTTCCATCTCTAGTTTGACGTCAACTGTCGAGGACTTTATAGCATCGTTTTGTTTTGAACAATCAATCACAAGAATTGCTTTATTCTTGAATGCTATATAATCTAACATCGGCTCGCTCATTATTTTATTTGAAAATGATTTCTGATCATAGTACATCTGGTATGCTTCCTTGTATTGCTGGTCGGTGGAATTCAATTTCACTGCTTCACATGGATAACACTCTGAATTCAAGTATAATTTTACATTTAGCAAGTTTATATTATCGAAATATGTACTGTGCTTAACAGGCATATTTTTTCGATCAGTTTGGAAAGCTAGAATCACATATCTGGGGCGTTCCAAATCCATTGATGTTTTAACAGCCCAAATGTCGCGAGTGCTTTCCTTCATCAACGGACTTCCATGCAGATCCCAACTGCGGAATGGAATCAAAATCGGCTTCTCAGCACTCAAATTCCCCAACATTTGAAATTTAACTTGATCATTTGGAAACACATGTCGCACTTTTAATGCTATCGTCTTCACATTCATTTTAGCCGTTTTCGTGCCTGTGCTATTAGTTTAGCAATCGTTATTGGTTCGAGACCTTATCAAGCGCAGCTTATGTTTTCCACTCAAAACTTTGTTATAGTCAATGAATAGGCCTAGTAGAAAATTCAACGGTATCCTTAAATTGATTTTATTATTGTAGACTGAACTCATTGTATCCTTATATGACCATCCAGAAATAGCTAGAGGTATAGATTCATGTTCGGCATATGTTAGATAAGCTTTAATGGTGCTGACAATACCAGCATCACATACTTTGTCTATCTCTTTTCCATTCAACTCATAACTGATATATTCGAAGAGATACGCTCCGAAATTATTCGTTAGGGTACATTCACCATCATCACTTGCTTCTGGCTGGAATTCTGCCTCGATGAATAAAGCAGACGAGGCCAAATCTACCAACACATCTTGTTTATTGATTAATATCTCAGTTTCATCGCTGTTGCCAAAAGATGTTGTGTGTGGATAGTAGGTATGAGTTTCTTCTCGGATGATGTCTTCATTGAAGTTTGGCTCGTTGAATATTTGAAGTTTTTCCGACATTGTAACCAAGGAACTTCAAAAGATTTATATTTTTCAATGATAGTGATGCAGAAGCAACCTCCTCCCTTGAACTCATTGTAGATAATGACTGATGGCCAATACGGGGATGTCTTCTATTGCTGGAATCCAAACCCATGTTCTCAAGTGACGTCTACTGCAACAACAACCTTCTCAGATGAATTCTTTTCATATAATGAATGCTGGTGGGTATTGGATTATTATTTATTGTTGGAAGTCATAATCTCTAGCGGTCTTTTTCAATTCCAGCCGTATAATAATTTCTTCTCCACGAAAATTTACCCGTTTCCAATTCTGATCCAAAATATTCAGTGTGATGTTATCAAAAGACGTCTTGTTGATGATCGGTAGATAAATAAGATTCTTCGGCTCTATATCAATGGAAAACCCAGGTGGTACAAGAGGTGAAAACTCATATATCGTATGAGCTAACTTATTGTTACAATATGCTCCTGCGGTTAAATTACACTCCACTCTAATAGTTTGAACTTTGATTATGCTTATGGGTCGATCAGATACGTGTAGTTCACAAGATGTCAATTTCTTCTTGCTGAATCCCAACAGTTCGCTCATACTATCTTTAGGAATAAAATTCACTTCAAAATCACTCTACAGCTCTGTGTGTAGAGTGTTGTTGTTAGATTTCATTGATAATTTCCTGTCACGTTCTTCTTGCTTCACTCCTACCCCACAAACTGCACTTTGTATGAAATCCTCGATGTCTGTCAACTCGTAGGACCCCGTAGTTATAGTTACTACTTCTTCCTCACCCTTCACATTTTTATAATAAAATTCATCAAAACCTTCTTCAATGTTCGGAATGCTATTGTACGTATGCAAACCAACAAGTGCGATAGAATAATATGAATGAGGATCTAGTTCTATAGGTGGGTGAAAATCTACAGATAAGCGGTAGCTCTTACCCGTGATAGTGAACGTTTCAGACATGATTGATGAAAACTTTATCAACAATCTATTTATATACTAATAAATGCAGGGTTAGTCGACCACAACTGAAGAGTTAGAGAGGAATTCCAAACATAACTGTCCACAATTATAAGTGTTACATTGCTGAAAATTGTCGTGATTGAATAATATCTCACACTGTTCGAAATAATCCGCTAGTTCGTGAGGGGGGCGTAAATTGCCAAAACTATCATAATATAAAACTGTATCACCGACTTTATTAAACCCAACCCAGTGAGTGCCTTCATTGTCCGAGCTATCTAAATTAACTATTCCACGCTCGTTTTTCCATGGTCCGTTGGATGGCAGTTCATCACGCATAAATACTTCTCTAAAATGGGGAATTTTCAGAGCTTCTTCTAGTTTTTGTAGATCGATATCGGTTAGAGGTCTTCTGGGTAGGTTCACTGACAGTTTTTTGGATGTTTATTCGAAAATAGACCAAGACCTATAAGCTATAGCTTCCATTGTTTTATTATGCCTTTCCGTTTCCTCCAAGGTTTTCCTTGCTGCTTTGCTGTCGTTGACGGCCTTAGCGATGCCTGCATCATTTCCCGCCAATGCTCCAGCAGCTGATAAACTGACAAACAGAGGTATTAAAAATGGTAGAAATCCTCCAGTCTTTGGAATAGGAATTACTCTTGGTAATCGAACATTTTTCCGACCACCTGCTTCTTTGAATTGTTTTCGTGCAACTTTCAACGCTGTTTGGGATTTTTTCTTCAGATTGGATGGGTCAAACTTATTCTTCATAACTTTTCTCACCCCATCGACAATTGCACTTCCGAACCCAACCTTCTTTCTCATACCCATCCCAAATTTCCTCTTTGCCTTAATAATTTTATTCACACCGAAAGCGACAATCCTCTATCCAAATTTTGTGTCTCTAGATTTGACACGTTGCCAAGCAGGGTTCTCAAATATTTTATCCGCCTCGTGACGTCCTTCCAAACTAGCGTTTCGCAGATATGAAATATCTTGTTGGTGGCAAGCTTTATCGAGTGGATTGATACCTGGATCTCCTCTTCTCAACCGTTCTTCTAATTTTGTACCAGGACCACAGAATTGATAACCAGGAACATGAAGTTCAAACGGGAGCTTGTTTATAAGCGTATTGAGAACACCTTCTCCTACGTATGCTTCCATACAGACTGATGAGAATTCAAGATTGCACCGTTATTCAACGAGGGGAGAGAGAAAGACCAAAGATCTCAAAATGATATTTTTTTATTAATTCCAGAATTTTCTCAATACAAAAGACTCAAGTATAATCTTAACAATATATGTTTTCAAATATTATAATCTTCACTCTTGATTCACCCTCATAGTCACGGAATTTTATTCTATTATAATATCCATACCCTCGGGTCAACATCCAAATGGCCCATGATGGGTTCATTGAACGAGATTCGAATTATCGATCCGACTGTTGTGATTATTATCTGAACCCAACCATTTCACATACTGTTGGCCCTTCCTCTTTCGTAATATTTTTTCGACCAATACACATCGGGTTGTTTTGTTTTCTGTAATTCCTCCTCGTAGAATCCTCCACTTATCGTTTTCCCCAACATATCTTGCAAAATATATGTAACAGGAGCTGTTATGTGAACTTTTATAATTTTGAACAATTTCGTCAACCAATTTGGCGTATATCCTTTTTCAGATATATGTTTAGCCTTACTTATTCGCACCACATCTCCAACGTTGTATTTGTGAGGCAGAGCTAACTTGATGTGTGAGTAGGATCGCTTCAATATTTCGCTATCAATATGTTTTGTCACTTTTATTGGAGCCATATTTATAGTACTATGTTCACGTTTATTATATTTTTCTGTGATTTCTTCAAGTATATCAAGTCATTTGTATTTCCCGCTAAGACTGAATTGTTTGTAGAGCGTTTCCTTTAACGTTCGAATGACACGTTCAGCAATGACTGCTTTTTTCACACTATACGTATTATAATGATTGATATTATGTTTCTGCATTAAATCGTTGAAGTATTCATTGAAGAATTCTTTTCTCTGGTCACTTTGCAGATTCCTAAGCTTACGATGTCCTTCTAACAATATAGAACTGACAGCTTTCCCAACCTCTTCTGCCGATTTCGTTTTCAGCGGTCGAGTCCACAGAAATTTCGAGAAACAATCGATCATAACCAAAATATATTTGAATCTCCTATTTTCACGAGCGTAATTACCCATTTCAGCCAGATCCATTTGCCACAAATCATCCAAACCTTTTATGATTGTTCTGTGTCGTTTGAAATTCTTCCTACTCGGCTTATGAAGCTCATGCACAACATGTTCTCTACTCATCTTATCAATGTGGAAATCTAGTGTAGAATTAATTTATTGGGTATATTCACAGGATTTGGAGTTATACGTTCCGCAGAGCCCTGCTTTGTTGTTGTGGATGATGAGGGTCTCTTCTTAGAAGGTTCCACAGATGTCATCCATCGTTCTAACGCCTCCACTTTACTAGTAATGTCATTTAGACGTATGTTCACACTGTTGAATGTGTTATTGATCTCTTTTAATTCATTTCTGTTTTCACTCACACTATCACTGATTGTTTTATACTCTGATTTTATATAGGTCTCCATTCCATTATATTTATTCTGAATGTCCGTCAGATGTTTATCAATGTTGAGAATAACTTTCTCATTCTTCAATTTATGTTCATCCAGATCCTTGTTGATATCTTTGATCAAATTATCAACCCTAACATTGAAGGTATCTTTAAGACTGGTTTCCGTTTTCAGTTTCAGTTTGTGTGTTAATTTATCAACATATTCTTTATTTGCAACATCTCCATCATCATTCGGCGAGTTAACGTTGCACAATCTACGATTTTCCATATCATAACTTCCATCGCTCGTAAGGAATAATCCTTGTCCGTGAACTTGTTCGAAATTATTATTGAATATATTTGTATCATATATCCACATGGAAGAGGAGGCTCTGCCATACTTATTCATTGAAACTATCTTTATAACTGTGATGGATTTGTCTTACACACGGTTTTTGTTCAATTAAACCTGCCTCTATCAATTCTTCTATTATAGAGACTATCTCGTTGTGATGATTATTGTTACCAGCGTGTGAGGATGCAAAAAAGTCCCAGTCTATCCACAATTTCGTTAACCTCTTCAGTATCTGTGGGGTTATATACGAATTCTCCCCCTTCAGTTACAATATTTGGGATTGGCATGTTCTCCACTTGTGTTGCTGTAGAAACAATACTTTTAGGTTTAATTAACGAATTTTGTTTGATTATTTCAGCATTTTCCGCAATTTCCTCCAAAGGTTTAGATACATTCTTGAACATGTTATCTAGCATTGCATCATTTTCAGCTCTACCCAGTTTTCACAGCCATATATTCTTTCCTCACAACGTTTGCCAACTCCCAAATTTTTTTCTTCAATTGTTGTTTTACTTTTAACTTGTAAGGCAAATTGACGTCCATGCTGAGTGATTTGTCTATTCCAAATGAGAGTATATGTACATGTTAGATGTATATATAGCTATCAAAACTTTTGCGATAACGCCCTTTGTTCATGTCACAGTCTTTGTTTATCATAAGGAATCCATATTTATCTTTCCAACATGCGCTACATATCTCTTCGAATTTCTCGAGTGACATGTCGGTACTTAAATGATCGGTAAATATATGTTTCAAATTGAGTTCATCCTGTTTGAAAATAATCAAGCAATTGGCATTGTCGCGCAATCCATGTTTTGGACATTTAGCAAAAGACAGACAAAGATAGAAACTATCAATCGAGTTGTGTCTCCCTCTTGAAAAATAAGCACGAATTTTCTCCTGTTTCTCATTCATTACATCATCGAATATTATTACCGAATTAGGTTTCGCTTCTGTGAGGTCTATGACTCCATCACTATTAGTATATGGGAAATATCAAAGTCCAACAATGTTCTTCAATGTTCCCCTCAGTAACTGATATTTTGGTTGGTGTAAAGACTTTGAATATATGTACACGTTTTCAAATTTCAGGTCGTTTGCATCTAACAATAGAGATAACATCACATTTGGTTTACCACATTTACTTGGACCAAAGATTAATGTTCGTAGAGCAAAAAGCTGTGACGTTATGGTTGCTCAACATTCTCAATGCTCGACCCTAAGTTCATAATATTCAACGAGTCTCGTTGCTTAAAAATCTTCATGATACCTAGAGGAGCCTCGAAATCATACTGAAACATATGTTAATAAGCATTTGTTTATATACTAGTTGATGATGTTATATTGTGTATGCCCGATAACGCGGTTAAGCACTTCTACGCTTCTGTCAGAAGCAAGTATCGAATACGTGTTAAATAGGTCTGAATGTTGAAGCACGTGTCTGAACACGTGTCTGGATGTTGAAGCAAGTGTCTGAATATTGAAGCACATGTCTATATATTGAAGCACGTGTCTGAATGTTGGAGCACGTGTCGTAGTGTTGAATCACGCGATAAAACATTTGCATGAATGTATTACAATCATAATAAGTATTCACATTTTATAACTTATCCGCCCAATGGTGTGAAGAACCAAGTTCTTCTTCCATTATTTAAAAAAAATCTGTTATCTGTTTCAAGTCTCGACATGAAAACTATTGACCTTGCAGGTAACCAATAAGATCTCCAATTCAATAAAACACCAGTTATTTTTCAAAATCATCATCTATTAATACGTTTCATTTACATTTTCAAAAAGATTTTGAGTAGTAAAACTGATAAGATGCCAAGATTAAAACACCACATTTCATAAATTCCATTTTCTTTCTGTGATGTCGCTCCAGTTTAAATTAATCGGTGCTGTTGGTTGTGATCCCCCTCCAGTTTGCCAGTTATTAGTTCCACCCTCAGTACCATGATCGTCACCTTGAGGGAAAGGGAGAATCCCAAGATTTGTGGTCAGTTCGTTTTCTCCTGAAATCGATAGATCCCTCTTAATCGTTTTTGGAACGATCGTTTCTCCTTCCACATATTCATCATCATCATCATCATCTTCAGCTGTCAGGGCTTCTATTGGGTTAGTTTGTCGTGATAGAATCTCTTTCAATATTTCTTTCAACTAGGCGAATGAGCTCACATTTGTGCATTGTATACCGAAAATGTTGGGATTGAATTTTTCTACCTTCACCAAGGTGTGGAGGGATTCGTTATAGTGATAAGCCATATCTTTCTGGAGAAAATATAATATTATATCGATGTACCGAAATACGGCCGTTGTCGATGAGGGGGCTGTATGAAAAAGCTTTGTTATCAAACCGTGATATTTAGGGGTGAAGTTGCACTCATTCATTTCAACAAAGTAACGATCATTGTAAAAAACATAGGTGTGTCCTGTATATGAGCTCAACACACCCTGTATATGAACATTAGGTGTTTTCAACGTGTGTGAATACGACTTTGGCCAACCGTTAACCAGCTGTAAACTTGGAAATTCCATCATATACACCATTCTATCTATGAAGAATACAATCTCTCCTGAGGGCCGTTGATCAATTGCCGATATTTTCTTGAAATTGCGTGGTAAAAATGATAACCAGTCCGTAATTAACATTGGTTGCTCCATGATTCTAGTTTCTGAATCCATTACCCAAACCCATCTTCCGTAGAAAGTATGCAATCGTTGATTCACCATTAGGAATGTGTAGCCGTTTTATATTACATATATCTGGAGGTGCAGGAGTACTAGTTGTTGAGGTAGTTGTTGAAGTACTAGTTGTTGAGGTAGTTGTTGAAGTAGTGGTAACAGGTATTACAACAGACCTGTTTGTTGGTTTTCCATGCAACCTCTGCACAGCAAAAATATCATCTCTACTCAGAGTTATATTCGAAAAGTCTTTATTCTCTTCGTAAAATGCAACCATTATAGATTCATCATCCATCATGTCCAATTTCATGCAATAGTACCGAAAATAAACTTGCTTCCCTACCCTGAGGTTTCGTTTTTGTTCTACACCATGTTTCATCTTGATCTAGATGTATTTCTACCGCTGATCCATCAGTTACTGGAAAATCCGAATGCGCGAGAATAATTCCTGGTCCGTCAAGCACCCCTAAGCACTTCTGGTTGTTCGATATTCTTCGATGGATACCCTTTTGAAACGAAATAAGCATATCAGCTGTGTCGCTCGTTGTATATTCAAAATTCAATCCTGAATATCTGCCCCATATTCCGAAAATTTCTGTAGTCATTTGAACCAATTGAGGGCGTGCATATCTAAAATGCCATGTCAATTTCTGCTTCACCCATTTTGAACTTATTCTGTATTGGTAAGGATCATCACCTACTCCACATCTTTTTGTTTTCATTAATTTCAGAGTTTCATTACTCAGGGTGCCATCTATAGGTAAACGATAGAATTCTTGAAACACCTTGACCCCGCCCTCCGTATCACTCAAACCATTAGAATTTTCCTCGATAAAACCTTATTTTAATAAATATTCGTTCGCTTGAACAGCGAGGAAACATGAGAAAAATAATAATAACAACATGCAACAAGCAATTGGCATTGTCGCGCAATCCATGTTTTGGACATTTAGCAAAAGACAGACAAAGATAGAAACTATCAATCGAGTTGTGTCTCCCTCTTGAAAAATAAGCACGAATTTTCTCCTGTTTCTCATTCATTACATCATCGAATATTATTACCGAATTAGGTTTCGCTTCTGTGAGGTCTATGACTCCA
Organism: Endomychus coccineus; assembly: GCA_958510875.1. Lineage (NCBI taxonomy): Eukaryota > Metazoa > Arthropoda > Insecta > Coleoptera > Endomychidae > Endomychus > Endomychus coccineus. The sequence goes on along the minus strand of OY294067.1, from coordinate 158,934,245 downwards.
TCACTATTAGTATATGGGAAATATCAAAGTCCAACAATGTTCTTCAATGTTCCCCTCAGTAACTGATATTTTGGTTGGTGTAAAGACTTTGAATATATGTACACGTTTTCAAATTTCAGGTCGTTTGCATCTAACAATAGAGATAACATCACATTTGGTTTACCACATTTACTTGGACCAAAGATTAATGTTCGTAGAGCAAAAAGCTGTGACGTTATGGTTGCTCAACATTCTCAATGCTCGACCCTAAGTTCATAATATTCAACGAGTCTCGTTGCTTAAAAATCTTCATGATACCTAGAGGAGCCTCGAAATCATACTGAAACATATGTTAATAAGCATTTGTTTATATACTAGTTGATGATGTTATATTGTGTATGCCCGATAACGCGGTTAAGCACTTCTACGCTTCTGTCAGAAGCAAGTATCGAATACGTGTTAAATAGGTCTGAATGTTGAAGCACGTGTCTGAACACGTGTCTGGATGTTGAAGCAAGTGTCTGAATATTGAAGCACATGTCTATATATTGAAGCACGTGTCTGAATGTTGGAGCACGTGTCGTAGTGTTGAATCACGCGATAAAACATTTGCATGAATGTATTACAATCATAATAAGTATTCACATTTTATAACTTATCCGCCCAATGGTGTGAAGAACCAAGTTCTTCTTCCATTATTTAAAAAAAATCTGTTATCTGTTTCAAGTCTCGACATGAAAACTATTGACCTTGCAGGTAACCAATAAGATCTTCAATTCAATAAAACACCAGTTATTTTTCAAAATCATCATCTATTAATACGTTTCATTTACATTTTCAAAAAGATTTTGAGTAGTAAAACTGATAAGATGCCAAGATTAAAACACCACATTTCATAAATTCCATTTTCTTTCTGTGATGTCGCTCCAGTTTAAATTAATCGGTGCTGTTGGTTGTGATCCCCCTCCAGTTTGCCAGTTATTAGCTCCACCCTCAGTACCATGATCGTCACCTTGAGGGAAAGGGAGAATCCCAAGATTTGTGGTCAGTTCGTTTTCTCCTGAAATCGATAGATCCCTCTTAATCGTTTTTGGAACGATCGTTTCTTCTTCCACATATTCATCCTCATCATCATCATCTTCAGCTGTCAGGGCTTCTATTGGGTTAGTTTGTCGTGATAGAATCTCTTTCAATATTTCTTTCAACTAGGCGAATGAGCTCACATTTGTGCATTGTATACCGAAAATGTTGGGATTGAATTTTTCTACCTTCACCAAGGTGTGGAGGGATTCGTTATAGTGATAAACCATATCTTTCTGGAGAAAATATAATATTATATCGATGTACCGAAATACGGCCGTTGTCGATGAGGGGGCTGTATGAAAAAGCTTTGTTATCAAACCGTGATATTTAGGGGTGAAGTTGCACTCATTCATTTCAACAAAGTAACGATCATTGTAAAAAACATAGGTGTGTCCTGTATATGAGCTCAACACACCCTGTATATGAACATTAGGTGTTTTCAACGTGTGTGAATACGACTTTGGCCAACCGTTAACCAGCTGTAAACTTGGAAATTCCATCATATACACCATTCTATCTATGAAGAATACAATCTCTCCTGAGGGCCGTTGATCAATTGCCGATATTTTCTTGAAATTGCGTGGTAAAAATGATAACCAGTCCGTAATTAACATTGGTTGCTCCATGATTCTAGTTTCTGAATCCATTACCCAAACCCATCTTCCGTAGAAAGTATGCAATCGTTGATTCACCATTAGGAATGTGTAGCCGTTTTATATTACATATATCTGGAGGTGCAGGAGTACTAGTTGTTGAGGTAGTTGTTGAAGTACTAGTTGTTGAGGTAGTTGTTGAAGTAGTGGTAACAGGTATTACAACAGACCTGTTTGTTGGTTTTCCATGCAACCTCTGCACAGCAAAAATATCATCTCTACTCAGAGTTATATTCGAAAAGTCCTTATTCTTTTCGTAAAATGCAACCATTATAGATTCATCATCCATCATGTCCAATTTCATGCAATAGTACCGAAAATAAACTTGCTTCCCTACCCTGAGGTTTCGTTTTTGTTCTACACCATGTTTCATCTTGATCTAGATGTATTTCTACCGCTGATCCATCAGTTACTGGAAAATCCGAATGCGCGAGAATAATTCCTGGTCCGTCAAGCACCCCTAAGCACTTCTGGTTGTTCGATATTCTTCGATGGATACCCTTTTGAAACGAAATAAGCATATCAGCTGTGTCGCTCGTTGTATATTCAAAATTCAATCCTGAATATCTGCCCCATATTCCGAAAATTTCTGTAGTCATTTGAACCAATTGAGGGCGTGCATATCTAAAATGCCATGTCAATTTCTGCTTCACCCATTTTGAACTTATTCTGTATTGGTAAGGATCATCACCTACTCCACATCTTTTTGTTTTCATTAATTTCAGAGTTTCATTACTCAGGGTGCCATCTATAGGTAAACGATAGAATTCTTGAAACACCTTGACCCCGCCCTCCGTATCACTCAAACCATTAGAATTTTCCTCGATAAAACCTTATTTTAATAAATATTCGTTCGCTTGAACAGCGAGGAAACATGAGAAAAATAATAATAACAACATGTTGACCGGTCAACAACTTCACACTTAATGATTGCGGAGATATGATAACCTTGTGTAATATCAGAGAATGTCGCCGGTGACGTCATCATCGTTCGTAAACTATGGTCGCCAGATTTAATCAGTTACTGTCATCGGTTTGAAGCAGTGACGTCATCATCGTTCGTAAACTATGATCGCCGGTTCTTCAATTCAATAAAACACAACTTACTCCTCAAAATCATTATGTATTTTGATACACATAAAGCTATCGTTAGATGTTCTCCCCACCCAATTTGCTCGTATCATATTGATTTTACCTCATCAAAAATATGGAAATTAACATTCTGCATGTCAAGACTTTTCATTTGATACCTATAAAGCTATGATTGACATTCATAGATCCGCCATGACAGTTCACGTGACAGATGCTTCATGGATCCACCACGTCACACTCGCCAAGAGACGACATGACACCTCAATGAAGACCTCACGTGACAGCCGCCATGACAACTCTTTCCGACCCCCCCCATGTTGCTCTATGGTTTTGACTTGGGGTAGCTCTATAACCTTCAGCTCTATGGTACGTGATAGCCGCCATGACACCTCGTGACAGACACCTCGTTGAAGCCACACGGACAGACACCCCGTCGAAGTGACAGACGTCATGATATCTCACCGCGTGACAGATCATGTGATTTCAAAACCGGACAAGTCAAACTCGACTTCTAAAATATATCCTACATCAGAATCATCTGGAACTGTAGTAACATCAATATTTGTATCACACCATTCAAATCCACCATATGGGAGAGCTTGGCTCATGGCCCAACCATACTGATTATTGACGTCATAATACATCAAATAAGAATCAGCTTCCGAAGGATTATAATTTGACATATATTTATTGTTGGCCTGTGCTCTACGCTCAGAACAAACTTGACTGAGTCCACCTCTAATCCCTTTCTCAACGAATAGAAATATATCGAGATCTGTGAGAAGCTCCAGTCCTTGTTTCGTATGTTTCAGCATCGCATCCCAAGTAAAGCCAGGTAATGTAAAGTAGTGTGCAGGATCCAGATTGTATGTTTGATGACAGCTATTTCTGAATTGCTCAAAAACATCGGCTAGTAGCATTATATTCGTCTTCATGTACGAATCAACATACTGCCCTCAGTTTTGACACACACATTTTTCCTATAAATGCTGGGCTCGCTGGTAGAGTCTTCGCGGGCATGGTTTATCCTCCAATTTATTGTAGAAAGCATCAATAGGCGGTAAAAACGATTCTGAGGATCTGTCAAATGAGTCGACATAATCATATGGCATAACACCTTTCTTTGTTAAAAGCTCAACTTGTTCATCACCATGTTCCCCGAACTGACATTTCAAATTTGGGAAATCATTCAAGTATGATGCTAGCTTATCAAGGGAGGAATTCATAAATCTGAATGAGTCGATGAATCTCAATTGAATGAGTGCATCATCGACATGCTTAGTAAAATTGATTTATTTTTCCTTAGTTATCTGAAGCAAATCGATTTAACCCCCCATTCGCGAGGCTACATCTTCGATGATAAAGTTAGCATCATAATTGCTAAGATTGTGAAAAACTACAGGAACAACATGCGTGTCCTGATGGTTCATATTGCAGCCTTCATTGGCGGCCCCCCAATAATTTCTCAGCGGCAGCAGGTGATTATGATCCCGCAATTTTTTATCAGCTTCCGAGAATGGCTGTTCGCAAATGTGGCAATATTTTGCCCTTCTGAATGCAGCTTCTTCGTCCTGTGACATATCTATGTCATAAGGGCACCAGAAAACTCCACCCAAATCTTCGGCGAGCTGTTTCATCTCATCCGCGAACCAGCTCATGCAATCCACACCTTGATGAGCCCGATAGAAGGATAGGGAATCTTCATATGAACATTTCATGTAATATCCGATAGCTGCAGGGATATGTTGTTGAGGCTTTTCCGTATCCAAAGTGAGGCTGAGAACTCTTTCCAGATTTGCATATACCACAAATGGAGCTTTCACTTTATTCTTGAAATTTTTTAATTTCAGGATATTCTTTCCAACTTCCGGCATCTTAACTTAACAGTTATTCTGCTTCTCACAGTCTTCAGTATGCTTAGCTAACTTCTCCTCAGAGCGGAAGTTATGGAGGCATCGTTCGCGAAAATATTTCTGCCCATCATGTTTACTCAGCTGCGAAGAAACCAGGTGTGATAGATCTTTGATCCATACGTAATAAAAACGGATTGGGGTTGCATCATCGCTATCTTCTCCTTCCTTCCCAAAGTAACGATCTTGAATAAGCAGAAGGTTAACGTGTCTACCCCTCTTCTCCTTCGTGAGGTAGGTAGGTAATGTAACGAATGATTTTGCATTTCCATTTAAGATGTATACATTGATGGAGACTCAATTCTGCTTCTCAAAGATGGGTATCTGGCGCATTGTCATCGGAAATTGAATCCCTTTCAATTTTAATACTTCCGGGTAGTGAGGGTACGAACTAACTCTATCTGAATAAGCATGGATCGGATATAGTGCTGAAGTCACTGCCCACGCGAAGCATGCATCATCCCCATTTCTAACAATAATGCAGGCCTCTTTGTGTTTGATCTGGGCAGGTGAATCAATATATGAAGGTCCCAGTTGCGGTGTGAACTTGTGAATATTCACCCCCAAATCGATAATCTTCGTCAACGCCCACTCGCTATCTTCCTCTTGAAACTCTCCCAATTGGGTCGATATTGGCTTCACAATCTTTCCGTCAAATCAACTATCCAAGTCAGTGTCCCGGAAAATTGGTGAATTGGATGTGCTGAAGTATTTGAACTCAGTCAATATCTGCGCTGCTTTAGCGATTTGAAATTCTCCGCAGAATACTGCATTATCCTTAACTGACTCCTCGTTCTTGAGGGCATTCCGAATTCTTCTCTTGGAGAGAGCTTCACAGTCCCCCAGAAACGCTTTGGGGTCTTTATGTTTCAAATTGGGTATGATTCCAGTACGGATTCGACTGTTGAACGCAGACGATGAATCAACCCAATTAACTCGTTCGCTCGCTGGTTCTTTTCCTAAATCTACACCAGAACCTCTCTTCTGCGCAGATTTTATCTGGACCCGCAGCGTCTTCAGAGCTTCCAATGCTGATAGCAACTGCTGCTTCTCTCCAATAGTTTTCGCCAATTTTGAGGCTTTATGAATTCTCCTTATCCCCAACAGCATTAACGCAATCTCTCGGCGGCCACTGTCCCATCATAGTGGGGTGTTAGAAGTCCGAGTAGAGCCGCGATATGCTTCACCAAATCAGTGAAAATGGACATCTTGATCTGCGATAGAATTGAAAATTAGTAAATGTTATCGTTTGAAAAATGGCTGGATATCTCCTCTAACTGCTTACTTCTGCCCGGGAATTATTGAGAAGTTGATAGAAACTCGAACGATATAAACCTGCAGAAATTATGTGGAATCCGGTTTTCTGTTGAGATCCCTGGTAACTTATATGGAAACAGCAGGATGATATTATTGGATCTAAAATTATTTTTTGCTCTCGAAATCGCTCCTTCATATAAGCTCTCGAACGATATGCACCGGTGGATTATAAGGTTGTATGCTGCTGTATAATCACCCGTATGACTCAAACTGAGATTATGAGTATATTACACGTTGGTATATTACTCCATCGACGACAAAATATTGAACTTTTTTTCAAATATTGGAGGAGGGGATGTCCCCTCAAATACAGATATTCGAAAACCTAGATTGGTGCAAACACATACGTACGCTTAGGATATATTCGGAGGGAGCTTTATCTCGAAATCATTACATTAAATATGTTCACATTATCAACCCCATAACAAGAATTTTTCAACAAACATATCTCTCACGGTTCATGTTATCAGCTTCCGTCTACTTAATTCTAGCGGTTTTAATTCCTCTCGTTATCAATTTCCGGTTCAGAATCGTTATCAACCGTAATATGAGAATTTTGAACTCTGTTCACGTTATCATTGAAGCAAGTGTCTGAACAAGTGTCTGAATATTGGAGCACGTGTCTGAACAAGTGTCTGAATATTGAAGCACGTGTCTGAACAAGTGTCTGAAAATTGAATCACGTGTCTGAAGACGTGTCTGAATATTGGAGCACGTGTCTGAATATTGAATCACGTGTCTGAACACGTGTCTGATCACGTGTCTGAATGTTGGAGCATGTGTCAGAATCATTATCAACCGTAATATGAGAATTTTGAACTTTGTTCACGTTATCATTGAAGCACGTGTCGGAACAAGTGTCTGACAGACGTCGTGACACCTCGTTTAAGACCTACGTGACAGATACCTCGCTGGAGGAGCATGTGATAGCCACCTCTTCGTTGTAACACACGTGACATACACCGTGACACCTCCATAAAGCTATAGTTAGAGGTTTTCCTCATTCACAGAAGCCAAATGGGGATTTTTCAATGGAAAAGTTGAAAATTCACATTCTACGTGTCATAACCTTTCATCTGATACCCATTAAGGTATAGTTAGAAAATTTTCCTCATTTACATGCACCATATGAGATTTTTTCACGAAAAAGTTGAAAATTCTTATTCTACGCGTCAAGACCTCCCATCTGATACCCATAACGCTATACTTAAAAAAATAAAAATTACAAATCCTTATTGCCTGAGATCGGTCAAACCGATCGATACATAAATAGTATATTCCTATTCAGCACACCACGTAGATTAAGAAAATGCAATAAAATAACCACTTGGTTTCACTTCCGGTGTGACAATGTGTCGACTATATAACTCACTTCCGGTTTAACCCTGATGATGATGCTTGAGTCGATGAAAATCTTGTTCAGCTCATCATGTAGATTCAATATATGCAATAAAATAACGACTTCCGGTGTAGACCCCTTCACTCCGATGATGATGCTTAAGTCGATGAAAAACACATGTGGCATGTGCCGTCGCGACTCTGAAACACTATGACAGTTCATTCATAGATGGCACGCCCCCCACGTGACACCTCGTTGAAGACCACGTGACAGACATCTCGTTGAAGACCCTGTGACAGGCCCGTGGCTGCATAAGCAACCTTCATACCAAAACCATAGATTGCCTTCATACCATATTTGGGAGAGCCATAGATCACCAACCCAAAGTTGGAAGAACCATTGACTACCGATATCAAACCCTAGCTGGTAGAAACGACACCAACCATAGGTCCCCATCGGATAGAGGTGAAGCGTCACCAAACCCTAGTCACCTAGCGGACAGAAGCGACACCAAACATTAGCGGGCAGAAGCGACACCACACCCTAGCGGGCAGAGGCGACACCAAACCCTTGCCACCTATCGGGCAGAAGCGACACCAAACCCTGGCCACCGAAGTCCCCCACGTGACAGACTCCATTTTGTATACTGAAAATAATATCAGCATATCTATATGTTCAAGATGATTGAAATCGCATTTTGTAATATAGCAATCGAGTTGAAATAAGGTATAGACGGCTCGAATAAACGTCATGAAAGTATTTTCCTTATAAACATCGCATTTGAGAAATGCTCATGCAGAAGATATCATTTCCATACTGTATAACGTAACATTCCATCTATGCACCCACTTCGATGAAGGAGCAGCAGCCCTCCCATGATACCTCGATGAAGACCCGCGTGACAGCCTCTTTCAAAAATCACGTGCCTGACTGGCGACATGCACAAAACAAACACCATTATAACTCTTTCAAAAACCCTGTAACTGACGCTATGAAGAAACAGCCTGTATAACGCCACATTCCATACCTCGCTAGTAGATGTGCTATGACAGTTCGGGACCAAAATCACCCTTTTTTGCATGTAAATCTCCATAAGGAAATCTAAGGTTCATTTTAGCGAAAATTGACCATCCCAAGGTCATCCACAATCACGCATGCGCAGTCATGTCGATGGGAGGGGTAGGTAGTCTATGGTTCTATGAACTAGTCTATGGTTCCCGAAGTCTGTGAACTGGTCATCTGTCTATGGTTCTTCCTTAACTATGGTCGGGTCAAGTCTGTGAACTGGTCATCTGTCTATGGTTCTTCCTTAACTATGGTCGGGTCAAGTCTGTGAACTAACCATCTGTCTATGGATCTTCCTTAACTATGGTCGGGGCAATCTGAAGTCTATGAATTAGGTATCTGAGTACTCACATTCTACTGAAATGATTTTTCTACGCACCGAGATTCGAACCTGGGAAATAAACTCTAAAGTTAGGCGGCTTAACCGCGAAGGTGGTGGTGGACTTGAACAATTTAATGCACTCCTACTGAAAATGAAATATTTTTCTACACACGGGAATCGAACCCGAGAAATGAAATCCAAAGCCGGCTCCTTAACCGCTCAGCTATGGAGGAATTGAGAACAAGTGATTTTAATGTTGTAGATATAACCGTGGGGTATCCGGTCTGAGTGATAAGTGCGAATATATTGCAGTCTATATGATGCAGGTAATTGTTTTACATGACGTCAGTCATGCAGGTATGTCACGAAGCCTACAGCGAGGTATGGAATGTGAGGCTTCATAGCACTAGCCCATAGGGGTTTTGAAATAGTGTTGTTTGTACATATCGTCAGTCACGTGATTTTTTGAAAGAGGCTGGTATTCATCGGAGGTATCATGGGAGGGCTGCTGCTCCTTGAATGTATAGATGGAATGTTATACAGTACGGAAATGATATCTTCTTCTGCATTTCTCAAACGCGATGTTTTTAAGGAAATTACTTTCAAAAACGTTTATTCAAGCTGTCTGTACCTTACTTGATTGCTATATTACAAAATGCGATTTCAATCATCTTAAACATATATGGAAATTATTTTTAGTATACAAAATGGAGTTGGGAGACTTCAATGGGGCATGGAATGTGGGGTTGTTTATGTATGACGTTAGTCATGTGAATTTGAATGAAGCTGGAGCGATCTCCAACGAGACAGGTGTGTATGTGAGGTTATACAGAGTGTGCAGGTATAATGATGTCTATCACGCAGGTCTTCAACGAGGTATCTACCTTGCAAGAGCCTTCAATGAAATGTGGGGTTGTTTGTACATCCCGTTAGTCGCAGGGTTTTGTCTGAGTTATAATGATATCGTACGCGGCGCATTGTCTGCCCCCCACAAGTCTTCAATAAGGGGTCATAACATCTAACATGCGATAGTTTACAAAAAAAAATGCTGCTTCTCATAATAGCGATATTATGAAGCGTTTGCAGAAATAACTATTAAATCATCTAAGGGCTTTTTGCTTGATTAGTACTAGCGAGTACAATATTCGTTATAATATTATAAGTATGCATCATTAGCTTACTTGTGCGATAAGGTTGTGTTAAATCATGTCCAACAGCAATGTATTCAACTTGGAATTATCGTAATGATGCGCGCGATCCTTCAATGTTAAAGTAGTTTCATAAGTTATCCGAAAGTAATATGAATATATTAAATGTTTTTCCAAAATTAGTTCCGAAGTAAACATAATTCGCTATAATATTCATTCATGTATGTTACATAAATTATCCGATATAAATCAAATAAGTTTTGTGTCAGGTTGAACAATATTCACTATCATATTTTGCGGTAGAGCTACAGCTGGTTCGAGAGAGATAAGAAAGATACGCCGATCACCTTCAAACGCGATGAGAATACTTTATTTTAAATCACACATATAGTATGTATATATTCGAATCATATTGAATGTAAATCGCATAATATGATCCGAAATCTAGCTGCTGCTGGGTGTAGCCCAATATCTATACAGAATCTAGACGAAGCGGTGTTACGCATCACGATGATTATTCGAACTGCCTGTACAGCTCGATTGCTATATAACAAAATACATTTTTAATCATCTTAAACATATAGATGTGCTAATATAATTTTTTCAGTATGCAAAAATATACTAATAAAACATTTTTCATCAGTAGATGTACTCCGCTACCACGGCACCAGGATATCCGGTCTCCACTTCCGGTCTAGCTGTCGATGTGCATCCGGTGCATGAGCTCGTTCTTATCAGTTTGAAAGGATGTAGGTGATAAGGATTTTATTTTATTTGTAAAGAGTATACAGGGTGTGTTCAAAAAGTGTGTCACATGTACAGAGTCACGTGACTAACACATGACAGCATGGCGGCCCTAAGGTCCAACTGTCATGGCGGTCATAAGGACCAGCTGTCATGGTGGGCATAAGGACCAGCTGTCATGGCGTCCATAAGGACCAGCTGTCATGGCGACCATAAGGACCAGCTGTCATGGCGATCATAAGGACCAGCTGTCATGGCGACCATAAGAACCAGCTTTCATGGCGACCATAAGAACCAGCTGTCATGGTGACCATAAGGACCAGCTGTCATGGCGATCATAAGGACCAGCTGTCATGGCGATCATAAGGACCAGCTGTCATGGCGGCCATAAGGACCAGCTGTCATGGCGATCATAAGGACCAGCTGTCATGGCGACCATAAGAACCAACTGTCATGGCGACCATAAGAACAAGCTGTCATGGCGGCCATAAGGACCAGCTGTCATGGCGACCATAAGGACCAGCTGTCATGGCGACCATAAGGTCCAGCTGTCATGGCGACCATAAGGTACAGCTGTCATGGCGAACCCAAGGTACAGACTGCTTCGTGGAGGGGGCTCCGCCACCTCTAGGAAGCAATCTGTACCTTTGGTCCAAAGGTACAGGCTGCTTCATGGAGATGTCACCACCACGTGACAGCTGTCATTGAAGGTACAGAATGCTTCGTGGAGATGTCGCCACCACGTGACAGCTGTCATGGCGACCCTTGGGTACAGGCTGCTTCATGGAGATGTCGCCACCATATGACAGCTGTCATGGTGAACCAAAGGTACAGGTTGCTTCGTGTAGGTGTCACCAACACGTGACAGCTGTCATGGTGAGCTAAAGGTACAGAACGCTTCGTGGAGATGTCGCCACCACGTGACAGCTGTCATGGCGACCCTTGGGTACAGGCTGCTTCATGGAGATGTCGCCACCATATGACAGCTGTCATGGTGAACCAAAGATACAGGTTGCTTCGTGTAGGTGTCACCAACACGTGACAGCTGTCATGGTGAGCTAAAGGTACAGAACGCTTCGTGGAGATGTCGCCACCACGTGACAGCTGTCATGGCGACCCTTGGGTACAGGCTGCTTCATGGAGATGTCGCCACCATATGACAGCTGTCATGGTGAACCAAAGGTACAGGTTGCTTCGTGTAGGTGTCACCAACACGTGACAGCTGTCATGGTGAGCTAAAGGTACAGAACGCTTCGTGGAGATGTCGCCACCACGTGACAGCTGTCATGGCGACCCTTGGGTACAGGCTGCTTCATGGAGATGTCGCCACCATATGACAGCTGTCATGGTGAACCAAAGGTACAGGTTGCTTCGTGTAGGTGTCACCAACACGTGACAGCTGTCATGGTGAGCTAAAGGTACAGAATGCTTCGTGGAGATGTCGCCACCACGTGACAGCTGTCATGGCGACCCTTGGGTACAGGCTGCTTCATGGAGATGTCGCCACCATATGACAGCTGTCATGGTGAACCAAAGGTACAGGTTGCTTCGTGTAGGTGTCACCAACACGTGACAGCTGTCATGGTGAGCTAAAGGTACATGCTGCTTCGTGTAGGTGTCACGTGACAGATGTCATGGCGGACCGAAGGTACAGGCTGCTTCGTGTAGGTGTCACCACCACGTGACAAAGACTGCTTTGTCATTGTTTCAATCCGGCGACCATAGTTTACGAACGATGATGACGTCACTGCTTCGAACCGATGACAGTAACTGATTCAATCCGGCGACCATAGTTCACGAACGATGATGACGTCATCATCGTTCACGAACTATGATGGGCTAATGAGGAATAAAATGTGAATAATCATAATGATTGTATTACATTCATACACATGTTTTTTCGCATGATTCAACACATGCTTTAACATTCAGACAAGTGTTTCAACATTCAGACACGTGTTTCAACATTCAGACACGTGTTTCAACATTCAGACACGTGTTTCAACATTCAGACACGTGTTTCAACATTCAGACACGTGTTTCAGCATTCAGACACGTGTTTCAGACACGTGTTTCAACATTCAGACACGTGTTTCAACATTCAGACACGTGTTCCAGCATTCATACCTATTTAACATGTATTTGATACCTGATTTTGACAGAACCGTAGAAGCACCTAACCGCGCGATCAGACATACACAATATAACATCATCATCTAGTATATAAACAAATGCTTATTAACATATGTTCCAGTATGATTTCGATTCGCCTTCAGGCATGATGGAGATTGTTAAGCAAAAAGACTCGTTGAGTATTATGAACTTAGGGTCAAGCAATGAGAATGTTGAACAACCACAACGTCACAGCTCTTTGCTGCCTAATACTCTACGAACAATAATCTGTGGTCCAAGTAATTGTGGGAAAACAAATGTGATGTTATCTCTATTGTTAGATGCAAACGGTCTGAAATTTGAAAACGTGTACATGTATTCAAAGTCTTTACACCAACCAAAATACCAGTTACTAAAGGAGACATTGAAGAAAATTGAGGGGCTTGGATATTTTCCTTGTACCGAAAGTGATGAGGTCATAGACCCCACAGAAGCGAGGCCTAATTCAATCATAATATTCGATGACGTGATGTTTGAGAAACAGGAGAAAATTCGTGCTTATTTTTCAAGAGGGAGACACAACTCAATTGATAGTTTCTATCTTTGCCAGTCTTTTGCTAAATGTCCAAAACATGGATTGCGCGACAATGCCAATTGCTTGATCATTTTCAAACAGGATGAGCTCAATTTGAAACATATATTCACCGATCATATAAGTACCGACATGTCACTCGAAAAATTCAAAGAGATATGTAGCGTATGTTGGAAAGATAAATATGGATTCCTTATGATAAACAAAGACTGTGATATGAACAAAGGACGTTATCGCAAAGGTTTTGATAGTTATATATACATCTAACATGTATATATACTTTCATTTGAAATAGACAACCCGCTCAGCATGGACGTGGGTGTGAGTAACACGCTTGAAGAAAAACAACAATTGAAGAAAAAAATTTGGGAGTTAGCAAACGTTGTGAGGAAAAAATATATGGCTGTGAAATTGGGTAAAGCTGAAAATGATGAGATTCTAGATAATATGTTCAGGAATGTATCTAAACCTCTGGAGGAAATTGCGAAAAATGCTGAAATAATCAAACAAAATTCGTTGGTTAAACCTAAAAGTATTGTTTCTACAGCAACACAAATGGAGAACATACCAATCCCAAATATTGTAACTGAAGGGGAAGAGTTCGTATATAACCCCCAAAATACTGAGGAGGATGTGTTTACCCTCGAACCTACTATCGATCAGATTCGTGAAGAATTCAGAAAACATAAGAAAGATAATGCAGAGGCTACAGAGGAGTTTCTGCAACAATACCCCACATTAGCACGTTATTACTTGGAAGGATTCCTATTGGATGATGATGTCAAGAAATACGATGATAGAATGGGATTGCAATATAATTCAACTTTAGACAAATGGTTCATGGGTAATCAACCTATAGAAATTGATAGTGAGAGTAATATAATTATCAAGGGTACTCCGTTCAAGGGTACCACAGGACTGTATAATTTGATATTTTATAGAGATGTTCTACCTGATACTTACACTGTGGAAGATGGGAAAAATTACAGTCAAATGATGGAAATGACTAGTGCCCATAGGCGTAATAACGATCCAGCTGATCGAATAAGAAACATTGTAAAATACAAAAATGTACTGAAACCTTTGATTAATTCCATGAAAAGACCCAGAGCCAAAACATACACTGGAAGTGCATATATCAAAAATGATATGCTTGAATATAACGAGAAACCTATCGAATATGTTTATTGGGATGACGTTAACGAAATTGTGGATAGACTGAGACTTCTTGTTGCATCCTCGCATGCAGGTAACCATAATCATCACAATGAGATAATCTCTATAATAGAAGAATTGATAGAGGCAGGGGTAATTGAACAAAAACCAGGTGTAAGACAAATTCATCTCAGTTATAAAGATGGTTTCAATGGATAAGTTTGGCAGAGCCTCCTCTTCCATGTGGATATATGATACAAATGTATTTAATAATAATTTCAAACAAGTTCACGGACAAGGATTATTCCTAACGAGCGATGGAAGTTATGATATGGAAAATCGTAGATTGTGCAACGTAAAATCACCGAATGATGATGGAGATGTTGCAAATAAAGTATATGTTGATAAATTAACACACAAACTGAATCTGAAAACGGAAACCAGTCTTAAAGATACCTTCAATGTTAGGGTTGATAATTTGATCAAAGATATCAACAAGGATCTGGATGAACATAACTTAACGAATGACAAGGTTATTCTCAACATTGATAAACATCTGATGGACATTCAGAATAAATATAATGGAATGGGGATCTATATAAAATCAGAGTATAAAACAATCAGTGATAGTGTGAGGGAAAACAGAAATGAATTGAAAGAGATCAATAACACATTTAACAGTGTGAACATGCGTCTAAATGACATTACTAGTAAAGTGGAGGCGTTAGAACGACGGATGACATCTGTGGAACCTTCTAAGAAGAGACCCTCATCATCCACAACAACAAAGCAGGGCTCTGTGAAACGTATATCTCCAAATCCTGTGAATATACCCAAAAAATTAATATTACACTAGATTTCCACATTGATAAGATGAGTAGAGAACAAGTTGTGCATGAGCTTCATAAGCCGAGTAGGAAGAATTTCAAACGACGCAGAACGATCATAAAAGGTTTGGATGATTTGTGGCAAATGGATCTGGCAGAAATGGGTAATTACGCTCGTGAAAATAGAGGATTCAAATACATTTTGATTATGATCGATTGTTTCTCGAAATTTCTATGGACACGCCCGCTGAAAACAAAATCAGCCGAAGAAGTTCGGAAAGCGGTCAGTTCTATATTGCTAGAAGGACATCGTAAGCCTAGGAATCTGCAAAGCGATCAGGGAAAAGAATTCTTCAATAAACACTTTAACGATCTAATGAAGAAACATAATATCAATCATTATAATACGTATAGTGTGAAAAAAGCAGCCATTGCTGAACGTGTCATTCGAACGTTAAAGGAATCGCTCTACAAACATTTCAGTCTCAGCGGGAAATACAAATGGCTTGATATACTTGAAGAAACCACAGAAAAATATAATAAACGTAAACATAGTTCTATAAATATGGCTCCAATAAAAGTGACGAAACAGATTGAGAGCGAGATATTGAAGCGATCCTACTCACACATCAAGTTAGCTCTGCCTCACAAATTCAACGTAGGAGATGTGGTACGAATAAGTAAGGCTAAACATATTTTTGAGAAGGGATTTACGCCCAATTGGAGTACGGAATTATTTAAAATCATCAAAGTAAAAATTACCAACCCGGTCACATATCTACTAGAAGATATGACCAACGCACCAATCAGCGGCTGTTTCTACGAGGAAGAATTACAGAAAACAAAACAACCCGATGTGTATTTAGTCGAAAAAATATTACGAAAGAGGAGGGGTCAACAGTATGTGAAATGGTTGGGTCTAGATAATAATCACAACAGTTGGATCAATAATTCGGATCTCGTTCAATGAATCCATCATTGATCATTTGGAGATTATTAGGAACAAACAAATAGCTGGAATATTATTGACTCGAGGGTATGGTTATTATAATAGAACAAAAATTCCGTGAATATGAGGGTGAATCAAGAGTGAAGATTATAATATTTGAAACATATATTGTTAAGATTATACTTAAGTCTTTTGTATTGAGAAAATTTTGAAATTAATAAAAAATATTATTTTGAGATCTTTGATCTTTCTCCCTCCCCTCGTTAAATAACGGTGCAATCTTGAATTCTCATCAGTCTGTATGGAAGCGTACGTAGGAGAAGGTGTTCTCAATACGCTTATAAACAAGCTCCCGTTTGAACTTCATATTCCTGGTTATCAATTCTGTGGTCCCGGTACAAAATTAGAAGAACGGTTGAGAAGAGGAGATTCAGGTATCAATCCACTCGATAAAGCTTGCCGCCAACACGATATTTCATATCTGCGAAACGCTAGTTTGGAAGGACGTCACGAGGCGGATAAAATATTAGAGAACGCTGCTTGGCAACGTGTCAAATCTAAAGACACAAAATTTGGAGAAAGGATTGCCGCTTTCGGTGTAAATAAAATTATGAAGGCAAAGAGGAAATTGGGAATGGGTATGAGAAAGAAGGTTGGGTTCGGAAGTGCAATTGTCGATGGGGTGAGAAAAGTTATGAAGAATAAGTTTGACTCATCCAATCTGAAGGAAACATCCCAAACAGCGTTGAAAGTTGCACGAAAACAATTCAAAGTAGCGGGTGGTCGGAAAAATGTTCGGTTACCAAGAGTAATTCCTATTCCAAAGACTGGAGGATTTCTACCATTTTTAATACCTCTGTTTGCCGGCTTATCAGCTGCTGGAGCATTGGCGGGGGGTGGTGCAGGCATCGCTAAGGCCGTCAACGACAGCAAAGCAGCTCGGAAAACCTTGGAGGAAACGGAAAGACATAATAAAACAATGGAAGCTATAGCTTTGGGGAAACAAGGATCTGGTCTATATTTGAAAAAGTATCGCAAAGGTCTTGGTCTATATTTAAATAAACATCCAAAAAACTGTCAGTAAACCTACCCAGAAGACCTCTGACCGATCTCGATCTACGAAAACTAGCAAAAGCTCTGAAAATTCCCCATTTTAGAGGAGTATTTATGCGTGATGAACTACCATCCAACGGACCATGGAAAAACGAGGGTGGAATAGTTAATTTAGATAGCTCGGACAATGGAGGCACTCACTGGGTTGGGTTTAATAAAGTCGGTGATACAGTTTTATATTATGATAGTTTTGGCAATTTACGCCCCCCTCGCGAACTAGTGGATTATTTCAAAAAGTGTAAGATATTATTCAATCACGACAATTTTCAACAATATAACACTTATAATTGTGGTCAGTTATGTTTAGATTTCCTCTCTAACTCTTCAGTTGTGCTCGACTAACCCTGCATTTATTAGTATATAAATAGATTGTTGGTAAAGTTTGCATCAATCATGTCTCAGACGTTCACTATCACGGGTAAGAGCTCCCGCTTATCTGTAGATTTCCACCCACCTATAGAACTAGATCCTCATTCATATTATTCTATCGCACTTGTTGGCTTGCATACGTACAATAGCATTCCGAACATTGAAGAAGGTTTTAATAAATTTTATTATAAAAATGTGAAGGGTGAGGAAGAAGTAGTAACTATACCTACGGGGTCCTACGAGTTGACAGACATCGAGGATTTCATACAAAGTGCAGTTTGTGGGATAGGAGTGAAGCAAGAAGAACGTGACCGGAAATTATCAATAAAATCTAACAACAACACTCTACACACAGAGCTGAAGAGTGATTTTGAAGTGAATTTTATTCCTAAAGATAGTATAAGCGAACTGTTGGGATTCAGCAAAAAGAAATTGACATCTCGCGAACTACACGTATCTGATCGACCTATAAACATAATCAAAGTTCAAACAATACGTGTTGAGTGTAACTTAACCGCAGGAGCATATTATAACAATAAGATAGCTCATACGATATATGAGTTCTCACCTCTTGTACCACCTGGGTTTTCCATTGATATAGAGCCGAAGAATCTTATTTATCTACCGGTCATCAGCAAGACGTCCTTCGATAACATCACGCTGAATATTTTAGATCAGAATTGGAAACCGGTAAATTTTCGTGGAGAAGAAATTATTATACGATTGGAATTGAAAAAGATCGTTAGGGATTATACCTCACAACAATAAATAATAATCCAATACTCACCACCACTCATTATATGAAAGGAATTCAACTGAGAAGGTTGCAGTAGCCATCACTTGAGAACATGGGTTTGGATTTCAGCAATAAAAGACATCTCCATAGTGGTCATCAGTCATTATCTACAACGAGCTCGAGGGAGAAGGTTGCTTCTGCATCACTATCATTGGAAAATATCAATTTTTTGAAGTCCCTTGGTTACAATGTCGGAAAAACTTCAAATATTCAACGAGCCAAACTTCAATGAAGACATCATCCGAGAAGAAACTCATACCTACTATCCCCACACAACATCTTTTGGCAACAGCGATGAAATTGAGATATTAATCAATCAACAAGATGTGTTGGTAGATTTGGCCTCGTCTGCTTTATTCATCGAGGCAGAATTCCAGCCAGAAGCAAGTGGTGATGGTGAATGTAAACTAACGAATAATTTCGGAGCGTTTCTCTTCGAATATATCAGTTATGAATTGAATGGAAAAGAGATAGACAAAGTACGCGATCCTGGTATTGTCAGCACCATCAGAGCTTATCCAACATATGCCAAACATGAATCTATACCTCTAGCTATTTCTGGATGGTCATTTAAGGATGTATTGAGTTCAGTCTACAATAATAAAATCAATTTATGGATACCGTTGAATTTTCTACTAGGCCTATTCATTGACTATAACAAAGTTTTGAGTGGAAAACATAAGCTGCGCTTGATAAGGTCTCGAACCGATAACGATTGCTATACTAATAGCACAGGCACGAAAACGGCTAAAATAAATGTGAAGACGATAGCATTAAAAGTGCGACATGTGTTTCCAAGTGATCAAGTTAAATTTCAAATGTTGGGGAATTTGAGTGCTGAGAAGCCTATTTTGATTCCATTCCGTAGTTGGGATCTGCATGAAAATCCGTTGATGAAGGAGAGCACTCGCGACATTTGGGCTGTTAAAACTTCAATGAATTTGGAACGACCCAGATATGTGATTCTAGCTTTCCAAACTGATCGAAAAAATAATCCTGTTAAGCACAGTGCATATTTCGAGAATATAAACTTGCTAAATGTTAAATTATACTTGAATTCAGAGTGTTATCCATATGAAGCAATGAAATTGAATTTCACCGACCAGCAATACGTGGAAGCATACCAGATGTACTATGATTTCCAGAAATCATTTTCAAATAAAATAATAAGCGAACCCATGTTGGATTATATAGCATTCAAGAATAGAGCAATTTTTGTGATTGACTGTTCAAAACAAAACGATGCTATGAAGTCATCAACAGTTGACGTCAAACTAGAGATGGAAAGTTTCCTGAATTTCCCCAAAAACACCAGGGCTTATTGCATCATCATTAACGATCGTATAATGGAGTATTCTCCGATTACAGGATCAGTTCGGAATTTGATGTGAAGAACCAGGTGATGAATCATAATGTTATAATTTATGTTCTAAATGATGTACTATCAAAATGTATCTTTCCCAATAAATGTTATTATTATTATATTTGATATTTTATTTCTCAAACGGTAGGTGGTGATGTAAACATCCGACGATCATAGTTTGTAAACTATGGTAGTCGGTTGCTGGAAATGAAACAAATTGAAACAACTAGTGACGTTATCAGTCAGTTATCAACGTTTGCAATGATATCGAAACGGAGAGTTACCCCCCACCCTCACTATTCACGTTCACGTTCTCACGTATGTAAGAGAGAATCATTTCAGAAAATGTTCAGTTATAAAAATGAACTTAGCAGCGTGCGTTCGTGATTCAAATGTGGCTACATGGTCCACCAACAATTTTATTAAGTTAACAGTTAATGAAGTGTGTCTAAAATTTGGGATCGATATAAGAAACGATAAAAGAAACTATTTATTTTGGAATATTCAACTAAACCAACGCGTTCTGATGAATGAAGATCTATTGGATTGGTTAGGTTATCGCGGCAAAAAATATCATGCTAAAAAGGGTGTTATAACAAGATTGTTGAGGAAAAACCCGCATATACACCATTTAGAAATTTGTGATAAGACTGATGCACGAAAGAAATATTATGTTCTAGATGCTATTGATTTCGAATCATTATTGATGCAAATGCGAACTCCTAAAGTCATCGAGTTACGTGAACTGTTTTCGTTAATGAAATTTATTATGATGAAATACTGTGAGTACGAGAAATTCTATGAACAACAAGAACGTGAAAGAGCTGAGGAACGTGAATGTCTTGCGAATGAACGATCTCAACGCTTATCTCAACAAATTCAAATGAATGTTATCACCTTACGGAATAACATTGCACCAAATATTGTTCCACCTCCTATAAATTTTGGAAAGAGACGAAATTTAGGTAATTACTTTGTTTTTTATAATTAAATTTATATAATATATATTATTTAGGATTATATCGAACATCGAATGATATGAGACCAGAATGGTACCTAATGCGTCGACAGGAGGATGGTTGGCGTGATGCCGACAGAAAATTACAAAATCGGGGAATGCGATTAATACGTAAATGGTCTAACATATCTCATGCTATCGATATTGGTAACGAAGTGAAACAGAATTTCCGCCGCGATTTGAAATGGTATGCAAGAGGAAATATTATTCATGCCGCAGAAGAAGAGGGGGGTGAACAATTGATTAGTGATATCAACATCGAGTCATTGATAGAATGTGTTATCAATCACAAAAATAAAGCTTATGAACTAGCAAATGATAATGTCAATATATTATTATAATTATCATTCCTTTTGTTTTATTAAAACACTTATATCTTCATACAATCATTTATTTACATGGTAAATAGCCTTCTTTACATATTTAACAAACATTTTCAACATTAGTACTGATAAAGAAGATAAAATTGCATACAAAATTGCGAAAATTTTAGAAATTTCTTCGTCTAGTGAGGATGATGTACGTGTGGATGGTGTTGATATTGTCTTTTGTATGACATGTGGTAAACATGATGATTGTTGGAGCAATTGCCATTCAGCCATATCTCCCTCACTCCGATCAAAGAATAAAAGTTTAAGTTTATAATGTATGGTGGTACGATTATCTTGAGGAATGTTGAATGCGAATACCTCTAATTGATTATCGTTGATTTTTCTAAAATTCATCGGAATCCATTCGGTACGGTTACACCCCCCACCACCATCGGTTGCAACATCCTTCAGACAAATATAAATGCGCTCCACGTGTTGGGGAACGTTTGCGTATAGAATACCATTCAGAATTGTGGTTAGAATCACGAAATTTGTTTTTAACATCCCCACTCCCATCATTATCTTCACTTTTTGCACTTGTAAATGTATTCAACAGTCTTATAACTTTTATTTTATGTTCGTAAAAATTCAAGTCTCTTCTTAGTTCATGAACTTTCTCCACAAATTTTCTAAGTATACGTGTGTATTCTTCAAAAGATATATGCATAATGACACATTTACAAACTTACTGGATATCTTTATCATAACCTCCAACTATTCACATTTACACATAGAGTATCATTATTATTACTCGCATTTTATTCCTTATCTGACCATCATAGTTCGTGAACGATGATGACGTCATCATCGTTCGTAAACTATGGTCGCCGGGTTGAATCAGTTACTGTCATTGGCTTGAAGCAGTGACGTCATCATCGTTCGTGAACTATGGTCGCCGGATTGAATCAGTTACTGTCATCGGTTCGAAGCAGTGACGTCATCATCGTTCGTAAACTATGGTTGCCGGATTAAAACAATGACAAAGCAGTCTTTGTCACGTGGTGGTGACACCTACACGAAGCAGCCTGTACCTTCGGTCCGCCATGACATCTGTCACGTGACACCTACACGAAGCAGCCTGTACCTTTAGCTCACCATGACAGCTGTCACGTGTTGGTGACACCTACACGAAGCAACCTGTACCTTTGGTTCACCATGACAGCTGTCATATGGTGGCGACATCTCCATGAAGCAGCCTGTACCCAAGGGTCGCCATGACAGCTGTCACGTGGTGGCGACATCTCCACGAAGCATTCTGTACCTTTAGCTCACCATGACAGCTGTCACGTGTTGGTGACACCTACACAAAGCAACCTGTACCTTTGGTTCACCATGACAGCTGTCATATGGTGGCGACATCTCCATGAAGCAGCCTGTACCCAAGGGTCGCCATGACAGCTGTCACGTGGTGGCGACATCTCCACGAAGCGTTCTGTACCTTTAGCTCACCATGACAGCTGTCACGTGTTGGTGACACCTACACGAAGCAACCTGTACCTTTGGTTCACCATGACAGCTGTCATATGGTGGCGACATCTCCATGAAGCAGCCTGTACCCAAGGGTCGCCATGACAGCTGTCACGTGGTGGCGACATCTCCACGAAGCGTTCTGTACCTTTAGCTCACCATGACAGCTGTCACGTGTTGGTGACACCTACACGAAGCAACCTGTACCTTTGGTTCACCATGACAGCTGTCATATGGTGGCGACATCTCCATGAAGCAGCCTGTACCCAAGGGTCGCCATGACAGCTGTCACGTGGTGGCGACATCTCCACGAAGCATTCTGTACCTTCAATGACAGCTGTCACGTGGTGGTGACATCTCCATGAAGCAGCCTGTACCTTTGGACCAAAGGTACAGATTGCTTCCTAGAGGTGGCGGAGCCCCCTCCACGAAGCAGTCTGTACCTTGGGTTCGCCATGACAGCTGTACCTTATGGTCGCCATGACAGCTGGACCTTATGGTCGCCATGACAGCTGGTCCTTATGGTCGCCATGACAGCTGGTCCTTATGGCCGCCATGACAGCTTGTTCTTATGGTCGCCATGACAGTTGGTTCTTATGGTCGCCATGACAGCTGGTCCTTATGATCGCCATGACAGCTGGTCCTTATGGCCGCCATGACAGCTGGTCCTTATGATCGCCATGACAGCTGGTCCTTATGATCGCCATGACAGCTGGTCCTTATGGTCACCATGACAGCTGGTTCTTATGGTCGCCATGACAGCTGGTTCTTATGGTCGCCATGACAGCTGGTCCTTATGATCGCCATGACAGCTGGTCCTTATGGTCGCCATGACAGCTGGTCCTTATGGACGCCATGACAGCTGGTCCTTATGCCCACCATGACAGCTGGTCCTTATGACCGCCATGACAGTTGGACCTTAGGGCCGCCATGCTGTCATGTGTTAGTCACGTGACTCTGTACATGTGACACACTTTTTGAACACACCCTGTATACTCTTTACAAATAAAATAAAATCCTTATCACCTACATCCTTTCAAACTGATAAGAACGAGCTCATGCACCGGATGCACATCGACAGCTAGACCGGAAGTGGAGACCGGATATCCTGGTGCCGTGGTAGCGGAGTACATCTACTTTCATCAACACACATTTCTTCATAGGAACAGACATACAGACATACGGATAGTTAGCTTTTTATAAAATTCAATCAATTTCAGTGGGAAACATATATACGGAGAGGAGTTTTATGTAGATCGAGCTCATCCCCCAACCACCCAAGAGGTAGAACTATGATGAGGAATAGATGAGGATAATAATCATATGAATATCTTCATATGCGCTAATCTATATGACATTCAAACACATGCTTCATAAAAATCTGAATATTGAGTGGAGCTATAGTATCTTCATAAGCGATCATTATCAACATTCAGACACTTGTTTAGCACGTGATTCAACAAGCTGACATCATCGTTCACGAACTATGATGGTTTGATGAGGACTCAAACATTGAACAGATGAATCTTTGAGGTTAAATATCTGCTGTAGAAATTACCCCACCTTTATTACCTTTTATTTGACAATATCGATATTTCCCATGTAACGAATTATTGCCTAAAGCTATTTTGTATGCAACATTGTTATCATTTGGGAGCCTACGAGAAATTTGGCTGGGGCTAAATGAATATGTTTGACTATTATTACCTGTAGATTTATTTGAGATTCTTCAAGTTTGAGATTGATAACCCACATGAAGAAAGAAGCTTCAACGAATTGATATCAATGAATATTCGCTATTCTGAATGTGACAACTTTATCGGCTTCAACACTCGAGATAAGAGAGAGAATATTTACCGCAAACTGTCTTATAACCACTAGGTACTACATATTATAATAATTGAAAAGATAACATAATAATCTGAATCACTTTTTGAGGAACATTATATGCAAACAGGTAATAAAACAAAAGTATATTTATATTTATTAATTAGATAGTAACACAAATTTTTTTTGTTTCTAACTCTGAAGCGATATTTATAATTTAGATTACAATCCTGATGGGTTGATCCAAGGGACTGTACTTTACCAACGGCTCGTTCATTATTGTGATGTCTTGCGGGAAAGTGAGATAAATAAAATACCAAAAATAATAATAATAACATTTATTTAGAAAAATACATTTAGAATTAAAATAATAACATTATGATTCATGGTTCTTCACACTAAACTCCGAACTGATCCTGTAATTGGAGAATACTCCATTATACGATCGTTAATGATGATGCAATAAGCCCTGGTGTTTTTGGGGAAATTCAGGAAACTTTCCATCTCTAGTTTGACGTCAACTGTTGATGACTTTATAGCATCGTTTTGTTTTGAACAGTCAATCACAAAAATTGCTCTATTCTTGAATGCTATATAATCCAACATGGGTTCGCTTATTATTTTATTTGAAAATGATTTCTGGAAATCATAGTACATCTGGTATGCTTCCACGTATTGCTGGTCGGTGAAATTCAATTTCATTGCTTCATATGGATAACACTCTGAATTCAAGTATAATTTTACATTTAGCAAGTTTATATTATCGAAATATGCACTGTGCTTAACAGGATTATTTTTTCGATCAGTTTGGGAAGCTAAAATCACATATCTGGGATGTTCCAAATTCATTGAAGTTTTAACAGCCCAAATGTCACGAGTGCTCTCCTTCATCAACGGATTTTCATGCAGATCCCAGCTGCGAAATGGAATCAAAATAGGCTTCTCAGCACTCAAATTCCCCAACATTTGAAATTTAACCTGATCACTTGGAAACACATGTCGCACTTTTAATGCTATCGTCTTCACATTTATTTTAGCCCTCTTCGTACCTGTGCTATTGGTATAGCAATCGTTATCGGTTCGAGACCTTATCAAGCGCAGCTTATGTTTTCCACTTAAGACTTTGTTATAGTCAATGAATAGGCCTAGTAGAAAATTCAACGGTATCCATAAATTGATTTTATTATTGTAGACTGAACTCAATGCATCCTTAAATGACCATCCAGAAATAGCTAGAGGTATAGATTCATGTTTGGCATATGTTAGATAAGCTCTGATGGTGCTGACAATACCAGGATCACGTACTTTGTCTATCTCTTTTCCATTCAATTCATAACTAAAATATTCGAAGAGAAACGCTCCGAAATTATTCGTTATTTTACATTCACCATCACCACTTGCTTCTGGCTGGAATTCTGCCTCGATGAATAAAGCAGACGATGCCAAATCTACCAACGCATCTTGTTGATTGATTAATATCTCAATTTCATCGCTGTTGCCAAAAGATGTTGTGTGTGGATAGTAGGTATGAGTTTCTTCCCGGATGATGTCTTCAATGAAGTTTGGCTCGTTGAATATTTGAAGTTTTTCCGACATTGTAACCAAGGGACTTCAAAAAATTTATATTTTCCAATGATAGTGATGCAGAAGCAACCTTCTCCTTCTTCAATGACAGTGATGCAGAAGCAACCTTCTCCCTCGAGCTCGTTGTAGATAATGACTGATGACCACTATGGAGATGTCTTTTATTGCTAAAATCCAAACCCATGTTCTCAAGTGATGGCTACTGCAACCTTCTCAGTTGAATTCCTTTCATATAATGAGTGGTGGTGAGTATTGGATTATTATTTATTGTTGTGAGCCATAATCCCTAGCGATCTTTTTCAATTCCAATCGTATAATAATTTCTTCTCCACGAAAATTTACCGGTTTCCAATTCTGATCTAAAATATTCAGCGTGATGTTATCGAAGGACGTCTTGCTGATGACCGGTAGATAAATAAGATTCTTCGGCTCTATATCAATGGAAAACCCAGGTGGTACAAGAGGTGAGAACTCATATATCGTATGAGCTATCTTATTGTTATAATATGCTCCCGCGGTTAAGTTACACTCTACGCGTATAGTTTGAACTTTGATTATGTTTATAGGTCGATCAGATACGTGTAGTTCACGAGATGTCAATTTCTTTTTGCTGAATCCCAACAGTTCGCTTATACTATCTTTAGGAATAAAATTCACTTTAAAATCACTCTTCAGCTCTGTGTGTAGAGTGTTGTTGTTAGATTTTATTGATAATTTCCGGTCACGCTCTTCTTGCTTCACTCCTATCCCACAAACTGTACTTTGTATGAAATCTTCGATGTCTGTCAACTCGTAGGACCCCGTAGGTATAGTAACTACTTCTTCCTCACCCTTCACATCTTCATAATAAAATTTATTAAAACCTTCTTCAATGTTCGGAATGCTATTGTACGTATGCAAGCCAACAAGTGCGATAGAATAATATGAATGAGGATCTAGTTCTATAGGTGGGTGGAAATCTACAGATAAACGAGAGCTCTTACCCGTGATAGTGAACGTCTGAGACATGATTGATGAAAACTTCATCAACAATCTATTTATATACTAATAAATGTTAGTCGACCAATTCCAAATATAACTGGCTACAATTATAAGTGTTATATTGCATGAAATATCGTGTAGACGGCAAGCTTTATCGAATGAATTGATACCCTGAATCTCCCCAACCGTTCTTCTAATTTTGCCCCTGGTATTGATTTGAAGTTCAAACGGGAGCTTGTTTATAAGCGTATTGAGAACAACTTCTCCCACGCACGCTTCCATACAGACTGATGAGAATTCAAGATTGCACCGTTATTTAACGAGGGGTGGGAGAAAGACCAAAGATCTCAAAATAAATTTTTTTATTAATTATCTCAATACAAAAGACTTAAGTATAATCTTAACAATATATGTTTCAAATATCTCAATCTTGACTCTTGATTCATCGTCCTAGTCGTATTGCATATTCCTACCCCTTCCACCTATATTGAAGTCCTTTTATGTATGTTCGACGCTGGTAAAAGTTCTTTCTTCTGTGCTCATGAAGCTCATGAACAACTTGTTTTCACTCATCTTATCAATGTGGAAATCTAGTGTAGAATTAATTTTTTGGGTATATTCACAGGATTTGGAGATATACGTTTCACAGAGGCCTGCTTTGATGTTATGGATGATGAAGGTCTCTTCTTAGAAGGTTCCACAGATGTCATCCGTCGTTCTAACGCCTCCACTTTACTAGTAATGTCATTTAGACGCATGTTCATACTGTTAAATGTGTTATTGATATCTTCCAATTCATTTCTGTTTTCCCTTACACTATCACTGATTGTTTTATACTTTGATTTTATATAGATTCCCATTTCATTATATTTATTCTGAATGTCCATCAGATGTTTATCAATGTTGAGAATAACCTTATCATTCGTTAAGTTATGTTCATCCAGATCCTTGTTGATATCTTTGATCAAATTATCAACCCTAACATTGAAGGTATCTTTAAGACTGGTTTCCGTTTTCAGATTCAGTTTGTGTGTTAATTTATCAACATATACTTTATTTGCAACATCTCCATCATCATTCGGTGATTTTACGTTGCACAATCTACGATTTTCCATATCATAACTTCCATCGCTCGTTAGGAATAATCCTTGTCCGTGAACTTGTTTGAAATTATTATTAAATACATTTGTATCATATATCCACATGGAAGAGGAGGCTCTGCCAAACTTATCCATTGAAACCATCTTTATAACTGAGATGAATTTGTCTTACACCTGGTTTTTGTTCAATTACCCCTGCCTCTATCAATTCTTCTATTATAGAGATTATCTCATTGTGATGATTATGGTTACCGGCATGCGAGGATGCAACAAGAAGTCTCAGTCTATCCACTATTTCGTTAACGTCATCCCAATAAACATATTCGATAGGTTTCTCGTTATATTCAAGCATATCATTTTTGATATATGCACTTCCAGTGTATGTTTTGGCTCTGGGTCTTTTCATGGAATTAATCAAAGGTTTCAGTACATTTTTGTATTTAACAATGTTTCTTATTCGATCAGCTGGATCGTTATTACGCCTATGGGCACTAGTCATTTCCATCATTTGACTGTAATTTTTCCCATCTTCCACAGTGTAAGTATCAGGTAGAACATCTCTGTAAAATATCAAATTATACAGTCCTGTGGTACCCTTGAACGGAGTACCCTTGATAATTATATTACTCTCGCTATCAATTTCTATAGGTTGATTACCCATGAACCATTTGTCTAAAGTTGAATTATATTGCAATCCCATTCTATCATCGTATTTCTTGACATCATCATCCAATAGGAATCCTTCCAAGTAATAACGTGCTAATGTGGGGTATTGTTGCAGAAACTCCTCTGTAGCCTCTGCATTATCTTTCTTATGTTTTCTGAATT
The DNA here is from genome assembly GCA_958510875.1 of Endomychus coccineus. Taxonomy (NCBI): domain Eukaryota; kingdom Metazoa; phylum Arthropoda; class Insecta; order Coleoptera; family Endomychidae; genus Endomychus; species Endomychus coccineus. The sequence goes on along the minus strand of OY294067.1, from coordinate 158,905,141 downwards.
CTTCACGAATCTGATCGATAGTAGGTTCGGGTGTAAACACATCCTCCTCATTATTTTGGGGGTTATATACGAATTCTTCACCTTCAGTTACAATATTTGGGATTGGTATGTTCTCCATTTGTGTTGCTGTAGAAACAATACTTTTAGGTTTAACCAACGAATTTTGTTTGATTATTTCAGCATTTCTCGCAATTTCCTCTAGGGGTTTAGATACATTCCTGAACATATTATCTAGAATCTCATCATTTTCAGCTTTACCCAACTTCACAGCCATATATTTTTTCCTCACAACGTTTGCTAACTCCCAAATTTTTTTCTTCAATTGTTGTTTTTCCTTTAGCATGTTACTAACACCCACGTCCATGCTGAGCGGGTTGTCTATTTCAAATGGAAGTATATATACATGTTAGATGTATATATAACTATCAAAACCTTTGCGATAACGTCCTTTGTTCATATCACAGTCTTTGTTTATCATAAGGAACCCATATTTATCTTTCCAACATACGCTACATATCTCTTTGAATTTTTCGAGTGACATGTCGGTACTCACATGATCGGTGAATATATGTTTCAGATTGAGCTCATCCTGTTTGAAAATAATCAAGCAATTGGCATTGTCGCGCAATCCATGTTTTGGACATTTAGCAAAAGACTGACAAAGATAGAAGCTATCAATTGAGTTGTGTCTCCCTCTTGAAAAATAAGCACGAATTTTCTGCTGTTTCTCAAACATCACGTCATCGAATATTATGATTGAATTAGGCCTCGCTTCTGTAGGGTCTATGACCTCATCACTTTCGGTACAAGGAAAATATCCAAGCCCCTCAATTTTCTTCAATGTCTCCTTTAGTAACTGGTATTTTGGTTGGTGTAAAGACTTTGAATATATGTACACGTTTTCAAATTTCAGGCCGTTAGCATCTAACAATAGAGATAACATCACATTTGTTTTCCCACAATTACTTGGACCACAGATTATTGTTCGTAGAGTATTAGGCTGCAAAGAGCTGTGACGTTGTGATTGTTCAACATTCTCATTGCTTGACCCTAAGTTCATAATACTCAACGAGTCTTTTTGCTTAACAATCTCCATCATGCCTGAAGGCGAATCGAAATCATACTGGAACATATGTTAATAAGCATTTGTTTATATACTAGATGATGATGTTATATTGTGTATGTCCGATCACGCGGTTAGGTACTTCTACACTTCTCTCTCAAAATCAGGTATCAAATACATGTTAAATAGGTCTGAATGTTGAAACACGTGTCTGAATGCTGAAACACGTGTCTGAATGTTGAAACACGTGTCTGAAACACGTGTCTGAGTGCTGAAACACGTGTCTGAATGTTGAAACACGTGTCTGAATGTTGAAACACGTGTCTGAAACACGTGTCTGAATGCTGAAACACGTGTCTGAATGTTGAAACACGTGTCTGAAACACGTGTCTGAGTGCTGAAACACGTGTCTGAATGTTGAAACACGTGTCTGAAACACGTGTCTGAGTGCTGAAACACGTGTCTGAATGTTGAAACACGTGTCTGAATGTTGAAACACGTGTCTGAATGTTGAAACACGTGTCTGAATGTTGAAACACGTGACTGAAACACGTGTCTGAGTGCTGAAACACGTGTCTGAATGTTGAAACACGTGTCTGAATGTTGAAACACGTGTCTGAAACACGTGTCTGAGTGCTGAAACACGTGTCTGAATACTAAAGCATGTGTTGAATCATGCGCTAAAACATGTGCATGAATGTATTACAAACATTATGATTATTCATATTTTATTCCTCATCAGCCCATCATAGTTCGTGAACGATGATGACGTCATCATCGTTCGTAAACTATGGTCGCCGGATTGAATCAGTTACTGTCATTGGCTTGAAGCAGTGACGTCATCATCGTTCGTGAACGATGATCGCCGGATCTTCAATTCAATAAAACACCACTTACTCGTCAAAATCCTTATGTATTTCGATACACATAAAACTATAGTCTGATGTTCTCACCCACCCCAATTTGTATGCATCATATTGATTTTCCCTACATCAGCGGTAAATATTCTCTCTCTTATCTCGAGTGTTGAAGCCGATAAAGTTGTCACATTCAGAATAGCGAATATTCATTGATATCAATTCGTTGAAGCTTCTTTCTTCATGTGGGTTATCAATCTCAAACTTGAAGAATCTCAAATAAATCTACAGGTAATAATAGTCAAACATATTCATTTAGCCCCGACCAACACACAGGCCCTCGTAGGCTCGCAAATGATAACAATGTTGCATACAAAATAGCTTTAGGCAATAATCCGTTACATGGGAAATATCGATATTCTCAAATAAAAAATGTGTTTATCATTATAATCTTTTACGCGAACGTATGGAGTTTGTAAAAGTTGTGCTTGTGAAGGAAAATAGTATAGATGGCTAATGGAGATATTTATATTATTATTATTAGTATTTTATTCCTCATCAGCCCATCATAGTTCGTGAACGATGATGTCAGCTTGTTGAATCACATGCTAAACAAGTGTCTGAATGTTGATAATGATCGCTTATGAAGAAGATACTATAGCTCTACTCAATATTCGGACTTTTATGAAGCATGTGTTTGAATGTCATATAGATTAGCGTTTATGAAGATATTCATATGATTATTATCCACATCTATTCCTCATCATAGTTCTACCTCTTGGGTGGTTGGGGAAATGAGTTCGATCTCTATAAAACTCCCTAGCATATATGTTTCCCATTGAAATTGATTGAATTTTATAAAAACTAACTATCCTATGGAGAAATGTGTGTCGATGAAAAATGTTTTATTAGTATATTTTTGTATACTGAAAAATTATATTAGCACATCTATATGTTTAAGATGATTAAAAATGTATTTTGTTATATAGCAATCGAGCTGTACAGACAGTTCGAATAATCATCGTGATGCGTAACACCGCTTCGTCTAGATTCTGTATAGATATTGGGCTACACCCAGCAGCAGCTAGATTTCGGATCATATTATGCGATTTACATTCAATATGATTCGAATATATACATACTATATGTGTGATTTAAAATAAAGTATTCTCATCGCGTTTGAAGGTGATCGGCGTATCTTTCTTATCTCTCTCGAACCAGCTGTAGCTCTACCGCAAAATATGATAGTGAATATTGTTCAACCTGACACAAAACTTATTTGATTTATATCGGATAATTTATGTAACATACATGAATGAATATTATAGCGAATTATGTTTACTTCGGAACTAATTTTGGAAAAACATTTAATATATTCATATTACTTTCGGATAACTTATGAAACTACTTTAACATTGAAGGATCGCGCGCATCATTACGATAATTCCAAGTTGAATACATTGCTGTTGGACATGATTTAACACAACCTTATCGCACAAGTAAGCTAATGATGCATACTTATAATATTATAACGAATATTGTACTCGCTAGTACTAATCAAGCAAAAAGTCCTTAGATGATTTAATAGTTATTTCTGCAAACGCTTCATAATATCGCTATTATGAGAAGCAGCATTTTTTTTTGTAAACTATCGCATGTTAGATGTTATGACCCCTTATTGAAGACTTGTGGGGGGCAGACAATGCGCCGCGTACGATATCATTATAACTCAGACAAAACCCTGCGACTAACGGGATGTACAAACACATTTCATTGAAGGCTCCTGCAAGGTAGATACCTCGTTGAAGACCTGCGTGATAGACATCATTATACCTGCACACTCTGTATAACCTCACATACACACCTGTCTCGTTGGAGATCGCTCCAGCTTCATTCAAATTCACATGACTAACGTCATACATAAACAACCCCACATTCCATGCCCCATTGAAGTCTCCCAACTCCATTTTGTATACTAAAAATAATTTCCATATATGTTTAAGATGATTGAAATCGCATTTTGTAATATAGCAATCAAGTAAGGTACAGACAGCTTGAATAAACGTTTTTGAAAGTAATTTCCTTATAAACATCGCGTTTGAGAAATGCAGAAGAAGATATCATTTCCGTACTGTATAACATTCCATCTATACATTCAAGGAGCAGCAGCCCTCCCATGATACCTCCGATGAATACCAGCCTCTTTCAAAAAATCACGTGACTGACGATATGTACAAACAACACTATTTCAAAACCCCTATGGGCTAGCGCTATGAAGCCTCACATTCCATACCTCGCTGTAGGCTTCGTGACATACCTGCATGACTGACGTCATGTAAAACAATTACCTGCATCATATAGACTGCAATATATTCGCACTTATCACTCAGACCGGATACCCCACGGTTATATCTACAACATTAAAATCACTTGTTCTCAATTCCTCCATAGCTGAGCGGTTAAGGAGCCGGCTTTGGATTTCATTTCTCGGGTTCGATTCCCGTGTGTAGAAAAATATTTCATTTTCAGTAGGAGTGCATTAAATTGTTCAAGTCCACCACCACCTTCGCGGTTAAGCCGCCTGACTTTAGAGTTTATTTCCCAGGTTCGAATCTCGGTGCGTAGAAAAATCATTTCAGTAGAATGTGAGTACTCAGATACCTAATTCATAGACTTCAGATTGCCCCGACCATAGTTAAGGAAGATCCATAGACAGATGGTTAGTTCACAGACTTGACCCGACCATAGTTAAGGAAGAACCATAGACAGATGACCAGTTCACAGACTTGACCCGACCATAGTTAAGGAAGAACCATAGACAGATGACCAGTTCACAGACTTCGGGAACCATAGACTAGTTCATTGAACCATAGACTACCTACCCCTCCCATCGACATGACTGCGCATGCGTGATTGTGGATGACCTTGGGATGGTCAATTTTCGCTAAAATGAACCTTAGATTTCCTTATGGAGATTTACATGCAAAAAAGGGTGATTTTGGTCCCGAACTGTCATAGCACATCTACTCTCGCTGTAGGCCCCCTGACATACACTTCGTCCCCACATGTTCAGGCACTCGCACGACTGACGTCATGTACAAACAACTACCTGTATATGCACCACATAGACCGCAATATACTCACACTTATCGCTCGGGGAACCGGATACCCTGGGTTATATCTACAACATTAAAATCACTTATTCTCAAGTCCTCCATAGCTGAGCGGTTAAGGTGTCGGCTTTGGATTTTATTTCTCGGGTTCGATTCCTGTGTGTGTAGAAAAATATTTCATTTTCAGTGGAAGTGTTTATATACTGCATTAAATTGTTTCAAGTCCTCCGCGGTTAAGCCGCCTAACTTTGGAGTTTATTTTTCGGGTTCGAATCCAGTGTTTGTAGAAAAAATCATTTCAGTAGAATGTGAGTACACAGATGACTAGTTCACAGACTTCAGATTATCCAGATCGTAGTTAGGGAAGAACCATACACAGATGACTAGTTCACAGACTTCAGATTGGCCAGACCATAGTTAGGGGAGAACCATAGATAGATGACTAGTTCACAGACTTCAGATTGTCAAAACCATAGTTAGGGGAGAACCATAGACAGATGACTAGATCACAGACTTCAGATTGTCCAGACCATAGACTACCTAGCCCCATCGATATGACTGCGCATGCGCGATTGTGGATGACCTTGAAGGGGACCGTTTTCGCATAATATGAACCTTAGATTTCCTCATGGGGATTTACATGCAAAAACGGTCGATTTTGAGGTCGAACTGTCCTAGCACATCTACTGAACACAAATGTTCAAAATGTCTTCCATAATACTCGATGCATATATTTAATCTAATTTCGGTACTAAAAACAGCTGCTTCAATTTCAGCCCCAGCCAAGCTTCTAATGGCATTTCATATTCTTTCCATCATATTTTCCCTGGTTGTTGGTTTCTCTTGAAAAACCAAGTCTTTCAATCTACCTTATAGGTAAAAATCTAAACAATTTAGATCCAGCAAACGTGCCGGCCAGGGAAATAAACGTCCTCTTCCAATAGCACGATTCGGATATTACTCGTCCAAATGCTGAAGTACGTTTCGGTTATAATGTGCCAGACAACCATCAAGCTGGAATCACAAGCTGGAATTCCAAGGAGACTTCTTCTGAGAATGCTGGAAAGAATACGTTCAAAAGTTCCATAAACCTTTCTCTGTTAATGGTTTCCGTCTAAAAAATGTGGTCTTATAATCTTCCCTTCCACGATTACGTACCATACGGTCAAACTCAAGCGATTTTGATGTTCTACTTGCCGCATCTAATGTGGGTGCTGCTTCTACCAATAATGCATATTATGCAAATTTGCATCCCCTGCGGTACTGAAAGTTGCTTCATTCGTCCATAATATAAGTGACAGAGAATTTGGATTTTCCCGAATCATATTTAATAACTAGTGACATTGTTTCAGTCTACTATCATAATTAGTATCCTTTGATGCCTGATGTAGAACAATATAGTAGGGATGCATATTATTATCTTTAAGAATCACGTAGATAATTGTTTTTGATACTCCCAGGTCGTTGGAAATTTTTGTGGTACTTGAGGTGCTTGAATGGCTGCACGTTGCCAGTCTTCCGTAATCGCCAAGCCAATCTTGAAAACACCTCTTGAGAAAAATGTCTTCTTTGGGGAAATTGCATTGCATATTGTCGTGACGCAATTGCAGTATTTTCGGAACATTAAAAATAGAAGAATTTATTAGCGTTAGTAAATGAGATATTTTTCGAAAGAAATGGATTTAAATGTAAATCTAAGCCACAGAACTATCTCAAGTAACTTTTGACAGTTGTCAAATTCAAGCAATTCAGCAGTTACCATGGCTATGTGATTTATTTTTCTCGCTCGGTAACTTGATCCGATAGAGGTACTTGCATTTTTAACATTTCCTCCTATAAATCGAGAACGGATGGAGATATCGCGATGCGAGTTTCACTAAAACTCAGATAAGTTCCCGAAAAAACATAAAATGCTCTTTCAAACGAGATTCAAAATATTTAAATCGGTTGAATGGTTCAGGAGATATTCAAGCGTAAATAATAAAAAACGCCTTGGCCTGCCCCTACCTTATCTTGACAGATACGAAAAAATGTTGCGAACACGATGATGCAGTATTTTCCAATCTAACAAATGATGTTTTCAAAGTTAAGGTCTAACTTCCAGAAATGGCGTGAATTTTATGTTTCTTCATAATAGTTACACCTCCTAGCGGTCGAATTACGAAAATGAAATTAGATGCTGGTCGTAATTGCTGAGTTAAAGTAGTTTGATTACCTTCATTTACAATTGTTTCAGTTCTATATCGGTGCCCCGAAAGGACATGCGAGTTTGTTAAGCCTTTTTGCTATTGCTCATTTATAATTGAATATATTTGTTATTGTTCCTATATGCTTCGTTTCTTTTCCTTTTTACTTACTACCAATTCAATGATGCTTATATCTTTATTTATAACAGCCTAAAATTCTTCTTTTTTTAACTCGTGGTGGCGCCCAGGGTTTGTTGTTTAAAAAGTAATGGGGGCAAGTATCATCATTGTTAACGTAAAGGGCCGAACAACCACGAATTTGAGCTAGTTTGGGAAATATTAGTAACTTGGGTAAATTCATCTTTTTGATTAATTGAGAATCAAGGGAAGGTGGAAATTGTGTAGCTTACGGCTTTTATTACATTTGGCACCCAACAATTATTTTGTTACGTTTGACGACCAACGTGGTTAAAGATTTTACATTCACACTTACGTCATTATGTTACATTTGGCGCCCAACGTGGTTAAAGATTTCACGTTCACGTATAAGGCATTTTGTTACATTTGTTCCACCAATGTAGACTTTACCGCTAGAGCAGTGAAGTGAGTGACATAAGTGAAGAGGAGGAAGGAGATCTTTGATAGGTTTGTAAAACTGAGATAATTTTGGAAGTGTGGAAAAACGGGTAGAAATATCATGTCTCTTGAGGATTTTGGAAATTCGATCTGTTAATGTGAACATTACAAACTTGTAGAATTTTCACTTTATTTTAATAAATATAATCCCTGTAGCTTTATATAATGAATCTAAGTAATTTAACTATAATTTATTTAAAATAATTTTTTAAATATAACAAACAATGGTATAATTCTTTAATTCAGTCACTTATATATGCCAGAGAATGATGAACTGGTAGTACCTATCTGAACATGGATTGTGTCGAATAAAACTGAATTTACATCAGAATTTATTATGAGGTATTTACGTTACCGGTTCTGGAACGATAGGAGTCTGCTCCGCAGCCTTCTCGAACTGCAGCTCTGTTACTTCGTTGCCCCTAGTGCTGGACCCAGAACAAGAACTCTTGATTGTTCTCTGATAATTCCTTCAAGGCTGAACGACTTTTCATTACTAGCCTTGATGTAATTTTTGGAAATGCTAGTGTCGCCAAGACAGCTTTTCTATCCTTGCAGATGGTTATAATTTTGTCGTTCCCTTTCATCCAGCGGCTTTACAAGCTTCGTTCCTTTGTTCGGAATAACTACATTCGTGAATTTCCCATTGAATCAAAATAAACAATATCGCATGCTACACAAACAAATATGAATTAATAGAGGAGGAAATATGGCGGAATATAAATGCACGTGCAAACGATATGCAAGGGTGACTTCGCGCTGCGTCAGATTTTACAGCAGACACCTTTCCCTATAGTCGATTCCATAAACCAACGCGATTAATAAAATTTCCGAATGGCTGGCGCCGCTCCGCTCTATTTTGCATGGTCCATATTTGGCTATTTAATTGCCGATCCATACTCATTCCATCGATGCAACTGTTTTCATAATACCTTCGGTCGCAGCTAATGTAGGGTAAAACGTTGTACATTGATAATCATACGCGCCAACAGAATATGGACAGCATTTGTTCGTGTTTGTAGACATGTTTATTTAACGAACTCACATCATTCAACTTTGTCAATTAACAAGCATAAGCTTGTCTATAAGGCTTCATATTTTATGTGATAAAACAACGTATTTCCATATTTTTTAAGAGAATCAAACAATGCAAAAGTCAATCTTTGAACAATTACTTGTTAGAAATTAATCTGATCCACAAAGTTATTACAGGTCTCGCTAGAACGATCAGTGCCAAATAGTTCCGGATAGCTGCTTTCGCATTCTTTGGTTCATCAGTAGGAATAGTAAAGCTGATGATTCCCTTATTCACCCAGATCGCCAAATACTCTAGAGTGTGCAGCGAATTAACAGTTGATATATCGAATTCAATATTGCTTGAGCATCGGTAATTCTAGCCCAGCCGATTATAACTGGGCGCCATATTATTTTGCTTCCAGTAAGGTAGGTTCGAAACTCTAAGCGACAATGTTATCACAGAATAGTTCTTGACTAGTAGAGTTCCGCGGATAGCTAACCTTGAAAAATCTTGGCTTCCGGATAGATACAGCGTCAAAATAGCACGACTTGATGACGACGTTCCGCCAAACCATTACAGGTGGCATCTTCAGGGCAGGCTTGACGCTCCAGCTTCTGGTTTCGTAGCGACATTTATTGTAGGAGAAAATCATTCACGCCACACAATTCACTGCCTCCATTCTGGTGGTTAACTCCGTTCTGGCACCTGACCCTGCCGTTGTTTGATCATGTGCGAAGTGGAAGTCACGGCTCAGATTATTTGGATGCTTTAGGATTTCTATAGCTTGAAGGATTTTTCGCTGATAGAAGTTTAGGGCTCAGGCTAGGATTCTAGTATTTTCGGAAAGGATTTGATGATTTGTGTCAAACTGGTGTCAGACAAGTGCAGATCTACTGGTGTCACGAAGCCTTGTACAGCAAAATGTTCCTTCACAGGAATAGTTACTGTACGACCTGCTATACCAATGTAGACTTTACCGCAAGAACAGGCAATGCAATAAACACCTTTTAAGTGAAGAGAAGAAAGGAGATCTTTGATAGGTTTGTAAAACTGAGATAGTTTTGAAAGTGGGGAAAACCGAGTAGAAATATTATTATTTCCAGCCGTTTCTCTTCTCCACTTTATTCAAGAGGATTTTTCCCAATCCTCTAGGTCTTAGCATTGCCGAGATACAGCCACTCCGTACCCTTATCCGGCCATCCTGAATGTATACAGGGTGTTTAGTTTTTTCGTTCCGTAAACGATAGGACTTCTGAAAATAATAGGGGTCTTTTATATAAAACTTGTCTCTAAATCACTCCGTTCCGAGATACAGGGTGTTGAAATAATGAAAAATTATTACATTTTCTTCATTATCTTCTAAACAAATGAAGATGAAGACCTCATGTACTAGGGGGCATTTTCAGTCCTTAATTTTCACTTTTGCTATATTTTGCAATTTATTTAAAAATGGGGTGTGAGAAAGGGGTTAATTTTGAGTTTTGGGGGTGTTGGGGGGGCTAGTCACTTCGCTTGCTAGTCACGAATGACCTAGAGGACTCATAGAAGGTGATGCAAAAAAAATTTTTTTGATCCATCTTCCTATGAGAAACTTTTTTAATTCCCCGCTTTATTGTCTGGACTATAATGAAATTGCTAGTGAGCGTTATTTGTGATGATAACAGTTTTATCGATTTTATCCCAAAAACTGAACCATATGGTATAGCTATGACATGATAATCGGAAATTAGATTATATTTTTATCAGAAGAATTATGAGGGAATTGCTATAGCCATTCCATATTCCATACGATATGGGCGAATATCTACACTATTAACTCACTAGTGGGTTATTCATTGCGTTAGTAACGCAATTGTGAAATTGGAGTCTGTTGAATTAGTCATACTTTATTATTGCACAGGAAGCCATGAATTAAATCGAAAGAACTTGTCAAGTAAGCTCTTGTGTTTGTTCTGTTGATAGATAAGTCACAAAAGGTGCCACATCGGTCCTCAGAATTTGTGATAAAATTTGTTCATTTTGGGCCTACATATTTCTGAGCCAAGTACAAAAATTTCATCGGTTGTCGAAATCTTCAGCAGTTAGGGGGCATGATGAAGTTCAATATGATAGGGATGTATTCGAAATTGGTCCAATATTCAGATGAGGGGATCATTATGTAAATAAGCCAAGACATTTATAATATTTTCTTTAACTCTTAACCTTCGATTTCTTTGCAATGTTGGAAGTGGTTGAACGCGACCGTGCTGCTGCTGATGTCGAGCTATACGCAGGAAAACTCTTCTAGAATACTGCCTCATATCAGGTTACTGTATTGCCGGGATGCTAATGTTGCATTTCCAAAGCACTAGAAAAATACTGCTAACACATCGTAAGCCTCTTCATTTGTGAAAGGTATATTCAGAGAGCTAGGTATAATAAATTACGATGAACAATATTATATTTTGTTTATCGGAATTCATCCGTCAACACAACAAACACAAGAGCTTACTTGACAAGTTCTTTTGATTTCATTCATGGTCTCCTGTGCAATAATGGAGTATGGGTAGTTCAGCAGACTCCAATTTCACAAGTGCCTTACTAACCCAACGAAGAATCCACTCTAGAGTTGGAATTATGGATATTTGCCTCTATTGTATGAAAATGCAATAGAGAAAACCATTTCCTCATAATTCTTCTGATTAAATTAAATTAGAGGTTCATATGTCACGAACGTACATTTTTGACTATAGCTTCTTTTTAAGATATCAACTTTTTGTTTTGCAGTTTTAATCTGATTTTGCGATTATCATGTCATAGTGATAACGTACGATTCAGTTTTTTGGGATAAAATGAAAAAAACTGTTATTATTACAAACTACGCCCTCTAGCAATTTTATTGGGAAATATCATGTACCAATAGATACGACAATGAAAAATACGTACCCTCTCTCCCATACAAGCTCAACTTTACTATAGTCGCTTAGAAACTACATCGATTTAATACATTACACTTTCAATAGCTTCTCCCATACTTATAAAAGTAGGTACGCCAATGAGTTTCGAACCAAAATGATGCAAAATTGTCAAACCTCTCTAGTGTTGTTAACAAAGATATACCTTAATGTGAGAATTTCCAGAAAAATTTGTAATTTTAATATTTAATATTCAATTGCGCCTCCTTGCGGCAAAACACGGAACATACAAACAATATGTAGGATTTTCTCATGGCCACTTTGATGATGATTTTTTTCCCTACATTTATATTCCCAGTAGTTTCAGAAATATGACCGAAAGTCGCCCTTAACTGATCACGCTGTATATACAGGGCTGTTCCAGGTTTTAGTAGCAGAACTTAATAGTCGATGAAAAATTGATTTTGAGAAAAAAGTTCCCATTAACATATATACACAGACGGTTAATTTATGAGATATAGGGTGTTGAATTTTATTAAAGATTTCTTAATTTTGTTTGTCTCAATGAAATTCCTTAGCGTGGATGCGTGTATTGGTTACCACATTTGCACATAATTTGAGACCAGTATTACTTCCAGTGGCGTAGATATAGGTATTAATTAACAATAAATAGACCCGAAAAGTGTTATCACCCCGTATAGGCTACTTTTTGAGAACAAACTTCGATGCAGAATTTAAATCGGAACCAATAAGGTCTCCTGATATTTTTTTGCACCTGGCACCGTTTCATGGCAAATTTGATTTTATTGATTAATTATCACCACAATGAAAATCGGGTGAGAATTAGAAAAAGGTTTTCGTTGAAGTTAGAAGATCTATTGTACGACGCGAACTATGTAAACCAGAGAATTGGAATAACTTTGAACAATTTCTTTGAAATTAACACACAAAATTCAGAAAATTTGTCTTCTTAACTTTTGTTGGTGGACTAACTATAAAATATTGAAGTATCTGGTTTAAACATTTTTGGAATTAAAAATTCGTTATTAAGCCTTTGTAATATAAATATCGCTGTAAAGATTAGAATCACAGCTTATTTTATTTTGGTAACTCAATGACCCCTTTGAATTCAAGGTTCCTCTTTTTCCAAGTTTGACCCGATTTTCATGATAATTAATCATAAAAATTAAATTTGCCGTGAAACGATGCCAGGTACAAAGAAATATCAGGAAATTTCATTCGATTCGCATCAAAGTTTGTTCCTGAAAATAGTTTTTAACACTTTCCGGGTCAATTTATTGTTATTAAATACCCATATATACGCCACTGGGAAAACTATTTTTTTTGACGTTTCGATAATATTTTATTATCTTTATCAACAACTGTCTCGTCAATTGGTATTTCCATGTAATTTAGGAAAGAATAGATGATTTCGATTAAAGAAATGCATCTGCAGCCGACTTGTGTTTTTAAAATACAATCAAAACAGCAGAAAACATTGGATAGGTTGTATGTGAAAGAGAAATGCAGGGTTATTTATCAATTTTAAATGAATTGAATATTGTTAATTGAATTCATGAGACATTATTTTGAGATTATACAATTCTAACTATTTATGATTATTTTAGGAATTAGCTTTCCTATGATTCACATTTTATTTCTATCAATAACAATTAATCAAGTTTAAGATACTTCTGTGGAATCTTACCTTAAAACTGTCATTCATGAATGTCAGATAATACATTATCTTCTTTAGGTTGAATTAACTTGACAATAGAAAATGGTACTTCCAAATAACCGAACTCGGTTAAGCTTGAATTAGATTATTATAAAGTTTTGAAAGACTGGAATCTATTCTGTCATTAACACAATTGTTTCCTTTGATTTGGATACTTCCCAATATCAAACGTTTATAAGCATTCTTTTCAATACAAGAATTTTGGGTATTGGATTTTTCATTAGAACCTGGTCGAGGCTACTGCGAACTCCGACGACATCGTAGCAATCGCGCCAGAAATATCAAAAAAGACGGTTAACCGAAGCTACTCCTACCCACCGGTCGATAAGTAGCTTCAGGTTCCTAAATCGTGTGCTCTAAGTATTCTCATTGAACTGCCTTCTGCATCCGATCTATCAAGAACTACGCCGAGTTGGCGGAATGATCTTCAAGTTCGAACGCAGGTAAGACCGAATTCCGCCCAAAACGCTGATGATCAGAACCACTAATACGACCTTGTGGCTTAGGTATAGCCTGCAGAGCTTGAACAGGAGATCTTGGAATATTGTCCATTTTTCCTACTCTTTCAAGACTATGTTCTTCTTTGCCGCAGCATAGAATTCGATGACATCCTAGTCTTGCTTAGTTTATCAAGGAGGACAATGTCAGGCCTATTTGCTTGTATGGACCTGATGGTCGGAAACGGGTAATTCCAGAAGATCTGCCATTTTTTGTTGGCGTAATCGTCACCTTGGTCTAGCCTGAAGGCTTTCGTGCATATAGCACCTGAGACAATACACCTGATTATTTTCTGAACAAAACAAAATGAATCCTAGGTTACTTATGATCACATATTTTATTATCAAATACTCATATCCTTCATATATATCCAGATAGTTCGGAACTCGGTGATAAGCAGAGCTTTTTAATATTCTCCAGCATTTATTTTTTAACGTTTCTGTAGCATTGATTATTTCTAAATCATGAAATCTTCTTCAGGTCCTGAAGTTAATAAGGCTACTGAGATTGGTATAATGAAGATTGATACGAAAATCGGTATTTGTATTTCTGAACATTGATATCGCGTTTAGTTACATTAATTTAGTGGAAACTTCAAGTTGTGTTTTACTATGAATCTACGAAACTAATTCAAAAAGAGGATAAGGTACGTGAGAGCTGATTTGAATCATTCATAAATACCATGGAACTCTGGTCTAAAGAGTCTATAATTGAAAAATATATCCCTTTATCTAATAGTAACCTTTTGCCTGGCAAATATTCCACATCTATTCCGTATGCCAGAACATTTAACTTCACATTATTTTAATCGTTGATGGCATCTAAGCCATTCGGGGATAATGTTCAAATCAAATTCATCGTCTAGTTCTGAAGTAGTGAATGAAATTACTGAATAACAGTATTATTGGTTTCGGCCAATCACAAAATATTTCATCATTTATAAATTATTCATCTGAATAATTGCAGAAGAACCCATTTAATTGAGAACGATAGCTGTTTTTATAAGATGAGGACAGAAAAAAAAAACTTTTTTTCCCACTTTCTTTGAATGAAACTTGATTTCCGATTTCCAATATTCTAATTTCACCCAAAAAATTTACTTCCATCTGACGAAATGAAGAAGTATTCTCTATACAAGCGTTCATTGAAGAACAGTTGCTAGTATATTAAATATCCTAGATGTGAAAAACCTACCAATCTATAGAATGTGAAAAATATCTTACATTTCAATTGAGCTAAATGTCGTTTTTCTTGATTAACCCGTGACTTCGAAAAATTGTTTCCTATGAGAAATATTTGATACTGCGAAAAAATTCAATAAAATATAGAAGGTAGATCCAAAACAAAAGACTTAGACTTCTTCAGTTCCCTCCACTTATAGCATTTTTGAAATCTCACGGACCAACTTTCCGCTGCAGAGAGCATAATTCATTCTACAGTAAGACTCAAACTTAACGTTCGCGTGATGAAGCATAAAATGGGTGAATCTTTGCTCACTCCATTTTCCCATGAATAAAAATACATCATGCCCGTATAAGGTAACAGGCAAAGTCATAGATAGAAGTACAAACGAAAATAGGAACTATCCACAACCCCAAAATCTCCAAAAAGGAACTAACACCTATATACTGCCAACAACGTCATGGTAGACACCCTCATTGATCATGTCTACATGATATTTTGACAACAAAGTTACCATCGTAGTGAAATCATATAACTGATTCAAATCAAAAATAGCCATAACAACATAGTTGCCGAAATGTATTTCATTTCATTGACTCAATCATTTCAGTAATTCCATTAAGTACATTCATAATTTACATTTTCATTACATAATTTATAGTTATAAGAAACCTCCCAACTCTATACTTCTCAATGTTCGTGTCTGTCAGTCGATTTGCTTCCCTTGTAGAAGCAGAACATGTTTCCCCAATTGATGCTTTAAACGTCATATGGAAATTTGCTCGGTTCCTTGATTGAGTAACGGTTTGGATTATTCAGACTATTACCTTCCCACCATTTGGGGATCCACCCTGGCCAATCTACTTAGCTCATGATCAAACAAAGGTGAGGACAAGTTCCAGAACAGCAATCACCGGAACAAAAACAAAATCAGTGAACTACGCAGCGTGAAATTTTGACGCAATAAATACCGAAACTGAAGAATCAGTTTCATTTAAAGCTTCAAGCCTGCCCTGAAGATGTCACTTGTAATTATTGTTGGAACATCGGCATCTAATCGCGCGAGTAGGACGCGGAATTGGACCGGAAGCAAAAAAATGTCAAGCTTAGCAAAAGTCTACCATTGAAGATAGCTTAACGTTCGTTAATTTTTTGTATCTGTTCCAACAATCATCAAAATATCAACTCCAACTTTTGATTCTAATCAAGCATTAGGTTGTCCAATTGCACTAATTTTTCTCCAACGCAGACTCATACTTTTAAAATTTTCCGATGTATCTTGATGAGTGCTGGAACTGTTATGTAGCGTAATCGACACATGTCATGAATCAATGAGTGTAGGATGAAAAATACCTCAAAAGTCAGAGCCATATTCAGAGAATGTTGATGATGGTTGATCGAGAACAAAACATCTGATATTCAAGCTGACATCAACACTAGAAAGATTCAAAGGAGTGTTTTTTTTTCTGTTTTGACGGTAACCCTAAGAAAATTAAAAAATTAAATAGTTATCAAAATATTCAATTTCTCATAATTTACTTGAAAATCAAAAAAGATATTAAGATTTTTATACTTCCATTCTATTCTTTAGCCCATTCGATCAGCACGGTATTCAACGATTACAATAACACCATGGTCAAGCTGCTCACTAGTGCTCACTGCCCATTCTTAGCTCGAGACCTGTCGTACTTCTTTCCACCAGACTTCATTTCCTTACAGAACGGCAAAGTTGCTCACCTGCATAGGTCCTCCATGTAATACATATAACCCACAAACATTCAAGAAAAATTCTAAAGCCTATCTCCTCTCCTCACATTTCAACGCTCACACGATGTTCTACGAACATTGTAACTTTTCCTCCCGTGTAGTCAAAATATTGAGAAAAAACGTTAGGGGTGTTGCCAGAAAAATTGTGGCAATCATACCGGAATCTATCATCTATGGGAATTGTGTTTTCTTTCAGCAAGAGTATTCTCATAGGTTCCACGGTCTTTGAATGTACTATACTCAGGAAATATTGGAATTGATAATTTAACATGAATCGGGTAATAATGCGGAAGACATGAACGTGAACGTTATTCATGTAGTAGTCTGAATCCGTATCGAAATAATATAATCTAAAACTTGGCATGTTCGCATAGTCTGGTATTATTTTCGGTGATTCAATGTGTAGCGATGACACTGCTCTAGTCAAAGAATTATAACACCTGTAACATTGAACGCAAACACTGCTAATTTCACCGATATTTCAGATGCTCGCAGCTGTACCACGTGCGATCGAGTACTGCAAGAGTTGGAGCAGATCGACGACGATACCGACTCGTTTGGAGTCGATTTTGTTAAGATTAACGATAAACGACTAGCGAAACAGTATGGCATCACCAAGTTTCCTGCACTTACTTACTTTAGGGAGAAGAAACCAATCATCTACGAGGGTAAGTCGAATAATTATCGCTTTTCAAAAATTTCAGTGATCATTTATTTCCAGTCTATTATTTCAGTCAATGCTTTTGATAACCTTTTTACTGTGATGTGACAAACTGCTATCTATCGGTATCAACCTCAATCAATTTCCTCATCAACTAAACACGTGGAGTATATGAATCATATTCTCATAATTTAATTCACACTGAAACTTTTCCTTCATTCCATGGTTATATATCATTACCCTCAGAAATACCTTATGAAAGAGAATCTCCAGGTACTATTGGTGGAATCTGAATAGTAAAAACTTTACTGGTTCACCAATTCGTTCACCAGGTCGATCACTATGATAGCCATAAATATATATGGGTCAACCATATAAATATAGAAAAAATAATTTTAAAACAATAAAACTTTTTTTTTCATTTAATAATTATCCTGGAAGTTTCTATAATCCTATTATAAAAAGAGGAATCTGTAAAATGTATAACAATTGAAACAAATTGGAAAAAAATTAAAATGAAGAGACAAAAAATAAATATGTATCGATTCTATACATTCCTAAAATGTTGGAGCAAATGTTTGAGTAGATTTGATATAAGGATTGCACACAAACCTATGGATGAAACTAATCAATTATTTACAGAATTTAGACCCAAAATTGCAAAAACAAATTACACACGCAGTTTATAAAATAAATTGTTTAGATTGTGTAAACTGTTTTATTGGACAAACACAACAACTCTTACAAAAACGAATTCACAGTCACAAACATATAGCACACAAGATAAAACTCCTTGACAAAACACTCTCATCAACTAAATTATAATTTCAATTTCAAAGACACAAAAATTTTAACCACTGAATGCAATAATGGAAAAAAGAGAAATTCTTCAAATGATATATATTAAAAAAGAACCATCAATTATAAACAAAAGGAGTGATATTAGTAATTTGTGTGAATTTTATAATAGCTTTATATCCTTCTAAAAATTGTGGAATGGCGGAAAGAAAAGATTTGCATTTTGTATTTGGACGTCATTTCAGTTCACTCTCACATAATATTCACTTATTTAGTCGATGTGATAGAAAACTTATAACTAAACTAAACTGAACTGTATTTTATGACTAATATTATAGAAACACTAACGTGACTGTAGTTTCGACAACTAGCGTGTCATCTTAAAACAATACTAATGTATGAATAAACATGAAATATTTTCAGAGTCAAAATAAGATACAAGTAACAAGTGAGGTTTCGGTTTGAATATGAAGAAATACATTGCTGAAATTGAATAATTGAAATAGTATAATAGGGTAGAGTTGAGATTGTAATTAGGAAGTTTCAACGCGGAGATGTACTAGGGAGGGAGTAGATTACAGGGAAATTTTTTATTATCAACACATCGAAAAGAATGTTGCTTTACAAGTCTCATTGATCATTTAAAACTACTGCCTTCATTCTTTATACCTTGAATATTTCTACTGATTCTAGTGCGTTTAATTTGAAACCTCCACTCTGATTATGAGAAAAATTTGACGTCATCTGAATTCGGAAAAGTCTGTCCTGTTCCTAAAATGTGATTAGAGAAAGATGAATCTGTTTCACTCCCCGTATTTGAAGAATATAACTGATTTTTTTCAGCATATATAAGTAAGACGTGTCTCACTGCTCTTAGATTGTTACATATAGTCTAAAAAGAGTGAATGTTCCTGCTTCAGTGTGATTATTCCACATTAACTGAGATATCTATCATATTCAAAATCCCCGTAAACAGTGCAGAAGGGTTATACGAAGTGGGGAAAAAACATTTTATGTACTCAGAGATACTCAAATGTTATGTTTGCATGAGAAAACCGAAGCCTTTAGGGATAAAATTCACTTTCACTTTCCATCTGATTATTCAAAGTTGTGATAAATCTATAATTCGGGTCTCCTTCGGCACTGCCTGAAATTTCAGCGGCAAGAAAACGCGAGCCTGAAATTTGATTTCGCCGTACAATCCCCTTTTCCTAGAAAACGGGCGCATTTAGGGAGGTATTAGTGAGAAGCATTTTTGTAGGGAATTGAAGTACTTTCCACTCCGTCTTGTTATCGTTTTTTGATCAACGAAATAGTTTGCAACATAACAAATCAAAGAAAAATGTTTGGGTGTCTCCACCGGATTTTTGGAAGATAATTTTTCTCTTGTTCCAACTAGTAGCATGTCAAATTTGGAAGCATTGCAATCGATTCTCGCCTCAAAACTTGTTCGTTCTAACTTTTGAATTGAACAAATTAATAGACAATTCATTTTGGAATTTAAAGCTAAATTCTAGATTATGTTCCGATAAAACGATTACAGCTTTGATTATATTCAATTCTTCAATCAAGTTATCAAGGGAAAGAGAGAAGTGGAAAGGCTCTATGTATCATTGAATAGTATGCTGCTAATTTGTGATTAGAGGAGCACTAAAGGAGGAATAAGGAATAGTCATATCTGTGAATGTAAGTTTCCTATAAATTTTGGATAAGATAAGATAAGATTAGATTTCATTAATGGTAATAAGCAATGGAGTATTTGCATAGGCTATCAAAAATTTATAATACACCATTCATATATGGAGGATAAAATCAATATTGAAAAATTCACCAGTTTTATATATGAAGTTATCACAGATAATTTATTCCATTATGGTTTTGAACTTTTTTGGTTCATAATTCATGATACTATCAGGTAGTGCATTAGAAAATTCAAAAGAGTTATAACTTGGCGCATTTTGTGACTTCGACAGTCTTTATTTTGGTAATCTAATTTGTTTGTTAATCCTTGTGAAGTGGGAATGAATATTAAAATTATAATTTTGAGTCCAAAAAACTTTTGGACTTTGCTCCAATGTTCCTCACAAACTTTACATGACGCTTGTCTGTGAATAATTTTCAGAAATGTATATTTACATCGTCAGCAAAAATGTCTGATGATAACAATATTGCTAATACTATTAGATTACATAGTGACATATCTTTAAGGGATGAACTGTACATTATTAGTATAATATTAAATTAATTTTCACATGAATGTATGCATCGGTTGAATTTAAAGCCCACGAGACCAACGAGACAAGACTTTCATAAAGTATCGTCTCGTCTCGCCGATGAAATATAAAGCATCGTATCGTTTCCCGTTTCGCAGCCCCCAGTCTCGTTTTGTTTCTTGTGCGAGAGTGTTGCAAAAGTATCAAAGTCTCATCTTGCAAAATCTTGTTCCACTACGGGATACTTACCTACATGTTATAATGTAAGAGTGGGAAAAGAAAATTACAGCTGTCGAAAGATAACATCATGTATTTGGAAGTAATATTTATATGTAAACAAAACTCCATTTTAGAAATAAGTAAATAATCAGCAATCCCGCTCGTTTTTTCTTTTGTTTTCCACCCAGTCGCTCAGGTATAACAAACATCTTGCAGAATCATTATCAAGGAGATTGCAATAACAGGGAATGCGATAAAACAGGTATTAACTGCGAATTGAATTATTATTTAATGCATGAATAAAAACATATTGTAAATGCAAATATGGTATTATATAATAGCCAAATCTAATTTTTTGAGTTGAAAAATAAGTCGTCCTTGAGGAGAATATCGTGTCTCAACAAGGTGTTTCCGACAGAAACCTGATACATTAAAATTCTAAATTTGCTGAAAATTTAGAAAAAACTAGAAGAACTAATTTGCGTTAAAATAAAAACTATGTAATTATCTAATATCTTACATTCAATTCGGATTGCCAGAAGACATGTCGGTAATACAAAGTCTGGAAGTGTTTACACCTCCTGTTGTTCTCAGGTTTTTGTTTTTACGGGGATAATTCTAAATATTTTTTTGGATGTTTACTGCATATGTGTGTCCTTAGTCCGGTAGTATTGCCCCATTCCAATTCCCTTCGAATTCATAACATATTTTGCACCTGGTTGTCCTATCTTGATTTGTCCCTTTCAATATCAATTCGATGTTAAAACATGTATTGAATTGTTTTGTGGTAGTTACTGCTATTTAGCGACGATTCACTTTCAGTTATTGATATTATTTGGTATTTACATGTCCTCACTCCCACTAGAAAACTAACCGGAGTTTGATTCATCTTCTAATACCGAATTATCGCTTCTTTTCCTCTTGGGTCTGCTCAGCTTCAATCAACTTGTCACAATTCCACACTCCAAGAAATTCGAATAACCACTATAGTCCAGGAAATAAGGTACAAAATCGACCCTAATTAGAAAAATTTGAGGTAAAAGGCCGATTTTGATGTGTGAGGGCTCATTCGATTCGTTTTGATCTATAGATCAGAATCTGCCACAGATAAATAGAAGGAAATTAGTCCTATTGTTAATAAACAATAAATAACGGCCAATAAATGGCATGTTTATGACATAATAAAAAAAATTGAAAACGCTATTTTCCATCAATTTTTAACGGGTAAAGTAGAGAATTGCAGTTATTTGATCAATAAACAATGTGAATTTAAGGTTTATAACAATTTGTCAGTTATCTATTTGTTAATAAACAACAAAATGGAAATTTCCTAAATAATCAAGATTAGATTCATTTTCAGGTAATGATTCATTTTCAGGTAATTTGAGGTCGCTGAATACAAATTCGATGTTATTTTTCTGATTGGCTATTAATCTGATTAGTTAATTAACAATTTGTTAATGAACAAATTAACCCAAAAAACGGAAATTTAAAAAATAATTAAGACTAGAGTCATTTTCAGGTAATTTGAGGTCGCTGAGTAGTTTGATGAATCTAGAATTCGGAAGACCAAGTATTGAGAAATAGATCTTTTGAGATGAAAGTATAGTAAGAACGAGTAAGTATGCAGCTCGATCATCATTCAATAGCGTTTAATACAGAAAGTTAGGTTTGCTAGAGAGTATCATGTTACCTGATTGTAATTCTCAATTTTGAAAACTCAGATGTAAATTATCAGGCAAATCGAACTAGGAATCAACCGTTTTGAATTTTTTATTTTTACTTATAATTCTCTTTCGAAATTTCTCAGTGTTAAATTACGTTTTCGGCTAAAAAATTACGAAGCTATTAACCATATTGGTTCTCGAATTGCAGTATGTTGACTCAAAATTCGTAATCTTCATTCTTGAAAATTCCCGGATGTACACTTTCAGATGAAGGTATGACGAAACTGTTTGCCAACTTGGTGAACCTTGGGGTTTCCAAATTATGGCTTAACGTTCATGATCTTTATCTTGAAAAATTAATTGGTACTCAGTTTGAGACAACTGGAAGGATGAATTACAACATTGCCAAGCATCTTGATTCACCAAATTTTTGATCAGACTTTGTCCATTCCTTGATAATCTCCGGATGAACATTTTCTGACGCATGAGAAATTACAAAATCGTAACTATATCTTAAAGAACCCTTCTTGATTTACCGAATTTGACCCAATACTCATAATCCCTAACTTCGAAAACTGATTTAAAGAAGTATAAAACATTATTCTATATTATTACTATGGATAGAATAACATTCGTTCTTGACGTTTTGACAGTTTGATCCTATCTTCATAAATAATTGTTATGTATGAGGGCATATCTGTAAACTTGAACGAATGAACGATCTAACTATCTATCTATCTATGCTAGTTATTTTTTCCATGTAATTCAGAAAAAAATAGGTGACTAAGATTAATCAAATGAGTCTGCGGCCGGCTTGTGTGAGATTGGATTAAAAAATTGGATCGGTAGTGTGCGAAGAGTATTATAAGAAAATTTTTATGTATAAATTCTTAGGAAATAGGTGACACTAGCACTTATGTTTTATATTTCAGCCTTTACGTAAGTTTCGATCTCACGAACATCATCAGAAGACTTATTATTTCGATAACCTGATTACTTAGAACTAATTGTATTAACACAAAGCGTCCTTATCGCACCAATTTTGTTTAAAATGCCAACGTTGCCGAAACGAACAGAAACACGGAATCGAAATTGTAACACAACAATGTTATAAGAATAAAATATCAAGAACTCACTATTTAGTAGAACTTCCAAAAAATACGAACACATTTCATCATACTCTACGAACGACTAACAAACGAAACGAGTTCAAGTATTTACTTTCGAACCAGATGCCACGATTTATTAGGTAATAAAAGAAGGTCTGGCCTCTGAGATATACTTTTGATCAATTCCACCTAAAATATACTTTAAACATTAAAAGAACGCAAGTAGGAATTTGCAAGAATATTAATTGATCAAGTTAGTATAAATATGACTTAGTGTCTGAACATCAGTTCTATGATTTACAGATTTGGAGTCACGAGATTTCTCCAGAATAGATCATTTATAATAATTGGTTTCCTAAGTTGAAATATTAACATTTTTGTAATCGAATTGATGGCTATAATCAAAGCAATGTTTAGCAAGGGCGGTGGAAGTTTTTGTTTCTTGTGCTATACTTATGGCCATGCATTTTTTTTGTGAATATTGCTTAGAGATTCCAGTACAAGTCCCATCACAATCTAAACAATTTAATTTATATACTGTGTGGGTTTGCTTATTTTTATGTATTACAGGTTTTAGATTTGAGAAATATTTCCCAACACAGTTAGTAGGCTTATGCGCAACATTTAAATCGTACTTTTCCAAACATTTCTTGATTTTCTCTGAGGTCTCCGGAATGTATGGTAAAGTTAAATAATTGTTTGTATTACCTTTTATGTTATTTTTATATGACGAACCATTATAGATTTTGTTTATTCTCTTTTTAATGATAGGATTGAAGAATGTTTTTGGGTAGCCATTCATTTCCAGTGTATTACGAACAATTTTTAAATTTTTGGGACGGTCCTCTGGGTGGGACAATTTAACTGCTCGGCCTGTAAGTCTGTTTATGACACTTTTTTTATAACAAGCTGATGCAACGGAATTTAAGTGAAGATAACGTTGATACCAAACTTCTTTAGTACACCAAGAATTTTTTATTTTTCCATCTACATCATGCCAGTTACGATATACAGAAGGACTGTTCCCGCTGATGCGAACATTCATTCTTAGAAGTAGTATCATGTTATTATCTCTAGTTTACATTTCATTATTCATGTCTTACAAGTTATGTACACGTTGTTAGATTAGTCTTATTCCAACTTCGAATAGATTCACTAGTTGTAATCTTATTAATGAAGTAATTACAATTCTTTTTAAAAAATCAATTTTAAAAGGACATATTTGGCGCAGTCGGTAGGATACGCCGAAGGTAATTTCGAAAATATCCTGTTCGTATCAACGATTAATCGGCGTGTTGAAATTTTGAATTTCCAATTCAAACATAGTTAATGGTAGTGACTGTACACACATCGACATAATCTATCAGAAGCTAGCAAACATTCAGTGAAGAGACCAACTTCGTCTTTTCATATTGAAGAAATCTTAGACTAGGAAGACCTGGGAAGCAGACACACATCGCTGGTCCTGTAGGCAGTAATTTTAAGCAACAACAAATGAAGACAATTTTACTGTAAGTGCTCATCCTTACTAAAATCCTTTAATCACTTTCCTTTGAAAATAATCATAGTAAAACATTTTTATATTTATTCCACCTGTTCATGCTCACTAACGACGTAGAGAGTTTGGTAGAAGTATTTATTGGTTTAAATATAATCAAGGAAAACAAAATTTCCAAAATGTCTTTGAATGTACCATTAATGAGGTATCAAGCCGAAAACATACCTTCATTCGATGGCAACCCTAAACAATTGAACAGATTCATCACAGCATGTGAAAACTTCATAAAAAACTTTCAAAATGCTCAAAATTCAGCAGATGAAATCAATGCTATAATTCTCGATACAATCTTAGGTAAATTACGTGATCGTGCAGCTGACCTTATTCACAGTAGAAATGAATTGAATAATTGGGCAACAATAAAAGGAATATTAACAGTAACGTTTAGCGATCAACGTAGCATAGATTGTTTAATACAAGATTTAATTGCATTAAAACCTTTGAGGAATGAAACACCATTGCAATTTGGTATGCGTATCCAAGAAGCTCGCAGCCTCTTATTTTCTAAATTAAGTACCGAAATTATTGACCCCGCTGAAAAAGTAATCAAGATAAAACATTATGATGAATTTGCATTGAAAACATTTATAAATGGATTATCTTACCATTTACAATTGGTTGTAAGACTCAGAAACCCGGATAATATTGAAAAGGCTCTAGCAATTGTTAGGGAAGAGGAAAACTTCATTTATTTCAAATCAGGACAAAATACAAATGTTATAAACACTGGATATAAATCACAACCTAGGTTGAACCAACATTTTCAAAATTTGAGACAAAGTTCAATTATTAACCCAACAGTAACTAAACCTTTCTTTCCTCAACAAACACATAGTCAAATTCGTCCAAATTATCAAATGGCAAAATATCCACAATTTCAAAATTTTAATTTTAGACCTCATAATTATTCATCAATTCCAAATTCACAGCAAACTCCATATTCCAATACAGTCATAAATCCGACAAATACTGCAAAACAACAATGGCAACCCTATAACAGAATACCAAATCAAATACACCCACAATTCATGAACCAACGAGCTAACTATAATGTAAATCGAGATTCTCAAACAACAAGGCAAAATCGCCCTGAACCTATGGATACAACTTCAGGCAATTCCAAACCTCAACCGCAATCTCCAAATTTTAAATTTCAAGAATTATTCAATCAACAAATAGAGAATACTTCTGAAAATTATGGAATTGAAACTCAAAATGTTACAGATCATGTTCAGATTAACGAATATAATACTTGTGACGAAAGCATTTACCAGCAAAATCCTTATCAATTACAATACAATCTCGCATCCTCATATTCACAAGATAAACAAGACTATCGCTTCAGTGACCATGAAGTTGACCCTGAAACATCTCATATGGCTCACGTATACAATGATTCAAATGAACAAAATCTAAATTTCCATGTAGCACTATCAAACAACTCGGAGATAATAAATATTAATAACTTCAGATTAGATCTACCATATATTTATGCACCTGAAATAGATGGTTACTTTTTGATAGATACTGGTAGCTCTAGATCATTAATTAGTAATGCCGTTGCTAATAAATATTTTCAGAAATCTATTACTCATGAAGATTTTTATATTCGCACAGCACATGGACTTTCTCATCATAATAAAATTATAACAATTCCAGCTTTCAAAATTTTCAATACTGATCAACTTGTAAAATCTCATATATTCGATTTCTCTGAAAACTATCACGGTTTAATCGGTGCAGATATCCTGAAACAAATAAATGCAAACATCAATTTCAAATTAGGACAATTAATTACCCCACAAGTACAGATTCAGATGATTTACGAAAGTTCTAAAATACCCAATACTACGACAAATCCAACAACTACTGAAAAGCAACAATATCATAATTATTCATTAATAATTCCACCTCGAACACAGTATGTTACCAAATTACCTGTAAATTTATATGAAGGAACTGCAATTCTCAACTATACAATCATTGAAAGTGGTGTCGAAATTCCTAACTCTTTAGTTACAGTAGAGAATCACTTTGCTTATACTATTATTACAAATTCAAGAGAAAATCCTGTCAAGATTCCTGTCTTGGAACCATTAGATGTAAAAGAAATGAATATTGCTGATATAAATGTTTTAGAAAAAATGGAAGCAGACAACTGCTCTTTTGATATTTCATTGGATAACAAACTTAAAAGTAACTTAAAAAAATTGCGTTTGAATCACTGCAATAAAGAAGAAAATGAAATGATCAGAAAACTATGTCTAGAATATAGAGATATCTTCTATTGTGAGGGAATACCTCTAAGCTTCACTAACCAGGTAACACACAAAATAAATACAGTAGATGAGAAACCTATTTACACTAAAAGTTATAGGTACCCCGAAATTCATCGTGAAGAAGTTAATTCACAAATTAATGAAATGTTAAAACAAGGTATCATTCAACATTCAAATTCCCCTTACTCTAGTCCAATTTGGATTGTACCAAAAAAGTTAGATGCCTCTGGCAAAAAGAAATGGCAATTAGTGATAGACTACCGAAAATTGAACGAGAAGACCCTAGATGATAGGTACCCCCTTCCAAATATAACGGACATACTTGATAAATTGGGCAAATACATTTATTTTAGTACATTGGACCTGGCTTCGGGATATCATCAAATACAAGTAGACCCTATGGATATTCCTAAAACTGGATTTTCCACATTAGGCGGACATTTCGAATTCAAAAGAATGCCTTTTGGGTTAAAAAACGCACCTCCTACTTTTCAACGCGTAATGGACTCTATTTTACGAGGATTACAAAATGAAATCTGTTTAGTTTATCAAGATGACATAATCATCTTTTCAGTCTCTTTACAAGAACATTTAACATGATTACGACAAATTTTCAATCGACTTCGAGAGTCAAATTTTAAAATTCAGTTGGACAAATCTGAATTCCTTAAAAAGGAAGTTCAATTTCTAGGTCATTTAGTTACATCTGAAGGTGTACGTCCCAATCCTGATAAAATCAAAGCAATCAAACTATTCCCAACACCAACAACCCAAAAACAAATTAAAAGCTTTCTTGGCCTCCTGGGATATTATAGGCGATTTATTAATAATTTTGCTAAGATAACAAAACCAATGACAGTTTGCCTTAAAAAAAATTCAAAAGTTATTCATTCCAAAGAATTCCTGGAATCTTTTGAAAGTTGCAAAAATCTTCTCATGAATTCACCTATATTGCAATACCCTGATTTCAAAAAGCCATTCAATCTCACAACAGACGCCAGTAACTTTGCCATTGGAGCTATTTTGTCTCAAGGTAACAGTCCCAATGATTTACCGGTTGCTTATGCATCTCGGACTCTTAATGAAAGTGAAACTAATTATTCTACAATAGAAAAAGAACTATTGGCTATTGTGTGGGCCTGTAAATACTTCAGGCCATATCTTTACGGTAGAAGATTCACGATTTATTCTGATCACAAACCATTACAATGGCTTTTTAACCTTAAGGAACCAAATAGTAAATTAGTACGATGGAGGTTGAAGCTTGAGGAATTTGATTATAATATCATACATAAACCTGGGAAACGCAATGCCAATGCTGATGCGCTTTCAAGGATCCAAATTAATGCACTCGAAAATTCAAGTACTTATAATGAACCTGGAGATTCAGATTGTGAAATTGTAGATTTCTTATTATCATTGGAAGATGAAAGGGAGCAATCTGTTAGTGATAAACAGTTCCGAATAACTCAACCAAAACCTGATAAACAACAAATCTTGCATGATTTAATATCTAGTACTGATGTTCCAAGTTCATTTCTTGGTTGTAGTAATCAGACACATTCACAAACAAATAAAGAAAACAAACAGATAAAAATACTACAAGACATTCAACTCAAACCACCTGAAAGTACTGATGACGCTGAAGTACCAGAAACACTCTGTACAATCCATTCTGATAATGGTCAAAATGCGAGTGGAGAAATAGAAATACTTGATGACATTATTAACAATAAGCCAAATCAAATTATTATAATACCTCACGCACTCAACAAAATAGATACCAGAACAGATAAATTTCACAAATTAAATATTTTGGAAGTTAAAATACCTAAAGGCAATAAAACTCTTATATTAGAATTTCTGCGGGAATTCACAATGCCCGGTAAGACATTTCATATGTTCTTTAGAGATGAACTGCAATATGCAGAATTTAATGAAGTATATAATAAGTCATTTTATGGGAAAGGTTTAAAACTAATAAGATGTACAAAATTAATCAACTCAATTACCGAAAAAGAAGAACAGTTAATGCTTATAAAGTTCCAACATGAAGGGAAATGTAATCATAGAGGAATCCAAGAAACATATGAATATCTACGTAGAAATTATTATTGGCCGTCTATGAAACAAGATATCACTAATTTCATAAATGCTTGTGAACTCTGTCAAACAGCTAAATATGCGCGAAGTAAACCATATTTCCCAATAGTTATAACAGAAACCCCATCAAAACCATTTCAAATTTTACACATTGACGTTTTTATATTTGATGGTCAAAATTATCTCACCATTTTAGACAAATTTTCTAAATTAGGTCAGGCTTTGAAACTCCAATCTAAATGTGCAATTGAAATTTACAACGCTCTCATACAATATTTTAGCTTTTATGGTGTCCCCGAGAAAATAGTATCAGATTGTGGTACAGAATTCAACAATGAAACGGTGGAAGAATTATTAAAAGTCCATAAAATAAATATTCATTTTACTACACCACAACACCACGAAAGTAATTCGCCAGTTGAGCGGTTTCATTCAACAATTTTAGAACATCTGAGATTACTGAAAAATCAACATCCAACGGATTCCAATTTAATGCAATATGCTCTAGTAGGTTACAACAACTCAATAAATTCTGTGACAAAGTATTCACCTTATGAAATAACATTTGGACACACAGCTTCACGTGATCCACAGGAACTGTTAGGTAATACTTTCTTTACGGATTATATTGTTAACCATAATAATAAACTAAAGGCTCTCTATGAACAAGTAACAGAACATACTATCAAAGTGAAACAAAATTTACAAGAAAAATTAAATAAAAAAGGTAACACTCAAAATCAATACAAAATAGGTCAAACAGTTTTCAGAACAAATGAATCAAGAAAAAAAAAACAAAACAAATTCAAAGGATCATATGAAGTTATTGAACTGTTCAAAAACAATAAGATTAAAGTGAGAAATAAAACTACGCAAAAGATTACCACCATTCATACAAAAGAATTAAGAATTCCTGTTTCTGTTGCAGATTCTTCATCTGTTTAACAACAGCAGAACATTCAATTCCAATCTACCATGAAATAAAAGATAACCCGGGATTACTTCCTTTCAAATTAGGCACAGCACAAAATCAAATAGATCAATGGTCTTTTATTCAAGTGTTCGAATTATCCACAATAATAACTGAATTTAAAACCTTGTCAATAAATGTAGGAAGATTGAAATTAGCATTTGAAAAACACAACAGTAATAAAGATTATAAACATGATTTCAATAACTCCTATAATTTAATGGGAAGTTCGGAGGAACAAATCAAAACACAATTAATTCAAATAAACCCCGTTTTAATTAATGTAAATATCAACAATAGAGAGAAACGTGGTCTAATCAATGGGTTTGGTTCGATTCTCAAAGCAATCACAGGTAACTTAGATGCAAATGATGCTGAACGTTACGATAAAGCTCTTGAAACAATTTCCGAAAATCAGAATCACTTAAAATTAATTGTCAAAAATCAAATTTCGATAATTGAAACATCTGTTAAACAATTTAATGAAAGTATCTCTAGATTAGGGTCTAATCAACTTGTTATTGCTAAACGAATAGAAGATATTGAAACCTACAACAATGAAACACAGACAAAGCACTTAGAGGATTATTATTTTATTGTATTACAACCCACCATTCATAATGTAATAGTTGAATATCAAATGATTAGTCAGATTCTTGAAAGTTTAGAAACAGCTGTCACATTTTCAAAAATGAACATACTACATAATTCCATAATTAAACCGCATATACTCTTACAAGAAATTAAGAATATAGAACAATACTTACATCCTGATCGCAAATTACCTTTTGAACCAAGACTTGATAATACCATTCTTTTTGAAAAAATTATTGAAGTGAAGAGTTATCTTAAAAATAACAAATTAGTCTTCATTATAGAAATACCTTCAACTGAAAAACTAAACTATGATTACTTTCAACTTATACCTGTACCTGTAAAACATTTTGATCTCTATACCGCCATTCTCCCTAAGTCTAAATACCTCATCCTGAACGAGCATTATTATTCATCATCTGAACAGCCATGCAGCGAGATTACTGAAGACGGATACCTCTGCAGAAACAACGGCTCAATGGAAACTGGTACCAATCAACCATGTGAAGTACAACTCTTACGCTATGAACAAAATCCAACAAATTGTTCACGATTTTCAATCACTATGCAAGGTGTAAAATCTCAAAAGCTAACGAAGAATAAGTTTCTACTTATAATACCTCAGAAATCTATTGCAACTCAGAAGTGCGGTCGTGAAATTGAACAAGTGCCTTTACACGGACTATATATTCTAGAACTTACTCCAGATTGTCAAATTAATTCAGATAAATCTACTATTAGTGTTTTTGAACAGTCAAAAGTAAAATACAGAAACATTGCTCTTCCGCCAATACAAAGTGTGTTTACTAATCCAAAGGAATTCAGAATGAACAAGAATCCATTAAAATTGGATCCAATTCGATTGGATGATCTGAAAACGGTTGGAGCCGCATTAGCAATCCAAAATGAAGATCTCAACAAAATACCAGACTCTATCATAGAACTTCAACATGTTAGTTATGGAACTTGGTTCATCTATGTATTAATCGTAGGGTTTATATCCTTTTCACTATTCAAATGTTTAACTAAAAAGGGTATTTGCAAATCTCAAATTCTTATCAAGAGGACAAACTCATCTCCAACCCAAATTGAAGAAATTGCAATTTAATTCTTCACTACATGGTAGTTTCGATTCTAAGAAGGGAAGAGTTACGATATACAGAAGGACTGTTCCCGCTGACGCGAACATTCATTCTTAGAAGTAGTATCATGTTATTATCTCTAGTTTATATTTCATTATTCATGTCTTACAAGTAATATACACGTTGTTAGATTAGTCTTATTCCAACTTCGAATAGATTCAATAGTTGTAATCTTATTAATAAAGTAATTACAATTCTTTTTAAAAAATCAATTTTAAAAGGACCTAACATATTTTGCCTGATGTTCATATCTAGGAAATTTTTGTTTTTGTTCACTTCTATTTCACAAGTAAATTGAAGTTTACAGTGAAAATTGGCAAATTTATTAATCACATACTGAATTTTATCGTTGGGAACACACATAAGGCAATCATCTACATACCGTTTAAAGAAAACGGGCTGGAAATCTAATGAACTCATAACAGATTCCTCTAGGCATTTCATAACGAGGTTATCAATGGTAGCAGAAATAGGAAATCCCATTACTATGCCGGATATATGTCCAAAATATTGCTCATCGTACTGAAAATAAGTGCATTCTAAACAAAACTTTACAGCATTCATAAATTCCGATTGATCTAGAGGTGTATGGATTTTAATCTCTGCCCAACGTTTTTTGATACTATTCAATGCCAAAACGAATGGTATATTTGTAAATAAAGGAACTACGTCCAAGGAAATTAGTTGATGATTTACGGGTACGTATTAATT
Source organism: Endomychus coccineus (assembly GCA_958510875.1). Taxonomy (NCBI): domain Eukaryota; kingdom Metazoa; phylum Arthropoda; class Insecta; order Coleoptera; family Endomychidae; genus Endomychus; species Endomychus coccineus. The sequence goes on along the minus strand of OY294067.1, from coordinate 158,872,165 downwards.
TTTATGAATTCATTAACTAATTTTATAAATTCATAAAATTAAATATTGGAGCGCCTTCTTACAATTCATCAAAATCTATCAATTATATAATAGGAAAGAATGAATTCTATGTCAAAGACTCATGTCATTTTAATGAATTTATGAAAAAGTCTTAACACAAGCTTTAACGTACTCTCCGCGTTGGAAGGATCCCTTTCGAATAAAGTTAGCTAGTGTCTTGATAGAGAAGTATGCACACTCGCGAAACGTCACGTAAGACACCTGATTTCGTTTTTACGGTCACTGCTCTTACGGATCCATCTACCCCGGGGTGAACTTGAGCATTGAACATTGAGAGCCAACGGAAATTGGCGATGACTTCTGGAACATACACTTCGTTTGCTGCTGTAAATGGTGAGGGTAATCCTGGGTCCAGCGGGTTCATAAGTGCTGAGACATCATTTGGACATGTTTGAAACGAAATATATATTTTACGGTGTCATTTTTTACGTCTTTCTCTGGTACAGCTACAAGGGCCTAACCGATGATGAAGTGTCCTGGTGTGATAGCACAGAGATCGTTCGGATCGTTTGACATTGGAGAAAGAGGGCGCGAATTGAGTACTGCTTCCACTTGTGATAATAAAGTATAAAACTCTTCGAAAGTGAGATATATAGTGGTTTAAACTCTTTTCAAGTTATGCTTTACGGAGCCAGCATCAGCTTCCCAAAATCCGCCGAAGTGAGGACTGCGAGCAGGAATAAAATGACTGAATTCGACACTTGCTTAGATAGTGCTGAAATTCACCATCTTGCAATTTTTTATTGATAATTCTCAATTCGTTCTTGGCACCAGTAAAATTTGTAGCATTGACGGAGTATATGTTGAAACACAAGCCACGTCTGGCAACAAATCTTTTTAGAGCGCCTATAAAAAGTTCGCTCACTAACTCTAAGTGAACAGCCTTACTTGAAATGTAAATGAAAAGACATATGTATGACTTGATGTATCTACGATTACGGTATTTGCCGTCTTTTGTTTGAAACGGCCCTATATAATCACAACCACATGAGGAAAAAATTCGGGAGGGTGTGATTCATGATTCCGGAAGGTCACCCATCTGTGGAAAATGAGTTCATGGCCTTGCTTCAGAACACCGCAGACAACTTCTTATTACACCCTTCACAGCTGATTTCCCATTAAGAGACCAATAATTTTGTCGTATAATTGATAGTGCCGTTTGCATACCAGGATGTAAATGTGCGTTTGTGTTCACGTTCTATCAGCAGACGTGTGAAGGGGTATTTGGATGGGAGCAGAATTGAGTGTACATGATTGTATTTTAGGTTTGAATTTCTCAATCAACCTCCAACTCTTACAATTTCTTCACTATCGATCGAGAAACGGACTTGAAGATTCTAATTTACTAGTTGGTTTGATAACCCTGATAGGTTTCAGATTATATATTTATACGATTCATGAAAGGTTCAATTACCATGTACATTTGTATATCAAAGTTTATGAAGGTAACCTAACTTATCACAATGAAAAATCATCTACAATAAACTACAAACTACACAATCACAGTACAAGAACAGATCCCAGATGTGCAGAGCGCGACCCCTCCTCACATCATAAGCAATAGTCTAACAACGTAACAACCGACTTGAATCTGTACAATATAGAGCCGAAGAAATTCAAGAATTCACAATCTGCAACGGCCCTAGACATCCTACTCAAAGACGAGAATGCACTATAGTTGGTTCTACAAAAAGGTGCCATAAGCAATGGGTTTTTTCTCACAGTACAAGCCGGTATTCGAAAAGTGAACATTTCCAAGACCGCAGCAGAGTCGATTTCAAAATTTAATACCTTATATACAAACCAAAGGTCGAAGTAAGTACGTCTGACATTCAAATGCTGAAGACCAAAATATTTAAGTATATTTACATAGGAGGTATTCTTATAATCAATATGTGATTTGAAACATAAGTATCTCACAAACTTTCTTTGGACATTTTCAATTCGTTCAATATGAACACTATATCCTGGAGACCAAAACTGAGCAGTACTCGAGTATCGAGCGTACTAAGCTATTATATAAAATTATCAATGCCCTAATATTCAAAAATTCTTGGGACTGCCTGATGAAACCCACCATCCTGTTTGCTCTGCCTATAATTGCGTCAATATGTAGGTTATAATTCAGCTTTGAAGCGAGGACAACACCGAGATCTTTATAATTGTCAACTTGTTTTAAAGCATGGCCACGAACAATATACTCATGACTACTTACAATTTTCTTTCTAGAAAACCTCAACATTTAACATTTCGCATAGTTCAATTCAAGATAATCCCTATAACACCAGTCGATAAAGGTGTCTATATCGCTCTGAAGACGTGAAAAGTCAGATTCATGCTCTATTCTAATGAACAGTTTTAGGTCGTCGGAAAACAGTAGAAGCTGTGAATACTTTATCACTTCCTTGACATCATTCATATACAATAAGAAGAGTCCCATGTGAGAGCCCTGTGGCACGCCGGATGTCACAGAAATCTCTCTCGAGCCCGCGTCACAAGCCCTCACCACCTGACTCCGATCAGTCAAATAAGATTGTAGCCACAATATTAAATTATCACCTATACCAATCATGTTTAATCTACGTAACAAATGTTCAATGTCAAGGCGATCAAATGCTTTAACTATATCTGTGGAAATACAGTCGATCTCATTGCCAGCTTCAAGACAATTCGTTACAAAGTTTGTGAATATGAACAAATTGATAGTCGTAGATCTACACTTGAAGAAGCCGTGCTGTTCCTCAACGATCATCCTCTTCACACTCTCAAACATCATGTCAGTTACAATTGAATCAAATATTTCAGGAATTGCAGAGCAGATACTGATCCCTCTATAATTATCTACAGCCGTACGGCTACCTTTTTTGTGTAATGGTAGAGTGAAATTAAGCTTCCATCTAGCAGGGTATATATGGACAGTTGGAGAGACTTTTCGAACAATAACTTCAGAGGAACAGCAAGCTGAAGAGCACACGATCCTAGAAATACAGCACACAAACTGTCGGATCCTATGGAACTTGAAGAATCTATGTTGTTAATTTTATCAATAATAATATCAACTGTTATGCTCACAGTATTCAAGTTCGCAGCTACTTGAGGTGGTTCCACGGATGACGCATTCCTGGGAAGACTATCCCCGACGTAAACGGACTCAAAATAGTCAGCAAACAAGTCAGCAACATCGCCAGCATCATCTGGCTTCTTTATAAGACATGGCTTTGGGAATACCATTATCGCACTTTTTGGAATTTACGTACTTCCAGAAAGACTTCGGTTCATGAATAATTTTACGTTCTACATCCTCGATACGTAATCTATTACAAGTATGGGTCGCCACCTTGCATTCTCTCCTCAGTGCAATGAATGTGTCATAATCCTCAATAGATTCTGTGAATTTATACCTCTTATGAGCAATTTTCTTGTTGACTATGAGTGACTTAGTGTTACTGTTGAACCATGGAGGAAATCTCCCGACAAGGAACTTTCTCGTCTATATAAAAATTAACCGCGGCGAGTATTATTTCATAAAAAGCATCCACTGATTCATCAACCGTCTGAAAATCACCAAGAAAATTCCAATCCACAGAGGCGAGATAACAATTTATCAAATCATAAGGGGCATATTTGCAATTCACACCTGAACCGAAGCTATCATCTACTGTGGCAACCACAATTTTGCAGATACAAACAGTGAAACAAGGATGGACCTTGTGAATATCGATTGGGAATGAATCTGCTTGGACGATTTTCATTAAGACTTGTATGGGCAAGATCAGTTTCGTTAAAATTCAAAGATCCGCTTGTTCTACATGGTTTCATTAACCTTGAATTCTGAGAAAATCTGAGACAGTAAGCGATAACGTTTAATAGTTTATTGAAAGATGATACCTTATCAAACAACGTGAATTCAAGTTAAACGTGTAAGCAGACGTTTATCAATTTTAGTTCTGGTGTTTCTTGATTATATCGAGAGAAGTTTGGAATGTGAGAAGGGTTTCTGCAATTTTCAAGATGAGATTTGATAAAAGTCCGTTCCACCACAAGGATGAATCATTTAGCTCATTTGAACTTATACCTCTTGAAATTATATCAGCTGGATTCAGTGAAGATGTGACATGATACCAATTTTCTGAGTTTGCTATTGATTGAATTTCCGATACTCCATTTGAAACAAATGCTTTCCAAATTGAAGATTCAGCTCATATCCAAGATAGGACAATTGTTGAATCGGTAAAGTAATATACGTCATGCACGTGAATTTCAATTGATTTTAGTAGTTGGTCTACTAATCGTGCAAGCAATGTGGCACCACACAATTCTAGTTTTGGCAAGGAAATCACCTTCAACACTCTAGATTCATCGCAGACTAAACGAGTTAAGATAGTACCTTCAGGGTCTCTTGAGCACAAATACATGGCTGCTCCATAAGCCTTGGTGGAGGCGTAACAAAATCCATAAACTTGAGTATGTATTGAATTTTCGATTGAAATTTGCCGAATGTAAATGCTATTGATGTTAGATAATTGATGTACAATTTGAGCCAATCGGATTGAAGATCCGCTGGGATTTCATCGTCCCAACCACTTTTCAATTGCCAAAGAGATTGAAGAATGATTATGGCCTGAATATTAATTGGTCTGACTAGACCCACAGGGTCGAAGATGGCCAAAATAGCTGATAATATGGATCTTTCCGTGATTTTTGTTGTCATCATTCTACGCGCATTTTAACGATCTTCGAAATTATCCTTGCTAGAGCTCCAAATTATACCTAACGTTTTCATAGTTTGATCGCTAGTAATGATATATTGAGATATATTATTTCCTTCGCTATTTAAATGGCTTAAAAAGTCTCTTGTTTGTTATTGTGTTTTCGACAGTATTGGATCCTGATAATAAATCATCCACGTAGAAATTTGTAGCTACGATATTGCTTTTTACTGGATATTCTGCTGAATTTTCGATTGCTAGTTACTAAAGGCATCTCGTTGCAAGAAATGAAGAAGAGCTCATACCATAAGTTATTGTTGTCAACTTATAGTGTTCAATTTCCGAGCTGCTATCATTCCGTATAGACCTATTTGAAGATTGATTTAACTTATATCTGCCGTAATTACCACACTATGTAGTCGAAAACGAGATATAATGGAAAACAAATCAGGTTGAATTGTGGGTCCGACTTTGAGGGTGTCAATTAGTGACAGACCACTTGATGTTTTTGCGTACGCATCAAAGACGACGCGTAATCGTGTAGTTGTACTCTCCTTTTCAACACAGTGATGTGGTAAATAATAAACGGGTTAGATTGTACGCTTGTTGGGGTATACAGGTATCATGTGCCCCATTGATTCATATTGGTTTATAAAGTTTGAGTATTCAATTTTCAATTTTTCGTTTTTGTTTAATTTGTTTTCTACCGATTTAAATAGTTTTAAAGCGTTTTCAAATGGATCTTCTGATTCACAGATATTGCCCTTGATCGGAAGTCTTACTACGAACCGACCTGTAAGATCGCGCCGAAACTTTGTATTGAAATGGTGTTCACAATCGTTTTCTTCACTAGAATAGTTATTTTCGCAATACGTTTCTTCGATTCCCCAGAGTTTTTCAAAGTTGGTTGTAGAGGTTTTGATTTAATGATAAGTTGCATGAACTTATTTTATACGGAGTATTATTCATTTTGCCTGTAACTAACCAACCTGGTACATTGTCTTGCAGTAAAATTTGTTCTACTTCAATTTGATTGCGGTTTAATAATTTGTAAAATATGTTAACACCTAGAAACATTTCAATTTTACTAGATGTATTGAACTGTGGATCTGCGAGTTTAATATGTGAAGGCAAATTCAAATCCGATATGGCGGTTAATGAATTATTTATGCATGTTATAGCTATATTTGTGTCGCTGTGTTTCAATTTTAATTTTTGAAACAGTTCTGTTGATATGAATTTCGACTGTGAACTGCTATCTAATAGACAACGACATCTTATAGGGTTGTTTTGATGATCAAATATATTTATAACTGCGGTTGAAAGCAGAGTTTTTGAATTTGAAGAATTAGTGTAATTGCATGCAGATATAAGGCGTGATTCAGTTGTGCCTGAAGAACTATTTGATTTGTTTTATTCAACGAAATTTGAGTTTTTGCTATGATCTCTGTGCAATAAGGAATTGTGCATTTGATCACACTGCTTATAAGTCCAATTTGAGTTCAAATGACCTGCGCGCGAGCAATTTGTGCATAGGTGTAAAGGTTTGATTTCCAAATATCTGTCGTGAGTGCTCAAGTTTTGAAACTGTTTGCAATTATAAATCAGATGTGCTTCTTTGCAAAGAGGACATGAGTTATTTGTAGAAGTAAAGTGAATAAAAGATTCTGCAATTGGTTGTAATTTATTGGAAATATAGTTGTTAGTGGATTTAATATCCAGCTTTTCCAGCAATTGACAGTGTTCAGCTAAAAAATTCAAAAATTCATTGACTGTGGGAGAAATATTATTTTTAACGTGAATTTCTCAATTTGAATTTCATTGAATGAATGAAATTCTCACGTTACCAATGTTGGCAAATTTAACCATTCTCGTCAAGGTCAATAGTTCCACAAGACAGCTACCAAATATGGATCAAACGTTAGATCAAAATTTTTGGAAATTGGTGGTTTAGCTTACGTGTAACGCATCTTAAATTTGTGTGATTATAGTGCTGGTGTTGACTACATTGAAACAGTGACTATTACGTCAATGCAAAGTTGTATTAGACTACTACAATGATATCTACTACGATTGATGATATTGATTGTGGTGAAAGTAATAAGAGTAAAACTCAGTTTAAGTACTCTATAATGACTTCCTTGCGTGCATCTTTTCGCTATCGGTATGACAACACTATTATCAAATTCAAATCAAAACGGTACGATTATGTGTTACTTATAGCACATATGCAAGAGCAAGAGTCAGAATGAAGCGTGAAAAACCGTGAATATTGTCAACGCACGCTCTAGTTACCTTGTACCGTTCCAATATTCGTGCATAGTTCATATTATGTCAATTCACCTGCTCTTCTTGACTTTACCGGACTATACGTATTAATTTATTATGTAACAGGATCTGCATAAATGATATTCCAGTAAATTGCATCATCCAATGCGGTTTACCTCACGTTACAATCTTACAATGTTTTCTGCAATTTTCCCGCACGATCTCAATTTTCTCGTAACGTAGTGTCAATTGTCATTTCGTGATGCACATAAGCTGCACATACACAATGAAGATGTACCTAACATATACTTAGCATAATAGAGATTTTATTGTTAAAAGGAGTTGTGATTACAGCTATTATTGAAGATTATTGTATTAATATGAAACTAAGGCACAGTAAATTATGTTTTTGAAGAATAGGAGGACTTGATGCCGACGTTTCGCGCCAACCTTTACAGGTGGCATCTCCAGGGCAGGCTTGAGGCTTGAACTGAAACTGATTCTACTGGTTTCTCGAGCGGTATTCATTGTAGGAAACAACCCTTCACGCTACACAGTTTACTGCCTATATTCTGGTGGTAAACCTCATTCTGGCACCTGACCCTGCCGTTGTGTGCTTATGTGCGAAGTGGAATTTACGAAGATGGGTTCCAAATGTTGAGAAGGTAATATCCTGAGTCACAGTTCAAATTAATTGGATGTTTTAGGATTTCTATCGCCTCAAGGATTTTTCGCTGATAGAAGTTAGGGACTCTGGCTAAGATTTTAGTATTTTTGAGAAGGATTAGAGTCAAACTTGTGTTCCGCAACTGTAGATCTACTGGTGTCACGAAGCTTTGTGGAGCGTTCATGTTCATTCACGCAAGTAGCTACTGTACGACCTTTTTCACCATTGTAGACTTCACCGCAAGAACAGGGTATGCTATAAACACCTTCTTAGAGAAGAAAAGGAAAGAGATCATTGTTAGAGTTGTAAAACTGAGATGGTTCTGGTGTGGAAAACCGAGTAGAAATATTATGGTATTTAAGGTTTTCGAAAATTTAATGTGTTTTTTTTAATATATGGAAAATAGACAGTGAATAAAGCAGGGGTGGGGGTGGGGGAGGAGTGTTGTGGCTCAGTTGGTTAAAATTTTCAGGAGAAGTGTATTTCTTCATGGCTTTGTGAATGTTATCATGGGAGAGATTATTTCATAATAAGACAGATGAAAGATGTGTTCATACTGATTTCAAGGATTGGGGTTGAGATAAGTTGACGGTTCTGTTGACAAAAGAGTATCTATCGGTGTGAGTGGGTTTTCGATTCACAGAATATCCTGAAGTACCGTTAATCTGTCAACTAACTAATACCTCCAGGAACGGGATTGAACCTTTCCATGCAACTTCCATGGTAGAAAGGATATTGGGATGTAATGAATTTAAATGATTGAGGAAGGGAACAAGATTTTCGCGTCCATGTTGCCAAATAACAAAAGTGTCGTCCACATATCTAAACTAACATTTCTGCTTGAGAACAGATGAGTCAATAGCATAGTTTCCATGAAGTTATTAGCTATGACCGGAAAAAGTGGGAAATCCATGGCACCTTCCGAGGACTGCTCGGAAATCCAACCGAAAGCCAAGATTTTTCAAGTTCTATCCGCGGAAGTCTACTATTCAATGTTATGTTTTTGTGTAATTTTCTAAAACAAATTAATCAATCAGTCAATTATTAATTAATAACTTCGTTCCAAAGGAATTGAGACTAACCTGGATATTATTGGCGATAATCAATGACCAGTAATAAAATGATGAACTACTCATTAAACGTATGGTTTCCTCATTAAAGCCTCTAATAATTAGGAGGTGAATAAAATTCCAATCGTGTTGATGTCTTCTCAATAAGATGACAGAACACCGTCTCGAAAACCAATAGCTTCGTATATTTTGATCGCCAGGAAATGTCTGAATCACGTGATTTGCGTGCATATATATGTAGGAGTGGAATTATCTAATTTTAGAACTAGCAGAAATATTAGAAGAGTATTCCAATCTTCTACTTTTTCACCCAAATTTTTTAGCGAGAAGTAATGACTTGAAAATGTATCGAAAATTCCGAAAATTTACTTGTGATTCCTTGGAAATTGCAACAAGATAGTATATTAAACTCGAATGAGAATGTATGAAGGCTCTTTTATCCTCATATCTCTCTTTAAGTAATTTCCATGCAATATTATAATTAGAATCGGTGGTAGTTGTTGAGCTTATTATGTTTAGTGCTTCACCCTTAAGCGATGCTTGTAAGTAGTACAATTTCTGTAGGTTGGTTAACGTTCTTTTCAATTAACAAGTCGAACGTGTCATGAAATTGCGTCCATTTGTCGTAGTTTCCTTGAAACTCAGGCAATTTTACTTCTGGTAATTTCACGTTAAATTGTGCATTATTCACTGGTGTAAATGAAAGAGCAAGAGACGAGCATTGCGATTGACTAGAGATAATAGTGTTGAGAATTATCAGCTGTTATACTTCAGAAATGATCGAAAAATAGTAGCTTTCAAATTGATCGCTCTCTAGTTCGTGGGTATTTACATATATAGTTATGTCGATTAATTCGATATCAAGTTGTATTTCATTAAAATCTCCCAAAATTCCAGAGATTGCATCTAAACGTATCTGTATTTGGTTTAGAAAAGTTTCATTGTGATCTTGTTCGAAAAACCTTATAAATCGTGGTAATTGTGCTTTTAACTATCCACGTCGAGCAGTGAGCGTTTTGAACTCTTCCGTCATGTTCATGATATGAATTCATGAATACTGCTTAAAATTCCACTGTTTATTGCGACAATGTATTGTACGAAAACGTGTAATTTGTTCATATTTAGATTATGCGATCAATTAATACGACTGATTTATTTTATTACGATAAGTAATCGATGTATATTATGATTATCATTTGAAACAATACTGAAACACTATATTATTTTCAAATACCGAAAAGACAAATTGAAATAAAGTGGTAACAAAGCTAGGACATACTTCAAATGCAAGGACGTGGAAATGAAACGTATTAGAAAGAGAAGGAATGATACGACCTTGCTTTCTGGGTTGTTCCACAAAGTAGAGTCGGCAAGCCTGGACCTCTTAGCTAGGAGATTCCGATGTCCGCTGCAGTCTTGCACCTTGCACACAACTTCGCGCTGTTTTCTTGTTAAAAATGGTTTCATTGCTTGTTAATTGCACAGTAATTGATAAGTTTATTCACCACACTGATTGTTTATGCGGTTCGAATGTACGACTGTATTTAAATTTGTTTAAGAAACTCAGTACATAAGAAAGCAAATAATGTTATTTCAGACAAGTTATTCCGAAATTAAATATAATGATGCAGAAATAATTGTTGGGTGCCAAATGTAATAAAACAATTGTAAGCTACACAATTTCCACCTTCCCTTGATTCTCAATTAATCAAAAAGATGAATTTACCCAAGTTAGTAATATTTCCCAAACAAGCTCAAATTCGTGGTTGTTCGGCCCTTTACGTTAACAATGATGATACTTGCCCTATTACTTTTTAAACAACAAACCCTGGGCGCCACCACGAGTTAAAAGAGAAGAATTTCAGGCTGTTATAAATAAAGAAATAATCATCATTGAATTGGTAGTAAGTAAAAAGAAAATAAACAAAGCATATAAAAACAATAACAAATATACTCAATTATTAATGAACAATAGGAAAAAAAAGGTATACAAACTCGCATGCCCTTTCGGGGCACCGATATAAAACTGAAACAATTGTAAATGAAGGTAATCAAACTACTTTGACTCAGCAATTACGACCAGCATCTAATTCATCATGGTAATGAAAGTTACAACAGAGATAATAAAATTACTCCCCTGTGTTCCTCCTGTGGTCCTGATGATGGCTCCGCGAGGTCTCTAGCAGTGTATTGGATCCAATATCCTCCTATCGAAAAAGAAAGAAAATACACGAGTAGGATGTCCACAAAAGAAGTAAAATTTAATACGTGCAATGACTCAGTATTGACGCTGTGAATAGCTGAGTTAGGTTAGAAGAATGTTGATAGGTGAAGCCAAGATAAATTATGATTACAATTACTAAGAATTTACTACAATTTTAACAAAATGAATTTAAACAAAGTTAGAAAAAAATGAATTGAGTTTGAAGTTAGTTATGAGTTAAAGTTCAGAGATTCCTAGAACTACGTTAGTGGATTTCATATCATTAAGACTCTTTATCACGATTACGGGATTGTTTAACAAGTCCCACGTTATCTCTATAATCGAAGGTATTGGAAATTCAGGAAATGGACTCAAGTGATTTGGCAAATTGAATAAATGATAGTATGAGTGAAATTACAAAATCTAAAATCAAGAGATCTAGGTGCCTGTTATAAGAGCAGGAAACAATCGAAGTTTTGCATAAACCAGAGTAAGCCTGATTATAAATGAAATATTAAAGATTCAATGCTACTCAAAAAAATAATTTAATATTTTTGATTAAGACCTACCTTATATCACAGTAACACTAAAGATGGTTAGCTATCAACCGCAACCGGTTTTATTCCGAGTCTCCCTTCCTAATTAGTAATTCGAATGTGGGGATAACAATATAGTGTTCGTTGAATCCGCACCGTAATAATTGAATACAGTTAACTATATCATTTGAAATAGAGTTATTTAATTGGGAGGAAGTTCAAGGATATGAAATAGAATTATTATAGGTTTCTATCATAAAGAATGACCTGTGACGATCTATTCGGAAGTCGGGTCGTTACAATGTTTACTCTAGCTAATCTCATCGCATACTGAGCGTCGCTAAGACAGAGGGCTCTCGTGAGGGAGAGAGATGGGTTCAACTCTTTCAGATGCGGCCATTTGCAATTTACATATGATACACTCTCAACACAAGCTTTAACAGGTGTTCTTTTAACCGGCAGTGCCCTTTTAGGATTCCCGTTAGTATCTATTCTTATTTTTTCTTAGGTTGATGCAGTCATTAGATCTTGTTTAAGCTTAACGTATTCATATTTTTATACATATTGTCAATAATTATGACAAGTCAGTTGAAGTATGATTTTCTGTATATTATCTATTATTGCCTCTGTGAATGTATTTACGATACATCTGTGAGTCAGTTAAATGAGATTGTTGTGTCATTTTGTCATCAGCTGACGAAACGTTATCAATGATTTGACATGGCTTATTTATATGGGTGCTTCTAAGAATGATTGTGTGACCTGGGATTTCTGGTCAATACATAAATGTAGTCAACGATACCAGTTACTACCCTTCTTTACAGAACACTTTAGTCTTAAACTTGCCTGAAGTAAACGACTTGTAGAATATGAAACATTCACACAAAGCTCATTCATCGAGCAACATCATTATATTACAAAACATTCACACAAAGCTCATTCATCGAGCAACATCATTATATTACTAAACATTCAAATCAAATTCATTCAACGAGCAACATCATTACATTGCTATAACAATCACATCAACATCACTTCAGCAAGCAACATTAATACTTGCAATAACATTAACATATCATCAATATTATAATCAAACGTTAACCCAGAGACTTACAACTTCAGGGAAACTAGCCTTCATAAATAAGGCGACTCAGTTCTGTTAGTGAAGTTTGAACATAACTGTATATAGGTGTGAATAAATAACTTGAAATCATCAAGTGCTATTTCTTCAACCAACTACCATCATACTGAGTCATACAAGAAGTGTAAACAACAGCATCGTACAGCACATGGTCCTTCGAGCCGGATTACTCCAGAAATCAACAACTCCTGTCCATCAGTAATAAACCTGGTGCAGTGTGGCATTCTGAACATTTCTCAAAATTGGTGAGTCAATTTTCCTCATTCATATATTCCTTGAATTGTTGATATTGCCTTAGTCTGTGTTAATTTGTGTGTACCATAATGGATCAACTCAAAAAATTGTATTTACGAAGAGGTCAAATGAAAGCGCAAGTTACTAGATTTTCTCATTTCGTAGATAATATTGATACAAACACATTAAACGATATTTTATTCACAGATATTCAGAATCGACTAGAACATTTTAAACAACATTTAGATAATTTTGAGGAAGTTCAATCATCAATTGAATATTCATCAACAGAACGAGTAGTCGATTCGAATGAAAGGGAAGTTTTTGAAACTTCATGTTACAAGCTATTAGCAGAAGTACAAACGCTAATGAAGTCATATTCAAGCAATATTTCTAATATTTCTAACAGCTCTGAAAAGTAAACCCAAGGTAATATTCAAGATATTAAATTACCAGTATTCAGTTCCCCACGTTTAATGGTGCTCGTGAACACTGTCTGGAGTTCCGTGATTCGTTCAAAGCATTAATACATGAAAACAAGATATATCAGAAATACAAAAATTTTATTATTTGCAGTCTTCTCTCAAGCTTGGAGCTGCTCAGACCATTCAAAATCTTCAAGTATCTGCATTAAACTACAACATTGCTTGGAAGTTACTTCAAGAAAGATACGAAAATAAAAGATTAATTATACACAATCATGTAAAGGCCATTTTTGATCTACCGGTAATGAATAATGAATTGCATTATCATTTAAGGCGAATATCAGATAACGTGTTTAAACATTTGCGATCATTGAAAAGCTTGGGACAACCCACCGATTCATGGGATACTCTACTCATTTATATAATTGTTGATAAATTTGATATTGTTACACGCCGTGATTGGGAAGGTTATCAATGTCAAACAGAGCTACCTGACATGAAAGATATGAACACATTCTTAAACAATAAATGAAGACTTTTGGAAACCCTTGAATGTAAACAAACAAATCCTAACCCGAAAAAACAACATGTTTATCTAAATCAAACATCAAAATCTTATATTGAATTTGAATGTCCCTCATGTAAAGGCGCTCATTCGCTGTACAATTGTTCAACATTCATCAAATTGCCAGTTAACTCGCGTATTAACGAGGTTAAAACATTAAATCTTTGTTTCAATTGTCTCAGAAGCAATCATTCCACTCAAGATTGTAGATCGATATTATGTAGAAAATGTAACAAAAGGCATAATACTGTGTTACACTTAGAATTCACTAATAGCAACTCATTTAACCATAAACAAAGGGACTCTGAAAAGTATGTATTTAGTGGTAGAACACAAGTTAATAAAGAACCGTCATGTGAATCAATCCAAGACATTCAAAACTCACAATCTCTAGTCTCCAATCACACTAGTGAGAATAGTATAACTATCTCACAAATATTACTTTCTACAGCTTATATTCAAATTCAAGATGAATTTGGCAAATTACATAATTGTCGGGCTTTATTAGATTCAGGATCGCAATCTAATTTTGTTACCGAAAAATTGTGTACAAAGTTAGGTATTGATAAGCAAAGGGTAGATATATCAGTAGTAGGGATTAATCAGTCCCAATCGGATATAAAACAGAAGGCACTATTAAAAATCATGTCTAATATCAATTCATACAAGACAACAGTATCTTGTTTCATCACTGAAAATTTACCTTTCATGTCATTTAACCCGTCATTTTTGAACATTTCACAAAATATTCAACTAGCTGATCCTACCTTTTTCAAATGCGGTAAAATAGATATGCTGTTAGGAGCTACTATTTTCTGGGAATTGTTATGCGTTGGACAGTTAAAGTTAGGCAAACATCAGCCAACTCTGCAGAAAACTCAATTTGGTTGGATCGTTTCTGGAACTCTCAATGCTCGAACACAAGTGTATATCAATAAAACTATCAGCAATTGCAGCATTGATAATACTAACGGAGATATTGAGAAAAATTTGTTGAAACTTTGGGAGATAGAAGAAGTGAATGTTAACAATACATTTTCTGAAGAAGGAAAACAATGTGAAGGAGCTGCTGAAACAAATTTATTATGCGCGAAGTCGAGAGTAGCTCCATTACGTAACGTAACGTTACCACGCCTAGAGCTGCGCGGAGCGCTACTTCTCGCTAATTTAATGGGAAGGGTTAGGAATTCCATCAACATAAACATAAATGAAAATTATTACTGGTGTGATTCAACTATCACATTGAGTTGGATTCGGGCTTCACCTAACAAGTGGAAAAACTTTGTGGCTAATCGTGTGGCCGACATTCAACAGATCACAAAGATCTGCCAGTGGAGACATATCAGGTCAGGAGATGATCCAGCTGATGTAATTACGAGGGGGATCACCCCAAAAGAATTACTGAAATCCAACTTGTGGTTTGAAGGTTCATGTTGGTTAGAGAAAAATACCGATGAATGGCCAATTGAACACCACAGAAAAATCTCAATTTACCTGGAAAACGAAATACTGTACCTACTATAACGCTAACGACTGTATCAACAAACTTCAATATATTTGAAAGGTTTTCTTCTTTGTTTAAATTGCAAAGGGTTACAGCTTATTGTATTAGATTTCATTTCAATATTACATGCTCAGCAAAGAAAAGAAGAATTGGTGTATTAACAGTAAGTGAAACTCAAAACGCACTGTACATATTAATAAAAACTTCTCAGGAAGAACATTTCAAACAGGAGCTCAAAAATCTCGCTAAATGAAAAGAGGTTGGTATAAAAAGTAGCATTTTATCACTTAATCCATTTTTAGACACTCTGAACCTTATCCGTGGAGGCGGTCAAATTCGAAACTCTGATTTTCCATTTGTCAAAAAACCTCCAATCATTCTGCCTGCAAAACATTTATTAACAAATCTCATACTTAGAAATGAGCATGACAGATTATAACATTGTGGTCCAAATGCAATGTTATCATCAATCCGTGAGCGATTTTGGCCAATTTCAGGAAAAACAACATCTAAGAAAATTGTACATGATTGTGTAAAATGTTTCAAAGTAAACCAAGCGGTGTTACTTATTTAATGGGGTCTTTACCAGAATCTAGGCTGGTACAAGGTTTCCCATTCTTTAATGTAGGTGTAGACTATGCTAGTCCCATCTTGCTAAAGGACAGAAAAACACGTAATCCTAAATTGATGAAATCTCACATATGCTTATTCGTATGCTTTTCAACTGAGGCAGTTCATTTAGAATTAGTAACCGACCTCACAACTGAAGCATTTTTAGCATCAATGCGTAGTTTTGTGTCCAGAAGAGGCAAACCGCAAAATATGTATTCTGATAATGGAACTAACTTTGTGGGTGCCAATTCAGAGCTGATAGAATTATCACACTTTATAAACAATAAAATCAATCAAACTATCATTCAAAACACTTTAGCTAAAGACAATATATCGTGGCATTTCATACCACCCAGATCTCCGCATTTTGGAGGTCTCTGGGAAGCAGGTATCAAGTCAACTGAAGCACATTTGCGGAGAGTTGTGGGCAATGCCACTCTCACATTTGAGGAATTGTATACATGTATAACACAGATTGAGGCGGTTCTCAACTCACGTCCTTTAAGTCCGTTGTCATCAGATCCTAATGACCTAGATCCATTAACCCCTGCTCATTTTCTTATTGGAAAATTACTATCAGCAATTCCGGATCCCAATGTGATGGACATTAAAGAAGCTCGTCTCACCAAATTTTAACGAATTCAACAACTAACTCAGCATTTTTGGACTTGTTGGAGTAAAGAATACGTGTCCGAATTACAAACCAGAATGAAGTGGAAAAGAAACTCAGTGACTCTACTTAGCACTGGTGTACTGGTGTTAATCAAGGAAGACAACCTGCCCCCATTAAAATGGCAGCTTGGACGAGTTCAAACTTTGCATCCCGGTCCTGATGGTGTTATTCGGGTTGTGACTATAAAGGTTAGCCGACCAGGTGTTCAAACGTGCAGTGTCAAGATTGTGTGTGTTGCCTATCGATGCTGATACACTTATGTAATAAATTTTAATGCGAACAGACATTTTTTGATAATTGTAATTAATTAATCAATGACTAATGTAAGTTTGTATTTTAGGAATTTGATTTGTCATCCCTTCTATTTGGTATGATGTATTGATCTTATGATATGATATATGATCTTATCGATGGGCACCATTCCTTACTGTATCCAAGGCCTCTTTGAACTATGGCGCAGGAAATATTCTCCAACTCACTTCTTGGGAACATGACTATTTCGTCGGCTTATCTCTGACAAAGTATACCGTGGTCGGTCAAATCGCGGAGGAAAGGAGTTGGTCTACTATTAGGCTTCACATAAGTGTAGGCCACACCCTCTTGTTGGTATCCTTCAGCTGTACAGACGGAATTAGTTTCCTGTCCTATTTTCGTTTCTGCTACTCTGGTAGAGAGCAGTTGCGACAGTCACCTGGTTGCCGTCCTATTTACTTCTCTGTCTTCTAGTGCTCTCTTGACTGCTTCATGTGAAGTATTGTCAAAAGCTCCTTCTGTATTCAGAAAGGTACAAGCTATAGTATCTCTATTCTTCAAGGCATTTTGGATTTCATCTTTCACTAATTCGGTTTTCATAGATTTCCCCGTTTGGTATGGATGCTGACGTGTGTGCAAGTGCACCCGTTTGAAGATTTCTGTTCTGATATAATTATCAATTATTTTCTTCACCGTTTATAGGACGAATGATGTGAGACAGATTGATCGCAAGGATTTGGGATGTGTTGTATTCCTTTCTCCGAATCTAGAAATGAAAGTGACCATGGTCCTTCTCTATACCTCAGGCAGGTTCAAGCTTCTTCGACTGAATGTTCACTATATGTAATAGAATTTCCCATTGCTTTCGCTGGAGCAGGGCGGGGAAGATTCCATCAACTCCTGTGGAGTTGGATGGTCATCTTATCCTACTACTGCTGCATATGTGTCTAGCCGTCATTGTGTCTTCTCTGGTAGATATATCATTATGTACTGGAGTTTACCCTTTAGTAATAGTTTCGGTTACAGGAAGCGAGTATCTAGTAAGTGCTGAGTTCTTTCTTGTTCCTTTATGTATATCTACAATCCGGTTTCTTCAGTGTCATTTCGGTATCAACTTCACTCTCTGTCATGACTTTTTGAAGTCTGGCCGCAATATCTTCAGAGAATCTTCTGAAGCTGTTTCTCTCAACTTTCCTTATTTCTTCATTGTAGGTGGCAAGTTTCTCGGTATAGTTCAGGCAATATCCGTCACACTTGAGCCTATTGAAGAACTTTCATCACGTCTTTGTCTTTGTCAACTATCATAACATCTGACACTATTCGCGATCTAGTTTGATAATATCTATAGGTTCTGATATCATGTATAGTCTCCTCTCGTTATGACTAGAAGGTCATCAACAAGCCCTCACCAGAGCCGTTATCATATACCGAAACAACAAATCAAGCACTATCAACCATGATACAGTTAAGAGTAGCCCTCCGTGAAACAGTTAGATCATCTTAGCACGGCAGATATCATTACATAGTTTCTTCGAGACAGCTATGAGGCAAATACCGATTTCCTCATTCCTGTTACAACGCAGTAGTCTAGCATTATTACTGATTCATTTCTTTTCATTTGGTTTGTGGTTTCAATATCCAGCCTGTTGTTGTTTTTTGTAGGAACTCATATTTGAGGCATTCGATTTTGCATGCTGTAAGTCTAGAAATTCGAGTGGAAACAAAATTCCTAATCAAATTGAATATATGGCAGAAAAACTATTGGTTATTGAATTAACCCACAATACATTTTAGAAAACAATGTATCTTGATTTGACACAACATCAGAATCAATATCAAATCAGTGTAATTTGCATGTGCTCTAGTAAATTATTCACCGCTAAACAAAGCCTATTTGAATACTTCCGCACTGGAGACCACAAAATCGACTGAATCTATATCCATCACTATTCTATATCTATATATATATATATATTGATCCGCGTTGTGTGGTTTCGGTCCTCAAAAGGACCAATTTCACGACGTTTCGGCAAAGTCGCATTTGCCATCTTCAGGTGATTCGACCGTAGAGTCTGGAAAATCTAGGCGAACTGACGCTTACTTGGAGGGACAGGTATTTATATCCCCCGTTATGCTTGACCTTTGGACTTTCGAACTATTTCACGCTTGGTTGATTTCTACGTGTTTGGCTCCGAGTGACACGTTTGAATGACGTCATTGCGACGCTGGAATCAGCCGGAAAGTTTCCGTGACCTGTTGCACGTGCACTGGATACCACGTTCTCTCTTGTTTTTGGTTGTATCTTCCGACTTTCTAAAGCGAGTTTCCATGTTGCTGGTAATCTTAGTCCGTCATCTCGTTTGTTAAGACGAAATGATGTCTTTCGTATCACACAAAGACAACTAGTACGAAGAACATCTTGAGAAGAACGAGTTTTGCACTGCTTCGAGATGCCATTCACCAAACAAGAAGAATTCTGGATGATACTGACAGCAAGCTACTACGTCTCACCTCTATCTCAGCAATGAAATCAATCCTTTACTTTGGGAAAGAATTGACCAGCTTGCCGAGTTCAGAGCAGAGAAAAACACTGAAATAACTATAAAGAAACAGAAGAAGAAGTTCAATCATCTGAAAGACACCCAGAAACCTGAGGGAGACAGCACAAACATAGATCCTGTCAAAGTTGTCCATAACTTATCCGACCATTCTTTGAATAAGGCCTCCATGGAAGTCCTTGCTAAAGGTTTTAACTTCGCTATTGCACCGGCATGCATTCCATTGGAAGACATCATTTGCAACGTGGAATCTGCTATAACTTCGATGCAGGATAAAAGTGAAGCAGAGATTATTCGCCAAGATGTGTCGCGTATTCTACGAACCTCGAAGCCACCTAAAAGGAACATTTCACACAACGAGTTCCTAGCACTGAAAACTCTTCGAGAGAATGAAAGCATCATCATCCTACCAGCAGATAAAGGAAATGCAACCGTTGTCATGAACACTAATGACTACAGAACCAAGATGGCTGCGCTATTGGACGATCCGACTTACAAGAAGATTAGGTCTGATCCCACTACATATCTAGAGAAAACAACGAAAGCGAAAATCAAGGCATCTCCTATCGACCCTGAGTTACAGTTACATCTCATTCCAAGAGAAAAATCATCCAGATGTCCGAAACTGTATGGTCTCCCAAAAATACACAAGCCAGCAGTACCTCTGAGACCAATAGTAAGCTCTATCGGCTCACCATCACATGCATTAGCAAGATTCCTAGCCAAGAAGTTACAACCGCACGTTGAGACAGCATCATCGTATGTGAGGAACGCGGAACACTTTATCGAACTTCTAGATATGCAAATAGTAGGACCTGACGACATATTAGTAAGCTTCGACGTAGCATCCTTGTTCACACAAGTACCCATAAACGAAGCCCTATAGATCATCCAACATAAATACAAACCGGAAGGATACATTATTGACTTGGCCAAACACTGTGTAGCCAATACTTACTTCATGTACGAGGGACAACGATATAGGCAAATCAAAGGAGCACCGATGGGATCACCAATCTCACCAGTGATCGCAAATCTTTTCATGGAGGATTTTGAAATTAAAGCTCTTAACACAGCGCAACTAAAACCCAAACTTTGGCTCAGATATGTAGATGATATTTTCGTTATTTGGCCACATGGAGAAGGACAACTAAGAGGGTTTCTCGATCACCTGAATGGAATCCATGATCGGATAAAATTCACAATAGAAGCCGAAGAGAACAACCAATTACCATTTCTAGACGTTTTGGTAACAAAGAAAACTGACGGCAGTTTGGGACATACAGTATTCAGAAAAAAGACCCACACGAACCGATATTTGAATAGTAACTCGCATCACCATCCATCCCAGCTACAATCAGTCGCAAATACCCTCATGACAAGGTCAAAACGTCTCGCTGATGCGGAGAACTTCGATGGAGAAATGGGAACCATCCGAGCAGCCCTTAGGATGAATGGCTATTCAAGAAAACAGATTCATAACTCTCAACGCAAAAATGAGAAGGATGTCAACAATGAAGATCAACCAGTGAGAAACGCTTTTCTACCTTACATAAAAGGCACAACTGACAAAATCTGCAAAATACTGAGCCGTCATGATATCAAAACAACCTTCACAACAGATAGGAAAATCAAAAATGTTCTTCGGAATCCAAAAGACAGAATTCCTCTAGAATGCCAAGGAGTGTACGAGGTGCCATGTGGTAATTGTGAAAAGACATACATCGGACAGACCAACAGACGCATTGATGTGCGAAAGACGGAACATGCAAACGCTGTGTCGAAAAACGAAACCACGTCTTCACTAGCTGAACATGTAAGAAGTACGGGCCATATGATCAACTTTAGCGGCACAAAGACTCTAGCCAACATTGAACACTTCTACACCAGAATAACCAGGGAGGCAATAGAGATCGAGAAACGTCCACATAGTCTTAACAAACGAGATGACGGACTAAGATTACCAGCAACATGGAAACCCGCTTTAGAAAGTCGGAAGATACAACCAAAAACAAGAGAGAACGTGGTATCCAGTGCACGTGCAACAGGTCACGGAAACTTTCCGGCTGTTTCCAGCGTCGCAATGACGTCATCCAAACGTGTCACTCGGAGCCAAACACGTAGAAATCAACCAAGCGTGAAATAGTTCGAAAGTCCAAAGGTCAAGCATAACGGGAGATATAAATACCTGTCCCTCCAAGTAAGCGTCAGTTCGCCTAGATTTTCCAGACTCTACGGTCGAATCACCTGAAGATGGCAAATGCGACTTTGCCGAAACGTCGTGAAATTGGTCCTTTTGAGGACCGAAACCACACAACGCGGATCAATACCCGAGAATCCAGTTCTACATATATATATATATATGTATATATATATATATATATATATATGTTCTGCTTCAGGTTTCCGCGGGCGTTATATGCTGTATTGGGTTGCCGGGATATACTCCGCGTTGTCGTAGATTGGTTTCGATAGAAACCGTTGATATGACGACGTTTCGGCACAATCTCATGTGCCATCTTCAGGTCTTCTCTTCAGGGCTGCTGCTCTGCTTCGAGTTAACTTGAAACTGATCTCCGTTGATCCTGTTGGTCTTTTATCTATCCTTGTTACATCTGGATGATTTTGCCGGTTTGATGCGTCTGATTGAGCTTGATGGTCTGTTGCGTTCGAGCGATTTTGTCGGTTCGTTGCGTTCGAGCGAGTTTGCCGGTCCGTTGAATTAGTTTGGTTGACTGTTCTCCTGGGTGGTTGAAGGGCTGGTTTCCAAGCAGTTGGTAATCTCTGTGTATCATCTCTTGTATTGAGATTTGAAGGTCGCTTCTCGATTTCGATAGCTTCTCTTATGATGCGTTTTCTTTTGTGCTCCAGGCTGGCTAGGACTCGGGTGTTGTCAAAATCGATTTCATGTGAAGTTTTTCTCACATGTTCGGCAAGTGATGATGTTGTTTCTTGCTTTGCGACTGCATTGCGGTGTTCTTCACGTCGAATGTTGATTCTTCTGTTAGTTCGTCCTATGTAGCTTCCTCCGCAATCTTTGCATGGTATTTCGTAGACCCCTTGTGTTTCCAGATTTATTTTGGATTTAGCGTTAGGCAATACTTGATCAATCTTTTAGTCATGTTGAAACTTGTCTCAATGTTGTGTTTTTTGAGAATTCTGCTGATCTTCTCTGTAGTACCTTTGACCTAAGGGAGATGGGCTTTGGCGACAGGTTCTCCTTTTTCTTCTTCTGTGGTTCGATCTGTCTGGCGTCGTGGCCACAGTGCTCGTCGGATATTGTCTTTTGAGAACCCGTTTTGTTGTAGCGTGGTTTGTACTGTCTGCATTTCTTGTTGTTTATGGTCATTGTCGGTAAGTCGGTCTGATCTGGTTATCAGTGTTTTTATTACGGATTGAAGTTGTGCTGGATGGTTATGTGACTGGGCGTTCAAGTAACGATTCGTGTGTGTTGGTTTCCTGTATATGGTGTATCCTATTCTGCCGTTTGTCTTGCTCACAAGAACATCTAGGAAGGGTAATTGGTTGTCCTTCTCGATCTCCATTGTGAACTTGATTTTTTCGTGAATCCTGTTTATGTGGCTCAGAAATTTTGTCAGTGTGGCTTCTCCGTGAGTCCAGATGACAAACGTATCGTCTACGTATCGTAGCCATAATTTTGGTTTTTGGCTGGCTGTTTGGATGGCTCGTTCTTCAAAGTCTGTCATAAACAGGTTGGCTAATACTGGGGATAAGGGTGATCCCATCGGTGCCCCTTCAATTTGTTTGTATCTTTGGTCCTTGTAGATAAAGTACGTATTTTTGATGCAGCGTTTGGTAAGTTCGATGATGTCCTTCCGTATCTGGTATTTCTTCTGGATAATTTCGACGGCCTCATCGATGGGGATGTTAGTGAAGAGTGATACGATGTCGAAGCTCACGAGCATGTGGCCAGGTTCCAGCTTTATGTTCTTTATACGTTCGATGAAGTGGCTTGCGTTCTTCACGTAAGATTCGGCTTCTTCGGCATAGGGTTGTAGCTTCTTTGCTAGGAATTTTGCGAGCTCCTGTAGAGGTGAACCTATCGAACTGACGATAGGTCTAAGTGGAGCTCCTTCTGTATGGATCTTGGGAAGGCCGTACAGTTTCGGGCACTTCGACGATTTCTCTCTTGGTATTAATCTCTGTTGTTCTTCTTTGTCGATTTGGCTTGCCTTGATTTTTGTTCTAGTGATTTTCTCCAGGTACGTAGTGGGGTCAGTGGCTATCGGTTGATAAGTGTCATCTTGTAATAGTGTTTGAATTTTGTCATCGTACTCTCCGATGTCCATTACTACAGTTGCGTTCCCCTTGTTTGCTGGTAGTATGATGATGTCAGTGTTCGCTCTTAGGTTCATCAGAGCATGGTGTTCATCTCGTGTCAGGTTCTTCTTTGGAGGTTTCGCTTTTTTCAGAATTCGGACCACATCCTGTCGTATGGCGTCAGCTGAAGTGGATGGAAGACTTGTTATTGAGGCTTCTACACTGCAAATGGTGTCTTCGGTAGGAATCTGGGTGGGTGCTATAGCGTAGTTGGATCCTTTGGCGAGGATACGTTGTTCGTTGTTGTCTAGAGGAAAACTTGACAAATTGTACACCAGTTTATTGATGTCCAAAGGCTTTACCTCCTTGTTGGGCCTTTGAGTCCTCTTCAGCTCTCCAAATTTCCTCTTCTGTTTGGCAGTGGTCCATTCGGCGTCTGTTTGGGAACGGAAATCCGACAGCTGGTCTATTTTGTTCCAGAGTAATGGATGTAGTCTGCTGCTTAGTTCCAGATGTAGATGTAATAGCTCCTTGTTGGTTTTGTCCAGGATCTTTCTTGTGTCTTGGATGGATTCTCGAATCAGGACGCGGCTTGTTCTTCTCAGAATTATGTTTGTCTTGGGATTATTCTTGTGAAATTTGATCTGCATGCTTTTCGGAATGATGTCCTCGTCTCTGCAACGTTCCAAGAAGGTGAGGGTACACAATAGCTTGCTTCGTTTGGATCGTAGGTTCTCGAAGAAGGGGTTGTGCCAGCTTAACCGTCAGGCTAGCACAACCCCATAAAAATACTATTGAAATGGTTGAAACCACACTAATAATTCATTACTAATCAAATACTCACTATTTACCGAGTAGGTACTTAACAATATATTCCACTCACAACTCGCGGCGTCTTCAAGATTTGGCCGCGACCGTAGTGTGGCGTCACCGCTCCGACTTCCACCACTCCGTCTCAAATATTGCTCAACGTCAGACGTTATTTCAAACATTTTTACAATGAAATTTTATTTGACACTTTTCCGAAGAAAACTAAGCGTTTTTGATGAGGCGATTAATAAAGGTGCGGTCGAATTTTCTTTAAACATTCGAAGTTGTAACTTATCATGCAAATGAATCATACTAGGTCCACCAAATAAAATTAATCTTCAGATACATTGATCAAAACATTTCGAAACTCGAGATTCGAATTGATTAATTAAGCACAATAAGTACAAATAAATTTTAACTTAGATAAATCGATGTAATAATGCCTCAACCCAAGTTAGAAATTAATTACTCTGGCACAACCAATTAAAATGAATTTGAAGTTGAATTAATCGATATACTAATGCCTAAAATAAATTTGAACTTGGATTAATTGATGTACTAATGCATTAACTCAAGTAGTGAATTGATTACTCCAGTACAACAAATTACATTCAATATAAACTTCGATTAATCGATGTACTAAAGTATTAACTCAAGTAAGAAATTGATCACTCTGGCACAACCAATTAAATTCAATATGAACTTCGATTAATCGATGTACTAAAGCATTAACTCAAGTAAGGAATCAATTACTCCGACACAACCAGTTGAAATTAATTTTTACTTGGATTAATCGATGTACTAAAGTATTAACTCAAGTAAGGAATTAATTACTCCGGCACAGACAGTTGAAATTAATTTTTACTTCGATTAATCGATGTACTAAAGTATCAACTCAAGTAAGGAATTGATTACTCTGGCACAACCAGTTGAAATTAATTTTTACTCGGATTTATCGATGTACTAAAGTATTAACTCAAGTAAGGAATTAATTACTCCGGCACAACCATTTGAAATTAATTTTTACTTGAATTAAACGGTGTACTAAAGTATCAACTCAAGTAAGGAATTGATTACTCTGGCACAACCAGTTGAAATTAATTTTTACTCCGATTAATCGATGTACTAAAGCATTAACTCAAGTAAGGAATTAATTACTCTGGCACAACCAGTTGAAATTAATTTTTACTTGGATTAATCGATGTACTAATGCCTTAACTCAAGTAAGAATTGATTACTCCAGCACAACCAATTAAATTTAATATAAGCTTCGATTAATCGATGTACTGAAGCATTAACTCAACTACGGAATTAATTACTCTGGCACAACCAGTTGAAATTAATTTTTACTTTAATTAATCGATGTACTAATGCCTCAGCTCAAGTAATGAGTTGATTACTCCAGCACAACCAATTAAATTCAATATTATTATAATTATTAATTTCAACTGGTTGTGCCAGAGTTTTTAATTCCTTACTTGAGTTGATGCTTTAGTACATCGATTAATCGAAGTGAAAATCAATTTCAACTGGTTGTGCCAAAGTAATCAATTCCTTACTTGAGTTAATACTTTGGTACATCGATTAATCCAAGTAAAAATTAATTTCAACTGGTTGTGCCGGAGTAACTAATTCCTTACTTGAGTTGATGCTTCAGTAAATCCATTAATCGAAGTAAAAATTAATTTCAACTGGTTGTGCCAGAGTAATCAATTTCTTACTTGAGTTAATACTTTAGTACATCGATTAATCGAAGTGAAAATCAATTTCAACTGGTTGTGCCGGATAAATTAATTCCTTACTTGAGTTGATGCTTTAGTACATCGATTAATCGAAGTTTATATTGAATTTGATTGGTTGTGCTGGAGTAATCAATTCATTACTTGAGTTAGGGCATTAGTACATCGATTAATCCAAGTAAAAATTCATTTCAACTGGTTGTGTCGGAGTAATTAATTCCTTACTTGAGTTAATGCTTTAGTACATCGATTAATCGAAGTTTATATTGAATTTAATTGGTTGTGCCAGAGTAATCAATTCCTTACTTTAGTTAATACTTCAGTACATCGATTAATCGAAGTTTATATTGAATTTAATTGGTTGTGCTGGAGTAATCAATTCATTACTTGAGTTAATGCATTAGTACATCGATTAATCTGAGTTCAAATTCATTTTAGGCATAAGTATATCGATTAATTCAACTTCAAATTTATTTTAATTGGTTGTGCCAGAGTAATTAATTTCTAACTTGGGTTGAGGCATTGTTACATCGATTTATCTAAGTTAAAATTTATTTGAACCTATTGTGCTTAATTAATCAATTCGAATCTCGAGTTTCGAAATGTTTTGATCAATGTATCTGAAGATTATTTTCATTCGGTGGACCTAGTATGATTCATTTGCATGATAAGTTACAATTTCGAATGTTTAAAAAAATTCAACCGCACCTTTATTAATCGCCTCATCAAAAATGCTTAGTTTTCTTCGCAAAAGTATCAATGTAAAATATCATTGTAAACTCCATTGTAAAAATGTTTGAAATAACGTCTAACGTTGAGCAATATTTGAGTCGGAGTGGAAAAGTCGGAGCGATGACGCCACACTACGGTCGAGGCCAAATCTTGCCGACGCCGCGAGTTGTGGGTGGAATCTATTGTAAAGTACTCGTTAAATAGTGAGTAATTAATTAGTAATAAATTATTAGTGTGATTTCAACCATTTTAATAGTATTTTTATGGGGTTGTGCTAGCCTGACGGTTAAGCTGGCACAACCCCGCCTTTTTTTTTAAATAAAGAGTAATTAATTTCGATTTTCGGTAATTAATTAGTAATCAATGAGTACTAAATCCTCTGATAGGTTTCAACTGATTGTGCCATAAGGGTTGTTCCAGCTTGACGGACCTATTGGTTCGTATATATATTGAAAATGAAATTAAAATTCTGTCTGACGTTTCGACAATATCTATTGTCTTTATCAAAATTGTGAATTGGTGTTTCCATGTTATTCAGAAAAGTATAGATGATTTCGATTAATGAAATGTGTCTGCAGCCGACTTGTATTATTAGATCAATTAAAACTGCAGAAAACATTGGATCGGTTGTGTGTGAAAGAGTAATGTATGGCTAATTACAATTTGAAATGGATTGAATTTGATTAAATACAAGATATTTTAAGATTGTACAATTATAAATATCTATGATTATTGTATGAATTAGTTATTTTATAATAAACACTTCCGACCTATCATAATCAACTACCTATTCAAGTTTAAGATAATTCTATGGAATTCAACCTCGAAATTGTTACTCATAGTGCCATAGTTAAATAATACTTTATCTTTTTTAGGTTGAATTTTGAATAGACAAATGGAAAGTGGCACTTCAAACTAATAACATTTTGTTAAGTTTGAATTAGATTAGTATAAAGTTTCGAAAGATTGGAATCTGTTTTGTCATTTACACAATTGTTCTTTTTAATTTGAATAGATTCCAATATCACACGTTTGTTGTCGTTTGTTTCAATATTTAAAATTTTTGTATTGTTGTAGTCGAATGCGCAGTTGATGAATTTTTGGTATATTTGTGCCCATTCAACCTTTTTTCGAGGTATTGTGAAGATTGGCCAATGTATACCTTTTCGCAATCTTTGCAAGGGATGGAATAAACAGTATGGGTTATTTTTTTGATAGGTACTCTGCTTTTTAATTATGTAAAGAGAGTTTTTTGATTTAAATAACTCTTATGACATATATGTAGGTCATAAGGTTTCACTATATTACAAATTTTTTCTGAAAGACCATTAATATATGGTAGTGATATGCAATGCTTATTATTTGATTTCTCATTATTGGTATTGATTTCACCAGATGAGTTATAAAATTCATGAATTTTGTCTTTAGTTATCGAACTAGTGGTTAGATTGGATATCCATCACGTAATGGCTGATTCTATATAACTAATGGAGATAGTTATGATATTCCTGATTCTATATAAAAACAGATTCCTTTTTACGGGGAAATGACTCAATTTAACCATTTATAAGTGAAAAAAATATATTCAATACTTTTAACGTTGATACACTGAGATAGGTAAGAAAGATGGAGACTAATCAACTCAAAAAAATTCGAGACTTAACAACTACAAGAAATGTTAATAAGATATTCAAAACTTGATGAAATGAATTGATGATTAATTGAGATTAACGATTAATGTATGAAAATATCTAAATTCAAATCTACTTAAAACTGAATCAAACCATATTTTCAATACGTACTATTTATTCATAACATTCTAGAGATTGAAATTCTAACGAATTTACTTTCAAATTGACTCCGGTCAAAACCCCGACTTTGCTGAATATCTGAAACTATCAATCCTGAACTTCTCCACATTCTCTATCAACAATTCTCTTCAATGAACCTAATTATCTTATTAAATAGGAAACTAATATCAAGTGACTTAATTTTAATTGGTTCTATTCAGAATCGAAACTATAAATGATTGTGTGAAGTTTGTCTTCACTGTCATGCTATCATCCCTACTTGTCTATGATGGCTTGATCTACTGTTAAACTATTTCTTATTCATCATTACAATATATGCAATTTGTAAATTATTCTAATAACAATTCCGGACAAAAGCCACAGCGTCTTATCCTCTGGTTACGTATGATTACCGTTTGAGTATCCACTAACAGGAAATAATTAGAAAAGTCTATTACATCGAATCTTAGTATCTCTGGTCCAAAATAGTTTCGTTCAAATTCTATGTTTTGAAATCTATCTTAAGCGTGTGTTTGTTAAGGTTGTAATGACTGAAATGTTCATCACCTCCTTGTATCAAATATCTGTAAGAACTACAATCTTGCCTTTGCCGTTCTCTTTGCTGACAAATATTATATTACCGTTACGATTTAAAAATCACTTTCTTATCGAATCGAATAAGAATGGACTGTTCTTCAACATACCATTGCCTAAAAAGAATCATATGATTCGAAAACAGAGAAACAAATGATCTTAAAAAAATAAACACACAAATAATACACGAAACAATACATGGAACAATCAATCTAGAAAACAAAACAGTATACACCAATACACATTAAACAATTCATGTTGATTCCCGGTATGTTAATCCATCCGTTACTGATATATTGGCCTGATCAGAGTCGACTTGGTAGGTGAAACCAGTGCTGTCACGAAGTTCCTCTTCTAGGATAGATAGCTCTGGAGTCAGTTTCAGGAGAAGTCTTCGGATCCAAGCAAGGTTCTAATCGAAGAGGTATTCCTATGGACTCCGTTGCTGGTCTTTGCATTCCCGGCTACCGCTTCCCCATCATATAATTACTATAACATGAAAGAACATCGCGTGTATTGAATTCTTATTAGCTGTGTTGAAACTAACAGGTGGAGGACTAATTGATCAGTAAATGAAAAATAAAGAACAAAAATAATTTGAAATGAGCATTAACTAAACATCAATTTCCTTCTTGATGTCGGACCTATCGATCTTGTTTTATGAATTGTTCCATGCCTTATATCGCTGAAACCTATTTCTGAGTAATTCTTTTACAGTTTCAATTCCTGTCTGGAATTTATTAAAAGGTCTCTACTCCAATAATTTTTCTATTTTCCCTTCTTTCCCGTTTACTTGTGTCTATTATTTGGATCTTTCTATCCACATTTTTAATCTAATCAATTTAAATTTCTGCACTTGTATTTCCCATTTCTACTAATTATGGCCCATTTCCTTGTACTACCGTATACTTTTTAAGGACCATTCCACTTGTACGCTATACTTTTCACTTAATTTTGATCTAATGGAACAATTTCATCACCTACATTCAATTTTTCTAGAATCAATTATGTATTCTTTCTGTATTCATTTGTAACGTATGGAAAGCATTCGTGTGAATTATTTACATTCGCTGAATGAATTCTGACAATTAATTCCATGCCCATCATATTTGATTTTGGAAAAAGGTTCATAGTATGGATATTCTACATTGGGTTTTCCTTTGTAGATGAACAAAAGAACTATACATTGCCAAATCTTTCATCATATCGTAATGAACCGATATATTTCTGAATGTTTTGTGAATTCTATATAATTTGTATTGATGGCGCTGGTTGTTAGCATTATTTTTTGTATTATTCCTTCTGTTGTTGT
Organism: Endomychus coccineus; assembly: GCA_958510875.1. Taxonomy (NCBI): domain Eukaryota; kingdom Metazoa; phylum Arthropoda; class Insecta; order Coleoptera; family Endomychidae; genus Endomychus; species Endomychus coccineus. The sequence goes on along the minus strand of OY294067.1, from coordinate 158,841,430 downwards.
TTAAAAAAAAAGGTTCGATATATTTAAGCTTGATACTGACAATTGTAATTAAGATGTTGACTATAATATAGATTCTGAATTCAGCTCGAAACTATTTCTTGTATTTTTATTAGTTTTCATACGAAATAGAGCATCCACATTATGAACTTTCTTTTCAAGTTTATATGTGAATTTAACTGGATACCCTGATGAAGTAGATGATGTCATTAATCTGTTACCTTTTAATTGTTCGCGATTATTGTTGATAATTATTCATATAAGCGAGGATATTAATTCCTTTCAATTGAATATAATATCGACCTCGTTTTATCATTGATGGATTTGATTCTGATTTCAACTATTGTATAGATATTGAATATAATTTAATTTTTCACTTGATTGAAACTCTTCCTTATTGCAATGGATTAAGCAATGAAAACTGTTGTTCAAAACTAAGATACACTTCGAGAAGTGTAAAGATAATTTCTCAAGTAGGTATTTAAATATCCTGAATACAGGTATTTAGCATTTTTATTTAATAGTTCATTCAATTGAACTGAAAAAATTTACAAATGAAAAAAACAAGTCAATTTCGAATGGATACTACTACTACCCATGAAAACCTTTATAGTATACGAATCTTCCATCCCTATACGAGATTACCTAAAATCCCTGAATTATAGAATGCGACCTTATTTCTATTAGTAATGTTATCAAGTATATGTTTATATCTCACAGCTGACCCAAAAAGCAGTATGTTTATTGAACATATTGTTTGGCACAGCTACCTTGACATCTTAGACTAGATCAACTAGGACAATAACAATAATATATATATATATAGGTATATATATATATATATTCTTTTGTTGATATTCTTGAACCATTTGTAATATTTGTATGTTTTCTTGGTATATTGGTTCGTATATATACTGATAATGAAATAAAAATTCTGCTTTGACGTTTCGACAATGTTTATTGCCTTTATCAAAATTGTTGAATTGAATTAGTGTTTCCATGTAATTTAGAAAAGAATAGATGATTTCGATTAATGAAATGCGTCTGCAGCCGACTTGTGTTTTAAGATCCAATTAAAACTGCAGAGAACATTGGATCGGTTGTGTGTGAAAGAGTAATGTATGGCTAACTACAATTTGAAATAGATTGAATTTGATTAAATACAAGACATTCCAATATTGTACAATTATAAATATTTATGAATTATTGTATGAATTAGTTATTCTATGATAAGCATTTCAGATCTATCATAACTATTCAAGTTTAAGATAATTCTATGGAATTTAACCTCAAAATTGTTACTCTATAGTGTCATAGTTAAATAATACTTCATCTTTTTTAGGTTGAATTTTAAATAGACAAATGGAAAGTGGCACTTCAAATTAATAAAATTTTGTTAAGTTTGAATTAGATTATTGTACAGTTTCGAAAGATTGGAATCTATTTTGTCATTTACACAATTGTTCTTTTTAATTTGAATAGATTCTAATATCAAACGTTTGTTGTCGTTTGTTTCAATATTTAAAATTTTTGTATTGTTGTAGTCGAAAGTATGGTTAGTGTCTTTCACATGTTTATTGAGCGCAGTTGATGAACTTTTGGTATATTTGTGGCCATTTAATCTTTTTTCGAGGTATTGTGAAGATTGGCCAATATATACCTTTTCCATCCCTTGCAAAGATTGCGAAAAGGTATATATTGGCCAATCTTCACAATACCTCGAAAAAAGATTAAATGGCCACAAATATACCAAAAATTCATCAACTGCGCTCAATAAACATGTGAAAGACACTAACCATACTTTCGACTACAACAATACAAAAATTTTAAATATTGAAACAAACGACAACAAACGTTTGATATTAGAATCTATTCAAATTAAAAAGAACAATTGTGTAAATGACAAAATAGATTCCAATCTTTCGAAACTGTACAATAATCTAATTCAAACTTAACAAAATTTTATTAATTTGAAGTGCCACTTTCCATTTGTCTATTTAAAATTCAACCTAAAAAAGATGAAGTATTATTTAACTATGACACTATAGAGTAACAATTTTGAGGTTAAATTCCATAGAATTATCTTAAACTTGAATAGTTATGATAGATCTGAAATGCTTATCATAGAATAACTAATTCATACAATAATTCATAAATATTTATAATTGTACAATATTGGAATGTCTTGTATTTAATCAAATTCAATCTATTTCAAATTGTAGTTAGCCATACATTACTCTTTCACACACAACCGATCCAATGTTTTCTGCAGTTTTAATTGGATCTTAAAACACAAGTCGGCTGCAGACGCATTTCATTAATCGAAATCATCTATTCTTTTCTAAATTACATGGAAACACTAATTCAATTCAACAATTTTGATAAAGGCAATAAACATTGTCGAAACGTCAAAGCAGAATTTTTATTTCATTATCAGTATATATACGAACCAATATACCAAGAAAACATACAAATATATATATATATATATATATATATATATATATATATATATATATATATATATATATATATATATATATATGTATATACAGGGTGTCCTCGAACTGCTTCGAAAAAAATTTTACGAGCCTTTTTACTTTTGCCTCAAGTGTCTTGTTTACCCGGTAGAGGGCTTCAAAATTGCAAAAATAATTTTGTTTTTTCGGTATAACTTGAGAACGTGATGAAGGACTTTTACAATATTTGGCAGGTGAGCTACTGTCAATAATGGCCATTTTTGAGAGTGGAGCACAGAGCCTTAGAGACCATAGAAATGGCTCAAACTTGAGGATGTAACGGGAAAAGTGTCCAGAACTTTTTTGTGGTCAATGTAATTCACTCGATATTTTTTATGTAGATAGCTTATCTAATTTGAAAACTTTTCTTACTTTTAAAAAATTTTGATTTAATCAACGGATTAGCTTGAAAAAATTAATTTTCGAGTCTCTGCAATTTTGGCTTACTAATTTTACTTGATTAAAATACCTTAGTTGCCTTTGCTTTTCTAATGTCATTTTGGCATTTCAACAATTTATTCTCAAAACTGTCAGTTTTTACTTTGCTTTCCGTAAAAATTTTATAAAATTATGGCTCAAAATTTCACTAACACGGAAATGGTTGATATGTTATTGATTCATGGACTTTGTCGTTGCAATGGCCGGAGAAGGGAAAGATATCCGCATCGCAGAATTCCAAATCGGCAAACCTTCGCGAAACTGGCAAATTTGAAGCAAATCGCAGAGAAACTGGACGCAGACGGACAAGAAGGACGTTAGAGCTCGAAGAAGCGATACTGGAAGCGGTTGAAACTGAACCTGGGATAAGCACACTACGTTTGGGACTTCGTATTGGAGCTTCAAAATCATTAGTTCATAATGTACTGAAAGAAGAACTGTTGTATCCCTATCATATTAAAACAGTTCAAGACTTATTGCCCATGGATCCAGGTCATCGGCTAGATTTCTGTCGGCTTATTGTCCAAAGACAAAACGCAAACCCCAATTTTTGTAGAAGAATTCTGTTCACGAACGAAGATACTTTCACGAAATGTGGTCTTTTTAACCTCCATAATGAACATTTCTATGCTGATGAAAATCCTCATGAAACGAAAGTTACATATTTTCAGAATCAAACTAAAATCAATGTTTGGGTTGGAATTGTGGATAACTTTATTATTGGCCCTACCGTTATACCCGATCGATTGAACGGGGAGAACAACTTGAACTTTTTGGAACAAAGGCTACTTGAACTGTTGGAAGACTTGCCCTTACAAATTCGTCTAGGCCTGGTTTATCCATGATACTGCACCTCCTCATTTCACATTAACCGTGAGGCGACATTTGAATGCGGAATATCCAGATCGCTGGATAGGTAGAGGACACGATGCACCAGTGAACTGAGCGGCCCGCTCCCCTGATTTGACGCCTTGCGACTTCTTTCTATGGGGCGCTTTGAAGTCAAAAGTTTATGCAGCTCCAGTAAACACACGAGAGGAATTGTTGCAACGAATTAATCATGAAGCGGATTTATGGAAGAATGATCCTGAAGTACTAGCCAGAGTTCAATCCAATTTCTTGAAACGAATTAATTTGTGTATTCAGGAAAATGGGCAACATTTCGAACAATTGATGCCTTAGCGATTTCCCAAAAGGTTTTGTTGTTTCTTTTAATTAAGCATTTGTTTTTCCTAAATAATCACATCGTTTCCCCATTTCTATTGTTTTTATTATTCGTGTTTTACCGATCAGTGTTAGTGAAATTTTGAGCCATAATTTTATAAAATTTTTACGGAAAGCAAAGTAAAACTGACAGTTTTGAGAATAAATTCTTCAAATGCCAAAATGACATTAGAAAAGCAAAGGCAACTAAGGTATTTTAATCGAGTAAAATTAGTAAGCCAAAATTGCAGAGATTCGAAAATTATTTTTTTCAAGCTAATCCGTTGATTTTATCAAAATTTTCTAAGAGTAAGAAAAGTTTTCAAATTAGATAAGCTATCAAAATAAAAAATATAGAGTGAATTACATTGACCACAAAAAAGTTCTGGACACTTTTCCCGTTACATTCTCAAGTTTGAGCCATTTCTATGTCTCTAAGGCTCTATGCTCCGCTCAAAAACGGCTATTGTTGACAGTAACTAACCTGCCAAATATTGTGAAAGTCCTCCATCACGTTCTCAAGTTATACCGAAGAAACTAAATTATTTTTGCAACTTTGAAGCCCTCTACCGGCTAAGGACACCCTGTATATATATATATATATATATATATATATATATATGTAGAACTGGATTCTCGGGTATTGATTCGCGTTGTGTTGTTTCGGTCCTCAAAAGGACCAATTTCACGACGTTTCGGCAAAGTCGCATTTGCCATCTTCAGGTGATTCGATCGTAGAGTCTGGAAAATCTAGGCGAATCTACGGTCGTATCACCTGAAGATGGCAAATGCGACTTTGCTTCCACACTCTACGGTCTGATCACCTGAAGATGGTAAATGCGACTTTGCCGAAACGTCGTGAAATAGGTCCTTTTGAGGACCGAAACCACACAACGCGGATCAATACCCGAGAATCCAGTTCTACACATTACGTCCGCGAGAACCTAAGGAGAATATATATATATATAAAACATAAAACGCATAAAATATCAAAAAACCTTTTCGAGAGAAGCAAAAAAATTTATTTTCACAAATTACTTCAAATTTATTGAAATATTAGAAAATAAACAGTTACACTAACACTATATTACACTTCTATTTTGTCCCTTTACCTCATACATGAACATATATAGCTTCAGATCAACATTTCTTAGTTAGCACAACACAAGTGTTAAGTCACTTCGGTGCTATTTATATATACAATCAATCTTGTACTACCTTTATGTAACATTATTTATTTTCCGACTGTAATTAATTTTGAATTACTAGTTTTTAGCTAATTAAACTTTGTATTGTGATTAAAGAATTAATGATTTGTAATTAATTAACTCTACCTCATAGTACTTGTAATTCTATTCAAATTGTAACTAACTTAATGACTATTTAATAAATAAATAAATAAATAAAAAAAATAAATAAATAAATAAATATATGTTATTGTTATTGTCCGAGTTAATCTAGTCTAAGATATATATATATATATATATATATATATATATATATATATATATAAACAAGTTTAAAGTTTCTTTGCCTAATTGGCCACTATCGTGTATGTAACTTAAGAGATATAGAATTAAATTTTCTGAATTATGAAGATAACTTAGATAATTTAACATAGGATTATAAAGATGAATAAACGTAAAAGATTGAACCATAGGCGGGATTCGAACCCACATTTCTGGATTTCTAGTCCAGGGTGTTTACCAATTACACCACTTCGGTCCTATTAGATTCTTATATTTTTGTAAATATAAACCTCTGAAAGGATAGTAGATCATTGATGAACACAATGCGATTCGATGCCCTACCATAGATCAACTATTCACGCACATTCATCTAAAGTTCAGTCGTTTTTTGAAGTAAGGATTGTAGGTTAGTACTGCTATGGTTGGCAGTTACTTGACAGTTCTTATTCAAATGACAGCATCCTGGTTCTTATATATTTCAATAGAACTGACTGAGAATTGTTCTGGTTAATTATAAACAAGTTTAAAGTTTCTTTGCCTAATTGGCCACTATCGTGTATGTAACTTAAGAGATATAGAATTAAATTTTCTGAATTATGAAGATAACTTAGATAATTTAACATAGGATTATAAAGATGAATAAACGTAAAAGATTGAACCATAGGCGGGATTCTAACCCACATTTCTGGATGTCTAGTCCAGGGTGTTTACCAATTACACCACTTCGGTCCTATTAGATTCTTATATTTTTGTAAATATAAACCTCTGAAAGGATAGTAGATCATTGATGAACACAATGCGATTCGATGCCCTACCATAGATCAACTATTCACGCACATTCATCTAAAGTTCAGTCGTTTTATGAAGTAAGGATTGTAGGTTAGTACTGCTATGGTTGGCAGTTACTTGACAGTTCTTATTCAAATGACAGCATCCTGGTTCTTATATATTTCAATAGAACTGACTGAGAATTGTTCTGGTTAATTATAAACAAGTTTAAAGTTTCTTTGCCTAATTGGCCACTATCGTGTATGTAACTTGAGAGATATAGAATTAAATTTTCTGAATTATGAAGATAACTTAGATAATTTAACATAGGATTATAAAGATGAATAAACGTTTATTCATCTTTATAATCCTATGTTAAATTATCTAAGTTATCTTCATAATTCAGAAAATTTAATTCTATATCTCTTAAGTTACATACACGATAGTGGCCAATTAGGCAAAGAAACTTTAAACTTGTTTATAATTAACCAGAACAATTCTCAGTCAGTTCTATTGAAATATATAAGAACCAGGATGCTGTCATTTGAATAAGAACTGTCAAGTAACTGCCAACCATAGCAGTACTAACCTACAATCCTTACTTCAAAAAACGACTGAACTTTAGATGAATGTGCGTGAATAGTTGATCTATGGTAGGGCATCGAATCGCATTGTGTTCATCAATGACCTACTATCCTTTCAGAGGTTTATATTTACAAAAATATAAGAATCTAATAGGACCGAAGTGGTGTAATTGGTAAACACCCTGGACTAGAAATCCAGAAATGTGGGTTCGAATCCCGCCTATGGTTCAATCTTTTACGTTTATTCATCTTTATAATCCTATGTTAAATTATCTAAGTTATCTTCATAATTCAGAAAATTTAATTCTATATCTCTTAAGTTACATACACGATAGTGGCCAATTAGGCAAAGAAACTTTAAACTTGTTTATAATTAACCAGAACAATTCTCAGTCAGTTCTATTGAAATATATAAGAACCAGGATGCTGTCATTTGAATAAGAACTGTCAAGTAACTGCCAACCATAGCAGTACTAACCTACAATCCTTACTTCAAAAAACGACTGAACTTTAGATGAATGTGCGTGAATAGTTGATCTATGGTAGGGCATCGAATCGCATTGTGTTCATCAATGATCTACTATCCTTTCAGAGGTTTATATTTACAAAAATATAAGAATCTAATAGGACCGAAGTGGTGTAATTGGTAAACACCCTGGACTAGAAATCCAGAAATGTGGGTTCGAATCCCGCCTATGGTTCAATCTTTTACGTTTATTCATCTTTATAATCCTATGTTAAATTATCTAAGTTATCTTCATAATTCAGAAAATTTAATTCTATATCTCTTAAGTTACATACACGATAGTGGCCAATTAGGCAAAGAAACTTTAAACTTGTTTATAATTAACCAGAACAATTCTCAGTCAGTTCTATTGAAATATATAAGAACCAGGATGCTGTCATTTGAATAAGAACTGTCAAGTAACTGCCAACCATAGCAGTACTAACCTACAATCCTTACTTCAAAAAACGACTGAACTTTAGATGAATGTGCGTGAATAGTTGATCTATGGTAGGGCATCGAATCGCATTGTGTTCATCAATGATCTACTATCCTTTCAGAGTTTTATATTTACAAAAATATAAGAATCTAATAGGACCGAAGTGGTGTAATTGGTAAACACCCTGGACTAGAAATCCAGAAATGTGGGTTCGAATCCCGCCTATGGTTCAATCTTTTACGTTTATTCATCTTTATAATCCTATGTTAAATTATCTAAGTTATCTTCATAATTCAGAAAATTTAATTCTATATCTCTTAAGTTATATATATATATATATATATATATATATATATATATATATATATATATATATATATATATATATATATATATATATATATATATATATATGTATATATATATATATATATATATATATATATATATATATATATATATATATATATATATATATATATGTATATTGGCATATGTCTCCACGGGTCAGCTTAGGGCAAACCGCCCGACATTAAGAACTGATCCTCACATGGCGATCTCTGCCAGTCCCTTTCTTTAAGGGAAGGCAACTTGTATTGGAATGGGAATGAGAAATTCAAGGATGGAACGGTAGTTAATTTTCCTTTGATGTCCACATTGCCATATGTGATCCACACATGGCGATACATGCCAGTTTTTCTTTCTGCGGAAAATGAGACAACGAACCTCAGGAACGTATACGGCATTGATCCTACATGCCAGTCTTTCCTTATAGAAAAGGAGAAGCGAACCGTAAGATATGTATTGTTATGATTTCATTTCATAGACAATAAAAATTTAAAAATAATAACTTACCGAACTTTGAAAATCAGAAAAGATCAAATAAAAAATATTTTATGGAATTAAAAACAATAATAAAAGCTAAATAATAATTAGGATATTAATATTAACAATGTAAAACATAATAAACAACGATGTAATGGAATAAGAAGTGATAAACAAGAACTTCAGTGAAAGTGAAGAAACGTTCTGTGTAACGAAATCATAAATCATAAGTAAAGTGATTACAAAACTATCATGAGATAGTACAAAACATTGAATAATGTTATAGATATAAGTTAGGATTAGTAAATTTGAGTTATGTAATGTTAAAAGAATGTTATTGATATAATATGGTATGTATTAGATTTAAGAATAAGTAACTGTCAAGAAAACCATAAATATGGGAATAATCATATTAATAATAACCCAATCATAGGTTATATTATACCAAAGTGTGGGAAAAAATGTAGGCAATATTAATTTAAAAAGAAGGAATCACTAACAATTAAAATAAGTTGAAAATCTCAAATAATTCAAAAAGTAAAGTATACTAAATTCTGATTGGTCAATAGGAATTTCTAATGTCAATCTGGTAACAATGAAGACTTGTGTCAGTTTTACAACAATTAACTTGGCATCCTTGATTTGAAAAGAAAGCTTCTCATAGGTTGATTATGACATCAAGTTGCGTCGGTTTTGGAGGCCTATAAAAACGAATCTGAAAGTAAAGAAGAGCAGTTTGCCATTACATCTGTAGAGAGAAAGTACTCCTGCAACTCACCAAAATTTTATAACCTATAAAAAACCAGTGAACGAAAGTGTTCCAAACTTCGATAGGTTCAAAGAAACCAAAGTTAATAAGTTTTATTAAAAGTCAACGATTATTCCAAGTATCTGAATCCAGTAAAAAGGCTGTAATAACCTCCAATTAAGAAGAAGTATCCAACGATTGCCATTCATCAATAATTTCAATAAAGCATCGAAAAGTTTCATGTTTTATCTAAAAGGATGAAACAAAGTATTATCAACAGTTCCTGAGTCTCAAGAAGAAGTAATCCAAATTAGTTACCTGTGATTATTGTGAAAAAGCATAGTATTGTGTAAAAGTGAATCATCAACGAAATTATAAAAGAATTAAATTGAAAATTGCCAACATAGTTAAACACACTTTTGGATATAAACTAAAAGTAAGTTTGTTTATTATATCTCTATTGTAGTGTTATTTGTAAATCTGAAAGAAAGATTGTCGTTTGTAATTTTGTAAACAACTATTAATATTGAATAGTTTTGAGGTTAGAACTAGTTCTATGCTTAGAACATAAAATAAAATTGTAAATTAGAAACCCGAGATAAATAGAGTCATAGAGATTTAAATATAGAAATTTTTTAACATTCAAAGAATATTGTGTTTAATTCCATAAAATAATATAAAAAAGAAAAGGATCATTATTATTCAAAATAAATAAATAAAAGCTAGCCGGAAGAATAAATTATAATTATTAAATAAATAAAAACTCAGTAAGAGTTTTCTTAATAATTGTCACCACAACGTGGGGCAATATAAACCAAAAGACCTATTCAAAAGAGTTAACATAATAATTGTCACCACAACGTGGGGCAAAATAAACTCAAAAGAGTTTTCTTAATAGTATATATGGAACTGATTCCCATATGGCTGTTCCTATCCACATCGCCATATGTAATCCCCACATGGCTATATGTGAACAGGTAGAACCCGTGTACAATTTCGAGAATTATCCAGTTGAGTTGAAGTATCGACTTCAACAAGCATGTAAAAAAGCTAGGGATAATCTGATAGTATCGAAACTGGAACGTGTGCAAAAATATAGGGAAAATTGTAATATAGTTAATTTTGAGATAGGCGATAAGGTACTAGTGAAAAGTGTTCCGAAGAATAAACTCGAACAATTATACAAGGGTCCTTTCGTGATTACGGAAGAAAGGAACCCCAATGTAGTGCTACAAGTAGGAAACAATCAAGTGAATTATGTTTATTAAACATATTGTTTGGCACAGCTAGCTTGACATCTTAGACTAGATTAACTAGGACAATAACAAAAACAATAACAGTATACGACAATATTATATATATATATATATATATATATATATATATATATATATATATATATATATATATATATATATATATATATATATATATATTTGTATGTTTTCTTGGTATATTGGTTCGTATATATACTGAAAATGAAATAAAAATTCTGTTTCACGTTTCGACAATGTTTATTGTCTATATCAAAATGTGAATTAGTGTTTCCATGTAATTTATATATATATATCTATATATATATTCATAAAAAGGTGATTGAATGCTGCATACTACAAAATTCATAAACCTAATATACCGATGCGACCTGTAGTATGCAGCATTGAATCACCTTTTTATGAAATGGCTAAATACTTATCCAACATACTAAAAAACATAGCTTACAAAAATGAGTTTTACATCAAAGATTCTTGGGATTTCAAGGAATTCATTAACAAAATTACGATACCTAAAAACTATATCTTAGTATCACTAGATGTCACATCTTTATATACAAATATCCCTTTAGAATTAGCTAAACAAATAATTCAAAATAAATGGGATGAAATAAAACTATATACAAATTTACCTATGAATGAGTTCTTAACAGCTATAGAATATACATTCACTGCTAATTTTTTACAATATAAAGATGATTGTTATAAACAATTAGATGGTTGTGCAATGGGCTCTCCAATATCAAGTATCATAGCCCAAATAGTAATGGAATTCCTTGAAGAAAAAGTAGTATCTCAACTAAATTATAATATAGCCTCCTTCAAAAGATATGTTGATGATTGTATTGCTGCAATCCCTGAAAACAAATGTAATGAATTTTTGAATTCTTTCAATTCCTTTCACCATAAGTTACAATTCACGATTGAATTAGAAAATCATAATGAAATAAATTTTTTAGATTTAACTTTAGTAAGAAAATCAAATGATAACAAAATTCTAACAAAATGGTATACCAAACCTACTTGGTCAGGAAGGTATACTAATTTCAATTCTAATATACCTAAAAAATATAAGAAAAATGTTATTATAAATCTAATAGATAGAGCTATTCGACTAAGTTCTCCTGAACTGAGAACTATATCTATTACAAAAACAAAAGAAACTTTAATAAGAAATGGTTATCCCATTGATTTAGTAAATTCGATAACTAAAGACAAAATTCATAAATTTTATAACTCATTTGGTGAAATCAATACCAATAATGAGAAAACTAATGATAGGCATTACATATCACTACCATATATTGGTGGACTTTCAGAGAAAATTTGTAATATAGTGAAACCTTATGACCTACATATATGTCATAAGAGTTATTTAAATCAGAAAAGTCTCTTTACAAAATTAAAAAGCAGCGTACCTTTCAAAAAAATAACCCATACTGTTTATTACATCCCTTGCAAAGATTGCGAAAAGGTATATATTGGCCAATCTTCACAATACCTCGAAAAAAGATTAAATGGCCACAAATATACCAAAAATTCATCAACTGCGCTCAATAAACATGTGAAAGACACTAACCATACTTTCGACTACAACAATACAAAAATTTTAAATATTGAAACAAACGACAACAAACGTTTGATATTAGAATCTATTCAAATTAAAAAGAACAATTGTGTAAATGACAAAATAGATTCCAATCTTTCGAAACTGTACAATAATCTAATTCAAACTTAACAAAATTTTATTAATTTGAAGTGCCACTTTCCATTTGTCTATTTAAAATTCAACCTAAAAAAGATGAAGTATTATTTAACTATGACACTATAGAGTAACAATTTTGAGGTTAAATTCCATAGAATTATCTTAAACTTGAATAGTTATGATAGATCTGAAATGCTTATCATAGAATAACTAATTCATACAATAATTCATAGATATTTATAATTGTACAATATTGGAATGTCTTGTATTTAATCAAATTCAATCTATTTCAAATTGTAGTTAGCCATACATTACTCTTTCACACACAACCGATCCAATGTTTTCTGCAGTTTTAATTGGATCTTAAAACACAAGTCGGCTGCAGACGCATTTCATTAATCGAAATCATCTATTCTTTTCTAAATTACATGGAAACACTAATTCAATTAACAATTTTGATAAAGTCAATAAACATTGTCGAAACGTCAAAGCAGAATTTTTATTTCATTATCAGTATATATACGAACCAATATACCAAGAAAACATACAAATATATATATATATATATATATATATATATATATATATATATATATATATATATATATATATATATATATATATATATATTTGTATTTGTATATATATATATATTTGTATGTTTTCTTGGTATATTGGTTCGTATATATACTGATAATGAAATAAAAATTCTGTTTTGACGTTTCGACAATGTTTATTGCCTTTATCAAAATTGTTAACAATTACAAATGGTTCAAGAATATCAACAAAAGAATATATATATATATATATATATATATATATACATCATTCATAATGATATATAGTCATCAATCATTTTCGACGGTATTGTCATTGATTTGTATCTGTACCAATTGTTATTATGTAGAGCGAGACATTAAGTCATAATGGCTTCGAGCTCTACGTTAAGTAAAGTGTAACTCTTTTTATATGTGTGTGTTTCTATTTCTATGCCTCCACCAGGACCACGGGTCAGCTTAGGGCAAACCACCCGACTTTAAGAGTTGATCCCCACACCTTTTATATCTTTCATTGATTCTGAAATGTTAGTACTTAATAGTTTAATATAATGTTGGAGCGAACTCTTCAGAATTTAGAACTCTCAATGTTATAAACATATTCGGCATATCGTTTTTGAAAAGAAGTATGATTATATCGTTAAGTTATATCAAGCAATCGTATTCTGTTCAATCAGATGATACCTACTGTGTACAATTAACTTCGAGTTAACGAGGTTCATATGTAATATATTATATATCTATAATGATTCTAAGGAACGGAGAAAGACGTTGTATTCATCCTTTGAATTTATTTTCAACATCAATAGCCTCTATATTGCGATATAACTATAATTCCACTTTGAATGATAGATTCATTGTACTATATGAGGAATAGGGAAATAATCTTCTCCTCTTCATGCAGTTAGCTTCTGAAATTCGAGCAAAATCTATTCTAATTCGTTATTTCGGTCTATTTTCTGAGCTAACACCATTGGCATACTTAAGTGAATGCTAGGTTCTTTCTATGGCCTAATTCTCTCATTACTCACTGCTGAAAGAACATAGTGCTTCTCAACACTGGCATAAACGTTTCGGTTTTTATCTTCTGTGTGACAAACTGAGGTGCTCTAAGAGAACCTGACCCCGCATTACTACATCCGAATAATCATATAATAAGTTTTTCACAAACCTTTTCCATTTAACATACATCTGTTAGATTACCGCATATCGTTTGCATATCACTTCCCTTTACTATTTCTACATTTCTTCTAAAATTAGGCGATTCATTTACCTTTTCTTCGGTAATAAGTGTTTTGATGATAAAATATGAAAGAAAGAGTTCATACTATGAATACACTATAAAACTATAGATAAGAAATAATTACCACTCAATCTATCGACTAAAAATACTGTTAGAGTACTGAGCACCTTTTGGCTATCCAATAGTCATCATTAGAGTTTACTGTGATGATAGCTATTTCGTAGCCGAAAGGTCTTCAGCAGTTTAACAGTATTTTTAGTGAATAAAGATAATTATTCCTTATTTATAATATTTATATACGGTCTAAATTACTATGATTCAGCAATAATCAAACCAGAGACCTATTTAGACAATGAAAAAACTCCCGTCAGACCCTGATCAGGATTGGAAAAGTAATGTTGAAATCATTATCGTAATCACAGAATCATTTTTTGCCTTTTCTTTAATAATTGACCCTTGTCAAAATTCTTAATCAACAGCCACTGTTCCAAGCATCAATTTCCAACCTGCGTTCGAATCCAGACTTTCTGTTCAGAAACTGTTATTTGTTTCTGTGATACCTTTGAAAGTCGCATCCTATAAGGGACAACTTCGTCTTTCGAGCTCTAATTATTAAACTCAATATCTGAATTTGGTTTACAATGCCATCACTTTTAGCTTTCTTATCCAACCATTAAATCGTAAGTTACTTGACGTAAGTTTTTGTTCTTTTTATCACTTAGATGAGTTTTATCTATTGAATATTTGTAATATGTTTCTTCCATTCTTATTCAATATCCGTTGAGGTATTAGCATGGGGCGTAATTGTTTAAGCAATACTCACAGTTCTTCTGTTAAGGCAGTAGAATCCAAGTTAATTTTTAATGTTAAATATATTGGATTCTACCTAATGGAATTGGATGTGATTCTTTATTATAGGAACTCCTCATATAATGTTCACTTATCAAGATATCTTAACTAATTGCCAACAATAAAGTGATACACGATGTGGGTCAATTTAAATCCGAGCCGAGCTGAATAGCTCTCTGTTAGACTTAAGTTATAAATAGTTGGCTGAATTATATCATTGCTTCGTATACCGTTAGTAAGATAAGTAATTCGCGTCCTTCATATTGAACTCAATCGGCATTTAATTGCGAGTCGAAAAATATAAATTGATTTATCTCGAATATTGTATTCGATGTGTGGTGTCATTTGAATAATAGTTTGATGTAGAAGCCTTCACTTGTGCTAAAGTATAATATTGATACTGTGATGACATGAGAAACACTGCTTCTATTAAGTCTGTAACCAATTTTGACAATCTGTGAAAGTATTTTGAACGCTACTTTGAAAATATCTATTAATAATTCTAGGGTATTTAATTTTGAACATTCATTCTGATTCGAAATATCAACTTCCTATTATTTTGGGATGGTACATCCTATTTCTAGAATATATCTAAGAGAAGAAGAATCTATTTTATTGAGTCTAAAAAATCTAAAATGTTTCTTATATATTTGTGCTATTCCTATTCAATCTCCTAAAGTAGATGTTCTCACACTCGCAACATTATATATAAGAATTCTCGGGAAATAGGTCACATTAACACTTTGTTTTATATTTTCGTCTTTACGTACGTTTTGGCCTCACGATCATCATCAGAAGACTTATTATGTCAAAAAGGTTTTTTTTCAAAGTAATTATAGCATAAAGCGTCCATATCGCACCAATTTTAAGCAAAAATGCCCACGTCGTCGAAATGAACAGAACCACGAATAATCGAAATTGTACCGTCAATATTTCAAGTATAAAATATAACAAGAATCCACTATTCAGTAATATTCTTATAATATACAAGCGCATGCTGATATAAGGTTCATTCCAACACCTCGAGAAACCGTTCACCGCACGGTCGCACTTTTGCGCAATAGATCAAACCCGTTCCAACCGAGAGCTGACGGTTTATCGGACGATCCGTTTGGCATTCCAACCAAATCGCAATCGTTTTCGAACCGGCTTCCGTACGACCATTTCAGTACATAGTCAAAAGTAGAAACTAGTGTGGATTGACCTGCGCATTGAACATTTTGAGAGCGGACATGAATTTGTTCATTTGTTGTGTTTGTTTTGTTATATATTGGAATGATTGTACAATGTACCAATATTGTAACAACATATTGGAATACATTTAACATCAAATATTTTACTCACCCACAAACGTGTTATTATTCATATTTAATTCACGTTTCGTGTAGATACAATTCAATTCGATTTATTCTGTTGAACAACGCAAAATTATGGTTGTCACAGAGTAGGTTATGTTTTGTGTTGCCATGAAGGAGAATACCATAGATAACTCTACTATTACTACCAGTAGAGTTATCTATGGAGAAAACTAAAACAAACAGTCACTAAACCGATCCAAAGCCTCTAGTCCCCTGCTTACACATACAACAGTGCGAAGATCGCGCCTGCGCATGGAACAGATTCGAACGATTTCAATAACAGTTTCATGATGATGAATTAAATAGGTGGAATTCGATTTATTTTTTGATTATGTTGAAGATTGCGTTAGTGAATTCATTCACACTAAATATCTCACACAGTCAAAGAAGATAATCTTCTAAAATGTAAACCGGTCAATAATCACCCCCAAGAAATAACAAATTTCAAATTTAGTGAGAGAGTTATTAATTACTCGAAAATCATATTCTCAAAAGGAGAACTTTGTTTACTCAATAAGAGACCAAAGTATTCTCCACATATTCAAAGTAACACTTTTCTAGAAACTAGTATTGCTGAGGTAGAATTAGCCTTAAAAAATATTAACGCGAATAACTCTAAATTAACAAAATTAGAAATAGGAAAATCACTTTCATCAACTAAAAAACAATTCAATCATACAGATACATCTAAAATCAAATCAATCAATCAAAAAATGGAAGAAAACAATTTAACCCTTACAAAGGCAGATAAATCGAATGCAATAATAATCATCCCTAAACAAGATTATGAGGATAAAATGTCAGTATTTATCCAAGCGGAATTAAACGAAATACGTAAAGACCCAACTAACCTTTTCCAATTGAAAACAAAACAATTCCTACAAAATAGTGAAATTTTATTTGACAGTGGTTTCGAAAATAATAAACTCATTAATAGCAATCCTTGCGCTCCTAAACTATACGGACTCATTAAAAATCATAAAGAAAATGCCCCCATACGACCTGTAGTGTCTAACATCAATAGTCCAACAAGGGACCTTGCAATCAAATTAAATCAGAAATTCAAGAAATTCACTTATTTTGAACCTAAATTTGCTGTTAAAAACTCTCTCGGATTGTCCGAATTAGTCAAAACACACCATATACCAACCAATGGTTTTTTAGTTTCCTTTAATGTTTCAAACATGTTTCCAAATATTACAACTTCAGAATGTAAATCTCTAATCAGAAGCATTTTAAATAGATCACATATTAGCCCTTTAATTCAAAATGAAATAGAACTCGCGTTTGACCTATGCTTGAGTCAAAACTATTGTCAATTTAATAATAAATTGTATGTACAGAATTCAGGTCTCGCTATCGGTAACCCATTGAGTCCACTATTAGCAGACATTTTTAAGTCTGATCTGGAGGACAAAATCATGAACTGCACATTAGCAAAAAAAACATATTCAATTTTGGTATACAATAGATACGCAGATGATGTACTTGCCTTCTTCAAAGGCACATCCAGGCAATTAAATTTCTTTCTTTCATTTATTAACCAACTTCACCCAAAAATTGAATTCACGTTGGAAACAGAAAAAGATAGAACAATTAACTTTCTGGATTTAACACTGATACGTGACCATAATAAAATAAACTTCAATATCTACAGGAAACCCACTTGTACAGACATCACTATTCCGAACTCATCGTTTAGCCCTCGTAGCCATAAATTAGCAACATATCACTCAATGATCCATAGAGCATTTTCGATACCATTGTCAATAGAACACTTTACTATACAGTAAAACGAATAGCCATCAATAATGGTTTTCCGGTAGATCAAATAATTAAACTAATAAATCGCAAACAACAACAATTAACTTTCTATTAAATTTATCCGCGTATAAAGACATAGATGAAACCACTAAATTTATTTCTTTGACATATTTTGGTACATTAAGCGAACATTTTATCACGCCATAATTTTAAAATCAGTTTCAAACCTCAAAATAAACTTTGTCATCTTATATACAACGCCAAAGACAAAACCGATAAATATAGAAAACCTGGAGTTTATAAGATGATTTGCCCAGACTGTGATGACTTTTATATAGGTAGAAATTGTCGTAATTCCAAATTAAGATACGAAGAACATTTTCGCTCGTTTAGACTCAATAAAACTGACTCAACCTTTGCTAATCATTTTTCACAAACTGGTCATAATTTCCCTAATTTAGATAGCCTTAGCATTTTACATAACCAAACCACAGGTTTTAAATTGAATACATTAGAATTAATAGAAATTTATAAAGGTGTCAAAAACTCTAATAAAAATATCCTCAATGATCAGTTAGACCTATATCAAAGTGATATTTTCATGTGTCTTTCAAACCGCTCTTAAAATAATTCTTGGAATATTAAATTATAATCACACTAATTCACAAATTGTTACCTTGTTTACTATGTAATACTGTACTGTCTTTCAATCCGCTCTTCAGATAATTCTTAGAATATTAAATTATAATCACACTAATTCACAAATTGCTGCTATGTTTACTATTTAATATTGTAATTTCCTAGGATCTACCTGTTTTTGGAATTTCCATTGATCCCTTAATCTCAACCCTACTTTACTCTACTCTATTTATACTTGAACTGTTTCATTGATTTCTTCATAATTTTCTAATTGTTTGATAATGGCACTTCGGTGTTGAAACTATAGTTACGTTTTCACGTTATTAATAATAAAAGTGGTATAAAAACAAAGTAGCTATTATTTCATAGAATCAAAATTAAATAGGTGTTGGAACGAACCTATCGTGTCTCGACGACTGGAGATGAAAACTATTATGTTAAGTATCTACCCTCGAACCAGATGTTAGATTCATGAGGTACTCGAAAAAGGTTGCAGACCTGTATTGGAATATTAGTTATGAGCATTCTTCCTGAAATACACTCTTAACATTATAGAGACGCATGTAGGAATTTGCAAGAGTTTTAATTAATTAAGTTAGTATAAATCTGACTGAATGTCTGAATGTCAGTCCTATGATTTACAGATTTGAAGTCACATTTTATGTGGAACATCTCCAGAATAGATCTTTTATAATAATTGGTTTCCTTAGTTAAAATATTAACATTTTTGTAATCAAATTGATGGTCATAATCAAAGCAGTGTTTAGCAAGGGCGGTGGAATTTTCTAAGTTTTTATTTCTTGTGCTATACTTATGGCAATACTTTCTATTTTGTAAATATTGTTTAGAGATTCCCGTATAAGTCCCATCGCAATCTAAACAATTACAACTACAAATTAAATTGGGTCAAGAATCTTTATTATACTCTCAACATTTTAATTTATAAAATTCAGGCTTATTGAACTTATTCGACAAAAATAACTATTGAATGTTTGATTTTCACTAATTTAATAAATAAATGTAACTATAGTTCCGCTAACATCCTAGCTTCTGCAAGTGAATATTACAAAATATCCTACTTTGTAATATTTATTCCAAGACGTTACGTTGTTAGCGGAACGAGAGTTACATTCATTCATTGAATTAATGAAAATCAAAACTTTTAATAGCTATTCATTCCAGTTTAGAATGAATTTTCATCACCTAATAGCTGGTTATATACAATTAATTATTTTTTGTTCAATCTTTAGCATTGAACAGGATATGAAATAATTAATTTTCTGAAGCTAACTCTTAGATTATGTTTCAAAAACATGTCTTCAATTTTCTCAAATGTATTATTATAAAGAATTCTAACTTTTATAAGTATATCTATTTATTTATCTTCAGTGAATTAATTTATGTTTTTTTGTATTGATCAATTTGCATATAATTTCAGGTTGAAATTAATTGCAGATAGCTATAACCTCAATTTTTTTAATTTGATAATCAAAATCTTGCGTAGAAGGAGGGATTGAAAATACTCCATGTCATTGAATTATATGCTCTATGTCATTAAATTGCTGCTGGTTTGTATGTATGTAGGATATATATTAGTGGAGTCAATTTACGGAAAAATAGGAGGAGGTTCGTGAAAATTTCATAGAGGTTAGCGACCTGGAAAAAATGGTGTCTTACGATGAAAATAATAAGATAATACGTTTCTTGGAGCAAAAGTCCAAATCGAGCTATTTTGGTCAAATTACAACCTAATTGTATGAAATCTAACGAAAAAGTAGATAGTGGCGGCCACACTGAGTGGTTCAAATATGGGCTAAGAATATTGAACAGTTTTGCCTAAAATTCAAATTTGGCCAAATTGACCCAAATTTTAAAATGACTCCCCCTTTTGTAAAGAAAGTTGGAGTGTACTCTACTTAAGTTCAAATTAAAAGTTATTTTATGTACTTCATTGTGGTATATGTCCGTATCAACTTTTTTTCACGATTCATAAATTTTTGACCAACGTTACATTTTTAGTACTATGGAATGAATACGTTATAATTTTAATGTTACTATATGTATATATTATAGTCAATAAACAAAATTTTATTTTTGAAAAATTTAAAAAAAGTCGTATGACTATACAGGTATATATTATTAACCCTTCGATATGAACGAAAAACTTCAATTGAAGACAGTGTCATGTAAGGTAAAAATTAAAGCATATGCTATATAAAAAACTTGTTTTCAAGTTATAATGTTTAATTTTTCGAGTAGTATAAATTTATCAGGCATTTTATTAAAAAAAAATTATTTGCTATATATTTCAAAAAAAAATTGTAAAAAGATAAAAAAAGAAGGTATAATGAACTGAAATATACAAGTAAGTGCACTGAGGTGAAGGTTAATAAATAAATACAAATGTATTATTTAAATTTAAAAGAACAAATCTATATTCTTCACTTTTTGAACATATAATATGTAATTATTTATTTTCAGTGAGTATTTTTTTCAATATTTAAAAAAAAAAATTTTTGTCTATCAAGTTTGTATATTTATTATAATTACAAGGTGTTCCATCTCAGACGAGCCACCCCGTATATTTCTTATCCCATAGTGAGTGGAAAAATCTCCCGAAACACATCGAATGATTTTGTTTGGGTGACATCTTTTGACGTATATTTGAGGCTTGAACGAGCAACCCCCTAATAGGGGGCGCTTCAACCCCTCAAAATTGAATAGGGGAGAGGGGTTGTGTGATACTTCATTTGAAAGGTCTTGGAAGCCTCTTTACAACGGTGTATGAAAAACGTAAATTTGATGAACCGTTTTTGCCAAAAATTAATTTTGTTGCTCGAATGCTCCACCTTGAATATTTTGGTTATTTGTACAATGTACAAGCTCACTTTATTGAGCCTTTTTTACAAACTTGAACAATCTTCAAAAAATCACATTCGTAAAAAAATTGAATTGTGTTGTCATGCTTACAATGAAAAAAATTGAATCTGCGTGTTTAAATCAAATGTTCAAATTGTCCTCCATTGACTTCCATACAATAATACAATCTTGACTGAAAACCGTCTCTAACATGGTTCAGCATAATTGGAGTTATTTGACGACAATCATTTACAATTCGTTGGCATAGTTCGTCCAAATTTTCAGGCTGAAAGAAGAAGTCCAGAGGGTTCAGGTCAGGAGATCGGGCAGGCCACTCCATAGGACCGCTTCTTCCAATCCAACGAACGGGGTATTGCAAATTGAGGTATTGGCGAACTGGTGCGGCGTAGTGAGGAGGAGCTCCGTCTTGTTGGAAACGCAATTGTTGTTCAAGTAGTAGAGGATCGTTTTCTAATTGTTCAGTTATTAACGGATCAATCGCATTTTCCAACATTTCAAGATACATTTCGCCATTTTAATTACCAGGAATAAACAGAGGGTCCAATTAGGTGGTCTCACAAAATTCCTACCCAAACGTTTAGCTTTTCCCGATGTTGAGTGTGAGCTTCTCGAAATACATGAGGATTTGTATCGCTCCAAATTCTACAGTTATGCCGGTTTATCTATCCATTAAGTAAAAAAGTGCATTGGTCATAAAAGCAAACGTTGTACAAGAAATGTGGGTTATTGTTGATACGCTCGACCATAATTTCGCAAAACTCTTGCCTTCGATCCCAATCATCATCATTTAATTCCTGAATTAATTTAATTTTGTACGGATGGAACTTGCGTTTACGTAAAATTCTGAAAACGTTAGATTGGCTAATACCGGAAGCTGCAGAAAGTTGTCGTACAGATTGCGTGTTTGGCATAAGTTGGACATGTCCCAATACCGCCACAGCTGCTCCTTCATCATTAACAATTCCAATGAGTGCCCTTTTTTTATCCATTACTGAACCCGTCTCCACAAATTTTGAAATCAATTCCGTTACGTACTTATGGCGAACGCTACGTTCAGGATGGTTTTCGTTGAATATCCTTGCAGCCGCTCGGGCATAATTTTGATTTTGGTAATAAAGGCTAACCAGCTCAACATGTTCTTGCAATGTGTACACCATATTTTTGGAAATTTTAAACAAATCAGCAAAGTAGTAACTCAACAGATTGATTAAAATCATGAAATGATCGAAGAAACGTTAAAACCAGATAAACACCTTCTAAGAACAAAAAATGAAGGCAACATAAGGAAATGTTTTGCTGTTTTTTTATTTATTAGTTTGAGAGAATGTATTATTGTATGGAAGTCAAAGGAGGACAATTTGAACATTTGATTTAAACACGCAGATATAATTTTTTTCATTGTAAGCATGACAACACAATTCAATTTTTTTACGAACGTGATTTTTTGAAGATTGTTTCAGTTTGTAAAAAAGGCTTAATAAAAATGAGCTTGTACATTCTACGAATAACCAAAATATTCAAGGTGGCGCATTCGAGCAACAAAATTAATTTTTGGCGAAAACGGTTCTTCCAATTTACGTTTTTCATACACCGTTGTGAAGAGACTTCCAAGACCTTTCACTCAACCCCTCTCCCCCATTCAATGTTGAGGGGTTGAAATGCTCCCTATTAGGGGGTTGCTCGTTCAAGCCTCAAATATATGTCAAAAGATGTCCCCCAAACAAAATCATTCGACGTGTTTCATGAGATTTGTCCACTCACTATGGGATAAGAAATATACGGGGTGGCTCCTCTGAGATGGAACACCTTGTATATACATATAGTAGCATTGTAATAATAACGTATTTCACAGTACAAAAAATGTAACATTGATGTGGATCACACATTTGGTTTATGATATATGTACCGTAAATGGCCAAAAAATGGATGATGTGAAAAAAGTTGATACGGACATATACCACATCAAAGTACATAAGGTAACCTTCAATTTGAGCCTAAGTAGAGTACGCTCCGACTTTTTTGACAAAAGGTGGTTTCAAATTTGGACGAAATTGGCCAAATTTGGATTTTATGCAAAGTTGTCCAATATTTTCTGTCCATATTTGAACCACTTATTGTGACCGCCATGACTTACTTTTCACCAAATTTCATTCCATTTTGTTGCAATTTGGCCAAATGAGGCCAATTTGAATTTTTGCTTCAAAAAACGCATTTGTATATATTCCAAGAAGGGGGGATGAACGGAATGTCACGAAATTTGAAATGAAGGTTCCTCAAATACCAACAATGGAAGGGTACCAATTTCAAACCTTAGCCAGGAGTCTAAGGGGTCCAAGAAAAATAAAACACCTGAACTGAAACAGTTTTTTAAGATTAGACGTGATTCCACCCAATGTTGATAATAGAAATAGAAATAGATTTCATTATTTTTATCATAAGACACCATTCCTTCCAGGTCGCTAACCTCTATCAAATTATTACGAACCTCGTCCTATTTTCCCGTAGATTGACTCCACTATATACATATATTCAAACTCTATTGTTGAGTAACAGCATGAGAATACTTTTTCAGAAGAAAAGCTTTAGAATCAGTGAAACACATGTTCAAAAATTTACAGCGTGTTGCATTTGTTCCAGGGGATTTGATGGACGAAGAAAATGTTCTGGATTTCTTAACGAGCTTAGAAGCAATGGACCTTCCGGATCGAATTGAAGAAGTGAATGCCCGAATTTTAGATAAAATCGTCCAGGAAACTGAGTTTGTTGCCGTTCTATTCTGTAAGTAGTATATTTGTTTGTTTTATGATACAATGTCAATACTGAGCTGTATAATAATTGTTGCCACAATCAATTTTTGACTAATAACATAGTTTCAAAAATGTGTTAATCAAATAGCATTTGAAAGTCGTGTCTAATGTATTAATTATATTCCACATGTTTTGTATTACCCGCATTTTATCAAGTGTGTGATGTGCAGGTCCTGATGCAAATACGTGTTCCAGAACTGGAATCAGTAAGTAGCTGCTTCCTCCTGTGACATTTTTCACAATAAACCTTGAATGATGCCAAAAATTTTCAAATTTTGCTTCAGATATCCTCTTTCACTCACACAGCAACACATATTCCAATTAATTAATCTTAATCCAACACCTTTAGTGACCCGCACTGAATATTGTTTATTTATTTGAAAATGCAAATTCAAAGGAAACACATCTAAAGCGAGACAGATTATTCGAACGTCAATGTTCTAATGACGAACATAATATTGCGGTATAATTTCATGAAACCTTCATTATTTTGCTTATAACAGTAGTCCCAATAATATTTTGGACACAATGACTTCGTAGAGTGCAGATTCATTAGGCACAAAATTTGACGAATCATGAATGGTTGATCATTAGAATCAACATGCAAAATGTAAGTATATAGTATTGTACAGTATTCGTTTATTTTGGTGGGTAAATTCATTGAGTAGTGAAGCACCAAATTATGCACATTGCATGTTTTTAGAAGTACTACAAGGTTATTGAAAATAAAATTCGAATAGTAATTTGTTTCAGAAATGTTACTCGTGGAAGCTGGAGTATTATATTCCACGAGATACAATGAATTTCCTAAGCCACCAACTTATTTACTGCTAGTTGCTCAGCTGATAACTTATGTTTTCACATTTTACAACATACAGTTGAAAAACTTCTTTTATATTCAGATATAATGAACGTCCTACAATTTTTTCTCGCAATGGACCAAGAATGGATGTTCTACCGATAAAGATCATCACAGATTCGAGCCGTTCATCCATTCTTGGTCCTTTGCGAAAAAATTCCAAATATTTTATTTTATTACTAGCGGCAGGGATTTCACTCAAAAATTAGGCGTATAGCAGCCAAACTACGCCGCCTCCATCACACACTAAAACGTACAGTGTTGCAGACCATCAAGCAACATTCTGCGGATAGGATTTGAGCTCTGGGCGTAGTAGGGAGATATCTGGCCAGACGGGTTTGTTGTTGTTTTGCGACAGCCCTTCTCTGCTTTTTGAATCTCTTACGCCCACAATTACTGCTCCCCCGACTATGGAGGAGGTCGAGCAGTTCTGGAAAGGAGCGTACAAAACACTGCGTTCAATTCACCCAGACACCCCACCACTTGCACACTTCGAAATGTTCTGCGCTGAACATCAACTCCTGCGAACAGAAGTGTGCAAGGTAGTCAGCGAGGATGATGGTGTTTGAATAAATTACCTTACAGTCACTACCGTCTGGCCAGAATCATCTTTGACTCTTGGCTTAAAGAAGAACGGCAAATTCCAAGCTGGTCGAGGGGTACACTGTGCTGCTTCTAAGGAATGAGAACCTGTCTAATCCCAAGAACTACCAGCCGATCACTTGTTTCAACACCTGCTACAAGTTATTTACATGTATCTTGTATGTTAGCTGGTTGAGATCGATTGGTCCGGTAATTAATAACATCAGTTAGCAGCGTGGGAAAAGGAAGGCATGGAGGGTTGCCGGCAGAACCTGATGATGGATTGAGCTATCACTCAAGACTCCATATACCACTAGCGCAACCTTTCCATGGCCTGGATTGACCACCGCAGGGCATTTGATTCAACATCACATGAGCTATCATGACTTGCGGTACCAACCCCTCTAGTGAGATGCATAGAAAATCTGTTGCCACTCTGGAAGACTCGTTTTGCCATCACATCAGGTACACGATGAGTCTCGACAGAGTTAGTAGTTATCGAAATGGGTGTTTCCCAAGGAAACTCCTTGAGTCCCCTCTCGTTCAACATCTCACTGCTGCCACTATTCAGTGCATTCAGACCGACTCGTGGATATTACTCTGGACGAGCGAATGACCGGAGGCATCAGATCATTCATTTATTTTACATGGATGGTCTGAAACTGTATGCCTCTGGGGAGAAAATCCCCAATCAAGCTTTCAATGTGGTTCAAGAATATACACGAGCCGAAGGCATAGAGTTTCAATTGAGAGGACGATTTCCGGAAGTGCAGAGGAATATGCAGCTTGCCGACGGAAGCATATTTAGAGATCCTGATGCTGGAGAGACCTATCGATACCTAGGAATTGAACAGCGTTCGGTGAGGTAGGGGACTCCCTAGACTGTAGGGTCTGCATCGAAGTGTAGTTCTTAGTATAGCTTGTGAAGTTCCCAGGAGTTTGAATCCCCTCCTGTGTCTTGTTGTAAATCACGAACAGCCCGAAAAGAGGGCTCTTATCGTTGAGGCAACACAAAAAGCTGCGTGAGGACTTGGTCTCGAATAACAGTTCAGTTGAGGAGGCCGACTTAGGACACACGATCTAGGAACCTGGAGTGACTTCTGAGAACGAGTTCCGGCTTTTTTCTTGTACGATGTCGTCGGATCTCGCAGCAGCTCCGACCAGGTTTTAATGTGAACGAACGATTTCGGATCCTGAAGCTACTCACTGACCAGTGGGGAGAAGTAGCTTCGGTTAACCACCTTTTAGGTTTTCTGGCGCGACTGCTGCGATGTCGTCGGAGCTCGCAGCAGCCCCCGACCAAGTCTTAACGTAAAAAAGTGTATAATATATTGTTATGATTTCATTTCCTAAACAACAAAAATGATAAAATTAGAACTCACCGAACATTGAAAATCAGAAAAGATTAATAAAAAGATATTATATGGAATTAAAAACAATGTTAAAAGTTAAATAATAGTTAGTATAATATAATGAACAATGTAAAACATAATAAACAACAATGCAATTAGGATAAGAGTGTAAAACAAGCACTTCAGTGAAAGTGAATAAACGTACAGTGTTACGAAGGCAGAAATCATAATTAAAATGATTACAAAAACTATCATGAGATAGCACAAACTATTGAAAAATGTTGTAGATATAAGTTAGGATTAGTAAATTTGAGTTATATAATGTTAAAGAAATGTTATTGATATGTTATATTATGTATTAGTTTTCAATAATGACAACTGTCATATTTATAATAATTATAGGAATAATCATATTAATAATAACCTAATCATAGGTTATCTTATACCAAAGTGTGTGGAAAAATGTAGGCAATATGAATTTAAAAAGAAGGAATCATTATCATTTAAAATAAGATGAAAATCTCCAATAATTAAAAATTTAAAGAAAACTAAATTCTGATTGGTCGATGCAATTTTATAGACGTCAGAATAGTAACAATGTAATAGTTCTGTCAGATTGCAACAATCATCAAAGCATCCTTGATAAGTAAAGTAGGCACCTGATTGGTTACTTTTGACAATACTTGGCGTCCTTTTTGAAGGCCTATAAAAAGAATTCTGAAGACAAGTCAATTAAGTTGGCCATCAACATCTGGAGAGTCAAGATACTCAAGCTACTCAAAAGATTTCCATAACCTTAGATTATTGGATAAACATCGGTGAACCCAAGTGTTCCAGTAGCTTCGTAAGGTTGAAAGTAACCGAAGCAAATAAGTAATTTATACAAGTCAAGTAGTGTTCCCAGTCTTCGAACAAAGTTTTTAAAAGTTATTATAACCATAATTCAGAAGTAGCATCGTATAATAGTTAGTTTTCGACAACGTTCCAATACATCATTTAAGGTTTTATATCTTTTGAAAAAGAATAAGACAAGTTAACAATTATCAACAGTTCCTGATTTCTGAAGGAGTAACCACATTGTTTACCTGTGATTTGTGTATAGCAAAGAAATTGTGTACCAACGGGTAAAGTGAATTATCAAATTAATAAGAAAATCAAGCCAAGTGAACATTGCCTACATTTTTAAAAACATAGTCTTGGATATAAACTAAACGTAAGTTTATTTATTATTTCTCCATTGTATTATTATCTGTCTGTAAATCTGAAAGAAAGATTGTAGATTATAACTTTGTAAAAAAAGATAAATCGAAATAATCATTTTGAGGTTAGATCATAGATCTATTTGAACACAACATTGTAGAAGTTGATACCCGAGATAAATTAGAGTAATAGAAATTCAAATATTAAAAGTTAGCATCCAAAGAACATTATGTTTAATTCCATAGATATAAAATAAAAAGGTAAAAGTTCATTATTCAAATCATCAGATTATTCAAATCAAAACAAACATAAGATTTAAAATACAAATAAAAGCTAGCTGGAAGAATTAATAATAATTCATAATTAAATAATAAACTCATAAGAGTGAAGTTAATAATATATATCTACATAAACACTTTTTTTTTACATTCAAACCTGTTCGTGTTGCTGCATGCTCCGACGACATCGCAGCAGTAGCGCCAAAGAAACCTAAAAAAGGCGGTTAACCGAAGCTACTCCTCCCCATCGGTCGGTAAGTAGCTTCAGGTTCCTAAATCATGTGCCCCAAGTATTCTAATTGAACCCAGAATTACTGCCTTTTGCATCCGGTCTATCAAGATCTGCGCCAAGTTTCTACAGGCCGGGATGATCTTCATGTTCGAACGCTGCGAAGACCGAATTCCGCCCAAAACACCGATGATCAGAACCACTAATACGATCTTGTGGCCTGGGTATAGCGTGCGGAGATCGAACAGGAGATCTTGATATTTAGTCCATTTTTCCTCCTCTTTCAAGACTATGTTCTTCTCTGCCGGAGCAGAGAATTCGATGACATACATAGTCTTGCTCTGTTTATCTAAAACAACGTCAGGCCTATTTGCGTGTATGGACCTGACGGTCGGAAACCGGTAATTCCAGTAGATCTGGCATTTTCCGTTTCCGAAAACGGACTCAATATCTCCTGGCATGTAAGGCAGCACCGACTCTTGGTCTATTCCGTACGAGTGCCTTAGATGGTAATATAGCACCCGTAGGGCCGCATTATTGCGATGGGTGTACGCCGAGGGCGCTTTTGCCGGACATGCCGACAGAAGGTGAAAAAGCGTCTCAGGCGCCTTTCGACAGGCCCTGCAGCTGACATCAGGGACCTGTGCACCCATCACTTTGCGGCGATAGACCAAGGTGTTAATTACGCCATCTTGGCAAGCTGCGGTAAATCCCTCAGTCACGGATGTAAGCCCGGCTGATCTTAGGTAGATGATGGTCAGCACAGTTGACAAGCCGAGCGTTTCGATGTTTCGATAGAAAATACCGTGTACCGGCTTGTCAACATGCCGCCTGAGCATAAGATATTGCTCCGCGGCATTCGTCTGGACTTTCAGGCGAGAAGGTGGGAACTCGAGGTTGCCCTCTATTTGGCCTTCCCGACTTATCTGAAATTCGAGACCAAGTTTTTCCGCCGCTTTTTGTGCTACCTTAACGATAAATGCCCCCACTCCGACCAACTCGTAACTTTTAACAACGCACAGGAGGGGATCCGAACTCCTAAGAACTTTACAAGCCATACTCAGAACCACACTTCGATGCAGACCCTCCAGACTGAGGGGTCCCCTACCTCCCCAATGACGTGGGAGATAAATGCGGGAAACGGACGACCTAGGATGTAAACTGTGATGGATATGCATCATTTTCCGGGTGTCTTTGTCGAGTATATGCAGCTCATCGACCGTCCATTTCACCACTCCAAAAGAGTGGAGCAGGAATGGAACCGCAAGCATATTTGTTGCAGACACCTTGTTCCCACCCGACAGTTCGAAAGACCAAATCTTTCGAAGAAGGTTCCTGCATTTGCCGCGAAGAGCCACCTTTACCTGGGAAGCGTCATAATAACTATCATGCTATCAATATATCTAATATCTCTCATGACGATATTCTTAATTCAATTTAAAAATCTAAAGATAAACCAACTGCAGGATCTGACTCCATTCCAAATTTCATAATCAAAGATTGTGCACACGTTCTGGTTTGTCCCCTTCATCACATCTTTAACTTGATCATCAAAACGTCTACTTTCCCTGACTTGTGGAAAAAGGCACGTATTTGACCTGTTTTAGAAAAGGGGGACTCTTCGAAACTTACAAACTACAGACCTATATCCATTATTTGCAATTTTGCTAAAATATTTGAATCCATTTTGTACAAGCAAATATATCATTCTGTCAGCTTTCTTATATCGCCCTTGCAATATTGCTTCATGGGAACAAGGTCCACAGTTTCTAATTTAGCATCTTTTACTCAAACCGTGTCCGAGGTTCTAGATCAGCAAGGGCAGGTCGATGTTATTTATACGGACTTTCAAAAGGCATTTGGCCAACTCGATCACAATATATTACTAAGTTAAAGAATATAGGATTCTTTATTCCCCTCCTCAAATTATTTCGATCATGCCTCTTCAACAGTGAGCATTACGTTGAATACTTGAGTCACAAATCCCAAACTTTTGTACCTACCTCCGGTGTACCACAAGGATCTAATCTTGGACCTTTACTTTTTCTTATCTTTATCAATGATATTGTTGATGTCATTGATATTGATTGTACCCTTCGACAGCCCAGCTTGGAATATGCCGCTCCTCTTTGAGCCATGAGTCAAAGACTCTGGTCAGACGGCGGTGAGTGGAAGGAAATTTCTTTCACCACCTTATGTTTATGCCGTCAGGGCCGGGAGCAGCAACGTTTTTGGTACAGACAAGAGCTTTTCGGACCCCATCCTCACTGACTGCTCCGCACACTTCTGTTTACGGAAGTTGACGTTCAGCGCAAAACATTCCGAAGTGTGCTAGGGCTGGAGTGTCTAGGTGAATTGGACGAGGTGACTCATACACTCCTTTCCAGAACTGCTCAACGTCCTCCACAGTCACACTCCACACTCAGTCTACAGTCAGTATATATATAGATATATATATATATATATATATATATATATATATATATATATATATATATATATATATATATATATATATATATATTTGTATGTTTTCTTGGTATATTGGTTCGTATATATATTGATAATGAAATAAAAATTCTGTTTGACGTTTCGACAATGTTTATTGCCTTTATCAAAATATATATATATATATATATATATATATATATATATATATATATATATATATATATATATATATATATATATATTTGTATGTTTTCTTGGTATATTGGTTCGTATATATACTGATAATGAAATAAAAATTCTGTTTTGACGTTTCGACAATGTTTATTGCCTTTATCAAAATTGTTAATTGAATTAGTGTTCCCATGTAATTTAGAAAAGAATAGATGATTTCGATTAATGAAATGCGTCTGCAGCCGACTTGTGTTTTAAGATCCAACTAAAACTGCAGAAAACATTGGATCGGTTGTGTGTGAAAGAGTAATGTATGGCTAACTACAATTTGAAATAGATTGAATTTGATTAAATACAAGACATTCCAATATTGTACAATTATAAATATCTATGAATTATTGTATGAATTAGTTATTCTATGATAAGCATTTCAGATCTATCATAACTATTCAAGTTTAAGATAATTCTATGGAATTTAACGTCAAAATTGTTACTCTATAGTGTCATAGTTAAATAATACTTCATCTTTTTTAGGTTGAATTTTAAATAGACAAATGGAAAGTGGCACTTCAAATTAATAAAATTTTGTTTCGAAAGATTGGAATCTATTTTGTCATTTACACAATTGTTCTTTTTAATTTGAATAGATTCTAATATCAAACGTTTGTTGTCGTTTGTTTCAATATTTAAAATTTTTGTATTGTTGTAGTCGAAAGTATGGTTAGTGTCTTTCACATGTTTATCGAGCGCAGTTGATGAATTTTTGGTATATTTGTGGCCATTTAATCTTTTTTCGAGGTATTGTGAAGATTGGCCAATATATACCTTTTCGCAATCTTTGCAAGGGATGGAATAAACAGTATGGGTTATTTTTTTGAAAGGTACGCTGCTTTTTAATTTTGTAAAGAGACTTTTCTGATTTAAATAACTCTTATGACATATATGTAGGTCATAAGGTTTCACTATATCACAAATTTTCTCTGAAAGTCCACCAATATATGGTAGTGATATGTAATGCCTATCATTAGTTTTCTCATTATTGGTATTGATTTCAACAAATGAGTTATAAAATTTATGAATTTTGTCTTTTTGTTATCGAATTTACTAAATCAATGGGATAACCATTTTTTATTAAAGTTTCTTTTGTTTTTGTAATAGATATAGTTCTCAGTTCAGGAGAACTTAGTCGAATAGCTCTATCTATTAGATTTATAATAACATTTTTCTTATATTTCATAGGTATATTAGAATTGAAATTAGTATACCTTCCTGACCAAGTAGGTTTGGTATACCATTTTGTTAGAATTTTGTTATCATTTAAATCAGAAAAGTCTCTTTACAAAATTAAAAAGCAGCGTACCTTTCAAAAAAATAACCCATACTGTTTATTCCATCCCTTGCAAAGATTGCGAAAAGGTATATATTGGCCAATCTTCACAATACCTCGAAAAAAGATTAAATGGCCACAAATATACCAAAAATACATCAACTGCGCTCAATAAACATGTGAAAGACACTAACCATACTTTCGACTACAACAATACAAAAATTTTAAATATTGAAACAAACGACAACAAACGTTTGATATTAGAATCTATTCAAATTAAAAAGAACAATTGTGTAAATGACAAAATAGATTCCAATCTTTCGAAACTGTACAATAATCTAATTCAAACTTAACAAAATTTTATTAATTTGAAGTGCCACTTTCCATTTGTCTATTTAAAATTCAACCTAAAAAAGATGAAGTATTATTTAACTATGACACTATAGAGTAACAATTTTGAGGTTAAATTCCTAAGAATTATCTTAAACTTGAATAGTTATGATAGATCTGAAATGCTTATCATAGAATAACTAATTCATACAATAATTCATAGATATTTATAATTGTACAATATTGGAATGTCTTGTATTTAATCAAATTCAATCTATTTCAAATTGTAGTTAGCCATACATTACTCTTTCACACACAACCGATCCAACGTTTTCTGCAGTTTTAATTGGATCTTAAAACACAAGTCGGCTGCAGACGCATTTCATTAATCGAAATCATCTGTTCTTTTCTAAATTACATGGAAACACTAATTCAATTAACAATTTTGATAAAGGCAATAAACATTGTCGAAACGTCAAAACAGAATTTTTATTTCATTATCAGTATATATACGAACCAATATACCAAGAAAACATACAAATATTACAAATGGTTCAAGAATATCAACAAAAGAATATTATATATATATATATATATATATATATATATATATATATATATATATATATATATATATATATATTCTTTTAATGGTATTCTTGAACCATTTTGAATATATTTATTAGTCGAGTCAAATAGGTTTTAAAACAGGCCGACTTACGAAGATCGAAAGATATGGACCGATTTTGATGAAACAAAGTGCATTCGATTCGGAATGATGTCTAGAAAAAAGCTTACCGGCTAGTTTTTTGTGCAAATTTGCTTTTATTTTTTTAAACGAAAAATTTCTGGCTTATTATTGGGAAAATTTAGTCGGGGGTTTTCGGGGTCGCTGATTACGATTCTGAACTCAGATTGGCCAAAATCGAACTTACCAGCTGATAATTGGCTACTTTAATTGGACAAAGTGACCATTTTTCAAATGTCATCAAAAATAGCCAGGAAAAATCACTCGGGAGTTTTTGGGGTCGCTGATTACGATTCTGAACTCAGATTGGCCAAAATCGATCTTCTCAGCTGGTAATTGGCCAGTTTAATTGGACAAAATTGATCATTTTTTCTTGATTTCATCGCAAATAGACAGGAAAAATTACTCGGAGGTTTTCGGACTCGCTGAATACGAATATGGGGTTTGATTGGCCAAAATCGATCTTCCCATCTGGTAATTGGTCAGTTCAATTGGACGAAATTGATAATTTTTTCTTAATTTCATCGCAAATAGACAGGAAAAATTACTCTAGGGTTTTCGGAGTCGCTGAGTACGATTCTGAAGTCAAATTGTCCAAAATCGAACTCCTCAGCTGGTAATTGGCAGCATATACATATTTACAATATCATTAATCAATTGAATATTATTTACAAAATGCATATTTCAGTAAGTACAAGTATAAAAATTCTCGGAAAATAGGTCACATTAACACTTTGTTTTAAATATTCTTCTTTACGTACGTTTCGGTCTCACGACCATCATCAGTAGATTCACTATGTCAAAAAAGGGGTTTATTTAAACTAATTATAGCACAAGCGTCCATATTGCACAAACTCAATTTCAATCAAAAGAGCCCACGCCGTCGAAACGAACAGAACCACGAATAATCGAAATTGTATCGTCAATATTAAATTTCGATTATTCGTGGTTCTGTTCGTTTCGACGGCGTGGGCTCTTTTGATTGAAATTAAATTAGTGCAATATGGACGCTTGTGTTATAATTAGTTTTATTAAACCCCTTTTCTGACATAGCGAGTCTTCTGATGATGGTCATCAGACCGGAACGTACGTGAAGACGCATATTCAAAACAAAGTGTTAATGTGACCTATTTCCCGAGAATTTTTATATATAATTCATACTGGGTCAAGAATCTTTATTAGTAAGTACAAGTAAAATCAATCAAAATCACTATCATAATCATAATAATTGTCATTGCGTGTTTGAACATTTTCAATGCCTTCTTCTTCATTGGTATTGTCTATATATACATTGCTATTGTATATATATATATATATATATATATATATATATATATATATATATATATATTCTTTTAATGGTATTCTTGAACCATTTTGAATATATTTATTAGTCGAGTCAAATAGGTTTTAAAACAGGCCGACTTACGAAGATCGAAATATATGGACCGATTTTGATGAAACAAAGTGCATTCGATTCGGAATGATGTCTAGAAGAAAGCTTACCGGCTAGTTTTTTGTGCAAATTTGCTATTATTTCTTTGAACGAAAAATTTCTGGCTAATTATTGGGAAAATTTAGTTGGGGGTTTTCGGGGTCGCTGATTACGATTCTGAACTCAGATTGGCCAAAATCGAACTTACCAGCTGATAATTGGCTACTTTAATTGGACAAAGTGACCATTTTTCAAATGTCATCAAAAATAGCCAGGAAAAATCACTCGGGAGTTTTTGGGGTCGCTGATTACGATTCTGAACTCAGATTGGCCAAAATCGATCTTCTCAGCTGGTAAATGGCCAGTTTAATTCGACAAAATTGATCATTTTTTCTTAATTTCATTGCAAATAGACAGGAAAAATTACTCGGGGGTTTTCGGACTCGCTGAATACGAATATGGGGTTTGATTGGCCAAAATCGATCTTCCCATCTGGTAATTGGCCAGTTCAATTGGACGAAATTGATAATTTTTTCTTAATTTCATCGCAAATAGACAGGAAAAATTACTCTAGGGTTTTCGGAGTCGCTGAGTACAATTCTGAAGTCAAATTGTCCAAAATCGAACTCCTCAGCTGGTAATTGGCAGCATATACATATTTACAATATTATTAATCAATTGAATATTATTTACAAAATGCATATTTCAGTAAGTACAAGTATAAAAATTCTCGGAAAATAGGTCACATTAACACTTTGTTTTAAATATTCTTCTTTACGTACGTTTCGGTCTCACGACCATCATCAGAAGATTCACTATGTCAAAAAAGGGGTTTATTTAAACTAATTATAGCACAAGCGTCCATATTGCACAAACTCAATTTCAATCAAAAGAGCCCACGCCGTCGAAACGAACAGAACCACGAATAATCGAAATTGTATCGTCAATATTGAATTTCGATTATTCGTGGTTCTGTTCGTTTCGACGGCGTGAGCTCTTTTGATTGAAATTAAATTAGTGAAATATGGACGCTTGTGTTATAATTAGTTTTAATAAACCCCTTTTCTGACACAGCGAGTCTTCTGATGATGGTCATCAGACCGGAACGTACGTAAAGACGCATATTCAAAACAAAGTGTTAATGTGACCTATTTCCCGAGAATTTTTATATATAATTCATACTGGGTCAAGAATCTTTATTAGTAAGTACAAGTAAAATCAATCAAAATCACTATCATAATCATAATAATTGTCATTGCGTGTTTGAACATTTTCAATGCCTTCTTCTTCATTGGTATTGTCTACTTCATCATCGTCATCGTCTTCGTCGTCATCTCCAGGCGAAATTGGATTGATCAGACTGAAATTGTTACTACAATTTCCCATACAATTTGCACAAGCAACAGTACAGTTCATATTTTTCTTGAGACATCCACATCTGCTTGACGTATATGTCCATAGTATATGTGAAAGATGCTGTGTGGAATATAAAAAGACCGAGTAGAGAAGATAGGAAAAAAATTTAGATGAGTGGGAATTCATTTCAAATTAAAAAATTTAAAAATTAGAATTCGATTTTGTTTATGATTTAAATTAGTAAAGACCCACTTTTAACAAATTTTCAAACATTTAACATGGAACAACAACCTCCACAACCCCTAACTGAGGATTTCTGGTTAGTTTTGATGAAATTTTGGAAATTGGTCAATTTTGTCCAATTAAATCTGCCAATTACCATCTGAGGAGTTCGATGTTGGACAATTTGACTTCAGAATCGTACTCGGCGACTCCAAAAACCCCCCGAGCAATTTTTCCTGTCTATTTGCGATGGAATTGAGAAAAAATTATCAATTTTGTCCAATTAAACTGGCCAATTACCAACTGGGAAGATCGATTTTGGCCAATCTGATTTCAGAATCGTAATCAGCGACCCCAAAAACCCCCGAGTAATTTTTCCTGGCTATTTTTGATGACGTTTAAAAAATTTGTCACTTTGTCCAATTAAAGTGGCCAATTACCAGCTGAGGAGTTCGATTTTGGCCAATCTGAGTTAAGAATCGTAATCAGCGACCTCGAAAACCCCCGACTAAATTTTTCCAATAATAAGCCAGGAAATTGGTCAATTTTTCGTCTAAAAAGAAATAACAAATTTGCACAAAAAATCAACCGGTAAGCTTTTTTTTAGATGTCATCCCGAATCGAATGCACTTTGTTTCATCAAAATCATTCCATATCTTTCGATTTTCGTAATGAAATACCTATTTTTTGACTCGACTATATGCTTTCTTGGTATTTTGGTTCGTATATATACTGAAAATACACACAAATATATATATATATATATATATATATATATATATATATAACTTAAGAGATATAGAATTAAATTTTCTGAATTATGAAGATAACTTAGATAGTGGCCAATTAGGCAAAGAAACTTTAAACTTATATATATATATTTAATTCTATATCTCTTAAGTTATATATATATATATATATATATATATATATATATATATATATATATATATATATATATATATATATATATATATATATATATATATATATATATATATATATACGTCTGCAACAAATATGCTTGCCGTTCCAGTCCTGCTCTTTTGGAGTGGTGAAATGGACGGTCGATGAGCTGCATAGACTCGATAAAGACACCCAGAAAATGATGCATATCCATCACAGTTTGCATCCTAGATCGTCTGTTTCCCGCATTTATCTCCCACGTCATCGGGGAGGTATGGGACTCCTCAGTCTGGAGGGTCTGCATCGAAGTGTGGTTCTGAGTATAGTTTGTAAAGTTCTTAGGAGCTCGGACCCCCTCCTGTGCCTTGTTAAAAGTCGCGAATTGGTCGGAGTGGGGGCATTTATCGTTGAGGCAGCACAAAAAGCTGCGGAAGAACTTGGTCTCGAATTGCAGATCAGTCGAGAAGGCCAACTGGAGGGCAACCTCGAGCTCCTACCTTCTCGCCTGAAAGCCC
This sequence comes from Endomychus coccineus, assembly GCA_958510875.1. Classification (NCBI taxonomy): domain Eukaryota; kingdom Metazoa; phylum Arthropoda; class Insecta; order Coleoptera; family Endomychidae; genus Endomychus; species Endomychus coccineus. The sequence goes on along the minus strand of OY294067.1, from coordinate 158,802,898 downwards.
AGTTTCAAGCTTTGCAGGACTTATCCTATCTACAACGAGATTGTGAAGCTCGTTCAGATAGTGTGAGGTTTTTCCTTCCGAATTTTGTTCCTATAGAATTCTGCACAAACGGAATTCTTCTGATACGTTACTTCATCTCTCCATTCAATAAGAAGAGTTTTTGCTAACGACAATATACGAGGCGTGATATCTTTGTCAGCGTAAGTTGAAATATACTCAAATTTGGTTTTATCCCTTGTTACACCTTGAGTATTAAACGCCGATTCCACCTGCATCAATCAACCAGAATACGGGGCGATCGCGGATTGGGAAGGAATTTGGTAATTTTTGATGTCATAATACCACCGCTCGGACCTTATTCTCCCCATTGTTCGCTTCAGAATCCTCATCGTCCACCATTTTTGTACAGTTATGGGATGTAAAAACACGAGTGATGGTGGTGCTTAGTTGTAAGGAAACTCGCAATATTACGTCGTAATGATAATGTAATGTCGATATTTATTAATCAAATCCAAATTCCAACTAGATCACAATCAAATATATATAGTAATTCCTTCTAGGTAACCTGCAACATTCACAAATGTTCCTATATATTTTTCTTCCTTGCGTTCACAGATATATCTCTGTCGTAAAACTGTTAATCCTCGATGGTGGGCCAAAGCATAATTAGGGACTGCTAAGTTCTCTTAAAAGATAACAGAGCCAGAATTGGATCAGTGATTCCAAGTGGTGAGTACGCTTCATCTTCAGAGGAGACACTGAGACACCTAGTGTCACTTCATTTTCCTGACTCTGGAGACAGAAATCTGACAACCGAGAGAGACGATGAACAGAGTGACCGTCGTAATGATGACTTTCGAAGTTGAAGTACAAAACACCAGGCAAAGGTGGACTTCTCACGGCTCACCTACAAGAGGGTCAGAAAATCATTATCAAGCCATTGGTGGAAATGTTGCGAATTTGCATAGCCACTGACTTTATTCCACAGCTATGATGGGCAGTGGAAGTCGTGTTCATTCCAAAGATGGGTGAAATTGATTATACCCAAGCTAAGGCATTCCGCCCTATTAGTCTAACTTCATTCCCATTAATGCCAATGGAGAGACAGATTGACAGACACTTAAGTGATGGCCCACCAGAAGCTCACCCCTCACACTGTCGTCAACACGCCTACCAGGCTGGCCTCGACTAACACGGCATTGCATTATCTAGTCACAAAAACAAATGGTTCTATGTACCATGAGGAACAGGCCCTGGGGGTATTCATGAACAACGAAGGGACATTTGATAACACGTTCGTCGATTCTATCTGCCCAGCCGTTAAGAAACATGAAGTCAGTCCAACATTGAACCGGTGGATTGAAGCCATGCTATCCACGCGTGCGTTAAACGCGCAACATAACGGATGCGTTTTACAAGCCACGGATACAAAAGGCTGTCAACAGGGAGGTGCCCTATCACCGCTTCTGTGGTAGGTACCTCGAAGTCGATGGACTCTTGGAGGAACTGGGAGAGGCTGGGTTTTATGCCTGAGGCTATGCAGATGACTTCTTTACATCTGTAGATCAATATTCTCAGTGAATCTTCGTTCCAACATGAGGTACCTTCCACGAGCTTGAAATTCTGAATCCCCCAATTCGTCAATGTATCGCTCCAATGGAATCGATGCAATGAAACGACCATTAACATCTCATTTGGTATTTGCTACAAAATGTCCTTCAGCTTCCTTCTCTTCAGAAGATAATGTACATTCATTCTAAAATTCTTCTAGTTACCAAAATTGGGCATGTTGATCTTGCACATCGATAACATCGCTACGCTTGTAACGAACTGTGTTAGGAATGAAAGAAGAACCAAGCGCGCCAACTATGGTCCACCCAATTTAGGGCAAAATTGACAAACCGCCTAATTGAATCTGCTCGTTAAAAATTATCGACCTGAAACAATCCGCGTCAAGTAAAACTTCAAATTTACAGAATTATGAAATGTTGGGTGAGCCAATGCTTTCTTTGAGGTCAAAAGACTTCGTTGTGAACTTGCATCTAATAAAGTTCTAATAATTTTTGTTTGGTTATTCGAATCTACTATTTCTATATTGACTGTAGATTATATCTCTAGTAAAAACAACAGTTTCACTTGGATTGACATGAATGTTACGGTTAGAGTCACACTTCCTGCAATTTCCGAACCTACTATCTCTAACAACATGTCTTTGCATAGGACAAAGTTACTAACATTCAATCTTTTTTAATCGTTCTGTTTGAGTTAGAGTTTTCACAAGCTGGATAATCAATATTATTTGACACAGAAAGTTTTGTATTCCTCTTATGTACCATCCTTTTGCTGGTATTATTTATCTCTATTGTTTCCAACAAATCAGTTCTAGATTTCAGGAAAAGGATGGAATCCTCAAAGGATGGCGGCATATCGTGTTGACTTTCTAACTTGGTGCTCATGAAATATGTTATTAATGTATCCCAATGATCATTGAGTTGTTCCAAATTTTGAAGCGTTCGAAACAGTGTCAACCATTTTTCTAATTTGCATACTTTATTCAATGACTGAATGTTAAAAATAGCCCTATTTGGTAATAACCTTATGTTGTTATAACGAGTCCATGGAGTGTCCTATGCCACTATGTAGTTGGGATCGGAAAAATCTATGGCACCCGAGAAGCTAGCATTGCCTGCCAAAGAAGACCTCAGTTAATGATATTTTTGAACATTGCTTATTGAATTATTAGATTGAATTAGAGATTAAAAGTGTCCCGGTATTCTAACACGAATAAAAATTGCCTTCAAATTCGTGTAAATTAATTGTCGGTAACTTATTATTACTGAACTGATTAGAAGAATTAGAAGGATTACCTACTGTTGAAGCATTATTACTCGAATTGTATTAGAGTCAGTTCCATCACTGCTTTTTAAGAATGATTTTCCAATGGAAATTAGTGCAAATTTCTCAAATTCTTCTCTCTCTCTGTTATATTATTATCCGAATCAATTTCTAACTAGCTTTCAAATTGTTTGTTTTCAAATACTTGTAAAGATTCAAATTTCATAAGTCTACTTTGCAGTTCAATAAATTGAACATCATTCAGTTGTTCAGAATGGATATTTTCGATATATTTTATGAAAATGGTTATCCTAGCTTTTATTGAAGTTTTCATGGTGTCAAGAATATCTGCAAGAGCTGAACTTCAGATCCAAATGGGATCATGATCCAAGAAGACAACGTTTCCCCGGTATACTGACTTATTGAGAAGATCGTACAAGTCCACTCCGGCTTATCGATATATACGTTTATAAACGAAGTGTTAAACGTGTTTCTCATTCCAACTACTGAGGTACCAATTCTGAGGTTTCTGTTCTATTATTTGTTGTTCAACTGACCTCCAGTGTGATATAAAAGATATAAACCAATAGCACCAATAATAATCAAGATTATTTCAAATTCTAAACGTGTGAACGATTTTTCTGTTTTTAGTTGAACATGGTTGTTCAAGGGGGGGGGGGGGTGAATGTTGAAGCCATCTCTAACAGAAAGAGATCAGACATTAGGAATATAATCCTAATATTAGTCTTTCAAACATTTAAATTTATCATCGGCAAGTGTAGGACCCAAATGTGTGGAGTTTGCGATCTATTTATAAAATAGTGCGTTGTATCGGTGATTTCAAGTGTTCGACTGCATGGACCTGATATATTGAAATCCTATTGGCTTGAATACAATGCATGCCCACCAAACGCATCCTACTTTTCGTAGATAAAACTTATTTGATGTTCAGAGGAACTTGAGGAGTCCTTTGTTGTATTCCAAATAGGATATTACAGTTATCAATACAATAAAGTTAAGATAAACATTTCGTGACTTATGATTCAACTTACATTACATGTTGATGACTCAAAGTGAACTGCATCAGTTCGGCGTGACGTCCAAACAAAGAAACGAATAAGTCATACTTATTTGGAATATTCAATAAACTTAAATTCAAAAGTCGTAAATGGTATAGAATGTGGGTTTAATTTAATTTCATAGTATCTATTGTCAGTGACTGTCACAAACAATCATAGTTATAACCCGCGGAATTCAAATTCTATCGTAGATGGCATATCTCATGGTTTTGATGATTTCATAGTACATATTGATCATAATCGATCACAGAAAATCAATTGATTCATAATAATGAAGTCAAAATCACGGTCGTACATACAGGTCTGGAAACTCGGGGCTGTTTCCTATGTGAGAAGTGGGACCGCTAAGCGTCGACTGTCGCGTAGTATCAAAAGACGTCACGGGTGGCGAGGGATGTTCTCTGGCACGTATACGACTGTGTTCTGTGACAACTGTCAGTTGACTTGTAAACACAAGGAATACCTGCGTTTTTAGAAACAAATTACGAAACCGTGCATTGTGTCGAAATGTAAAACGGGGTACAAAAGTGTAAAGCAAGAAACTTCTGTTTTTAAAGTGCCGAAAGATGCGGGAATACGAAAAAAGTGGATGCTTCCGATTCCGAATAGAAATCGTTTTAACGAGATCTCTTATGTGCGTCATGTATAATAACGAAAAAGGGGAAGTTATCTTTAAGGTGAGTCATACATTTTGACAAGAGTAACAGTTCTATTCCTCTCTCAAATCAGAATACTTAGTAACACTACTTGCGATTCCGGAAAGAAATCGTTTTACCGATCCAAGCGCTAGCTAGTGGCTGAGCGAGGGACTACGAGTTTGGCGACACGTAAGAGACCCATGTCAAACATACGAGTCCCCAGACCTGTATGTACGACCGTGCACTACCTATGAATAACCTTGAAACTGTATATTCTATTCCCCCTTCTCCAAAACCCAGAATCATAAATTTAATAAATGAAGTTGTGATAGGGCAGTGTCGCCACCTATACTATGGAGGTTGCCTAGAAAATAATTAACCACAATAATTTTACACATTAAATTCAAGATTGATCGAGACGCCCTGCCTTGCGATACTATGTTTGTATTTGAATGCATTGCTGAAATTCAATGAAGATAATTCTCGTAGACAAAAAAAAATTGAAAATAAATTCATAGTAATCATTACAAACAGTTCTGTTCTTAGAATCATAGCATGGATTGTGAAATCATTGGAGGGAAACGTTGAGATAAAAAAAATTGTTTTATCCAAATAACACTATAAAACATGACGTCACTTGTTAATACGTGAAACAAATGACGATTAACGAAATAGATTATGGTAGAAAACAAAAATGTGGCGAACGTGGAAAGGCGTGAAACGTCGTGAAAGAGAGCGTGAAGAATGATGGAAGCCAGTCGAACCATTCGGATTTTGAAATGCTGAATAGAACTTTTTGATGATAGCATGACTAACTAAAACGCTGAAATGGAAAGTACTAATAACCATAGAAACATCATAATTTGAAATAAGGAACATTCAGCTCAATCAAAACCTCCATCAAACTAATCTTCAACAATCCAAAAACGAATGTACAATTCCTCCATCGCAATCAATATGTAGATCTATCAAATAATAAATACCAAAAGAATTAGTCAATAAAATCTACATAGTATACTTCAACACAATAATAAAACTTTGAACATTACACCAAGAGCTTAGATTCAAATTAGTTCTAAAAATGGCTTAGAGAAAATCAAAATTGAAAATTAACTCAGACAAATCAGAATTCTTGCCATAATATCTTCTACAGGAAGGAATGAATGCAATCAAATTACTCTACACCTATCCAAGAATGAATTTTCAATCTCTATAAAATTCTTTCCTATTAACCAGTGATGCCATTAGTTCAATATTTCACAAGGTTTTATTAACCGTGTCTCATCAATAGCTTATTTATTTCGGGAACTTCATAAAAACTACAGTACCATTGGGAATGAATCTATTTCTTGCCTCCACAATCTAAAAAAACACATTTTAGTTAAAAACGTTTTCGTCTCCAACTTGAAGAACACTATGGTTATACTATTTGTATACGGTACACAGACAGTTAATTCCGATATAATCTTTCTCGAAACAACAACGTATATAACTTTGTATTAACAATAAATTCAATATATATGAACTAGTAGAAGTTTTCACATAAATTACGGCAAATGAATCTACGAAAGGAGGCAAGTTTTGATTCACAAATAATTTACAAGATTTCCAGGAAATATTGAAAGGAAACATAGTTTGCCAAGTCACAATTTTCCTAGTATATATAAAAACAAGATGAAACGGCATTAAAAGAACCCACCATGACCCTTGATAATCATTTGAAAACTAGACATCAACGTATATCTGAAATATAATGTAATGTTGTTAAGTTGAATTCCCTAGATTGAATAATATAAGGTGATTTGAGAGAAGCATATAAAATCATGGTTTTTCGTGTAATGAATGTGAAGCTCAATTTTTCGGTAAGATAACCTAAATTATCACATATCACGACATGAAGAAATTACTAGAACGGGAAGCGACAAGTGTTAACAATTACCTAGAATCAAATTAAATTAACCAATACGAATCCAAAATTCAGAATTGGTTGACCCCGTTCGCATATCGAAGCCTCGAAAAGTATTCGATGAAAGATACACAATTGGTCTATCAAAATTTTGAATCTTTCTCAATACAAACTCATACGTTTTACAGAGAACTATTCAGCACCAAGAACTCGAAAGATAATATTCTGGTTGCTCTTCTACACTTCAAAAAACACATCAAGAAATGTAATAGAAGGTCGTTATATGACCAGAATATCTTCTACAAACATATTTAAATAAATGAGATATACCGAAAACATTATGTAATTTTATTCCCTCTTTCTGTAAGCACATTTTCTATCTAGTAAATGTCAAATTATATCCGACCATCAGCTTTTGCTGCAACGTTTTGTCATAACCACATTCTCATCATCGGATTTTCTAATGAATTCCCGTTTCATTAAAGCCCATGTTTTCTAATGTATTTTCGAAAATGGCAACTTGAGGTTTATGAGAGTACTTGTAAAAATGGATTGTTTCCGATAAATCAAAATTCAATGAGTGTTGCTTTTTCTCAACATTGATGACGTTATATTTACAGCTTGGTTGGTTGTCCCATATGATACCGCCCGATTTCTGCTGGTAATGTAATATTTATCGAAATGCCGCTGAATGCTCCCCCAATAAACGCTAGAGTACATAAGTATTCCGTACTACAAATTTGATAGTACGTACATGTGAGAGGAAGGTCACCAATAGTTTAGAATGTTTGAGTGTCAACTCCCTAGTCTTATAGACTCACTCTAAAAAGTGTCAGCAGGATTTCATGATACCAACCGCTTTCTAGCAAATCGCGTTATTCAAATTGAATTTGAGAGAAATTTCTCATGCCACAAGCAATGCGTAGGAAAGTATCGAAATGTAATTCTAATTATATAATATGTACACCTCATTTATAGGGACGAACAGATATAAATAAATTTGTGCAGAGCGTTAAAAAAAGATGCCTTATATTTCAGAAACAAAGTTTCTTTATTAGGGCGATTGCTGTTATTAATAGTTGAAATTGAAAGTGGAATGATTCAGTGTCTTTACAAAATGTGTTTCCCTTGAATTGTTGAGCACCTCCACTTACGCATGCGTCTTTCGAATCCAACACATTAACATTCGATTCATATCTTTACAAAAATAACACACACTTGACTTCACGTTATATGCACAGCCCAACTTTTATTGCCTGTATTATTTGTATTGCATTGACCCAATTCCCATTTCTATCACTTTTAAGGATGTTCAATGAAGAATATGCAGCATTGTCATCTTAAAAATTATGAATTAAATCAAACCTAAAATCATAGACTATTTTTATTACTATGTGATAATTTAATTTGTTAGGATACTGCTGATTTAATTCCTTGTATCTTGTTGAAGAAGAGTGAAGTATATAGTTGGTTAAATCAAAACAAAGTCTTGTTGGAATTCTGAAAGTACGTTATTGAATCCCTTCACTCCATCCAATGATAACCACTCATTCGATATCTATATTTAACTGTCCAATTCTGTTCCCATCTGGTCTAATCGAATACTGCTCTGTTACTTTAGATGCAAGTAACATTTTCGTCAAAAGAGATGTTTATTTTGAGGGTTTTCCGAAATTTTTAAATGTCTTGAAGGAGAAAACGCAGGGTGCAGTGTATCGAGCTTATGGGAGACTGTAATGAAAAATAAACAACCATGAATAATCTGCTTTTCCATTGTTTCGGTAGGCCGTATTGACCAACCGTCATACTATAAATTTTTTACTGTTACATTATATTAGACATTGTGAATTCAGAATCAAAGCTTGTGAGCACATTTAGCGAGGTATTGTTATTCGACAACAATATCTCCAATTTACTAGAAAAATTTGCCTCTGTCGAAGCATAGAACATTCTGCATTTTATCAATATGATATCCTTGTTGCAACTTCTTCAATAGATAATAATAATTTCAAGTAGTTTTTCTACATGACTCGACTTACTATGATATGATAAATAATATGTATGCAGTTTGCATAGAGGCGTGGTTTCACATTTTCATTCGACGAAGGTGTTTACAAATTTACCTCATCCGTTGCCAATGTATTTATGAATGCATATAATTAATTTGGTCAATTACAATGGAGTCATAATAATTGTTTGATACACTCACTGTGTCATGGACCTTTTAGCAGCTTTCCAATATTATGTAGGAGTTTATGAAAGGAAGAATTAATTCAATGTGAATTGTTTTTTGAAACTGTTGGAAATTTATGTTCATTATTCTATTTTTCGATCCAGTAATTAATTTAATAAGTTGATAAAAAAATACGAATTACCAATGTTTGATATTTAGGAGATCTCAGAAAATTTCAATCGAAATATCCTGAAAAGATAAGTATTGGAAAATAATTACCACGAAAACTTACTCGTAGACTATTTTTTATATCAAAGACTAGGATTATGATCTCCAATTGATCTTGTTCTTGTGAAAAGGATGTAGATACTAACTTTGATTCACATTCGGTTACGGCTTTGCTCAAATCACTGGAGTATCACGTTTTATGTCCAAGAAACTTAATCAGTAATCAGAATAAGAATTGCGAACATTCAATCGTTTTGAATCATCTTGAATACACCTCATTCTCGATATAACACAATTTGGAACATATTGAATATACAGGCTGTCATACATAAGAACCGACACAGAGCAGGAGCATGTAGGGGACCTTAAAATATGATGATTTAACGCAACTTACCTCCATGCCATGCTGCACCCCTGAGAAGTTATAGGCCCTCAAAGTGAGACTTTGAATTTTGAAAAAAATTAATATCTTAATTATTCTTCAACTCAGAAAAATCAAATTTGGTACACGTTGTATGCGTTCCAAGAGTATTAGTCGACAGTAAGTAGAATTCAGTTCGATCATTTTAAAGGGTTGATAAAGGATGGTGCACCCTTAAGATTTGACAAAATTTTTCAACTCAATCGCGATAGTAATAATTTATTGGAAAAACAAACAACTTTATTGCTAGAAATAACATAATACAATTTACTTGAGTTATAAAAATTTTTCAAAATGATCACCGTTTTCTCTTAGGCATAGTGTTATTCTTTTTCGAAAATAAAAGTTGACTCTATCCAATAACTGTTGATTGTTTCTGATAAGTATGCATTTATCCATAATGCGATTCCACAATTCTCCTTGAGACGCAACTGGCGAGCAATACACATATTCTTTTAACGTTCCCCAAAGAAAGAAATCACATTTGTTGAGGTCTGGGGATCATAGAGGCCAAATCGTTCAAAAAGTCTCTCACAATATCACTAAAATGAGGCGGTGCTCCATCGTGGATGAACCAATGTCTTAGTTGTAGTGGTAGCTCGTCAAGTAGATCCGGGTTTTCGTCAGAATACTCATGATAATTATGTAAATTTGTTTACCCCTGCGGGTAAAAGAAGCTCCATCAGTAGAAAGAATTTTCTTTTGAAAATTAATTTCTTGAAGTGAAATAAATTGACAGAAATCCACTCGTTTAACCATATCTTCCGGTAACAATTCTTGCACTTTTTGGATATGATATGGATGTAGTAGATTACGTCTTATAACTCGATATTTTTGAAATACCAGTTTGCCGAGATTGAATTCTTGTGCTTATATGTGGGTCATCTTCAATTCTATCCAAAAGTATTTCTTCGTCTTGTCCTGTTATTGCAGTAGCACGTTCTCGAATGTTGCTGAAAAACTTGCCTGTTTCTCGAGCCCGTCGCTCAACATTAGGAAAGGTTTCTCTATGGGAAATCACACGATTAGGTAATCTTCTGCGATACTCTTTTCACTTTTTCTGAAATTTCCTTCACAGAAATCTAATACCATCAACATGTCAACTTGCTCACTGAATGAAGATTTTCCGGTCATTTTTGACACACTCAATAAACTATTATTTAAAATAAACTACCTAGTTTTCTGATTGTCAAGTTCGACGTTCAATGTCATAGACAACTTTTGAAATTTCGATGATTTTAAATAACATAGCTACATATATGCTTTTATTTATTCGCGTTTTCTCGAAAATGACAAAGTTTATTGAAAAATTACAAGAGTAAAAAAAATGTTTGAAGGAAATTTTCTATGAAGAAAGTAATATTTTTTCGAAATTGCGATTGGCTTAAGAAATTCTGTCAAATTTTAAGGGTGCACCATCCCTTAGCAACCCTTTAAAATGTTTCAACTGAACTCTACTTACTGTCGATTAATACTCTTGGGATGCATACAACGTGTATCAAATTTGGTTTTCCTAAGTTGAAGTATAATTGAGATATTAATTTTTTTCAAAATTTGAAGTCCTACTTTGAGGGTCTATAACTTCTCAGGGGTGCAAATTGGTATGGAGGTTAAGTTGCATTAAATCATCATATTTTGGGGTCCACTACATGCTCCTGCTCTGTATCGGTTCTTATGCGGGACATCCTGTATAGTAGAGAAAATACAGATCAGTTGAGAAATTGAAAAATTTTGCATTTTTATTGTATCAACTAGGTATAGCGGATTCATTGTGAAAAAGCATGAACAATTAATAGCTAAGTTTGTTTCCAAAGATCGATTCTTTTAAAAGGAAACTTCTCCTATCACCAATTTTTTCTCAGAAAATATATAAGTACAGGGTGTCCCATTTTGGGTACTTTTGCGGGGTATCTCCTTTATTTTTAAAGATAGAGAGTTGCGGTTTTCGCGACACTGTGCTACTTTTTCGTAAAACTCAAGATGCCGTCAACAGAATTTCCATAGCCCTTTTAGTTCTTAAGATACAGGGCATTTCTGAAAATGTTGCATTTTGTGACCCCCCTCGTATCTCCGTTATCCTTCAACTTATCGAAAAGGTAAAATAACATTCTGATAGATTTTTTTCCGTAGAATGCAGTGGTGTAGATAACTTTTGTTACATATTTACTGTTTTTGAGTTATAAAGTAAACTTATGTTTTTTTAAATGGAACATCCTGTATATTTATAGACTATAAAATTTGTCTTTTTTTTACCTTTTCAAAAATATATGATAGTATAAACTTTTTTTCAGAAACACGCAAATAATTGACAATTTTCAGAAAATTAAATACATATTTTAATAGTAGGCTATGGATAACAATAATAAACAAGTGCAACTTACATATTACTAACAAATAATTGGATACCTTGTATATAGGTATCTATTAAAAAAAAATCCCATAGATCTTTTTCTAACAGTAAGTTTGTAACAACAGTTTTGTGGCGTAAAGTGACAATATAACAAAAACACAAAAAAATAACATTATTAAAAAAAATTAAATGTGATGTTCAAATTGACCACCATTTTCTCTAATGCAAAATTGGCACATCTTTGAGATTCTTTGAATAGCGTTCAAAAGAACCATTGTTCTCATTAGCAGGTTTCGAAAAGCTAAATGAATTGCCTCTCGAAGTTTTGCAATGCCGTCATATCGAGTTTTATATACTTCATTTTGTATATAACCCCATAAAAAAAAATCTAAAATTGAGAGATCTGGTGATCGTGGAGGCCATCTAACAGGTCCGTTGGTACCTATCCATCTTTGAGGAAAGTTATTATTTAGAAAGGCCCTTAAGAGCCTAGAGTTATGACTTGGGGCACCATCTTGCTGTAGGTAAACAGCATTATACTGGGCTAATGGAATGTTTTCGAGCAGTTCTGGAATAACTTCCTCAAGAATTTCTAGGTATCTACGTGCTGTAAGACCTCCTTCAAAAATCCTATAAACTAAATGTCTACCCAAAATAAAACATGAAACCTCAACTCCAAAGCGTCCTTGTTGTGCCCTTTCTAACATTAAATGCAGATTTTCACTACGAAAGTTCCTGGTATTGTGACGATTGAAAATGCCAGCACTTGGAATAAAGCATTCGTCTGACCAGATAACAAGTCTGCCAAATAAATCGTTAGCATCGATTTGTTGCAAATACCACTGGCAAAACAGTGCCCGGCGCTCGGCATCGCCAGGATGCAAATGTTGTAGTATATTAAATTTGTATGGATGATACTTATATTTCTTCAAGATCCTCTGAGCGTTAGTTTTTGGCACACCAATTTCCTTCTAAATTTTTCTACATGAGGACGAAGGTGTTGCTTCTATATATCCTAAAGTATCTATCTCTTTTCTTTCCCTGTTCTCTTTGTTGTATGTTTTAGGGCGCGGGTGAACAAATGATCCTTGCTCAACTAAATTTGCTTTTAAACGGGCAAATATCCCAAAAAACGGTTGCCTTCTTTCTGGATATCTAACAAGCAAAAATTAAAATGATAATAGAGATTTTCATAGCCATAATAGCATACTCACCTTTGGAAATATAATTCCGAAGCTTCATCAGAATTTTCATTACTCTGTATAAAACATACCATCATATCATATTTCTCATAATTTTCGTAAACTGCCATTATTCGAAAAAATTGATAAATATCTATTGAATAATGATACCAAAAGAACGAAAATAAACAGCTTAAATGCGATAGAGATTTGATGTTTATTTCTATTTCTTGTCATAAACAATATCAATGGCCTACAATTAAAATATGTATTTAATTTCTAAGAATTGTCAATTATTTGCGTGTTTCTGAAAAAAAGTTTATACTATCATATATTTTTGAAAAGGTAAAAAAAAGACAAATTTTATAGGCTATAAATATACAGGGTGTTCCATTTAAAAAAACATAAGTTTGCTATATAACTCAAAAACAGTAAATATGTAACAAAAGTTATCTACACCACTGCATTCTACGGAAAAAAATCTATTAGAATGTTATTTTACCTTTTCGATAAGTTGAAGGATAACGGAGATACGAGGGGGGTCACAAAATGCAACATTTTCAGAAATGCCCTGTATCTTAAAAACTAAAAGGGCTGTGAAAATTCTGTTGACGGCACCTTGAGTTTTACGAAAAAGTAGCACAGTGTCGCGAAAACCGCAACTCTCTATCTTTAAAAATAAAGGAGATACCCCGCAAAAGTACCCAAAATGGGACACCCTGTACAGTACATAACTCCACAGCAAACTTAATACGGTCCATATATTTTATCCAAAATATACTGCCAGAAATACCATATTATACATTCATTATTATTCAATTTTTTTAATGAAATATTGCACATTCGTATACGTCCTGTCAATTGAATTAAAATGTTACTTAGAATTTCCAAATCGTTTCAGATCTAGTTACTAGGAATATAATCATTGGGCATAATAACATTTCTGATGTCTCATTCGATTTTCATCCTCTCCAATGGAACAATTTACATTCCTATAATACATTCCAAAGAAAAAGTTAAGATTGATTATCTAAATATTTCGAAGTATCATTATTTCAAAAAAGTTACATTTGTTGTTCCTATATGTTGTTAGAGCATTTGCATTCTGAAAATAATTTTGATAACGAATGGAATTATGCTCAAAGTTATTGAAATTCGGATGAAACTTTGAGCCTTGTGAGCTGCTTAATGGTCATATTCTCTAACAGTGCTTCATGATAGATGAACCATTAAATTTCCCTTTGGTAGTGAGTTTTCTCAGTTCGTATTTATTCCTTACCAGACATCTTCTATCACCCCAACTCACTCTAGTGAGGAAAGATGACATTGGGAAGATAACCGTTTCCTTCATCCCTTAATTCTCGAAGTCAATTATTCCAGTGTATTCCACACCTTGCTACAATATTATAGTTTTCTGATTCTCCAGATAAGCCAGAGTGCAAGAAATGCTCAAAGGTATTATTAGAACTAGAGAATATAGATGATGAAGCGGATCAACTAGGCATTGGGTTTGTTAAAATTAACGATGAAGCTCTTGCGGAAGAATACAATCTAGGTACCCTACCTGCTCTGGTATACTATAGACATCAAATACCTATCATATATGAAGGTGAATATTGGTTACAGGATTTTTTTTCCTATAAGAATAAAGTTAACAATTTTCTACAGGTGAACTCACTAAAGAAGAAGATGTCTTGGAGTGGCTTGTTCAACATAAAAGTACGGGTGACGAAGACGATGTTATTGAAGATGTTACATTGAAAACGTTAACCACTTTAATAACTAGTGTTGACCATCTAGCTGTTTTATTCTGTAAGTACTCTCTATTATACTTAAGCACATGAATGAACATAGTTTGTGTTAAAAAGCGGCAATAAGACATTTCTCTCCAGTTGGTCAACTAACAACCAGGATGGCCTCTCTAATAGGACACCCAGTTCACTAGGTACTGAGCTGAGCTTATGTGCTAATGTCAATGCCCAATGCACTTGAATGTACCGATCAGTCATAGCCTCTATTTTGAATCATATAGTATGAATAGCTCCTTGAAGAGAAGAATAAATGATAAGACTCTCATTGTAGTTATCTTTATTCAACAATTTTGATTATAAATAGTGTCCTCATTTTGTATGCTGAGAGAACATCCTTCCTGGTAAACGAGTTACTTCCCTCCAATCTAGGTACCTACATATCTTCTGAATTGTTGAAATCTCAGAATAGGAATGCTTACTTTGCTATAATCATTAGAATATGTGAAAAATACATGAACAAAGTTTCTTAGGAATGATGCAGTCCCCTACCAGAAGCAGTTCCTAGTCGATACCAATTCGATTACGATATATAAATTTTCCCTACAATGATCATCTATGAGCACCGTAATAAATGATATATTCATTCAGTGCTGCATTCTATACAGACCCCAATTAAGAAGTCAATCATCTCAAACTAATATGCACGTACAGTTTGGTTCTGGAATGAATTTGTAGAATTCCTATCCAATTCCATACCAGAAGTACCCACACGCTCACCGAGGCGACACAACATCAAGCGAGCGCGAGAAAGTACTTGGTATTTACCGTAGAATACATGGCGAGAGGAAGGAGCTTTTGTAGCTTACCTCGCATGACGCGATGGCAGATTCTAAGCAATATTTCACTTATCATTTCTAATTCGATTGAAATGTGAAGGATAAGCATTGACATTGACCAAATAATTATTAAAATGGTGAAAGATAATACTTACTGACAGAATGTGATGCCAAAAGATTCATTTTTGGTTGTTTGTGAACATCTACATGCTGTACAGCATATTCACAAATTTCAAGTTTTCGAACGCCAAATCAAAAAATTACAATAGACGTGACCCGCTTTGAATGAGTCTTCCCTAGGTGTGTATATCTCCCTCTTCCTCCTCGCCTACTAATTTACGTGCCTTCCTCTCAATATTCATTCTATAGTGTTCACGCATCACTCTCACAGTTCTCAGTTCAGACACTAGAAGCTGGAAGCTGTCTCCCAGCTGGGAAGGAAGTGTGACGCTTGTATTTTCAGATTTGGTTGTATGTTGAGTATAGTTGTTTCATTAAAAGATAGCAATTATGGTGCGTCATATATATTTTCCACATCTGAAAGGGACAAGCCCCCTCTCCGTATCTGGAAAGATATTCTCCGGTCCGAAAATTGCAGTCGAGGACTTTACATACAAATTCAATTATTTCGAAAACTGCTACTCTGATATTATTTCGCAAAAATAACTTCTGTTTCTAAATTGAATAAGGAACGTCAATTCAAAAGAATATCTAGTTGCGTAGAAAATAGGGTAGTAAAAGGGAAGCAGGTACGTCACTGGACAGTTTTGAAGAACGTTTCTATTGTCGAATAATAAGTATTCATTTTCGGAGCTGCCTCTCCTAGGAAACGTTCCTGAGAAAATAAAATCTTGTCACTTATATTTCGATGGACTAACTTCGACTAGTACAGTTTGTAACATATTTTTTAACTCCAAATCTGTATAGACGTGATTCTGATTTATGAAATCAGTCCCATTTTGTTACAATGTTCCACGAGTGGATGGTTCAGAATGATCTAAAATTTCATCATTGTAATTCATCTATATATTTATATTTTTCAAATGTATGAATATATATGAATTACTATGGAGGTAATTGGCGATTTCGAGTATCATATCAACACTCAACGATAGAAACATTATAGAACGATTGAATAGATGACCGAAATGTTATATTCTAAAGAACCGGCAATTATCACTAATAAGCCACAAGAAAGTTCACACTATGGATACACTATACATAGGAAGATAGTTTCTTATTCCTTATCAACTAAAAATACTGTTAAAGTAAAAGCGATGCATGACAAACAATTTTTCTCCATTTTCATTTTTTGGGATTAAACAAGCCGCTATGCCCAAAATATGGTCCATCTGCTGAGACTATTATTCTTTTCGGAGGATCAAAATACTCAACCAAGGACTTTCCAAAAATAATTGCTCAATTGTTCCAACAGCACCATTTAACAGAATTATATCTCAAGAACATGGAACGTTTTTCTTTAATATAGATGTTAAAGTTTCTAGAAAGTCAGATCTGTTAGGAAATAAATTGACTAGAAAAATGTCAATAATGTCATCCTCAAGATTTAATTGGGTATACCAAACTTTGTTATCCCTGTTGTTCCTGCAGACTGTTACCCTGTGTTGGTTCCTCACATGACCTTAATTTTGGTTAATTCTCTGGACATTTATCTTGTTCATGAGCTGCTTATTCACAAAATTGACACTCTTCCTGAGAACACCTCTGATATTGATCAACATTCTCCTCTCTTTCCTTGTAAATTTGGAAAACCAGAGGATTTCGAAGCGCTTTTTCTCGTATGCTTGTTGTGAAACTGAACGTCCATTCTTCACTTTGGCTGACTTGAAGCTCCGCTTGCTTTACTGCAAAAATACGATCATTAAGGTGATAATACTCCTCTCTTTCCTTGTAAATTTGGAAAACCAGAGGATTTCGAAGCGCTTTTTCTCGTATGCTTGTTGTGAAACTGAACGCCCATTCTTCACTTTGGCTGACTTGAAGCTCCGCTTGCTTTACTGCAAAAATACGATCATTAAGGTGATAATACTCTTGCAATTAAAGCCTTTCGCTCGTTTTTGTCGACAACTATTCTGTCTCGAATTAAATTCTCTTTTAGAGTACCGTTTTGACTTTACTCCGTCAATGAATGTAAGCTTGTAATAAAAAATTCACCGGATTCTCCCTGCTACTGAGTCCTGATATAGAAGTTATAGCGTTCAAAAATTATATTCCTATATGGAAAAAATGTTTTTTCGAAAACGTTCAATGCTCTTCGCCTAATACGTATATGAAAATCTTTTTTCTTCGCACGGCTTTATGATTTATCCAAACACTGACATAAATCGAACCTTTTCACATCATTACCTAGTTATGTACGTACATCAACCTTAGCTCCCGACTCTTGACAAGTCCGCTCACCGACCAGACGGCAAGAGCGATACATGGTAAGATTGTTCAAGTACATCCACACACATCTAAGCTAGAACCAAATGACAGAAGACTCAGTACTTTAGCAATATTCTCATTGGATAAATGTGATTGTTTCTTATTTATAATTATTACTGTGACTTTCCACCAGGATTATGATACATTAACAGTGTTATTAACCAACAGATGATCATGATGATGACGATTCCATGCAAGCTTTAGAGGAATTGGAACACATTGACGATGATTGCGATAAATATGGTATCCAATTTGTGAAAATAGACGACGGGTCCGCAGCTGAAGAATATGGCTTAGATTCATTACCATCACTTGTTTATTTCGAAAAAGGTATTCCGAATATTTATGACGGAGATCTAGAACAAGAAGAAGATATTTTGGAATGGTTGGTACAGCAACTCGAGAAGGACGAAATTGAAGATGTAACAGATGAAATGTTGGATAAACTTATCAACCTTGGCAAGAACCTGGCAGTACTGTTTTGTAAGTAGTATTCGATCCAATCATATTTTTATCAAGGTAGAAGAATAATATTCGGGGATCATGAGTTTATTCTAATAATACCTCCTTCAAAATCCACATATCGGGTCATAGACCAAGGCCACATTCAACATAGAATGTTTGCGTTATGATCTGAGGCATGGAAACTGCCACGCGAACTTGGCAGAGATCTCTGAATTCGGAGTCTATAAGACCGAAACGCTCGATATAATGTGAAATGCTAACATGCGGAAATTGCAAAATATGCATATACCATATTGGATGCCGAATCGATTCCGTGTCGTTTCACCGAACATTATAGGGGGTTACCTCGGGGGCAGTTTGAAATCTGGAGTTTAGACTGGGGGGTGTATGTCTTGAGCTATTCATGGCAAAAAGAGTTTACTTACCTCGGTTTGCTAGCTCTTAGTTCTTTCCATTATAGCTCGAGTATACAGCACCAGTTAGTCTCATTCTAGGTTTCAATTTACATGTGGCCTGTAACGGTTGGCGAAGCTTAGGTGCACAATAGTGCCATAGTGACGCGGGACTCATCCGGAAACCAAAATATATAAAGATGTCTATGGAAGTCTAAGATCCAAGATAGCATATTAAAACTAGAATTACCAAATCTTAATGTATTCTCGAATATTTTGGATAATGAATTGAATTGGCCGTTACTTTGTGATGTTTCTTATTAAAGAAATTAATAATGATTCTTGACCCAGGCATCAATTATATGTAACTTTTTGCCAAATAGGGGACTCTAACACTATATGTCTACTATATTTTCGTCTTTACGTACATTTCGGTCTCTCGACCATCATCAGAAGACAATTGAAAAGTGATTCACACCACGAAAGCGTGAAGTAATTGCACTGAGCACAGTGCGTTTTCATGGCACTAATTTCAATTGGAAACGTCTATGTTATAATAACGAATGGAACACGAATAATCGAATAATTGAAAATGTAACACATTAATGTGAGATATATATGAATATGTATTAGAAAACTACTACACAGTGAAGTTCCTATAGTTGAAGACATCATATCTGGAGGAAGAAGCAAACGATCTGACCAACTCTGACCTGATAACAATCCCTTTGCGCCAAATAGGTACAATGTTGAACAGATGTGTTTAAAATGTTTCGACTACGATAGGAAAGGTCCTTGTGATACTGGTATTACTGATTTATCGTATCAGCTTTCTACATACACACAACTTATAACTTATGTAGAAATTTGTGAGTGTTTAATTGATTAAATTTGTATAAATTCGACTCAATGACTGTCAAGAGTAGTCCGAATTCGACACCTTTGATAGGAAACACCAATTTCTAGAGGCGCTAGAAAAAATTAACCTACATGTTACGTGGTCGGTTCTTATGAGAAAGTGGATACCGGAAACCGCATATCAATATCTTGAACTGTTCAAAAGATACAGGATGGTTTTCAATTTTGAGCATTTTTGACTCATCCCCGTAACTTATTTATTTATGAACATTTTTTGCTTCTCTAAAAACATTCTTGAAGCACATTTTGAAAGGAATCCAATGGTATCTCAATTCTTTTCATAAAAAATGATTTTGAATCTATGACATGAACTTCAATTTTGTATTATGGACCACCTGTATATTTTTTCATATTCGTTTTTGGAATAAATTTTCCTCTCCAAATATGTTCAAACTTGCTACTTTAATTTTCAAACATTTATTGTATTGCTGTTTTTAAAATACTATAAGTGAATTTTGTAAATCTAGGGTACAATGCTTGAAAAATAAAACAAAATATCTTTATATAAAGTAATTATTGCCCATTTTTCAGTTATTTTTTGATCGATGGATTGAGAACAAACTTAATCAAGAACTAGAAAAGTCAAGATTAAATGAAACAATACAAAATATCAAGGGCATACACTATAACTTGAAAACTAAATTATTAAAACTACTTACAACATGTGTTCAAATTGAGTATCATCCTGATCGAAGCATAAACGACTTCGCTTCCTGACATGATTAACAGCATCAATTAATTCTCACATAGGTATTGATTCAAAGCATGTCGCACTGCTGGTTCCAACACTTCTCACAAATCGGGATGGCGCTCATATGTGGGGTCCTTTATTCTTTTCCACAGGTAAGAATCTAAAAGCGTAAGATCGGGGGATCTTTGCAGCCAATAGACAGAACAAAGCTCTGGTTGCCAAGCCAATTGTCCCTCAATCGTAGTTTTCATATATGTATATTAAATAGACAGGAAAATCTTATTATAACCTCAAAACTTGGTTCGAACAAGCAAACTCAAAAGTAAACTTGTAAAGCAAACTTCATTTGAATAAGAAATGATAATTGTTTGACAGAAGTTGCGAAAGTATTATATTTCAAATATGACACGCTAGATTTAGATACTTGCCTAATCTAAATATACAAAATTCATCTATAGTATTTTAAAAACATCAATAGAATAAAAGTTAACAAGTATGATACATATTTGAGAAGAGAAATTTATTTCAAAACGAATATGCAAAAAGATCATTTTTTTGAAGAAAAAACTCATTTCCCTTCTTAAAAAATGCATTGAGAATGTTTTCACAGAGACAAAAAATATTCATAAATGAATAAGTTTAGTTAAAAATGCACAACTGTTGAACCTTTAAACAGTTCAAGATATCGATATGCGGTTTTCGGTATTCACTTTCTCACAATAATCGAGCTCGTAACATGGAAGTTATTTTTTTTCTAGCTCCTCTAGAAATTGGTGTTTCTTATTAAAAATGTCCAATTCGGACGCCTCTGAACATCACTTTTCTGATATATAGAATTAACATTGTTTTGAATATAGCCATCAGTTAGATTATGAGAATGATATTATTTTAGCTGAAGAGATCAATTAATATAAAAAATCTGTGAATATTATAACAATTGTATAATCACTGAGTTAAATTTATACAAATTCAATCAACCAAACACTTGCAAATTTCTAGATATCTTCTTATAATGTTCAAAATTGTATTTATATAGGAAGCTGATATGATAAATCAGTCATACCGCTACCGCGAGGATCTTTTCTATCGTAGTCAACACATTTTGAACACATCTGTTTAACATTTTAACGATTTGGCGTAGAGGGATTTTTGTTGTCACGTCAGATCGTTTTGCCGTTTTCAACTATAGGAGCATTACTTTGTAGTGGTTTTCTAATACGTATTTATATATCTTACACATTAATGTGTTATATTTTCAATTATTCTTGTTTCGTTAGTTGTTGCGAGATAGACATTTTTAATTTTTTTGAATGCCATAAAGACGCTTAGCAC
This sequence comes from Endomychus coccineus, assembly GCA_958510875.1. NCBI lineage: Eukaryota > Metazoa > Arthropoda > Insecta > Coleoptera > Endomychidae > Endomychus > Endomychus coccineus. Next base: position 158,781,254 of record OY294067.1, on the reverse strand, counting down.
TTAGTGCAATCACTTTGAGGATGCCCGCGCGTAAGGGACGTGAACTAGTTTTCAAACGTCTTTTGATGATGGTCAAGAGACCGAAACGTACGTAAAGACGGAAGTATCGTGAAACTTATATCACTGTGACCTATTTTCCAAGAAATATGTTTTCAAATTATTTTTTCAAACTACGGTTATTAAACTGTTGATTGCAAGTTCGAACTTTGAGAGTGACCAGTGAAGAATGTAATTCAATATTACGCTGATGAGCACCAAATTTATCCCTTAAATCTTTACACTTCCGTAGTAGTTTGTCACTTCCAGATAATTCCTCTATAGACGTAAGGAACTACGTATGTGAAGATATTTAAAATTCCATGTATTGCTTTAATTCTTGCTCTTTTGATGCCATAATAACTTCGGTGTCATATTGACATTATCAGCCGTTTGAAAAGAAGAGAAATTGAAGAGCTACAATTCTTTTTGTTGCATATTTAATTTGCAACAAAAGAGCGATTATTATTCCAATATTCAATTTGCAGATATCAATTTTCGGCAAGAGATACTGCTAACTTCAATGTGAGCTTGGCATGACCAGTAGTTTCTTGAAAAAATGGAAGTGCTGGAGATGTGGTTCACTACTAATTCACAACAAAAAGTCGACCATTATGCAAAAGTTGAAATTTTAAAAAACGTATTATCTATTCCTCTCAAAAACACATATTGAAATTTCATACTTGAAGAAACAAAACCTTTGAAACTTAGGTCAGTTTACAAGACCGATGTGCTCGATTTTCCCCAAAAAATCTAGGTACACTCCTACATCTGCGTTGTTTCACAATAGCTATAAATACAGAAGGTTCAATAGAAATATGTTTGAAATTGAAATAGAGGAAGGAGCTAAAAAAATTGTATGTCTGACAGCAGATTATAGATATCTAGGTAACTGAATCTGGAAGATAGCATTAGTGCCAACAATTGGTCTAAGAAAGATCAGACCATACTTATACATAGTTTTCCTGCTCACGTATATGTGATAAATGTTACCTACTTTCAAATTCACGTTTGGAATGTTAATTCACTTCGTGAGAAAACCCAATTGAATCCTGGAAGGAAGCACAAGTAGTACTTGATTTCTGTAACATTCGATCTAGCTTCCGTTTCCAAATTGATACACATATGTTCTCCGAAAAGTTCAAATAGATTGGACCCACTCATACTTTCACTTCTATCAGCTAATATGGTACATGGTCACAAATTCTACCCATAACCAGTCGATTTCCTTCACATGTATGCACTTCAACAAGAATTTCCTATTCATTCCATAACGCTTGTTGGATGTTGATTATTAGAGAACTCAATGCTCAAAGAATCCTGAATATCTACGCATAATCTGGACTCAAATACAAAATTATCAAGGATTGAGAAAGTACAACATTGATCTTTGAAGAAATAAGTGATAAATCAATTCATTTAAATAATTTGTACCAAGATCGATGCAATTTTGTTACACTCCTTGCATCTAAGTCTACATAATGCAACATCGTGTTTTTTTCTTAAACTACTTATGCATCGATTATTTGTTTTCGCATATTCCATTCTTTGTTAATATGCAAATTTTTTAATTTGATTTCGATAGCCAATGGTCTGACTCACATAATTGTCAATATGTTACATTCTTATTATTAGATAGTTCAGCCGCGTAATAGTAACAACTCGTTTTATAATTTTTTCCAAATTTTGTTGAATGATCAATATTTTTTAGGAACATTCGGGTTGCAAATGCAACCTTTGCAAGCCCTGTTTGCACGCACATTGATAATAAGGTAATTCTATTTTAGGTAAACAACGGTTTTCGTTAGATGTATCTGCACCTATTGACTTTCTACTGATATAACAGTTCAAACTATTATTGGAATGAACACTTTCATTATCATTAAACATTTGACATCACTTGTTAACTCGATTCAAATCATTTAAATCTGTTCTCAATTTATTCAGTTCTAATTTTATTTGAAAATACTTTTGTTCAACTATTGTACTGCCAGGTTCATATTTTTCATAGTCTACTGTATTCTGAATAGATTGATATTATATGAAGAGATTGTCTAATCTGTCTTGTACTGATAATAAAGTTTCGATATCAGAATTCTCACAGCCACTTTATAATGTACCTACATTAGTAATTCTAACTTTTATGTATCTTCTTTGATCAACTAATTGCTTTACATCTCCTTCTTCAATATTGATGTTGAATTTATCATTTATTTTTAATAAGTTAAATTTGCAGAATCTACGCTAATCTATCTCTTCTTACTTTTAACTATCACAACTTGCAGCATCTTTTGAACTGTGTGAAGTTGACTGGCAGCTGGCAGCTACCAGATGCTAGAGTCTCCGAAGATGGCCGAAGGATCAATGCCGTTCCGAATTCTATCGGCACGGGCTAACTGCCAGAATTTTCGTCGTCATTTTTAATATATAAAATGTGATTGTAAGGTTTTAAGAGAACATTAACATTATAGACAGCCCGCACGAGCTGACTGCTAGAATTTTTGTAGACTTCTTGCCTTATTCATAATTTAGAATGCAGTTGCTTCGTTTCCAGAGATCATGACGTTCAGAAAAGAATACAAATATAATTCGGGGAATGTGTAGTGGTCTTTATATCTAATACCACTAGGTAATAACTGAAATCCTTTGTTCTTTTCTGATAAAACGGGTTTTCGCGTTGTTAATAATTTTTATTATATAAAAAATTCTCGGGAATTAGGTCACATTAACACTCTGTTATAAATGTTCGTCTTTACGTACGTTTCGGTCTCACGACCATCATCAGAAGACTTATTTTGTCAAAAAGGGGGTTAACTAAAACTAATTAGCACAAGCGTCCATATCGCACAATTTTCAATCAAAAAGCTCACGCCGTCGAAACGAACAGAACCACGAATAATCGAAAATTGTATCGTTAATATTAAAGTATAGATTTTTTTGTAACAAAAAACCACTGTTAAGTAATATTCTCATAATGTACAAACGCATATTGCTATGATCTGAAAGCAACTGGAGTTCGAAGCTATTTGTTTGTAATAACTCGACCCAGATGTAGATTTATGACGTACTTGAAAAGGTTTTAGACCTGCATTGGAATTTACTTTACTTTAAGCGTTCTTCCAAAAATATACTTTTAACATTATAAATACGTATGCAGGAATTTGCAAGAGTTTTAATTAATCAAGTTAGTATAAATCTGACTCAATCCCTGAATATCTTTCCTATGATTTACAGAATTTGAATCCCTTTTTATGTGAATCATCTCCAGGATAGATCTTTCATGATAATTGGTTTCTTTGGTTAAAATATTAACATTTTTGTTATGAAATTGATGGTTATAATCAAAACAGTGCTTAGCAAGGGCGGTGGAATTTTCTAAGTTATTATTTCTTGTGCTATACTTATGGCCGTACATTCTTTTTTGTAAATATTGTTTGAAGATTCCAGTATAAGTTCCATCACAATCTAAACAATTCAATTTATATACTGTGTGGGTTTGTTTATCTTTAGGTATTACAGGTTTTAGATTTGAGAAATATTTTTCCAACACAGTTAGTAGGTTTATGCGCAACATTTATATCGTACTTTTTCAAACATTTCTTAATTTTTTCTGAGGTCTCCGGAATGTATGGTAAAGTTATATAATTGTCTGTATTACCTGTTATGTTATTTTTATAAGAAGAACCATTATAGATTTTGTTTATTCTCTCTTTAATGATAGCATTGAAGAAAGTTTTTGGGTAGCCATTCATTTCCAATGCATTGCGAACAATTTTTAAATTTTTGGGACGGTCCCCTGCGTGGGATAATTTTACCGCGCGTTCTGTGAGGCTGTTTATGACACTTTTTTTTATAACAAGCTGGTGCAACGGAATTGAAATGAAGATAACGTCGAGACCAGACTTCTTTAGTAAGCCAAGAAGTTTTCATTTTTCTAGAAAATTAATGTTACTGTTTATTTCTATTTGACAAGTGAATTGAAGTTTACAATGGAAATTGTTAAATTTATTAATCACATATTGAATTTTATCGTTGGGAACACACATAAGGCAATCATCTACATACCGTTTAAAGAATACAGGCTGAAAATCTAATGAATTTATGACAGATTCCTCTAGGCATTCCATAACGAGGTTAGCAATGGTAGCTGAAATAGGAGATCCCATTGCTGTGCCGAAAATTTGTCCAAAATATTACTCACCGTACTGAAAATAAGTGCATTCTAAACAAAACTTCACCGCATTTATATAATCCGATTGATCAAGAGGTGTGTGGTTTTTAATCTCTGGCCAACGTTTTTTGATGCAATTCAGAGCCAAAACGACAGGTATATTTGTAAATAAAGAAACAACATTCAAGGAAATTAGTTGATGGTTTACTGGTACGGATTGATTTTTTATAAATTCATTAAAATGCCATGAGTCTTTCACATAAAATTCATTTTTTCCTATTATATTATTGATAGATTTTGATAGAAATTTTGATAAATTGTAAGTAGGCGCTTCAATATTACTTACAATGGGTCTTAGGGGTATATCATTTTCATGTAATTTCGAAAGCCCATAGATATAAGGTGCAAGCCCATTATGGTCCAGTTGCTTTGAGACCATAGCAATATGCGTTTGTACATTATGAGAATATTACTTAACAGTGGTTTTTTGTTACAAAAAAATCTATGCTTTAATATTAACGATACAAATTTCGATTATTCGTGGTTCTGTTCGTTTCGACGGGGTGAGCTTTTTGATTGAAAATTGTGCGATATGGACGCTTGTGCTAATTAGTTTTAGTTAACCCCTTTTTGACAAAATAAGTCTTCTGATGATGGTCGTGAGACCGAAACGTACGTAAAAACGAACATTCATAACAGAGTGTTAATGTGACCTAATTCCCGAGAATTTTTTATATAATTCATACTGGGTCAAGAATCTTATTATATTATAATTTTTATTTGTAATGATTCTGAAATTGTTGATACGGATTTTTTTATAATTGATGATACTGCGGTTGTTTCATTTCTTGTTTCCTCTTTAGAGATAATTAGCATTCTGAAGAAAAAGCTACTTTCTTCCTTCCGATGCTATCCAAAATAGAGATTTCCACATGAGCAAGTTTAAAACTATCTATTGGAATATATTTGGAAGAACTGCTTATGGAAAATTAAGAAGTTTGCCAGTTTTGTTCAAAACTTGAAATGGTCTTTCATATGGTGGTTGCAGTGCCTTTTTTTATTTTGTCGACTGTAAAGAAAACAAATTTGCACGCATCTGAAATATTTGGAATGAGAAGTTTGTTAGGTTGTTGTCGAGGACGCACAGAGTAATAATTGAAAATGGATTTTAAAATGCTTAAGAAAATCTGATGTTTTAATTGTTGAGACGCAGTGAAAATTTCTCCAGGAATCCTCAATGATTGTCCGTATATCAATTCCGCAGAACAATCAAGATCTTCTCACCATCAAGCAAAATGGTCAACTATGGTTAACATATGAGAATAAGCTTTAGATGTGAATGTGGCCAAGGGGTGGTAGGAATATTGAATTGACTAAAAAATGACTTTACAATTTTGCAGATTTTTGATTTCTGAGAATTGATACAACATTTAGTTCATGAATCAATGTCTGAATTCATATGAGCCCAAAAATAGCGTTGTGAAATGAGTTTGCGGGTGGCGTGAATTCCGGAGTGTGAAAGACAATGTAATTTTCCGAAAATGATTGTCGATGGTTTCCTGGAATGTAAGGTTTATTACGTTTGTCAGAAGTTTCGCACCATAAGATTATATCAGAATTTAGAAGTTTGTTGTTCTAATTTTATAGAAAATTTGTTATACACCAAAGATACTATTAAAGTACTGACGACCTTCCGGCTACCGAGTAACCTTCATCAGTAAACTAAATTATAAATCAAAATGTGCCTGCTTAGATACTATTTGGGAATAATAATGTCAACAATGGGTTACCCTCAACTGCAGACAAATCGGAATTTGATGAATTGCTTTCTCGTTTATACATTTCCAACCCTTCTGAAGTACCTAGATATTTGTCAGTACTGAGTTTTGAAATACGGACAAAACGTTCCCAATAACGAGTTGAAATGTTCGTTCTAGTTTGGCCCACATAGCATTTTGAACAAGACTCACATTTGATTTTGTAAATCCCGGATTTGTCGAAATCGGAAACTTTATCAAAGGTCTTGCCATAATGTTGTTTCAACTCGTTCTAACATCTATAAACTGGTTGTATTGCAAATTTAGAAAACCAATTCAACAAACTAAAATAATTTATCAGTTACTGAAGAATGATAAGTGAAACCATTTTTATTTAAGTATTTGAAGGTAATACAGAATTCTTGACCCAGTATGAATTATATATAAAAATTTTCGGGAAATAGGTCACATTAACACTCTGTTTCAAATTTACGTCTTCACGTACGTTTCGGTCTCACGACCATCATCAGAAGACTTATTATGTCAAGAAGAGTTTATTAAAACTAATTATAGCACAAGCGTCCATAACGCACAAATTTCAATAAAAAAAAGGCTCAAGCCGTCGAAACGAACAGAACTCATGACATTTTAATGAATTTATAATAAATCAATCCGTACCCGTAAACCATCAACTAATTTCCTTGGACGTTGTTTCTTTATTTACAAATATACCTGTCATTTTGGCATTGAATAGCTTCAAAGAACGTTGGGCAGAGATTAAAAACCACACACCTCTAGATCAATCGGAATTTATAAATGCTGTAAGTTTTGTTTAGAATGCACTCATTTTCAGTACGGTGAGCAATATTTTGAACAAATATTCGGCACAGCAATTGGATCTCCTATTTCAGCTACCATTGCTAACCTCGTTATGGAATGCCTAGAGGAATCTGTTATAAGTTCATTAGATTTTCAGCCTGTATTCTTTAAACGGTATGTAGATGATTGCCTTATGTGTGTTCTCAACGATAAAATTCAATATGTGATTAATAAATTTAACAATTCCCACTGTAAACTTCAATTCACTTGTGAAATAGGGAAGTAAACAAAAACATAAATTTCCTAGATATGAACATTAGGCATGATGCAGATGGAAAAATAAAAACTTCTTGGTTTACTAAAGAAGTTTGGTCTCAACGTTATCTTCACTCCAATTCAGTTGCACTAGCTTGTTATAAAAAAAGTGTCATAAACAGCCTTACAGACCGCGCGGTAAAATTGTCCCACGCAGAGGACCGTCCCAAAAATTTAAAAATTGTTCGTAATACACTGGAAATGAATGACTACCCAAAAACTTTCTTCAATCCTATCATTAAAAAGAGAATGTATAATGGTTCTTCATATAATAATAACATACAAGGTAGTACAGACAATTATATAACTTTACCATACATTCCGGAGACCTCAGAAAAAATTAAGAAATGTTTGAAAATTTACGATATAAATGTTGCGCATAAGCCTACTAACTGTGTTGGGAAATATTTCTCAAATCTAAAACCTGTAATGCCTAAAGATCAACAAACCCACACAGTATATAAATTGAATTGTTCAGATTGTGATGGGACTTATACTGGAATCTCTAAACAATATTTACAAAAAAGAATGTATGGCAATAAGTATAGCACAAGAAATAAAAACTTAGAAAATTCCACCGCCCTTGCTAAGCACTGCTTCGATTATAACCATCAATTTGATTACAAAAATGTTAATATTTCAACTAAGGAAACCAATTATTATGAAAGATCTATCCTGGAGATGATTCACATAAAACGTGACTTCAAATCTGTAAATCATAGGAATGATATTCAGGGATCAAGTCAGATTTATACTTACTTGATCAATTAAAACTCTTGCAAATTCCTTCATGGGTCTTTATAATGTTAAAAGTATATTTGAGGAAGAATGCTTGAAAGTAACATTCCAATACAGGTCTGAAACCTTTTTCAAGTACCTCATAAATCTTACATCTGGTTCGAAATTAGATACTCAACAAGTAACTTCGAACTTCAGTTGTTATGAGACTATACCAACATGCGCTTGTATATTATAAGAATATTACTGAATTGGGGATTCTTGTTACAGAAATTTATACTTTAATATTGACGATATAATTTCGATTATTCGTGGTTCTGTTCGTTTCGACGGCGTGGGCCTTTTTTTTATTGAAATTTGTGCGATATGGACGCTTGTGCTATAATTAGTTTTAATAAACCCTTTTTGATATAGTAAGTCTTCTGATGATGGTCGTGAGACCGAAACGTACGTAAAGACGAAAATTTGAAACAGAGTGTTAATGTGACCTATTTCCCGAGAATTGTTATATATAGTATTTGAAGGTAATGACTTTGATTTGGTTTATATATAAAGTTCCCGGGAAATAGGTCACACTAACACATATCTTTATTATTTTCGTCTTTACGTACGATTCGATCTCTCGACCATCATCAGAAGACGTATAGTTGTATACACGCGAATTCTTAAAACTAATTGTATCATAGTATTATATACTGTGATTCGATATATTGATAGAGCTCATGAGAATATTGCTTAGCAGCGGATTCGTAATTTCTATACTTAAGACATTAGTTAATATAATTTTGATTGTTCGTGTTTCTGTTCGTTCGGCGACGTAGGCATTTTTAATTGAAATTGGTGCGATAAGAACGCTTTGTGGTGATACAATTAGTCTTAAGAAATCATGTTCCTACAGTTATACGTCTTCTGATGATGGTCGTGAGACCGAAAATCACGTGAAGTCGAAAATAATAATATATGTTTTAGTATGACCTATTTCCCGAGAATTTTATATATAATTCATACCTGCGTCATAAATCTTTATTAATCTTAATTAGGTTAGTTGGTTATGTTTCAATTTCCTTCAGAGATCAAATTATTGATCAAAGATTTGTAGTAACCATTGTCCAATGCAATTTGCTGAAGTATCTCAACTTCGTTGCTATAATTTTGCTGTTTCAAAGAGACGTTCAAAAATATGTGAATCAGACTATTAAACGGAGCTTTTTTATATATAAATGGTGTGTGTACCTTAATACTACCTATTTGTTCGAGTGGGTTTTCTGTATATATCGAAATCCAAGTTATTGCCATCTCTTATAATTTTAACATCCAGGAAAGGAAGCTGATTATATGTTTCTATTCCGACAGGGAATCAGGTGAATGAAATTGACTATTAAGCGTGTTCAAAAAGTCACTTTTAGAACACAGCACACACAAATATCTAGGTAATTTGGAAGGGATGGAAATGTATAAGCGAGAAAGCAATTTATCAAATTTCCATTGTTAACATCATTATCTCCAAATAGTATTTGAACAGGCACATTTTGATTCAAAATTCAGCTTACTCTGATGATTGCTACTTGGGATCCGAAAAGTCCTCAGTAGTTCAATAGTATTTTTAGAGGATAAGGGTAATTATTTCTTATCAATGAATTCAAATGCAAATGAATATGTTCTTTATGATTTTTGCTTGGTACTGAAATGTCATCTATATAGCAAAATGTGAAATCAAGGCTTGAAATAACTTTATTCATGAAGGGCTGGACTGTTTGTTCAGCATTCCTACATCCGAAAAGGATTCGTTTGAAAGTAAAAAGACTAAAAAAAGGTGTATTGACTGCAGTTTTGAAATTATGTTCCGGTGCTACTGGAATCTATTGGTAGGCACGAATGATATCTGATTGTGAAAAAATTGTGCAATCATTTGAATCAATCGTTAAGATAATAGGCGTTATTAATTTGAAGATTGAGTGTTGTAAAAACAAGGTTTAATGCATTTTTTGTTTTATGTCTGAATTTGGAATGATACCAACAATACGTATTTGTGAATTTTGATTTAAATTTGTTCATCTATGACTACTCGATGACTTACTACGTGGTTTATTGACACGTGTTTGACGATTCAATAAGGAAACTTCATTTTTCAAATCATTAAATCTGCATTAAGTTTGGAAAGGTTTGTGTCTATTGATGTAGATGAATCAGAAGAGTTTGTGGAGATACTAGGATTTGATGTTTGAGAAATATCCCAAATTTTGTCAGTAGTAGCTAGTTCCCTAGTATCGGTTCTATTCGAAGACACTTAAGCAACTAGCATAGTTGGTGAAAGTTTTCTCAGGGAAAACTTTTTCAGTTAATCATTATTAACGGCAGAAGAAGTTTCAGTTATAATATCCATCCTTCTAAAAAATGCAGATGGTTTTTCATCTCCTTACTCTGAATTTGAAAGGAGTTCCTCTTCTTCGCTTTGCAAATGACGTTCAATTAGTACTTTTTTGAGAATGAAATATCGGTAAATGGCCGGAGGTTTTGTAAAATATCCAAGAGGGATATGATTATCTCCTGCAGAAGTGACATAATGACATACGGATATTTTTGTATGATTGTATGTCCATCAATGATTTTCTAAAAGAAAAATTGGATTACTTCCTGAATTAACCAAGCATCTGATGTTGCTGGCCAAAACGAAGGTAATTTCAAAGATATTGGACCAGAATTATCATAAATCAAAAACTAATACAGAGCTTACGCAGCTAATGGAATTTGGAATCGATGATGCTAATAATATTCGTTGTCCAGAAAACGCGAAAAGAGGTGATTCCCAGTTAAATAGTATCCCGATTCAAGAAATCGTGCTGCTAAGTTCTGGAGAATCCTAAGCTCTGGAGAATCCTATGACTCAAGTTCTTCAGAACATTATGTCACAAGTAATGAAGGGCAAGGAAACAGCGAACCAAAATCAAGTGAATAGTGAAAATCTTATCCGGAAAAGAGGAAAAACATATCAACAAAGAGGAAATGAACAAATGTTTGAATTATTCGAATACACCAGGGCCAAAGCACCCAAACAGATCTCATGTGACAAGTGTTAATTTAAATGTATTTCAAATTTTAATTAAGCTGGACGAGAATTGATGTGTAAAGAATATTTGGGTCTTCAAAAATATTAACGTGAAATGAACTTTATCCCAAAAACTGCAGGTGTGAGTTCTCCACAATCTCGCAGACCTAGGAAGCGTGAAAACTGTCAAAAAAAGCAAATGTTAAAAACTACTACTTTCATAAAGATAAAACCAAAATTAGTGTTTGTCAACATTTCTTTATGACAACACTCTGTATAAACAATGGTCCAATTAACACAGCTTTCAAACAAACAAGTAACTTAGGAGTATTTCAAGGAACAAATCGTAGAGGCAAAAAAGCCCAAGCAATAAAACCAAACAATGTGACATTCAAATAGTTAAATCTCGTATAGAAAGCTTCCCGAAAATGGAAAGTCATTATACAAGAAAGTGTTCGAAGAGGTTTTATTTGGACTCCAACCTCTCCATATCAAAAATGTACGAATTGTACAAAGAGTTTTGTTCTACAAACAACCATAATCCTATATCTCAACCCGTTAACCGAAAAATATTCTGTACAATTATAATTTTTGGTTTTTCTAACTTAAGAAAGATCAGTGCCAGATTTGTGCTTACTACACAACTGCAAAACTTGAAAATAAACGTCTAATTGGAGAGGAATATAAGAGTCACATCAACAGAAAAAATGATGCTGCAAAAGCCAACGACGATGATCAGAAGAAAGCTGGAGAGGATAAAGATTTTGTTTCTGCAACATTTGACTATCAATCTGTTTTTAAAATTCCAAAGTTTTCCCTATGCACTCCTATATGGAAGTCGACTATATGTACAGCACAATAGACTAAGAGCTTAACATGACTGGCTTAACATTTTTGAGAACGCTGAATTGAAACGAAAAATCCCTATGTTGTGAATGAATTAAAATTTAAGGAGTTTCTAGATTTTTAGGACTTATCAAGAAATTTAATAAAGATCGAACTATGGACGTTGATAATGCAAAAATAAAGTAATAGTAATTAACGTCGTCTATCAAACCGTTGGTCAGAAATTTTATATCTCTCAAGGGCTTTCAACTCAATATCTTTTTCTGTATTCCTTCATGTTTTGCTGGAGGTGACAGATAATAATAAAACTAGAATTCCAACAACTTCAGTTGTGACATCTCCCGACTCTTTCAATTTTGATTCCTTTAAAAAATTTTTTTGTATCTTTTCCTGTTTTGTCAGGTTTGATTTTGGGATCTTCAATTTGAATTCTTTATAAGGGGCTGAAACATATTATTAGGACTTTCTCGGAAATCTAGAGGACTCCATATTCCTCTCGACACCAATAATATTTTTCTTCAGATTTCCGTAATACACTTAGGTATTGATAAAATGTTTCTCATTTGTTCGTTTCTTCAAAATGATTCAAGTCCATAACGAGCAGAATTGCATATATTTCAATAACAGCATATCCAGATATATTTCGCTTCGGTTGAAACGGGCGCCGTGCGTCAGTGAAACGGATCACACTGTCCCTGGGGATCAGTAGAGATAAGTTGCCCCCAACTAGCTCAAAAAGAATTATTTATTCTCAGGGCTCGTAGTGAAACGTGTCCTGTGATTCTAGACTCTATGAATTACCCTGAGCGCCAACTGCTTTAGAATAAACAAACTAAAAAAGAATCCACAGTCAAGAATTCAGGCACTACGAGGTGGATAAAAGTTAATGGATATTCAGAAAAATAAGACGAAGTCCAACTTAACAATTTGGTTTTATTCCAATATGAATTTGAATAATAATTAAAAAAAGATACAATTTTTGTATTGAAGAAAATGATTGGTATAATATAAATTTAAATTGAATTTTGAATTATAAGAATATTAAAATTAGAACTGTTGGTTACCATTTCAACAACAAAGAAATGAAAGAAATATAAATTTAGTGAGAAATGTTGAGTTCAATTACATTAAATTCAGAGGTTATCAAATACAAATTTAAATGTGAACCTTTGAATTCGATTACTATAAAAAAATTAGTGAAACACTAATTTAGTTGGATAACAAAAATCAGTGAAATGAAAATATGGTCATTCAAACTAAAAAATGTTACCGTCCTTAAAACTTGAAGGAGCTGGAAGTCGGCTCTGCCAGGAAATTCCCTAAACCGTCACAGGCAAAAGGAGAGAGGTGCCTCAATCGTTCAGACCCTGTAAATACAAAAAAAAACGAACAGTACCTTGGCATAAGTTCGAGAGACCATTAAATAAATCAGAAGGAATAACCAATACAACCCCACAACTGATTATGTTGTTTCCCAAGCTGTATGAACACTATATAAACAATATTGAAATCTTGAAGAGAATATTATCACAAGCAATCAATCTGAAGGAAATCTGGAAAGAATTAGACTACTACAGTTTATATTTTAAATTTGCAAAAAAATAAAGATAGTTGCTGAGAAGAATTATAATTAATAAGTTAGAGTTTGTCACTTAGCATGAAAAATACTGATTTACGTGATTTGATTTGTACAAAAAAATTGGGGTTTGTAATTTATACAACAACTTGAATAAGCGTAACAGTGGTGTTAATTACGATCTCAGAAAGCAGTAATTGAGTTCCCTACTTCTATATTACCCAGAACAATATTCAACTTCCCCTTTAAGTCTAATAAGACAAAACCCTGTGTGCTCATGTACCAGGTCAATAAAATGTTGAATCTCAAAATCACTCAACACGAACACGTGCAAATTTTTGGGTTAAACACGAAGAGAAAAAATACTACATCACCAGTCTGCCTACGACTCGTTAAATTATTTTTGTATAAAGATTACAAAAAAATACCCAATGATGCAAAAGATTATCTTAGAATTATGCTGGATAACAAAGCGATCTCGTGATGAATGCTGAGAGGTTTGTTGAGTATTATTTCCACTGAAATATATCGACGTTCAGGGACTGTATATTCTAATTACGAAATCAAATCAAATCAAATAATTCCTGATATCAATAATATTTCAATGGCAGATTAAAAATTACTATAAGACAAAAGAATTATTGAAACTCAACTCACCTCATCTAGCACTCGCACGACAACGGCTACCTGAAATTTCCGTTTTCGCTACCTCTCTTTACTTGCGAATCGCGCGCCGTGTGACAACGAGGAATACTAATTTCAATTATCGATTTCCTATTGAACGGTTAGATGCCTCTGTTAATTCATACTAGATAAGTTAGTCTACAAACCGAACAAAAATCGTTATTTTAATCTTTACAGTGTTCTTTATACAAGTAACGTTGGAAGCGTTACACGGTATATATGGTTTTCTGATTCTTTAATGAACATTTTCAGGTTGAAAGACACAGAAATTTCTTGAATATGTTCAATGTGATTCATTTGCAATTTCACTGAATCCATGATTAGTTATTGACTCGGGTTCTATTTTTCGAATGGCACAGTCATATTTACTTTCTAGAAAATTGCCTAATTGCACTATATCTTCATTTACTCTAATAATACATTTTCTCTTGTACTCAGGAGGTTCTTTATGAAGAGTCTGTGTTTTCACCAACGCACGTTCTATTCCTTTCACGCAAAATGTTATATGGCTGAGATGGCAGACATCCATGGATGTCAAATAAATATTAACTTTATTTGAACTGACCAACAGTTTGAATTTTTTGCAGTTGTAATTGTTTTTATACAAAACATAAATCAAAAAATCGATGGTAGAATTTGTTACTTTATGGTATTTATCATTATGATTAAATGAAAGAACAATTACTTTGTTTTTATATAACTTTCCATAATAACATGAAAACTTCACTATAGTTCCAATAACAAAGTGTCATTATCATACAGTTAGTAAACAATGAACCATTCAAGTATAAATAAGAACTCAAGTACAATAGGGTTAATTAGATCACGAGTGAGGGATCATCGGAAATTCCAAAACAGGTAGAGCCCGGAAAACAGAGTGAACTGTGCATTACGATAATTATTATTATTATTCAATTTTCTGATGGTCCTTTGGAAGACAAAAGAAAAGATCACCTTGATATAGGTCTAACTCATCATTTAGGATATTGTTATGGGAGCTTTTCACACCTTTATAAATCTCTATTGATTGTATTGTATTTGATTTCAAACTTTTGGTTTGATTATGTAACATTTTTAGGCTGTCCAAACAAGAAAAGGTTTGTAAAAAATGGCTTGCAAAGGTTGAATCTGTTTTGTTGATCCTGAAACAACGAAAATGTTTTAGGTATCTAAGTTTAAAATTACAAGTTCTACCTACAAAAAAGTTATCACAATGTGAGTAAATTAGCTTATACATTCCAGTTTTGCTATATTTATTGGTTCCCCTATTCGACGTGTAGTATCTTATATTAATAGTGTAACACGAGACTTTGCAGTTGAATTAAATCATAAAATTGAAAAAATTATCAATTTTAAACCTAAATCTACTGTTATAAGTCGAAAACAGCACATACCAACTAATGGGCTTCTGGTTTCTTTTGATGTTCCCAACATGTTTCCAAATATTCCAACTACAGAATGTGAGTCTCTATTTAAGAACATTTTAGATAGATCATATAGTATCTCTTTGATTCATAATGAGATAGAACTTCCGTTTGACCTATGTTCAAGTCAAGGCTATTGTCAGCTTATTAATAAATTGTATGTACTGAATTCATTCAGTTCTTCCTATGGGTAACCCTTTGAGTCATTTTCATGTCTGATCTAGGAGACAAAATTATGAACTGTACAAGCATTTTGGTTCTTTCGGAATCAATAAGGCAGGTTTACAAACAGGTCATACCTTTACTAATTTAGATTTAGATTTTACATAATCAAACCAAATTTTCGAATTTAAATACATTAGAATAAATAGAGAATTATGAAGGTGTCAAAAACTCATATAATAATATCCTTAACGATCAGTTAAACCTATACCAAAGTGATTTTCAAAGCACTCTTAGAATAATTTTCAGAATATGATATTTTCATAAAGTTACATCGCTTCAATATAGATCCAAGATATCTCATAAGACCATTAGATATCTATTTTCACTTGTAATATTACGTGTTCCTAACATAGAACATTTTTTACAGATAACGATAAGGACAAGAGATCTCAGAAGGTCCTGAACGAACTAGAGAACATCGATGATGAGTGCGACAAGCTCGGAATCGTATTCGTCAAAATTGATAACGATGACGAAGCAAAGGAATACGGCATAGAGAAAATTCCATCTTTAGTTTACTTCGAAGGTGGAATACCCACATTGTATGAGGGTAATTTAGAAGAAGAAGAAAAAGTGTTGAAATGGTTGGAAGAACAATTGAAAACTGACCAAATTGAAGATGTTACTAACGAAATGCTTGATCTCATACTAGAGAAAAGAGAGGTCGTAGCAGTCTTGTTTTGTAAGTATCTATCTATTTTCAATTTACAATCAATTAAATTAATATCGGTATTTGAGTATCATTGAATTTATTTCGAACGATGACTGAACTACAAACGTATAGTCAAGCAGCCACCGCCTGGTTTTTTAAGTGATTAATAACAGGCTGAATATCCGTGAGTTCGTTCGGTTTGACGAGACGCCCAAGTTTTTCCCCTGTCCAAATTGTCAAAGAGGTTGGTAATGAAGTGCGCAGGTGTAGAACATGTAGATTTGGTAGGGTGTCGAAATTGTCTGACTAACAGTGAATTTTTCATTGAAATTTCAAGATAATATGATAATAAACTCGGAAAAACAATTGTCCTACAAAATTGATGGTTTGAATTAGAGCGTCCTCCACGCCGAATATGTCGAAATAACGATGTCATAAAAATTATTAATTACCAGCTGATTTTTTGTATGCAGCTTAGTAAATATTTGTTTAATTGGATGGCCACAAAGTCCTACAAATGTAGTGGTACGTTTTCCTAGTTCTACGCTTTGAAGTTGTCGATTCCACGGTAACATTTGTTTCATTAATAACAACCTAGGTTTGATTTCGTCCTATCGGGAATAAAGTGTAGAACACAATTTTACCACTGACCTACACCACAAGTGGTATGTATTTCCAAGAATTGATATAATTTGTCCACATATTTAACTTTACATTTCGATACAGAGTTGAATTCGTAAACAATTCCGACATTGAAAAAGAAGCCCGAACACAATGCTCTACTCGGTAAAACTGTAGTGTATGTCAAGCAGCCCAGATTAGCATGTACCATTTTCCACCAGTATTTGATCGAGTACGATTGTAGCAGGTTGGAGCAGTACAAGCATTAACAGTGTAGAAATATTTCAGTCAAAGTGTCGTTCAAAAAGTGAAACCTCAATGAGTTAATATGGATTGTTTATTGTGCACTGTACATCGTGGAAATCCAAAGTTTCGCGAGAAAAGAGAGGAAACAAAAAAGTTTTCTAAGGAAATTCTGCTCTCTTGCAAACAGTTTTTAAAGTCTCGAATACATCACAAACACAAATATAAAGAAGTGGTACTGCTCGATAGTTGGGATGACGAGATCATCGGATATCATTCCTCTTGTTATAAGGAGTTCAGAGTCAAGGCTAAATATTTATCTTGTGAAAGGTAAGACAACCAAATATTTTCAAGAGGGTATCGGTCAAATCGATATAAAAAATCGCCTGTATAGTCCACCCAGCTCCGAGTGTTTTTAACGCGCTTTTATTAGCTTCACCTGTATGTTTGCTTGCTTGCGTGCTGGCTTGCTTGCTGCTTGCTTGTATGTCAGTTTGTAATCGACTTCTTTGAACTTGATTTTGACCAACTTTGAAAGGTCAGATTTCGTTTAAAGGTTGTCGACTTATCAAGGACCGATGACAATACAATAATTTACTAGGTTTATCTAATTATCCTGTTAAGGGTCGCCAGGATTAATTAATTTCCTCACATATGCTCTGTGTGAGAGCGAGAGAAATAAAGCATGCGTGCGGTCTGCGCATGCGTCACGTCTCTCACTCTAGCTCGAGCACTTGGCTTATCATGTTAGTACATTCGTGTGGGCATAGAACCAACCATCGACGGTTGATAATGCAGGAATTGCAATTAATGATAAGAAAATGTTTACCGAGAAATAAATGTTTGTATACATTGTATGAATTTTTATGAAATTCCGTCAATACAATTTAATACATTTTTATACTCAAAATGGCCTCATGAGATTGCATTAAGTATTATAATAAAATTGTATGAAATCTCATTAGTTTTTATGAAATTTTATACTAAAAATAAAATTTTTCGAAGCGTTATAAAATTTTTAAATTGTATGACATTTCATCTAGTAATTTTCGGCATGGAAATTTACGCAATTTTATAAAATTTCATAAATTGATACTTAGATAAAAATTATAAAGAAATATTAATATTTCTTGAATGATTAAAAATAATAATGATCACATCGAACTGAAAAGTGGAAAATAAATATAGTTTAAAAAACTAAAAAACATGCTTTAATGATCAGTCGAACTAAAAACCGAAAAATAATTCTTGCGAATTCGCTTATCATATAGTCTTAATAATAGGCAGAAGATATAAATAAACGGAAGAGATTAGTATTATTGTGAAAAAAGCGTGAGGTGCTCGATAAACAAAGCACACATATATATATGTGTCTCAAGTTACCAAAACTACAACTACGAAAAATTTTCATTTTCAATATTCTTGTAGGACTAGCGATAGAGACCCATTCTTTGGTAGGACACTGTTTGATTTAGGCAAAGAATGCACTAACTGAACATGTGTTTTTTGTTCTACGGTTATTAATGAAAAAAGTGTTATCGTGGAATCGACAACTTCCAAGCGTAGGACTAGGAAAACGTACCACTACATTTGTAGGACTTTGTGGCCATTCAATTATACAAATATTTACTAAGCTGCATACAAAAAATCAGCTGGTTATTAATATTTTTTATGACCTCGTTATTCCGACATATTCGGCGTGGAGGACGCTCTAATTCAAACCATCGATTTTGTAGGACAATTGTTTTTCCGAGTTTATTATCACATTATCCTAAAATTTCAATAAAAAATTTACTGTTAGTCAGACAATTTCGACACCCTAGTAAATCTACATGTTCTGCACCTGCGCACTTCATCACCTACCTCTTTGAAAATTTGCCCAGGGGAAAACATGGGCGTCTCGTCGAACCGAACGAACTCACGAAGATTCAGCCTGTTATTGATCACTTAACAAAACAGACGGTGGCTGCTGGACTAGTATATATATTATGAAAAATTGTTTCAATTCTTTATGAAATTTCAGAATATTTTGTTATTACAGATTTGTTTCAGACACTTCGAAATGTTCAGACTCACTGCTCAATATCCTAAATTCAAGTTCCTTCCTTGTGATGATTATCTTGCAGAAACACTTCCTACCTCTCAAACCCACCTTTTTTCTCTTGCGACTTCCCTCTTATTGAAACGTGAGTTGCCTTGCTCGAAAAATTTATATTCGCTTTTTTTCAAAGATATATTCTAATTGCTGTAATAGAGATATTAAATTTTATAATCAGTATTGATTGCAGTCAAGACTCAAATATTGTTTTTCAATATTAGCCATAAAGTATCTCCACAATGCCTGCAACCCTTATTCGTATCATAAGAAAACCTCCACAGCTGTAGTACTTACAATATGTGTCCCCAAAAATGCATTCTCATTCGAAATAATTCTCAACAATCATGATTCTTTCAAGTTTTCAATATTCATTTCAACTTCAAAGTATTCTATTCAAGCATCTTAGTTTGTTGTGAATATGAAAACCTATAATCGCTGGTTTGTTTTCGGGTATTACCCTACCATATAGTGAGTATACTATATGGTGGACGATGTGCATCAAATACGATGTTTGATCTGGGACGAAAGTTCGGGGTATCGTAAATTTAGCCTACAGTTAGCCGTTGCTTTGACAGCTCCTCCGAAAATATCACCCTTTCTGTTTACTATTCTAAAAGAAACCTTAGTCAAATCTCTAATATTGTCACCTTGTATTGGTACATGAGATTTACAATCCATATTATATGATATATGTAGTAAGTTATATGTACCTCTCAAATATGCATGGAATTTGAGGCGATGTAATGCAATGTATATACGATTAATTATATCATATATTGTAACGGTTGCAATGATTGTCTCCTTTTCCGGATCTTAATCTAGTTTTGTTCTTACGGGCGCCCGACTGTTGTTGAGGTTCACTCCTCATAGAGAACTTTTGCAAGGGTTCTCAACACAAATACATAATAGTGATGTTTATGGATTGCCTTGTCCCAGGGTTGAATCAGTGGATTATGTAACCTGAGTCCAAAGTATATAACAAGCGTCTCAGCTCATTTAATGATGGAGCAGACATTACATTTTCTTGCAATAAAACACGGGACATGATTCATAACAATTATTATTTATATACATAATAAGTAGTACGTCACCCTAGACAAGGAGGGTACCTTCCAGATGAAATTCAGATTCCAATTAATGACTTTCGATATGATCTACATAGAACGACATGCTATGATCTTGTCGCGAGTACTTAAAACTCCAGATAAAGTGATATATTGTATTGTGTACCAGTGAATAAACCACCTTATCGCAACGTCATCTTTTATTCTGCGGCTTCCATCTCTCGACCTCAATAGAAATCATCAAATGGCAATCCTGCAAACTGCTTTGTGATGCGGAATCAGGCCAGCATCAAAAGGCATGTTGCGTGGAACAACGCGATTCTTCAAGTATGTAAGTATAGTTGAGGAAATGAGCAGTTCCCAATCTAAAAACGACGTAAGTCCGGGTTATATGGAAATCATAGCTTTTGCTGAGATAATGGTCATCCTTGTTATAGTGAGATAAGAATGATACAAGAAAAGGATACAAGCTGTTAGCCAAGAATAATTCAAACATGCAACAGGCCCATCAGAGAATGTTTAAATGTCAAGTTACACTGAGATTTGGAAGGACTAAGGAGCATTTCCGGATGAGGTCTAGGACATCAGCAATTCATCAACCCCACCAAAGACTTAGCGCAATGATTCAACGCTACCAAAGTCCCAAACCAGTAGGAAGTAACGACAGTTACGTTCACCATTTAATATTCAATTGTTTCAAAATTTTCTGAAGAAATGAATATTCAAATGTTTCGAAATTAAGATAATGAGAGATGGATTGTTCCACAAATTTGTGCTATGAGAAATAATTCATGTTCAATGTATTACTTTTATACTTATTATATGTAAACTCTTGGGAAATAGATCATATCAACACATTTGTTAACACTATTTCCTTCTTTACGTACGTTTCGGTTTCACGACCTTAATCAGAAGACGTTTGAAAATTAATTCATGAAATAAAGTACGGAATATCTTCAACTAATTGTTTTAATCACTTAGCGCCTTCATCGCATTAATTTCGAATAACAATGTCTACGTCGCAACAACCTACAAAATACGATCAATTGAAATTAATACATTAACGTCCAAATATATGAAGATGTATTAAAAAACTACACAAAGTAATTTTCCTATAGTTGAAGACATCATATCTCAGCGAGGAGGTAAAAATTCCAATGTGCTGAGGTACCCACAATTTCAAACATTAGTTTAAAATTTGTGATCAAATATAGCTTACTATACCAATAGTATTGATTTGTATCGGCTATCTACATAACCACACTTTGAACCATTATCAAGAAATACGTAGATATTTTCAGATGCTTAATTATATGTATTTGACTGTTTATTGGTTCTACTGGTTATATAATTAGCATAACGTTTTATGTGATGATTACGTATTGTGACATTAAACGATTGAATAGGTATGTTTTCATGAAGTATGGATCGTCTTTGCAAGCTTCTTCTATCAACACCTGCTTCTCGTGATGTGTCCATGATGTGTGAAATCTTATCCGATAAATATTGAGGACATTGCTTGCGTGGAGGTCGTGGACCATCGCAATCTTTATCGACATGTTCCTTACACTGCATATGACGGTATGGAGATTCGCGCATATGTTGCGAAACATCGTTCTAATTGAGAACCACCAAATCCAAATATTTTAGGATGTATTCCTTCGATAGAAAAGTTAAATCCTTATGTGTAAGTCCTTCCGTATGTTTATTGATCGCATCTATAAAATTTCCATAGATAAAATCGATGATTTTCCTCAAATTACTTTCATCGTCAGTTTCACATATGTATTGTATTAAGGTCGAAGCGAAAATTATGATGCGGGGTGGTGTGGTTGTTACTCTTTGAATATTCAAGTCTGACTATCTCCAGGATAAATATTTCATAATAATTGCTCTCATTAGCAAAACTATCAGCATTTTTATAATCAAACTGAAGTCATGATCAAAGCAATGTTTATTAAGAGCAGTGGAATTCTCTAAGTTTTTGTTTTCAGTGCTATACTTATAGCCATATATTCTTTTTTGTGAATATTGCTCAGAAATTTCTGTATAAATCCCATCGCAATCTGAACAAATTAATCCTAATACCGGGTGAGTTTCTTCACATTTAGGTACTAACGGTCTTAGATTTGAAATATATTTACCAATACTGCTAGTAGGTATCTTATAGAATGTGTAACAATTATATAACCATCAGATACCATATCTAATGATCAGCTAAGAGTAACTTTGCCACGCCCACTATTTATCTATTCTCCAAGGGGCAATACATTTCTAGTTGAATTTATCTCTTTGTCGTGACCCTTCTGACCTGTTTCTTGACGAGGAGTTAATAAACAGAATCTATCTACTAACTCGTTTGTGTTGTTTCCATACACTTAATCAGTCTTATGGTTATCAGTTGCTTTCATATAAATTCTACATAAAATGATGGGTGCGATGATTTTTTGTACTTTCTCATTTCACCACCGTCCACTGTATTTTCGTAGTGTCTTTTATGTACCTACGTTATTTTCCAGAATAATATCTCATAGGATTTTTCATCTTTTGTCGTGATATTTTGAGAATTCTTTCCTAAAAGTAACTCGAAAAGTTCCTTCGAACCTTTGTAGATTTTGTTTTTAACAACTACGTTAGTTCTATTGTGACGTACCTTGTTACTTTTGTGTCATAATTACTTACGACGACTTCAATACTCCTGCAATATCAGATCCGGATCCAATTGACTTTCATGTCGAATTCTCGGGCACCAGATTTTTTTGTTGAGGTTTACACGTCGTAGATTGCTTCCGCTTGGGCCCTCACCACAAAGAGCATCACAGTGTTATCTATGGATAGCCTCGTCCCAAAGTAGTATCAGTGAAGTAAGTAACCAGAGGTCAATAGGGCAGACTGAATATTATTAGATTTGCAGGCTTCAATTGCAATTGATACTTGGTCACTTTACTACTTAAATGATGTTGCAGAAAGTCATGCTGGACAAACACGGATCTTCTCAATAATAAGTTTATTTATAGCTCCAACATCGATATATATTTGACCCTCTATATAATAATAGTTTATTTCAACCCGAGGGAAGCACAAGGAATCTCAAAAATAATAATCGCAAAGAAAGGGGTCCAAGCAGGCTATTTCCTCATTGTAGCCTTGCATACACATAGTCATGTGAGTATTATTAAGAACGGCTATTCATACACTAATTATTAGCAAAATTGATTATTGTTCATGGGATACTCAAGCAGAGCAAGTGAAAGCAGGTTTTGAGTTGTAATGGTTCCTCCACCCTCGTAATATCAGTAATCTTTCGAGAACTCTCAACAATGGTGAATACTGAGATTCATTTACCCTGCACTTCTTTCGGAATAGCACGTGTAGATACTCGACAACGGTCTCACCGGTAACTATACGACAGTGCCAGGCACTTATATACTCCCCCACATAAATTTGGCAAATATAAATCTTAGTTCCGGGTAGTCACAGCGTGTTAGAATTATAATTACCTCGTCAGTAATATCACTTTACTTTCGGGTAGACACAGCGTGTACAGTGAAGATTACGACTCCCGAACTAACATCCTCCTTCAGAGCCTACTTCCGGGTAGTCACAGCCTTGCGGTGAACTATCTACGACGCACCCTCATTCTCAGGTAGACACAGAGTATATTGGTACATAGTACACTTTCACCATATTCCTTCAGAGCCTACTTCCGAGTAGTCACAGCGTGTAAACGCTGACTGAGGTCTATCTACGACACACCCTTATTTCTGGGTAGGCCCAGTGTATATTGGGTGTGTCGTGATTCTACTCCCACTCTAATCATTCACATCCTCTGACAATACAATTACTTAATAAATTCAATTTTAGGTTGATCGGTACAGAAAACAATTAATTTCATCGGGAGGTTATGGAAATCTGTACAAAATAAACTCATCAGGTACAATACAACAGCTACAACTACTTGAACAATATTTGATATTATAAGGCCGTACCGCAAGCAAAACAATGGAACTCAATATCCTAACTCAAATAGCAAAATCACTATCTACCCACTACTTCAATGACAACTGATGGATCACTTACTTTCGATTTTGATGGTATAAAAGGTTGTTATCACTCACTGACTCTAGCTGTCCAACTGGCTATAATGAATAATCATGAATTCAACGCTTGCGAAACGGTCTTTTATACCAATCGAGGTGCTGGTCAAGTCACCTACACCAGCTCCAGCTGAGCCCTATTTTGCTCATTTTCTCGTGCATGATGATTTTTATGCTTCGTTATCTTTTGTTGATCCGAAATATGCCCAGTTCTGAATTAAATCAAATATACGCGGTTTACAAATTGAAATGAATGCAAATCTAATCCTTATACTACACACATGACTATACCCAGTACTACCTATATTCCTATACAACAATATAATTATTCAAAACAATGAATTCTATATACTAATATAAACGAAATCTGAAATTTATGATCAATATACGTGTTTCCCATTAAATTATTATTCAACATTTTAAAACGACGATCATTTATATTATTGTCTTGGAAAATAGATAAGAACCCGTACTATTGTTTACCCCAACACAGAGCGCACATATTTTTGAATTGTTCGAAGGTCATGCATGTACCTTCATGATCATTAAAAATTTTCTTTAAATTCATGTCGTCGTGTTTGAACAAAACCAAAGCATTATCTCTTGTCAGATCTTTGGGATGTTTGGCGTATGTCAGACAAATATCATACTGAAATATTCACGTACTACGTCACTGTTACTGTTTGCAATCTCGATAAATATAGAAAGAATGCGGCTTCGCCTCGGACAGTGCTAATATGTCTTTAATGTTTGTGAAAGCATAATATTCGATATCAATCGGTTTCAAAAATTGTTCCAGATTCAAATATTTCTGTTGATAGAGCGATTCCAAATACAAATAGACATTTCCAAATTTCAACAATAACCGTTTTTGTCATTTCCTTTGTTCTGAGACATCATCCCGAACATTACTATCCTATAAAAGTGGGTAGCATAAATATCTATGTGCAGTTAGAATTTTCACGGATACGTTCAAGCAATAACAAAAATGAAATGCTGTCGAAGGAAACGGTTTAATAAATAGCGCTATAGATAATTTACCGTTCAAAATGAATATACCCGGGTTTGATGATTGTGGGCCCTCGACGAAACTACAAGAATGTCTTGCGAGAGGCAACGGAGGCATCAACCAGCTGGATAATTCATGCATACAATACGATATAAAATATGCTCGGGAGAAAAATCTGAAATGTTGACGTGAAGCCGATGAAACACCAGCAAACAGAGGTCTAGTAAGATCTCATTCTAAAAATGTCGAATTATGTTAAAGTGAAACTAGGAAGGGATATGTCGGTGATGATTGTATCAAGCTCATGAAGATAGGAACACCGAAAACAACAGGAAAATATAGAAATGCTATATCGAAAAATTCAATAATAAATGATATTAGACCGCTCAAGAGGAAACTTAATGATGATGAAGAAGGTATTGCAGTTCATTCCAAACGTATGAAAAACAATAATAATGATAATAATAATGAAGAAATAGCTTCAACCAGTATAAGGTTCGAGCTTATTGCTAGAAAAAGAAAAATATATCCTATGGATAATGAAGATGATGTTAGAAAGATGAAACTTGAATAAGTAAATAAACGTTACCTTACGTTTATGACGACAACAACGAATTTAATGATGATTCGGATTAAAAACTGAAAACATTTTGAGAAAAGTCTAGTTCGAGAACTATTTTCAAACCGTTATCATCTTCAAAATGGCTTCAAATGAACATTCTAATAAATGTAGGAAGAATATCAGAAAAATATGAGGGAAGCGATTGGATATATCAAAATGAATGTAATTCAACAGAATCCAAAAAATTTGAATGTGTTTCGAACGGTATTGACATCGGAGGAAACGCTTGGAAAACATATTCGAGATGAAAGCGATATATAGAGCGGTGTAGTGGCAACTGTTACCAAAGACGATTCAGATTCGTGAAAAATTCAGAAGAATCGCGATGACACAACAAAAAATTATTGTATATGAAGCCGTACAAGAAGGGACTGATTTTCTTCTAAAACCTGCCCTAGAGACGATCAATTACCGATAACATACCCTAAAAACGTTCTTTGACAAATATCGATTTATCGATTTTAGATATGGCGGTGATAAAGTTGGAAATTCCTGATTTGAGGGGAGTATTTATGAGAAGCGATTTACTTGATTCATCCTTATGTATTTTACACAAGAACGAATTGGCCATAATCAATTCGGAAGATAACGATATATCGCGATCGCATTGGACGAGTTGTAAGACAATTGATCGACGAATAATATATTTTGATAGCTATGGAAATCTCAGGCCACCGGAAGAAGCTACAAGTTATTTCAATCCAAACGGACTTTGTGATATTTTTTAAGTTCACGATGCCCTTATGATAACTTCAATTGTGACCATTTATATTTATCATTACTATACAATAAATATTTATAATCTAATTTTGAAGTATTATTAATCCAGAGTTTTTCGGTCTGCAAACATGTCTCATACGTTTACGTTATCAGAGTGCGATTCTAAACTCACCGCTAGAATCTATACGCCATAATTGCTCAAGGGGAATAACCCTTACGTATTGAGTCGATTTTGTCCCATACAGTTCAATACCGAACGTAGATTCTTCCAATGATAGGTTTTACTACGACGGTGAAAACAGTTTAATCGAACTAGCTGAAGGTACACGCGGAATCAACGATATTTTCAAGTATATACATGACAATTTACGTGCGGAGAAAAGAAAAAAATTGAAATGTACTAAAGAGATATATTTCGATAAACTGAACAGTCTGGGGAAATTATTAGGTTTAAAAGAAAAGAAACTGTTCTGACAGAAAAGACCAGAATCTGATTTTCTACTCAATATATCTAAGGTCAAACTATATACATCGAATGTGATCTGTAAACCAATTCTTATAACAACGATAAGCTTCTTGGATAGTAGACTTCCGCGGACAGCTAATCTTGAAAAATCTTGTCTATCTGAAACTGGTTCTACTGGTTTCTGTAGCCGTATTTATTGTAGGAAAAATCCTTCACGCTACATAGTTCACTGCCTTTGTTCCGGTGGTTAACTTCGTTCCGGCACCTGACCCTGCCGTTGTGCGATCATGTGCGAAGTGGAATTTTCGAGGATGGGTTTCCAAATGTTGGGAAGGTAATATCCTGAGTCACGGTTCAGATTGTTTGGATGTTTTTGGATTTCTATAGCTTCAAGAATTTTTCGCTGATAGAAGTTTGGGGCTCGGACTAGGATTTTAGTATCTTCAAAAAGGATTTGATGATTTGTGTTAAACTTGTGTTCCGCAAGTGCAGATCTACTAGTGTCACGAAGTCTTGTACATCGCTCATGTTCTTTCACACGAGTAGCTACTGTACGACCTGTTTCACCAATGTAGACCTTACCGCAAGAACAGGGAATACTATAAACACCTTCTGAGTGGAGAGGAGGAAGGGGATCTTCAATAGGTTTGTAAAACTGAGATAATTTTGGAAGTGTGGAAAAACGGGTGGAAATATTATGTTTTTTGAGGATTTTGGAAATTCGATCTGTTATATTTTGAATATATGGAAGATAGGCCGTGGATAAAGCAGGTGGGAGGGTTTCTGGCTCAGGTCGATTTGGAATTTTAGGTGAAGTGTATTTCTTTATGGCTTTTTGAATGTTGTAATGGGAGAAATTATTTGATAATAAGGCAGATGATAGATGTTTCAATTCTGATTCTAAAGATTGAGGCTGAGATAGGTTGACAGCTCTGTGGACCAGGGAGTTTATGACAGATTGCTTTTGGGCAGGGTGGTGGTGGGAAAGACCATTGAGGTATCTATCGGTATGGGTGGGTTTCCGATACACAGAATGTCCTAAAGTACCGTCAGTCTGTCGACTAACCAATACATCTAGGATCGGGAGTGAACCTTGCGATTCGACTTTCATGGTGAAACGGATATTGGGATGTAATGAATTCAAATGATTGAGGAAGGGAACAAGCGAAAAGCTGGAAGTCGAATAGCAAGGTTCACTCCCGTTCCTAGATGTATTGGTTAGTCGACAGACTGACGGTACTTTAGGACATTCTGTGTATCGGAAACCCACCCATACCGATAGATACCTCAATGGGCTTTCCCACCACCACCCTGCCCAAAAGCAATCTGTCATAAACTCCCTGGTCCACAGAGCTGTCAACCTATCTCAGCCTCAATCTTTAGAATCAGAATTGAAACATCTATCATCTGCCTTATTATCAAATAATTTCTCCCATTACAACATTCAAAAAGCCATGAAGAAATACACTTCACCTAAAATTCCAAATCGACCTGAGCCAGAAACCCTCCCACCTGCTTTATCCACGGCCTATCTTCCATATATTCAAAATATAACAGATCGAATTTCCAAAATCCTCAAAAAACATAATATTTCTACCCGTTTTTCCACACTTCCAAAATTATCTCAGTTTTACAAACCTATTAAAGATCCCCTTCCTCCTCTCCACTCAGAAGGTGTTTATAGTATTCCCTGTTCTTGCGGTAAGGTCTACATTGGTGAAACAGGTCGTACAGTAGCTACTCGTGTGAAAGAACATGAGCGATGTACAAGACTTCGTGACACTAGTAGATCTGCACTTGCGGAACACAAGTTTAACACAAATCATCAAATCCTTTTTGAAGATACTAAAATCCTAGTCCGAGCCCCAAACTTCTATCAGCGAAAAATTCTTGAAGCTATAGAAATCCAAAAACATCCAAACAATCTGAACCGTGACTCAGGATATTACCTTCCCAACATTTGGAAACCCATCCTCGAAAATTCCACTTCGCACATGATCGCACAACGGCAGGGTCAGGTGCCGGAACGAAGTTAACCACCGGAACAAAGGCAGTGAACTATGTAGCGTGAAGGATTTTTCCTACAATAAATACGGCTACAGAAACCAGTAGAACCAGTTTCAGTTCAAGCCTCAAGCCTGCCCTGAAGATGCCACCTGTAATGGTTGGCGAAACGTCGGCATCAAGTCGAGCTATTGTGACGCGGAATCCATCCGGAAGACAAGATTTTTCAACGATAAGCTTCGACATAAATTGCGTACATTATTTTCTACCGCCCCGCCAGGGTATAAGATAGTAAAAATTCATCTTAATGTTATTTATATACCAATTTATGTATCGTACTACGTACTAGTATTTGTATTCACAGAGATGTAGGGAAAAAAGGGAAGGGTCTTTGTCTATACTGTTAACGGTTTAAAGTTAGTAGAGTTCATAATATTAGTTTTTACCTAAAGATAATACCTACGTTTATATAGGCGATTCAGGCAACTTCCCTTTTCTAGCTACATCTGTGAATATAAATACTAGTAACTGACAGTTTCTACAAAAATAAAAAATAATCACTATTATTCACTATAAGTACTGTTAAAGTAGGTTCTCAGTACTTTAATAGTATTTTTAATGGATAAGGGCGATTATTTCTTGTTTATAATGTCATAGTTCATCCACAGTGTGAACTAGTATAGTTTAACAGTTTCTATTTAGTTGTCTCTCTGAGGATGCTAGCTTAGTACAATGTATATATGTAACGAAATGGAACTTACAATCACGGATCAAGAGGGTAGTTTGATCTATGTTAGAAAGGAAGTGGTTATCGTGAGACTGCATTTGAAAGAAACAACAACAATGAATTTTAATACTTCAAATAGTTAAAGAATAGGTGTTTGGAAACCATTGATAAATTGTATATAGAAATTGTTAATTTAACGAGGAAAAGAAAGGCGGAAGCTGCTTCGGGAAGCAAAGATGTAAACGAAATTACAGAGCAACTGGTAGATAAGATATCGCGATTCGATTATAGAATAGCAGTCGAGCTTTTACCACAGTTTGACAGTGAAGATCATACAACAGAGCAACACATCAACGCTATCGAATTTTACGTACGACTCAAGCTGCGGACAAACAATTGCTGATCGATTTTGTATTATCCACCAGCGCTCAAATTAACGGAGAATACTGTTGTAGCGACTTTGATTCGCAATGTGCATACATATTACATATCTGAGGGAGACACCGCTTTGAAAGAAAAGTTGTCAATAATAAAACAAGGATCCAGGGCAGTTGAAGAATTTGGAAAAGGCGTACAATAACTATTCCGCTACTTGACAATATCTCAGGTCAATGATGATGACAATGCATACTCAATATTGCAGCCATTCAATGTAAAACTGTAGTAAGGACAATTACGGCAAGATTGGAGAATCAGTCCTTGAGGATAATTGTAGCCGCAAAAAGGCCAACAAGACAATGAAAGACAACTGATGAAACCGCCATCGGTTATAGCCAGAACAACAATAATGGTAATATAGAGTATGATCCTCAAACAGGAGAGACTTGAGAAATAATTATAGAGACCGTTTCAATCGAGGAAATTATTATAATCAAAATTACGGGTATAACTACAACCAGAACTATGAAGACAATTATGAGAGACATGTGGCAAGGTAAACTATTCCTATGGAATCTTTCATATCCATACTTGGGATGGCCACCAACAGCACCCTCTCATGAGATGATCAAGTGAGGTCCATTGCGAAAATCACTTTACAAGAACTTCGTTTTCTATTCTGTGCCAAACTTTACATCCCAGAGGCTCCTCATAAGCTTCAAGGCCCAGATTCAACCTTGTCCTGCAGTACTGTTCACATGTTTGTAGTTTCGCTCCCAAACATAGGCTGAAGCTCTTGCTTTCTGTTCGGAAGAGATTCGTTCCAAGAGCGATTCGTCTGATTGATGATGTCACATTCACGAGTACAATGACCTTTCTAGAACATCGTAGAAGTTTGGGAGCTCAACATTTTAGTAATAGGAGATATGTTAGTAGCGTAATAGTAGTTATCAGGGATATGAATCTATAAATTTGAAAACGCATGAACAAGTGTTTAATGAACAGAATTTTTGAATCAAGTGTTGTGGCTTAATAGACTTTGAACTCAGTACGTTAAATTTATTCCGCCTAGGTGGGAAATAATTCAGTATGTGAAGACATGTTTCAACATTGATTTTGTAGTGGCCGCGAGAGAATCATGTGAGGGAGTTTTTCTGTCAGAATTGATTGTAAAACAATAAAAGGGAAGATCCCAGTGAAGATTTTGAGTGCAAAAATGATTCAGAAAGTTTCGAAAAATGTATTCCAGAAATCCTAATGAGTTCCTATGATTGTTTTGAGTTTGAACTAGCAGATGAAAATGTTGCACATGTGGGGAGGATGTTTGCGGTTTACCAGGAGATAAGCTGAAATCTACAGGTCAAGGTTGATAAGAGATGATTTAAACTTGAAGATAAGCCAGTTTATTAAACGCAATATTGTTTACTGCACACACAAAAAGCGGAACTATAGAACTAATAGAATAAAATGAATTAGAAGCATATCTATGGTTTCGGCGTTTAGGTAGTGTAAATTCATAATACTTCGGAAGTTGGAGAATAAAACACAAATTTTACAATTGACAATTGACTATTAGTCTAATTGAAGATCTTTTAATCCGCAATGATACTTTACCGGCAATAACACAGGAAATATTAAGTTTAATCTCACTTTGCATAGATCAAAATTATTCCACAATTAACGATAAATATTACAAACAGAACACCGGACTCCTCATGAGTTCGCCATTATCTCTGTTGCTAGCCGAAATTTTTATGAATTACTTGGAAACTAAGATTTTAAATTCCAATTTTCAGCACATGTTTGTATATTGGTATCGCTATGTTGACGACGTAATCGCTTGCTTTACAGGCAGTAACCGTCAAATAAATTCTTTCCTCACCTAGATTAACAACTTACACCCAAATATAGAATTCACATTAGAGATGGAAAACAACAAGTCCTTAAACTTTTTAGATCTGACCATTTCACATACAAATAATTACTTTTCTTCCGCTATTCATCACAAACCCACCCACACAGATACCACAATACACAACACTTCTTTACATCCACAATCACACAAGCTAGCAGCATATAATTGTATGATACATACATTAATTATTGTCCCATTAAGTAAAGATAATTTCCATTTGGAATTAAACAGAATCATAGATATTGCCAAAAATAACGGTTATAATGTCAAGAAAATTAATAAAAATCGAAAATAAACTCAATAAAAAAGCCTTAAACCTAATTTATCCGCAGATTAATAATAATACAAAATCAAATTTCACATGTCTAACATATTTAGGTAAGCATTCACTTAAAATATCTCAATTCCTTGAAAAACAACAAATAACCTATGCTCGGATATCAATAATTCGAAATCTGAAAAAGATAAATTAAAGAAATCAGGAGTTTACAGACTGAGATGTGATGATTGTAGTGCTTTGTACATAGGACAAACTGGACGCATTCAGGAAAAAGGACATAAACTTAATATACTAGAATCCATAGAAATATTGAAACACTCAAAAAACAATAATAATGTAATATTAAATGATCAAACCGATACATATAATTCACCGCTTGTTAACAATTTTGTAAACACACTCCCACCATTTCCCACAACCATCCCTCAATTGGTACCACATTCTGATCCCTGATATTTAAGGACATACTTTCAGAGTTAGCTTTGGTTGATAACTTCTTGCTTTGAAAATGCCACAGTGTGGTGAAACAATTTGTCAGCATTTTTAAATTAAATGTTAGAAGTTTTGTGTAAAATTTGAGTTTCATTCTCCAACTTCCGGAGTATGATGAATTAGACGCAATTGTAGGAATATTAGGATTTGATATTTGAGAAACTTCTCAAATTTGGTCAATTAATTCACTAATGTCAGTTTTATCGGAAGATACTTAGGCAACTCGCTTAGTTGGTTAAAGTTTTCTCTCCAACAATTTCCTTCAATAACTCGGTATTAACTGCTGAAGAAGTTTCAGTCAAAGTTTCTATTTCTATCCCCCTAAAAACTGCAGAGGGTTTTTCATCTCCATCATTGACGCCGAGAAAAAGCTTAAAACTTCTTGAAAGATGGTGTAAAACAGTACCTAGACTATTTTGAACCGGGTCAAAACAACAGTCATAATCTAATCTAATCTAATTACTCCATAATTGAAACATCTGTGCAAATGAAATCATTGGGAATTGGAAAATGGATACGGGTCATCATTTTGACTTCAACATCAACAATTGTTCTGATTTCTCCCATATAAATATCAAATCAAGAATTTCCTCGTTTGCTCCTTCGTTATCTCGTGTGTATTTCGATATCAATACTTAGTGAACCGTTAACTAAATTGCAACACCTCTTTGCTCTATTGATAGCTTGTATATTTTTCGAATTGTTGTATTATAAGATTCTCCCTGATTATTCCGTTCTGGTGCTAAAAGACGATAAATGAATTGAAATAACTATTTTTTTGGAGAGCATCCATTGAGAACGAACTCTCACACAGTATTACAGCACAAAGTCTTATCGAATATTCAACACTTCAGATACCCGTACATACCTAAGAATATTCAGGTTGTGGTGGTACGTTTTGAATTTTGGGTCGAAAATTTTATAAATTCTGCGTATTGCATGATTCCTGTTTTTTTGAATAATAGGTGATATTTATTTTCAGATGATAGAGATCAAAAGAAAAGTCAAAAAGTATTGGCGGAACTAGAGAATATCGACGATGAATGTGACCAAAACAATATTGCTTTTGTGAAAATCGACGATGATCAAGAAGCTAAAGTATACGGAATAGATAATATACCTAGTTTGGTATATTTTGAAAAAAAAATTCCACATTTGTACGAAGGTGACTTGCTGAAAGAGGAAGAATTGCTTGGCTGGCTGCTACATCAGAAGCGACATAGCGAAATTCCAGATATAACGAACGAAATGATGGATCGCTTGATAGATTCCACACAATATTTAGCCGTTTTGTTCTGTAAGTATAATTTTCATATAATATTTGGATGGTATGATATATATTCTGCTTCCGAATAATCATTAAAATAGGTACTAAGTATCTATCTAATTGTGGTACTTTTTCTCGATAGATAAGGGTGTGTATAGTTGCTAGTGTCAATACATCTCTATCACAAGTTTCAATTTGTTGAGCTCTTTTGCAACAATGTAAATCCAAATACCAGCAGATTCTTGCTATTTACTTCTGCTAAGATCATGAGCTCAACAAATGTAAAATGAAATTCTTAATAGAATCACAATGCAATATCAGAATACTATTGGTTTTACTCTACACCAAGAGCAAGCGAAATATAAATAGTTGATCCCATTTCTTAGTTCAACGAAAAAGCAATTGCTAGCAAAAGTACGATATTCCAGGCACTGTTGTAGCTCCGATAATTTGATAGTTTGATAATAAATCTAATTCAACAACGTTTATTTTTTGTTGCATTGGGCAATATGAACTATAATAATATACGATTAATGTTATATCCAAAACAATACAAATTAAATCGAACAAGATTTTGTTTTGATTGTATTCAGAAGATACAGTCCACTTAAATCAGCGACACAAGGCTTTACAGGCACCATGTAAGGTGAGTCTGGGAGAGATGGTCATGTTTTTTATTTTTGTCATAATTTGTTCATTGTTCACTTATATGAACAATAACTGAAACATAAGTTTGAATATATCAAGTATTTACTCCAAAGATGCAAAGTTAAATAGCTGTATCTTTGAATAATAAAAAGATAAATATCATTGGAGGAGGTATATAACACTCATAGAGCCTGGGGTGTGATGGACTAAACACGTGAGAGAGATGAGTTAATAGAAGAAAATGGTGAACAAAAGGTAGAATAATGGAGAAACACTTCTTGAACATTTGGAATAAATATGAACCTTGAATTTGAAAAAATGTTTACAATAACTATTCTAATATTTTTTGTAAAGCTGTGTCTAAGTTTTCACATCTTAAATGTACTGTAATGATTTAATGGGAAACACGTAGATCAGTTTCGACTTTTAGATTCCGTTTACATAAGTATTCCAAATTGATAATTCCGAATAATAATATTGTTGTATAGGCAGATAGATAGTACCGGGCATCGACATCCGTGTAGTTTAAGTGTCAGATTTGCGTACGGTTTCATTCATAAGTCGCGTATATTTTGATTTCATCCATGAACGTGCATATTTCGTGTCAACAAAAGATATAGGAACAGATGTAACCATAAAAACGGCACAAAATCGAGAAACTGGTGAACCATCATGAGCGCGAAAGGAGCAAAAAAAAGCTCGGCTGGAGCTGATGTTGTTGACCTGACCAGAACCTCGATCAGTAAAACAGAACGCCTAACAAGCGTTGAATTAATTATTGTCAGTGAGACAGTGCGCCCTTGTTATAAGAGTTATAATTGCCAAATTTATGTGTGAGTAGTAGGTATATAAGCGTCTGGCACTGTCGTACAATTACCGGTGAGACCGTCCCCGAGAAATTACGCGTAATAACCTGAAAGGAGTGCAGGATACAAGAATCTCAGTATTATTTTATTAAAAGTGCCCTAAAAAATTACTGATATTACGCGTGCACAGTGAAGGTATTGCGGAGGTTCCATTACATTTCAAGACCTGCTTTCACTTGCTCTGCTCGAGTATACCATGCACGATAATTAATTTTGCTAATAATCAGTGCATGAATAGCCGTTTTAAGAATACTCACATGACTATTTGTTGATAAGGCTATAATAAGGAGATAAGCCTGTTTGGACCGTTTTCGTAATAATTATTGCTCCTGAGATTCCTTGTGCCTCCCCCGGTCGGGATAAATCATTATCATACAGAAAAAAAGAAATATCAATGTATGTTCAAGCTATAAATGAATTATTGGTAAGTTCCGTGTTTATCTAAAATGACTTTATGTAACAGTAATTAAGTAGTGAAGGAGTATTAATTGCAATTATAGCCTGCAATTTTAATACTACTCAGTCTGCCCTATTAATTCTTGGTTACTTACTTCACTGGGACTAACCTGGGACAAGGCTATCCGTAGATAGCACAGTGATACGCTTTGTAGTAAGGGCCATAGCAGATGCCCTTAACGAGGAGTGAACCTTGACAAAAATCTGGCGCTCGAGAAACTAGCATAAAACTCAATCGGATTCAGATCTGTTAGAGTTGAAGGAGTATTGAAGCCGTAGAAAATAATTATCGCCAAAAGTAGCAAGGAACGTCACAGTGCCAAACATGTACATTAAACCCAGTCTTGAATGTTTGTACGTTCCACCATAGCGACAGATTCGCTTCCCATCTTCTTCAGCATACATCTTCATGTTCGGACATGAATAATATTGCTTTGTTGAACATTTGTTTTTTTTTCTCTCATTTTTTGGAGATCTTAAGTGAAAGCAGTGTGACCTTGTTGATTTATCCTAACTTCAGATAATATTGCTTCGGAAATATCAGTAAGAACGGTGAAACGCGCTGGATGTGCATAAAAATAGCATACCATCGGAAAGTTATCTCACATGGACTATACACAAGATACTTCTCAGCGACCAAGAAAATTAGTACATTCTCTATCGACCAATACTAAACAAGTGGAGACAACTTAATATGAGGATTGCATAAAACGTTACAAAATATGTATTATTCCAAAAGAAAAATGTTGCCGCTTCGGCCCGTTCAGTTGAAGAGGTACATTTAAGTTTACAAACACCATCACCAAAAACTTCAAAAAATTTGAACTATTTACTGGTAATGTGCTGATGGCACACTACTGTCCTAAAGGTATCTCAAATTTATTTACTATCTACGGTTATTTTAACAATAATTATGTGCCAATGGTATTTTGTATGTTAAAATATAATTTATAGAAACGTACACTAAATGCCCAAATATATTTGAAAAAAGGAATAATCATTGATTTTGAAAACAGTATTCACCTTGCTCAGGCATAATGGAGTAAGATTCAAATTTGGGCTGAAGTAATGATTACCAAAATCGAAAATGGTAAATGATTACACTGTGGGATGATGTTTTTGGACAGTGAACAAGTTAGCGACTTTTTTGTATCCGACTTACTAACTTTTCAGTCATGTCATCACAGTGTGATGAAATTTCAGATTATCTTATTGATAATAATTATGTAACGAAGAATCGTTATTTCCACTTTTTGAATGGGGCTCTTCTGTAGACCTCAACAATACTATGAATGCTTGTGAGTTTTTCCATAACCATCTCAATAGTTTCATTCTCCGCATCCAAATAATCATAATTTAAATGTATTATTACAGATGTAATGTGACATTTATATATAAATTAATACCTTAAGTTTTCCTAGAAAAACAGAAAAATTAAAATCAATACGTTAGCAGGAACTTTAATCAAATAAACTAATGTCTTTATCTGTGTTGATTACTTATCAACACAAAATTAAAGACATTGGTTCTCTTCAATATTTGAAATCTCTCGCTTGGGTCTATGCCGCTAATATTAATTAGAACAATTTATTATTTGGTATATATAAATGTATTGTTTGCACTCATCATGATTATAAATTAAGCCAACTTAATTCTTGAGTCATTTTAAGTGTGGTTGAATTCATACATGGCTTAAATAAATCCATAACGATTCATTCTGGCCCAATTCAAATGTCATTGAAGTAGTACCATCCAAATATTTGACCCAATTCAAAGGTGTCTTCAGAGAATTACCTGATTTTGGGTCTAGTTCATATCCGCCCACTCTAATGATCCGTTCATATCTATCGTTCGAATCATTTTTGCTCTATGTCTAAGTGAAACAGTGTTAATAACCATCACAAGAAGTGTGAAAAAAGTCTGTATTCCGCTTAATCTCTAAAGTAAATTCCTTAATATTATTGTTTTTGGAATATTAATTTTCTTTCAAAAAATTACCATTATGATTGAATGAAGTAACAACGAGAAATGAGTATAACAAAGTAGCTGTTCTTTCATTTGATCAATTTTCTCCGATATAGAGTACCTACACATGTGTAGGTCAATATATCATCAATATATCAAATCGTTAAATCACATTTTTAATTTGGCAAAGATTGAACTTGATATTTAAGAGGAACAAGAAAGAGTGTTTAGTGGCCGGAGTTCTTGGATCTGACACATCTCTTATTTCATTATTGTATCGTCTTAAAAAATGTTCTTCTTTTACAGATGATAAGGATGACAAACAGGATATTCGAGTTCTGAACGAATTAGAAAATATAGATGACGAACTAAATACCGAAGGAATCGTAATTGTTCGAATTGATAACGACGTCGAAGCAAAAGAATATGGAATCGATCATCTCCCTACTCTGGTTTACTTCGAAGATAAGATTCCGTCGATATATGAAGGTGATTTGATGAACGAAAATGAAGTTCTCGATTGGCTCATAGAGCAAAAGCAAACAGCCACAATCGAAGAAGTGACAGACGAGATCATAGAAGACCTCATCCAGGAGCACGAATACGTGGTGGTCTACTTCAGCGGCAAATGCGAAGAGGGCGAAAAATGCGACAACATCTTGGATGAACTGGAAAACATCGACGACGAGTTAGACGAGACAGGCATCATATTCGTGACAACAGAAGATTTGGGTTTTGCAAAAAAGAACAACATAAAAAGTTTCCCCAAATTAGTTTTCTTTAGAAATAAGGAACCGTTGATTTATTCAGGAGATGTTGAGGATGAGGATGAAGTATTAGCTTGGCTAACCGATGAAAACACTTTGGAAATACCGGATCGAATAGAAGAAGTTAATACGAAAATGTTAGACAAGATATTATCAGAAAACGAACATGTGGTAGTCTACTTTTGTGAGTATTATTTTAAAAGCTACACAGCAATGTATCAAATTGACGAATCCCAAAAATGTTTCACTATTCAACCGCTCTTTGATGAAGATAGAGATCTGAAGGCTGTTTATGATGTAATCATAAGCAAATTGTTATCAAATATCAGTATTTTCAAAAAATAATATTCATATTCTTAACTGATGATATGAAAAAAACAATCAATCAATTCCAACTTCAAGCCTAATTCCATAGAATGGCCCAATTTATTGAAGGTTCACAGTGAAAGTTCATGTTTACTATGATATGGATATTTTCACATTTGTATGCAATTTTCACCCAATATGCTTATCAAGTACTGACTTTGGAAATACAGATCTTTCTTAATCTCAAAAAATATGTATAGAACAAGATGGTTTGGAAATAGAAGCCACACTGCTTTTTTACTGTTCCATGAAATGCCCTATTATAGGTATTAATAGGCCAAGAGCTAGTGAATGTTATTGGTACCAATTGATACTTCCTTCAGTGTACGTAGTATGATGGAAGTATTGTACACGGAACAATAAAATGTGTCCCATATTTCAGTTGAAATATCAGTTTTGAGAATTTCCTAATCCATTGAAACTATCTTTGAAGATGATGTCTGTGTGTACGTGCGTTACAACTGTGGAGGCGATTGCATCGTTTCCGTTGGCTGTACGAATTTTGGAATTCAATTCTAATTCAAAATTTGCTTTAAATTCATCAAAAATTTGGTATTTTTCCCAATCTTCAGTTCTTCTAATGGAATATGCAACACTTCTCGTTCATCATAACAAACTTGTTTTTCTGGTTATGAATATATATCCACAATCAGATTTAACTTGCAGTCATGTGCGAAATTAATATTATCATATTTTAAAAATGTTGTTTGTCGTCAAAAAGATAATCTCAAACTCTATAGGTCATAGAGCATAATTACTCTTCAATAAGTTTACATTGAATTAATTCCTCTGTGGTATCATAAGAGTAAGGTTTACATAGTCCTTTATTCAGATGCTTTTGACAGATTACCTGACAAGAAAATAATATTATAATACATAGAGTATAAAACATACATTTTTAAGACAATGACATTGACTACAAGATTATCAGATTCCTATTTCAAAATTCTTATCCGCTCTTCATAAATGATATAGGGCCATCATTCGCAAAGGTATGGAGGGAGAGGAGATTACTCTCATCAGATCATTGATTCGAAATAGAAATGAAGTAGACGACTAAGCTGTGGCGGCAAAACACATGGGAAATTTCTCAAGAAGATCTTGGTGCCAGACTCGGTCAAATGCTTCAGATTATCCGATTCTATAGCTGAAGATTCACTTTTTTCCAAATAAGTGCCTGTTCTTATTATCTTGTATTACGTAGACAAGCAGAATTTCTGTTGGTCCCTGATGACGAAAGCCGCATTTTCGGTTGTACACAATTTTATAGCTCTCTAGAAATGGATAAACTTGAGTTTGATCGCTTTCTTCATTACTTCAGAGGTCGCTGATTGTAGTACAATGGGTCTATGATCAATAGTTGCAGAAGGTTATCTTTCTATTTTTGAGATTGGTTTTGGAGTCTTTCTCTCTTCCAGTTGAAAGGAAACACGCCAAGTTTGTATGAAAAGGTGAACAAGCTGCAATGAACTATTGTCAATTCTGAAACACATTTATGGAGAACATTAGACAAAATTTCATCTGGTCCATAGGCTGTTTGATAGTGGCATAATGCACCTAATTGTGCATTGGCGAAAGATAATTTCAGGCAAATGGCTATCAATGGTAGCGATCATAAAAAAATTTCGCTTTCTTGTTTCCCAATAAACAAATGATCTCATTATCAATTCCTTTTCCGTAAATAACAAAGGTCATATTTTTGTAGATAAAGAAGGTGACAAAAAATCTCAGAAAATCCTTCAAGAGTTAGAAAATATCGACGATGAATGCGAGGATAAGGACATCGACTTTGTCAAGATATCTGACGACGGAATACAGAAAGAATACGATTTGGCAAATCTTCCAGCTCTAGCATTTTATCGTCATCGGTTTAGGGATATCTACATAGGCGATCTGATGCATGAAGAAGCTATTTTAGAATGGGTTTTAGACTTAAGAGACTCTGCACCAGACGTCATTGAGAGTGTAGATCGGAAAACTCTGCAGGTAAATTAGATTTTTCACAAATTTTCAACCAAGTTCTTGATAGAGTTTCCTAGATTCATAAAATATGTAGAACAATGTCACAAATAATGTTTCGAAACCTTGCTGTAGGAGATTTAGATGTTTTTTGTAATGTACGGCAGCATCAATATTAGTCGTATCAACATAAAAATGTTTGTGTATCAGTAATTGTTATTGAGACATCAACTATTGAAATGCTAAAATATTCGGAAAAACTGAATCTCGGAAAATATTAATTATCTTCAAACTTTAACAAAATGACCACAAAATTTATCGCAGAATCAAAAAATTTGGGTCTATTTGAAATAATAAACTCAAGTTGAACTAGATTATGAAATCTAATTCTCACCATAACTTTTTCTTGAATTTTAATTTTTGCCAATTAGGCAAATTGAGATGAGAATTTAATTATATAATTTTTACATAAATTGTTTTTCTTTATATATGATAGTAGTTTACCTCCATACGTTACACCTTGAATTTTATTATTATTTGATTGACACATGCTGTAAATGACTTGTTTAAAATGATTGGTGAATTATTTACATTCTACATTAAACAATGTAGCTATCAAAATAGATCTTATAGCTCGAAGGAATAAAATCCATATAGCTAGCTCTATTCTGGTTCAAGCTTAATCAATAGAACTACAATTCACACGAATTAAGTCGCACCCAAATCGAATATAAATCACCTCAATTTGTTTCATCTTAACTCTTCATCGGGAATACTAGGAGTGATTCATTAATTCCACATTCCTAACCAGAAATGATATTTTCTAAATGTAATTAGAAGAATGTTTGCTGTTTGTATAGAAAATCTATATTGAATCAATAATGAAACATCAGTAGTTACCTAACCTCGAATAACAACATATTCCAATACCTGCATCAAAGTTATAATAATCTTCAGTCCAATAGTAATCACATTTGAATAAATCATTCAGAAAACTTCTACCACAAACTTCAGTGAATGATTTCAATTATAAAATTATATTTAATGAGATTGATAACAAAAATAAGTACTTTAATTGTTGGGAATTTTTTTAATCTGATACTCGAATCAAATAAAGATGAAATAAAACTCAAATATTGAAGTTCAACAACTATATATTAATAATTGTTTCACCGTCCAGTGGCATCCTCAAAATGAGAGTTATCATACTGAGTGTGACTCAATATGGTTAAAGAATAATAATTGTCAGTGCTTTGTTGTCTAAAAGTGAATTTCACAATTCGATAGAGGGTCTTGCATATCAAATTTGAATGTGATGTGAGAATTCACGAAGCCGAGAAATTTTAATGAATCTACTCTCCAAATTTTCCATAAATACAAGTATAATTAGATGGTTCACGACTGTGGATTTATTACATCGAAAATGATATGTATCGAATATTTCCAAATTAACAAATACCGAGTATAATTGTTTAGAGCTCCTTTAAATATTTTCTCGAGTATTGACATAATATTGATATAAACAGAAATTTGTTGATGATACTCACAAATTGGGATTTCCTTCATACATGAAGCATTATTTCATACGAATGCCGACAAGGTACCTACCATGAGAAAGTACCGAAATATGGGAAGAGAAAAAGATGATAACCAACGGACTGATAAATTTTATAATGGGAAAGAATAAGTTGTTCAAACTGCATTTGAAATTTTCAGTGGACGAAAATAGAAGCAACAACTACTTACATTTCCTAACAACAAAACTTCTGCAAAGATTACACAATACACATAAGTCTGGAAACATCTGGGAACTGGTAGATGAGATGATATTTAATCCATATTGCATAAAAAATTCAAAAAGTACAACACATTTTGTGTAAGGTTTTGAAGAGACCTTTTGTGTCTAATGATCAAAACTAGCTCACTAAAAAATTTTACACTGAGGGCTCGTAGTGATACTTGTCCTTAGATTGATGATTGATCGGATTACCCAGAGCGCCAATTATTTTAGCCAAAAAAATAAGATAGACTCCTCAATCAAGGATTTTTGGCACTCGAAGTTTGAATCCTGTACAGCAAATGCACTACTGACAGTAGTGGACGGTAGTGACGAGGATGTTCGTCAAACAATTGATGCTATTGAATTGTATAGCGATATTTTAGATGGCACTGGCAAAATATTTTTGAATACTTATAATTTAGAAATATGTTCATCACCGGTAGCTGAATTGAGAATTAAAAAATAGTTTGATCCAATAAACGCTCTAATTCAGGATATTAAAATCCACTTGTTCAAAATAAAATCGCAATCAGCATTAATCAAAGAATTTCATAAAGCAAGGCAAGGTAATAAAACGATAATCAAATATGCAACAATGATTGAAACGTTATTAGCAGATCAAACAATGCCACAAGGTGAAGCTGATGATGAGTCGACATCAATTTTGAAGAGGGTAAATAAAAAAACAGCAATAAATATGTTTTCAAACGGACTACGTAATAACAACCTTCATACACATTTTAAAGCAAGAAACTACTCGACTGTGTCAGGGGCAATAGCCGAAGCAGTAGAGGAAGGTGATTTGTTACGTTATGAAACATCCCCTCTGTAGGCATTCCATATGCGGGAAAGACAATCCTTTTGGCAAGGCAAAAATGCACAAAGTCAGGTTAACCCATTCAACAGGAATTATTCGAATGGGTATGTAATCGTAATAATACCTATCTGATAGGAACATAAGAGGACAAGCACGTGTAAAATATAGCAGGAAACGAAATAATCTCTCAAATTCGAGAATGACCAAACAAAGATGGGAAGACATACCTTCAACTACGACGTTTTCCTGACAATTTAGTCACACCTCACTACATCGTGATGAGAACAAACAAAATCACTAAAGATGCTACTTTGCATAAGCAGAAACAAATTCCGTGCAAAGATGTGATGAATCTTCAGAGGAAGAAATCGTGAACGAATTGAACTACACTGAGTTTTT
Source organism: Endomychus coccineus (assembly GCA_958510875.1). Taxonomy (NCBI): domain Eukaryota; kingdom Metazoa; phylum Arthropoda; class Insecta; order Coleoptera; family Endomychidae; genus Endomychus; species Endomychus coccineus. The sequence continues at coordinate 158,736,939 of OY294067.1, read as the reverse complement.
TGGTTCCGAATTCTGAAGACGCTATTTTCAATATCAATAGAATGAATTGTGTGCGAATAAGATACGGAATACTCGAACAACATTTTTTTTCGGACACAGAAGCATTAATTTGTAGTTTCAGAAATTATTTGCAAAATAGGAAAACTATTAACAACAAAAAGAAAGTAAAGATTGATGAAATTGCGGGATCTACAATGTCTCAAGGTTCATAAAAAATTAGTTCATATTACAAATTATTAGTACACAGATATATATATACATTATATATATATATATATATATATATATATATATATATATATATATATATATATATACATATATATATATATATACATATATATATATATATATATATATATATATATATATATATATATATATATATATAACTTAGGAGATATAGAATTAAATTTTCTGAATTATGAAGATAACTTAGATAATTTAACATAGGATTATAGAGATGAATAAACGTAAAAGATTGAACCATAGGCGGGATTCGAACCCACATTTCTGGATTTCTAGTCCAGGGTGTTTACCAATTACACCATTTCGGTCCTGTTAGATTTTTATATTTTTGTAAATATAAACCTCTGAAAGGATAGTAGATCATTGGTGAACACAATGCGATTCGATGCCCTACCATAGATCAACTATTCACGCACATTCATCTGAAGTTCAGTCGTTTTTTGAAGTAAGGATTGTAGGTTAGTACTATCCTTTCAGAGGTTTATATTTACAAAAATATAAAAATCTAACAGGACCGAAGTGGTGTAATTGGTAAACACCCTGGACTAGAAATCCAGAAATGTGGGTTCGAATCCCGCCTATGGTTCAATCTTTTACGTTTATTCATCTTTATAATCCTATGTTGAATTATCTAAGCTATCTTCATAATTCAGAAAATTTAATTCTATATCTCCTAAGTTACATACACGATAGTGGCCAATTAGGCAAAGAAACTTTAAAACTTTTATATATATATATATATATATATATATATATATATATATATATATATATATATATATATAAGTGTGTATATATATATATATATGTATATTTGTATGTTTTCTTGGTATATTGGTTCATATATATACTGATAATGAAATAAAAATTCTGTTTTGACGTTTCGACAATGTTCATTGCCTTTATCAAAATTGTTAATTGAATTAGTGTTTCCATGTAATTTAGAAAAGAATAGATGATTTCGATTAATGAAATGCGTCTGCAGCCGACTTGTGTTTTAAGATCCAATCAAAACTGCAGAAAACATTGGATCGGTTGTGTGTGAAAGAGTAATGTATGGCTAATTACAATTTGAAATAGATTGAATTTGATTAAATACAAGACATTTTAAGATTGTACAATTATAAATATCTATGAATTATTGTATGAATTAGTTATTCTATGATAAGCATTTCAGATCTATCATAAACACTAATTCAATTAACAATTTTGATAAAGGCAATAAACATTGTCGAAACGTCAAAACAGAATTTTTGTTTCATTATCAGTATATATATGAACCAATATACCAAGAAAACATACAAATATTACAAATGGTTCAAGAATATCAACAAAAGAGTATATATATACATATATATATATATATATATATATATATATATATATATATATATATATATATATATATATATATTTATATATATGTATATATATATATATATATATATTCACAATAATAAAACAATTATTGATGCAATAGTTGTAATTTGGAAATCACTGATGATAGGGAGAACTTCAAAGACGCCTATAGTTTAGATTGTATTATCATTATGTTTTAAATCTTTTTGTATAGACATACAAGCAAACAGCTTTCGTGGATATGCTTTGTCACATAACAAACATTTTTATTCTCATAATTGTCCATTCAACTTTAACCAAAAAATGTTTTTCGTAATTTCCAATGTACTTCTTTTCCAGGTACTTATCAACGATGTAGAGCATCTAGCAGTGCTTTTCTATAGCGATGACTGCGTGGAATGTGACGAGATTCTAGAAGAGTTGGAAACCATAGATGACGACACTGACAAGCATGGAATACAGTTTGTAAAATCGAAAGACGCAAAGTTAGCGTCAGAAATAGGTATCTTCAGTTTTCCTGCTCTAGTTTATTATGAAACCGGAGTTCCTATAATGTACGATGGTAAGCTATTTAAGAGTGTTAGATGGTTTACTATCTAGACCAGGTGTCAACATAACTGCACATACAATTAATTATTCGTTTAACTCAAAATATGTTATAGGTAATCTTAATAATGAGGACAAAGTTCTGGAATGGCTAGTAGAACAGAAAAGTAAGAACATATTCATTTCTTAACGTTCAAAGTGAAAGTCAAAACTAATTGGAAAAAATCACACATTCATTCTACATCGTCTCACGATTTAAAACAATTGGCTTTTGCTTCGAAAACGGGCGCGTGTGTTGCATGATTGTTGCATGTTGCTATAATGTCCTAGGTGGCGACTATGTTGATGATGAAGATGACGTCAACAACTCGAAAGGGAACGATACCGATACCGATGAAGAAAACGACGAGGACGATTCAGAAGACGACTCAATCGAAAACAAAGACTCTGAAGATGATTTCATAGATGTCGATGATTTGGTTAACATCGTTTCAGGTAAACGGGGCTTCTTTAGGGTAGCGTGTTACGGCCCGAGACCGGCAGGCCTGGAACGGTGTAAATGCTTCTGGAGTGGGCATCCTTGTCTATGCATGTTTCCCTTTCCGAGCTGCATGCAGGACATAGTGTCGGACTCACTCCTTGTACCGTCCAAATTTATACTAACTTAACAGCTATTCGTGCGTCTGCTCTTAATAATTTAAACGAATCCGTCATAACGTAACTCACGAATTAATGAGTGATATCTGACATTATGTTTCCTGCTGCAGGAGATGGTTGTTTCTACATCGGAATGGGGGGAAAAGGAACCTTTCCGCATAAATCCTACGAACCATACCAATGTTGTCCTAGAAAACCAGCTAGAGGTACGAAAGTTCCAAAGTTGTCCTCATCGACCCCTAAGCCGACAAGACAGCAAGAGGTCGCAAAAACTAGCCGCCAAGCACCGAAAGTAGAGCTGAAAAAGCAGCAGCAACCAAAACCAGTTCTTGCACCTCCTAAACTCGCTCCAAAGCAATCCAACAACCCCTCAAGGAACTTGAAAGGAACAGTGACAGATAAGAATGTTCCGACACCTGCGAAAGAAAAGGGAAAAGGAAAAAAAGGATTTTTCGGGACGGGTAAATATATATGGTGGTGGTAGGTAGTGACATATAATCAACCAAAATTTTCCATCAATTTTCCATGATGAAGCTTGAACTTGGCGATGCTGACTCAGTGATCTCGAGCGAACCATGTTTAACCGACTCATCCCACAACCCATTAAAAATCTGCTGTTGTTTTAAGGCTTTTGAATGACTGTTAATTATTAAGAAATATTTGTTTCCTTTTACTATAATTTACATTGTTAACTAAGTATAAGTATCTTTCATACAACTCAGCTTATTGTACATACTGTTAAAACTCATTCAACATCTTCTGTTATGGTCTAGTATTAGCAAATGCATGATTGGAATAACAAATTCCTTGAATCCAGCTGAACTCAAATCTGCATTTAATTTGGCTCTACGTGTTTGCATCTGACTTCAGTTGCGTTCAGGGTTAATTTATCATTCATTATTATCTGTAAGCTTATCAATACTGCCGTAAATTCGCATGTAAATAACATTGTAACATCACTCATGTAGATACAAATAAATTGTTTTCTATACTGTTTACTTCATAGTTTTGTCTGCAACATGCACGCCCTTAAAAACACACTTTTAGGAAATAGGTATGTTAGCCTGTAGATGCATCTGTGCTTAAATTTGAAAATAAACTATGGTAAGTTTCTGTTGATATTTAGCCATTCCAAACTCCACATGATACACTAAACTGTGTACTAATTCAATAGAGAAAAATGTACACTATGTTCTGTGCAGGTAACCTACTGAACGAGATGGAAGTATTAGAATGGATGACGGATCAAAAAAACGACGAAAGTATTGAAGAGATCAATAGAGAAACGCTGTTTAAGTACATAGAAACTAAAGAATTTCTGGCAGTTATATTTTGTAAGTATGTCAGTTGAAATATAAACTAAGACAGCTTTCTCAGTAATTGTAACATTCCATCATGACAATGATTGAATCATCGGTATAACCTGACCTTCTGGAGAATATCCTAAGAAATAACTGTTGTCTGTTTCCAACGTGAATTTAATTTTTGGATGAATCTGATTAATAAATAAAAGGCAGTAATGTAATTATCTAGAAGAGACTTTGAAGAAGGCATCATCTACGTATCTATACCAAAATTGAATGTGATTTTTTGCTGATATTTTCATAATTTTGTTCTCTAGATCAGACATGAAAATGTTTGATAATAGTGGAATCAACGAGTTACCCATAGCAAGACCTGAATTCGGTACATAAAATTTATAATGAAACTGATAATGGTTTGAATTTAAAAATAGATTTTATATTTCATTATGAATCAAAGGGGTAACATGTGATCCATCTAAAATGTTCTTGATTAGATACTTAGATTCTGTAGTTGAAATATTTGAAAACATGTTGGAAACATCAAAAGAAAATGATAAACCATTAGTTGGAATATGGTGTTTTTTGACTAGTTTAGACAATTCGTTTTTTACAGTAAATTTAGGTTTAAAATTAGTGAATTTTTATATTTCTGTTTTAATTTGACTGCAACGTCTCGTGTTTGACTATCAATGTGAGATACCACAAGTCGTTTAGGAGCATCATCTTTATAATTTTTATCAAGTCCGTACAGCTTAGCAGACCATGAATCACTTATACTTCTCGAAACAACTATCAAATATCGAAAAATATAAACTTATCAATTGATCCATGCTCTCCTGAACTGTAATAATAATTCCTTTGTCACTCCAAGTGCTCTCAGAATATTGGATAATAATTGTCCTGGTGCAAATTGTTTCTTAGTCCACACTGTAAATTCCTGGGATCTACCTGTTCCGGAATTTCTGAAGATCCCATACTCTCAATTGTAATCTCAATAGCCCTATTCTACTTCAGTTTCTATTTATACTTGAAATGTTTATTAATTACTTCATATTTTTGTATCTGTTTGATAATGGCACTTCAGTGTTGAAACTATAGTCATGGTTTCATTTTATTATTAAAAGTGTTGGAAAAACAAAGTAATTGTTCTTTTCATACGATCTTAATAGTTGATCCGATTTAGTGGGTTTGCAACACATTTTTGAAAGCAGAGCAAGCAGAATATTACCATCTTGAATGAAAAATTAGTTATGCTTTTCAATTTCAAGTTACATTGTATCCATTGTACATATCGCGTATTTGTATAACGGAGCCGTTTTGGTTAATTGCAACTGCGGCGAGGTATTAGCGGGAGTCGATTATGAATTACAATATTATCCAAAGTAAATGTATCCCAACTTCATCTGCCGTAACTACCGATAAGAGTTACACGGAATCAAGTAGTTGTGTGTTGCCACAGAGTGAATGAGTTGTGTGATTTGGAATCACAACATTCTATGCACCGTCTTGCCCGGAGATAGAAGAATGTTGTTGATAGACCGCTAACGATAGCCACACGCTGTTTTTGTTCGGAAGTGTGCACTGAAAGTGGTAGTTTGATTGTGAATCGGAATATCTGGTTACACACTGTTCAAGTCCGGAAATAAAAAGGTATTGCTGATGCGATAATTACAGTATCTGTCCAGAACTAGGGACTATAATTGTACAACATTTGAAAGGATCTTGTATGTAGTGTGGTCTGACAGTATTATACAATCACCCCGTTAATCCGCTTACTAACTTGGTAAGACGAAGAAAAAATTGAATTAATAATGTTATCTGCTGCATGGACACCACGATAAATTGGAGGTAGGTGCGGCTTCCCGTATCCGATTGAACTTCGAAACATTCTCCCTTGCCACGCCTGCACATTTCATGTATTATATTATCGCAATTACCGCATGAAACATTCCTGAGTTGTTTCTGCAGCTGTCCGCTGTATAAATGTCTTAACAAGCTTTTTCCTCACTTCAGTTGCAAGTTTCGCCGTTCATTATTGATATCAAGTTCATTTATTAAGACTCCTCCGCCCTTATTTTTACCTTTGATTTTTTCACCTCACTTCTAGATATTAGATAGATGTACGACAGACCTGGCACTTTTCCGGTACGGTCTTCAGATTGGCATGTTCCAAACGGTGGAGAACTCTACTCAAATTTGGAAGATGTTCCTCAAAATTCTCTCTTAAAACGATGATATCGTCTAGATATGACAAAGCGTCAGGATCCGTATCCATCCTCATGATGATATCCATCAACCTTTGACACGGCATGTTACCCAGAAGCCTAAACTTCGAATCAAAATAAGTCACGGTTCCGTGAATGCTGTATCGGATTCACTTTCCGGGGTCAATGGCATCGGCCAATAACCTCGGTTCAGATCAATGCTCTTCATATATCGAGAGCGTCGGAGTTCATCTAGTATGGCACTAAAGTAAGGAAGAGGGTAAGCATTATTCTCGGAAATTTTGTTTATCATCTGGAAATCAATGCAAAACATCAGTGGGTCATCATTTTTCTTTATCACAACAAAGGGTGACTTCCACGGACTGCTCGCCGGCTTGATATCAGCCTCGGTTAGCATTCGGTCGATTTCTTCGTTCGTAACGGTTATTTATCGGATCGGTCTTGGTCAATGTAAATGTAGTATGATTCCTTAAATACATTCGAAACCTGCCATTTCTCTCTCCAAAAATCGGTTCAATTTATTCTGTTTGGTTTTCTAGAATGTCGGTATCCACAATTGTGATGTGAATTTGATTCACATCTCCCTTTGAGGCATCCGCAACAGAGAACTGCAGCTTTAAAGGTTGATGGATATCATCATAAGATCTAATATGGATTCTCATGCTCTCCCATATCTATAGTACATCATCGTTTTGGGAGAGACTTTGGAGGAATCTTTCACAAATTTGTGTGAAGTTTTCCGTCGTTTCAGAAATGCAAATCTGAAGATCGATCCGGGGGAGTGCCAGTTCTGCCGAATTCCCATCAAATATCTAGGGCATGTGGTAACCGCCGAGGGTAATCATACTGACCCTGAGATCAAAGCAATCGAGCAAATTCCGAGCCCGTCTACAGTGTTCTTGGGCATAGCTTCATGGTACCACCGCTTTATACCATATTTTCAAAAGTAATAAGTCCGGTGACCGTGTTATCAAGAAACGTCGCCGTTGGAAGAGACCTACAAGTCGCCTCCAACAAATTGAAAGAGATGTTGACTAGCATTGGCTTGCCCCGATTTCAAGAGACAATTTATAATTCATACTGATGCTTCGAATGTGGGGATTACTGCAGCATTGACCCAGAATATGAAAGGAGCCGACATAATCAATGGTTACGCTAGCCGAACATTAACAACTACTGGAAACAACTGCTATGTTATTGAAAGGGAGTGTTTGGATATCGTGTGGAGCATTAACAAGATGAGACCGTATCTAGAATGATATCGATTTACAGTTTTTTATTATCACCAGTCATTAATATTGGCTGCACTCGATAAAGAGTCCGAGTGGAAGATTGGCTCGGTGGAGCATCTTCTTACAACAATACGATTTTGAGCTTAAATAACGAAAGGGAGTATTAAACCGAGTAGTCGATACCCTGTCCCAAGATCCATTGCTTTATGAAGAGGTGGTGAAAGAGAATCAAGAATTATACGAACTGAACGATCACGTGAATTCTTATTAGTACAATTCAAAGAAAGCCGAAATTAAGAATAATTCAGCCGTATACCCGGATTATTGTATACAAGATAATCGAATATATCACAATTTTTAAGATTTGAATGACTTGTTCTAACAGGAAATGAGACACCATGAGAGCGGGACGTCCCGAGACTATGGATCTTTCGAAGTAGATCCATGACTGACAATTTGACTGAAGGACTTTTGAGAAAGTCTGAGACAATTGCGCGAATATTCCACAAGCACTATTAGTCGGGGATGTTCCGCGAAAAAGCGGAATACATACGTGAGTGTAAGCAACGTCAAGCGTTCAAGGTATCTCGGTAGAAAACGCCTAGATTAATACAGCCAACCCGGATTCAGTTTCCTTGTTATAGTGAGCACCAATTTGGTTAAACCATCACCAAAATCTTCCAACGGAAACAACTTCTCAAAAACTCTAAAACTGCTGTTGTCCAAACCTTGTACCTCCGAAGAGAACATGTGCCAATTCCGCAATAAAACCAAGGAGGCAAGTACCGGCCCTCTTCGACGTAGCGAATAGAAAATTAGTAACGGCCGGTGTGTATCTCACCATTGTGGCCGAAACAGAGATTTACGCGGTGCAGAATATGCACATGTCAAAGGGAATTTTTCTAGAAACACTGCCCGAACTATCCTCCGTTTCAAGTACAATGGAAGATTTTTTCCTAATTTCAAGAAGTTTTATTTTTTTTCTTCCTTATTAAAATTTTTTTCTCATTCGAAGAAAATGTTATTTGGGATTCGAAGAAAATTATTTTTGTTCCTTCATAAGAAGGAAGAAGACAGAAATTGTATATTTCAATTTTTTCCAGGATATCTTACTTTTGTCTGAGGGTGTTCCTGTCGATTCCTGGTGGGAATGGAACCGAACGCAGGGGGAAATAAAACAAAGCTTATAAATTTCAAATAAATAGCTCATGGTACTTCAACAGAAATGGGTATACAGTGATAGAATTTCATAATTCCGCAAAGCGTATTTTCAGGGCCAAATTCGCATTCCTTCCTATAGTGCAGTTATCATGTTTGCATTTGTTTCGAAAATCTATGTAGTGAAAACGTGAATCATCAAGCTAAAGGGAATACACTTCAGCCTCATATTAATTACGTTCCAGTAGGCGACCGATGATAGGAATCCCTACAGAGAATTTGAGATTTACTTGAGGATCATTTGCGTGAAATAAGGATAGAGAAAATGGCATGCCTACCAAGCATTGCTAGCGATATAAGGAAAAAATGTTCTGCTAGAATTGGTGGAGGTGACTCGGCCACAGCTAACAACGTATAGAGGGCAGTCTGCAAGTTGTTTAGGACAATTCCAAAAGTTTGGAGGGCTCCAAAAAGTTGTTGGTGTTCCTAAATTGAATCCGATTTAGTGCATTTAATACGCATAATGTAAATCCAAGGAAGCAAAATATCACCTCCTTGAATCACGGATATAGAAATTAGGTGAGATTTCCAATTTCATACTACATTGTATCCATTATACATATCTCAAATTTATATAACGGAGCCCGGTCCGTTTTAGTTATTTAGCGGGAGTCAATGATAAATCACAATTTTATTCAAAGTAAATTTATCCCAACTCTATCTGCTCTACGTACCGATAAGAGTTACATGAAATCAGGTAGTAATATGGTGTCAGAGATTGAATGAGGTGTGCGATTTGGAATTACAACATTTATCTATGAAGTATCTTGTTAAGGATCTGGTATGTAGTGTGGTCTGCCATTATTATGCAATTAAACCTTCAATCCACGCACTAATTTCGTAAGAGGGGGAATAAATTGAAATAAGACTATTCAATATAAGGTTACTTGCGGCATGACTGCTGCAATGAACCGGAGTTAGTTACAGATACCCGGAGCCGATAGAAAACCATTCTGGATCATTTTCACTTGCCACGATTTCACGATTCATGTGTTAGATTATCGCATGCTCGATACAAAAATTACAGTAAGTTAAAGATGTATATGAACTGCTTAAGGAGGTTCGGTAGTGTTAGCAGGTGGAAATATAAGAAGAGCAAGCGGAGGGCGACAGCGGACGTCTGGCAACGCTATAAGTATTGCTGGCTGGAGTAGTATACATAAACACATAAAAAATAATAATCTATAGTTGTCGTCGACTTTTTAAAGGTTAATAACATTCAATAAAATTTATACATTGATAATTCTAAACTATTTTTCAGAAATAATTGGTGGGAGTCGCTCAAACTTGCACAGAATATTATTGTAATAATTTAATTCCATTTAAAAAAAAGCATTCATATTTAGCCGTTTTTTTTTTAATCTGAAGACTTAACGACATCCCCATAAGCTTTCATGTTAAAATGTTGTTTTTTTTTGACTCGATAGATTTCTCAACGGTCTGTAAAAGTTTCAAAAAAATGTACCATTAAACTATCCTTATCAAACCTCCTCAAATGAAACGCGACCAACAAATGCGAGGCACGCGGATATTCATTTCATAACAAACGTCACAATACACTTTTATATAACGACAATTTTACCCAACCAAAATCATTATCCCAATCGCAACCTCTGTACGGAGTAGCAAGTCAAATCACAGACAAGCTTCGAATAAAAGTTACCACTGAAATTTCTCAAATAACAAGCTCGGGAAGAGAATACTATTTACTGTAAACAATTCATTCAACAATTATTAACAAGTGCACGCGCTCTAATATGTTCGAGTTTAGAGTTCAATTTTATAATTCAATTCTTGGTAAATAAATCACAATTACTTGTCTCAATAACTAACCTCCTGGTTTTCGGCTTGAATTATTCAATGACAAATATAACCAAAAAGGTAAATTCAAATTTATATTCGCAAAATACAAGTTTCAACAAATATTTCATGTTAGTTATACCAAAAGTCACAATGTCTTTTTTTAACGTATCGTCATAGTAAGTTAACAGTAAGTTGACCTACTATCAAGGGCAACATTTTTTGGCTATTTTTGTATAAAAGTCAAACTCGAGAAAAACTAATCCTTGTTTCGAGAAATGGTTTTAAGTTATGTAGTTGCCGGCCAAAGTTGGCACTGTGGATTAACTTCAAATCAAGATATTGATCAAAACTGAACGGAATTTTGGGAAAAAGAATCTTGTACCATAAGCTAAGCACTTTCAACAGAAGAATAATTCTGTTATATTAATTTTCAAAATACAAATTCGACTATGTTCGATGACCAATTTGTTGTGAAATATCTCTAATACGTAACTAGGAGAATCAATAGATTTGCCATTAGGGCGCGATGAAACGTTCAAGTCAGAATACACAAAGCTTATTCAATCAATCAATCGATTTATACATGTCTTATAAAATTTGTTCACAATCATCATATAAAATAAATATTAGAAAAATATTGAAGAAAATAATTGAAGCATGAATGAAATTCTATCAAAAAAACACACATACCATTTGCCAAGTCATCAATGGCAACAGAGTTGATAGAACATTCAGGACCATATAGTAATTAGAGTCTAACGTAGTTTGTGCATGTTGGATGTAGCATTGTAACTGGTATTTTGTTCATGAATGCTATCGATTTTTTAGTTGTTTCTTATAAGCTCTGAAGGTCTGATACAATTATGAACAAGGTTGCGGAACAATCGCGGACAGCATCCCTGAGATTAAGATTTTTTATAACACGCACTACTCTTCTTCAAAATGAATACCCTCTTATCAAATGGTTAATGGCCCCAACTCAATAGCGAGTAAGTCAGGTTAGACACAAAGGTTGAATGATAGGTTGTTATAATAACTCCTCGTGGTAACAAGAGGCCACAAGATTTTTCTTGATAGTTTGTTCGCTACCAAGTTTTTGTGACGTTTCCAACTTAACGTTGGATCCAAAATAATTCCTACAAATTGTATTTTGTTGGGGTTGTCAAAATCGATATTTCTATATGTGAAGAGCCTAGAAATAGAACATAATAGGACCAAGGACAGAATCCTGAGTACATCATCAGCATCATGTCACCAATGTCAGACTTACTTCCATTTATAACTGCGAACTGCTTTCTGTTTTACAGATATGAGGACATAAGCTTACAGCGTTGATTGAACTCTTTCAATTAACGCTTACAGCTAGTGGAATCAAAACGGTAATATTTAAGCTTTTCAATTAAACAATGACCGTTTACTTTCAAAGTAATCCACAATCTGTTTTTTCCCGAGTGTTTCGAAAATTTTCGCAATAATAGGGATTAAAGATTATTGACCGAAAATTATTGAGATCATTGCGAGGGACTTTTTTGTGAGTAGGGATTATTTTAGTAATTTTAATAGATCTGAAAATGTGCCACTAATGATGCACTGATTCATCTATTTTGTTGAAGGTGGTATAGTGATATTAAAGTATCCACTGAGGACCTTTAAGCCGTCAAGTAGCCATCATCAGAGTAATTCGAATTAGAAATCAAAATGTGCGTATGTAAATACTATTTGGGATCAATAATTCAAACGAAGGGTTACCCTCACCTGGAGATAAATCTGAATTTAATGAATTGCTTTTTTGCTTATAGATGTCCATCCCTTCTAAATTACCTAGATGTTTGTCAATACTGTGTTTTAAAAGTGATAAAGTTCCTTGAGAAATTGTGTGACCTGTATTCAAAATATGTTCGGCTAACACTGATTTCTCATTATTTTTCTTTATATAGGTTTAACTATGGTGATATTATATATAGCAATCTTTTGAGTAAATTTGATCCAAATCGGAAACAGAAGGTACATAACTTCTGTTGTAGGTTTGTCTACTTTTTAAGAAAATACGATCATGTCTCTAACAAAATCATTGAACTGAACTGGTTAACAATGGATAATCGTACTAATTACAATCTTTGTAACTTTGTGTACAGAGTTTTAAGCTCTAAAGCTCCTACGTCTCCTTACAATAAACTGTTTCCTAGTTCTATGCTACATTCATTGGATGTAAGATCAAAAAACAAATTTCATGTTCCTCGTCATAAAATGTCATTGTTTAAGAGGTCGTTCACTTATCTCTCCGTCAAATACTATAACTCACTGTTAATCAGTTGTATGCAAAAAACAAAAATAAGAATCATTCTGAAAAACACGTCCTGAATGCTAACTTGAACTTGGATGTCTTTTCTTGTATCGTATTTAGCCTTCACTTTTCCTGTCACAATATTTCATCTAGGTGCCCATGTTATGAGTAAATTATTGTTATGTGTTACATTCATACATCTTCTCTTTTCTCCCACTTATCACTTTAGCTGACTTCATCTGTACATCTTAGGTAGTAAGTATAAGAGTACTTTCACCAACAAAGACGATTTATTATTGTTATTATTATATGGGTAAAATGTTCTTTACACCGAATTGGAATACTTCTTCTAGTTTGGCCTACATAGCATTTTGAACACGACTCACAATAATTTTGTTTGTCCGGGATTGGTCAAAGTCAGAAACTATTAAAGGTGTTGCCTAAACGGTTTTTTAGCTTGTACCTACATCTATGAACAGGTTATATTGCAAATGTATATATAAATTCTCGGTTAATAAGCTCACATTAACAAATGTGCTTATTATTCTCGTCTTTACGTACGTTTCGGTCTCACGACCATAATCAGAAGACGTATCATTGTTTAAAACGTGATTTTTAAGAACTAATTATATCAAGCACAAAGCGTCCTTATCGCCAAAACAAACAGAAACACGAGTGATCGAAACCGTAATACACTAATGCTTTAAGTAGATGAATACGTATCAAGAAGACACTGCTTAGTAATATACTTCTAATGATTGGAGTCATCTCATGCAAAGTTTGAATAAGACTGAAATCAACCTATAATACGCTCCAAGTATCCACTTTCGAACCAGATGATGAAAATGTATGAGGTAATAGCAATAGGCTGTGAGACTTCACTAGAAATATTAATACTTCAGCATTCTACCTAAAATATACTTTTAACATTATAAAGACGCAAGTAGGAATTTAAAAAAATGTCAGTTAATTAAATTTGTATACATTTGACTTGATGTGAATCTTCTTCAGGATATACCTTTTATATCAATTGGTTTCTTTAGTTGAAATATTAACATTTTTAAAATCGAGTTAATGGTTATAATCAAAACAATATTTAGCATGCGGTGGAAGTTTCTAATTTTTTGTTTCTAGGAGTAAACTTATGACTATACATTCTTTCTTGTAAATATTGTTCAGAGATTCCTGTATAAGTCCCATCGTAACCTAAACTATTTAATTTATATCCTGTGTGGGCTTGTTTATCTTTATGTATTGAAGGTTCTAGATTTGAAAAATATTTACCAACTGCAACATTTATATCATAGTTTTTCAAGCATTTCTTAATCTTCTCTGAAGAATGTACGGTAATGTTATAAAACTACCGCTTGTATTATTTATATATGACATTATAGATTTTCTTTATTCTTGAAAACACATCACTAAAGAAAAAGTTATGATTTACTAATTCAACGTATTTAGGTAAAGGGTTCTTGAAAAATTGTTCATACGGACCATCATTAAACAAGGTTTTTGCCGAATTATTATGAATCTCTTTGTATATAATTACATTGGAATTTCCTTCATCTGCCTTCAAGTAATAACAGTTTTTCATTTAATGATTTACAAATATTATTGAAATTATTAGTTGCACTTTCATATGATTTATTGAATGGAATTGTCTTGCACTTGTTACGAATCTTTGAATCTTGAAAAGTTGAGAGACCAAGTCGTATTTTGAATATCATTAATTATTGAATCCTCCGTAGGTGATTTCTGAGAATCATAGGCAAAATTTAAACCTTCATTTAACAAATTCATTTTTGTTTTATTGAATTTAATATGGGTTTCAATGTGAATAATGTTAATATTCGTACTTTTCTCTCTAGGGTTTTCTGACAACAATTGTTGAAATTTATTGTTGATCTGTTTTTGCCAGAAAACGTGTTTAATAATTCAAAATATTTGTTTCAAAACTCAGTTTTAAGTGAAAATTATAATCTGAAAGTTGTAAATGAGCTACTTGAGATGGCAGGTTCTTAGGGTTGTAGAGAATTAAATCTTTCAAGTTACTTCTATGATGAACTTTATTAAACTGCAGCAAAAATACCATTACCCTATGGTAATTTATCATTATGATTAAATGAAAAAACCTGTTTTAATAATACTAGAAAACGTTATTATAGCTTCAACACCGAAGTGTCATCATCAAACAGATACAAACTAATTTTGTATCTGTTTGATAATGTAACGTTTTCGAAATATTATTAAAAGTGATATAAACACAAAGTAATTGTTCTCTCATTTAATCATTTATCGACCTAACCTGGAAGTCACCCTCACTGATAAACTATGAAAGAGTTCAGACTGTGGATACACTGTGATTAATTTTGCTGGCTCGAAGGAACGTTTAATAATCTATGAATAACCCTATTAAATGGAACTATTTTATAATTTTAATTGGTGCAACTGAATCCGCAAGAGTATAACTATTTGTTTGAATGGCTGCTCTGTATATGTTGTATTCCAAGTGATTACCATTACCATAATTTAGAATATAATTACACGAATTCGTATGATATTATTTCAAAAACTCAGTTTCAAATGTAAATTATAAACTAAAAATTGAAAATGATCTAGTTGAGATAGCAGGTTCTTAGAATTGTAGAGAATTAAACCTTTCAAATTAATTATATAATTAACTTTATTAAACTGTCTTAGCCTAGATTACATATATTAATTTTGTAGGCCTCTACCAATATGAACAATGTTACAATATGCAATTATTGTTAATTAGAAATTAAATTTATGTCTATCAACTATACTATTATAATTCATCAGATTTTCCTCTATTTGAAAAAATGAACTTCACTTCTCTGGTCACCAAATAACGATAATTCGCACAAAAACAAGAACAACAAAGAAAATTAAGAAAGGAAAATATTTTGAATAGCTTATATACGATATAGAATTGACGGTACATACATCATTTTAATATATAAATAAATAAGTATGTGTCTTGATAACATAAGCTGAAAAACAAATTCACAAGAACAGGCATGTCCACCACTTAATTGTGAAGGAATTAAATACCAACAAGATAATATCTCTCAATTTATAATTTGATTTACAATAATTACTAGACACTGACCTGAGCCAAACACTCCGAAATACGTTTATTGTACAATATTCACTGTTAGTCGGAGAAAATAAAGCAGAAAAGGTCAAAAAACAAATCGGCAGAACCGATTTTGATGATTTTTCTTAAATCGATTCTGAAAAAAATTTTACCATTTTATTTTTTCATGATGTACATTTTAGCATTTCTACAAACGAAAATTCATCTTTTTGAATACATTTTCAGGAGATAATATTGAAAATGTTGGGAAAATGGCCAAATATAGGCAAAATAGGCCAGAATTTCTTTCCCTGGGGCTTTGTGGTTCCTAATCACGATTCCGGATTCGAACTACGACACACCTAGGGATCAGGACATCTCCGGTACTATCGTCGTCTCTCAGGGATTTTTTGGGGCGTTGATCACCATTCTGGAGTCGGATTCAATCGATGATGCATCTTATAAACAGATCTGTGATGTCGGCAACAAAGAATTTAAAAAATACCTTTTGCACAGTAATCAAACTTGAGTTTTTCAAGTGGGAAAAAAATAGTAGTGAAATATTTTTGATTTCAAATGTTGAAAATTTCAATAATGGACTTCGTTTTTTTAATTTTAAATATTGAAAATTTCGATAATGGAGTTTTTTTTTTAAGAATCAATCTGTAACGGACAATTTCACAAGAAAAACCAAGAAAAACAATACCGTAAAGCACGAACTTCAGCTTTTTGAATTATTCATTAGAAATATTATATAAGTGAAAATCACGTAATTTTTATTATTGTTTTATGCTTATTATTTTTGATTACGATACAAGAATCGTGATCAGCGCCCCAGAAAATCTCCGAGAGACGAATTTGGTTGCATTCCAGAGCATATTAAAAAAGAACCTCCTTCACAAGTTTCATCCCATTCCAAAAGATAATTACACGAATTCCCTGCATACGACGATATTACCAGGATACCGACCCCAGGTCGTGATCTAACTATGAAATTCTGTCCTATTTTGGCTATATCTGGTCATTTTTCCAACATTCTCAATATTATCTCCTGAAAATGAATTCAAAAAGATGCATTTTCCTCCGTAGAAATGCTAAAATGCGTAATTATTATGAAAAAATAAAATGGTAACTTTTTTTAAGTGACATAGGATCGATTTGAAGAAACTCATAATTTTTTTACTTTGGCCTTTCTTCTGCTTTATTTTCTCGACTATGTGTGAGAGGATTTTATTTCGAAACGCATAATAATCATTAAGTTCTAATGTATTCGTTACACACTCTATGGTTTCGTCAACATCGTCCAATAGTTTGACTATGATACGATGTCGAAAATTTGTGAGACACACTTAGAATCTTGAGGAGTTGAGTTAAAACCTCATTTTTGTATTCGGTGCCTACGTCATGCATTGGTCCATGTTAATATAAATTGGTTCATTATGGCATTTGATTTGTATTCGTTCCTTTATTTGGCACTGACATAATCTTATCATATTTTATCAATTCACACTGTAATGCGTAACTATTGCCTCTGGGTTTTTTTTAGGAATGGTCCAATTGTATCTATGCATACTATATTGAAAGGTTTTTGTGGATTATGGAGTGGGTGTAATAACCATAAGCTCCGTGTGAACGGATTTTCTTATATTTTTTTTACATTTTAGGCATTTATTCAGATAATTGGCTACATCTCTGAACATGCCTCTCTTAATTTTTTCACTAATTTCTCTTCATTACTAGTGATTACCTGAGGATCCTCAAATTACATAACATCCAAATTTCTTAGTTCCTTTTCACCTTTCTATCCCAATTCATTCATTGTGAACTTTCTAAATATTTTATTTTATTCTTCTAATATTTTTATCACCAGCCATACCTTCAAGATTGGACAGTATTTCCTCTAAAGAAAATTTGCAGTCAAATTTTTTCCAATGCAGTATTGTCCTTTTAGTCGTAACATCAACCATCATAATTTAAACCTGACTTTTTATCAAATCAATTATCTAACGTTTCGTGACTTTTGGGATAATTAATGTTCTTCTTTCTTTTTCCCATGTATTCACAGTAACTTTATTTTCAGTCATAGAGCGTGTGATGGCTAAAATGTGGGCAGATTCGTTTGATACATCTTTTATTTCTTGTATGTTTATTTATTCTCGACAGAGCGTCTGCTGTTACATTGTTTTTTCCTTCGATATATTTCACCTCAAAGTCGTATCCTTCCAAATCAAGGGGCATTCCTTCCAATTTTTATGATGGATTTCTAATGGAAAATGAATACACAAGAGGTTCATGATCTGATTAGACGGAAATCTTATTTCCATATAAATACGGTCTAAGATAATTGATACCCCAATGGATAGCTGCCAATTCTTTTTCTATTGTTGCCTTATTTGAGTCACCTTCACTAAACGCTCTTGACGCGAAAGCTATAGCTAAGTCCAACTCTTGAAAAGTGAGAAAAATTGCCCCACAATTTTTATCGATGGGTCCGTTCGTAGTCAATACTAATTGTTTATTGGAACACAGATATTGCAATATTGGTTGATCGATATGTGCTGATTTCAAATTATCAAAGGAGTATTGGCATTCTTGACACCATTTGAACTAGATATTTTTTCTTGTTAACTAATTTGTTGGCCTACATATTTCTGCAAAGTGTGGAATAGTTACAAAATACAATGTTTCATTTTACTACATCATCATTTGTCGGTGTAGGGTATTACGATTTGATATTTTGAATAATGTGTTAAAACTTTATTTGCCCTGGTTATGTAATTTGCTGTTAAAAAAATGTGCATTTTTCGAGGTTTGATTTCAAATTAAATTTCCTGCACGTTCCGAAAACATGACTATAATATCATCCATATATGAAAATATTTTTCGGGTGTTATTCCTGCAAATGCAATACTCATCATTCTCTGAAAACTGCTAGCACTCACTTTTATAGTAAATGGCAATATTTAGATTCTGTATGCTCTAGTATTTGTGCCGAAACTTGTGATATCTCTTCTTTTAGCGGTATTTGATGAAAGCCTGCCTCTAAATCTAGAGTTGATGACCATCTTGCTCTTCCCAGTTGGTCCAGAATATCATCTATACTTGCAAATTTACTTCGATTTATGACTCTAAAGTCTGTACAAAGCCACCACGCTTTTCACCATCCTTAAAACTTGTAAAACAGGACTATTATATGTTGCTGACGACGCCTAAATAATACAATTTTCGAGCATTTGACTTACCTGATCTTTTATCTTCGCTTTACGTGCATATGGAATCTTATAGTTATGGTTTGGTTTTGCTATTTTTTTGTCCCTAGAGATTGTCGTCAATTTTCTTAAATTTAAATTGAATATATCAAAATATTCTTCACGTTACTCTACAAGAGTAATCATCACTTGTTTTGCAATTTCTGGAATATTTTGAAACTTTTAAAAGACTATGTTCCCTACTTTAGTTTCTTTAAAGTAAATAGAATAATTGAAAAGGTCTTCTGTTTCTGTGTCAGCGTTTTTATGATAACACTTTCGAATATTATTGTACGTAATATGCGAATCAATGGTCTGGCTGGAATTTGATACAATTGGTGAAGTTATGAAAACTCCAGGTGTTACTTCTTTATTCAGAACTACCACAGTATCTCTTGTTTCTCGAAACTAGTAACTTTTCTTATTATTACGCATCTTGGTGAAATTATGAAATAAAATCTCCCTCTGCACTATTATAAATAGGTAATTCCACATATTTATCACCCAATTTCAAAGTCATTGTTGAATTATCATGATTCAGTTTACAATGATATTTAATGATAAAGTTTTTGCCCAAGGTTCTGAAGGAATACGGAAATTTTCATCGACAATGTGGAATATATGGTTCAAAGCATAATATCTAACATAAATCTGTGTTTCAATTATTGCTATCAATAATGGCAACTCCTCGGTAACACCTTTAATTTTTATGGAATTTCCCCTATTTACAAGTTGTTCTGGAGCAATTTCATTTCACTGCACCTGTGCCCACTAAAAGTACCATTGTTTCATTCTCTGACATTTCACTGCTAATAACTACTAAATTCGGAAGTGACAGGACCAAATTGGAAATTTTTACGACCTGCAGGACCGGCTGACACTCGCGGATATACTATTGTTACTATTTTATCGCTTGGTTGCCGACAGCTACTGTGGAAACGGGTCGTGGGATGTTAAATTTTGAGCGCCAGAGTATTTTAACCAACCAAACACTCAATTTTTCCCAGGTTAAATTACCCTGAGAATGTAAGAAATAAAAAGCTGATACCGAGTGTAGTTGATATGTTCTTGTTGTGAGAAATTAAATCGGTTCAGATATACACTATGAAAACAGTATTGCAAATGGATGAATTTTAAAGCTCCATCATCGATAGTCTGACCTCAAGTTGGTGAAATTATACTTCCTATCTCGGCAAGGCGACAATCCTATCTGATATACCTCCTTAACTTGATACTGTACTCTTGCCCCAATAACACATCTCACGAAACTTCACATCAGACTCACTCGAAGGAATAACACTTAGTGAAGACCTGTAGATCTAGGAAAAACACTAGAGTATAGGGTTACATTTTCTCTTCACAAGAAGCTATTGTTTGCGTTCTCCAAATCACGATCTCTCGAGTTCCTATTCCTCTGATTTCAAATCACAAAGCGTGCGTCAAAATTGGGATTATTATCCCTTTACGGACACACATTCATCCATATACCAATAATTCCAAACTAAAATGATGGATGATGTCTTTGATTCAACAGTAGAAAAATCCCAATATGGTTTTTTAAAACGACTTTTTACAACCTTTCTGTTAAAAACCCAACGATGACTTCACTTCTCAAATGCACCAGCAGAAGTGTCTATTCCACCGATGGAGAACGTCATTGAGCGGAACAATGAATCTACGATGACATGGGCACAGTACTAACAGCAGCTCACATATCAAGAAGTCCGGAATGAAGACTTCTTGTATACTGGAATACTGCGCGGCACACAGAAAGGCAATCGCACCAGTGCATGAGCCAGCTCTGAACCGTAGAGTGGCACTTACTCGTTACAGTTTGTCCACTTCGACTTTGATTTTCTCGTCCCTCTCTATAGTTTTGGTTACAGTAGTATCTGCTATTATAGTATTCATAGCTATTTTGTTTCCTCAAATTTGAGTTTGGGTGGTAGTTGTTGAAAAAATTACCTCTTCTTCCATAATAATCTCTATTTCCGCTTCTTTCATTTTCATCTCTGGTTAAACTGAAATTATGATGCTGGCCGCGTCAGTACTTACATTAATGAATTTTGATTTTTGCCTCTTAACAACTGCTAAACGTACCAAACATTAGAAGTTAACTCTGTCAGAGTTGGTGACACATGTGCTTATTATTTTCGTCTTTGCGTAGGTTTTGGTCTCACGACCATCATCAGAAGACATATTATGTCTAAAACGGGATTTCTTAAAACTAATTGTATCAGCACAAAGCTATCTTATAGCACCAATCACAATTAAAAATGCCGATGTCCCCGAAACGAACAGAAACATGAATAAGCGAAACTGTAACACTAGTCCAATCAATAGACAGAAATGCGTGCAGAAATTAATACCTGGAAAAAATATGAGCGTATAGAAAATTGAATTTAAAGGTGAGTTTCTGGTTAATGCAACTCGATCTGAAGTTGCAAAAAGTGGTTTTTATCATTTAATTAAAAAACTATAGCTTGGATCGGAAAAAATTGAATTAGAAAGTTGTAGGAATCAAATAGATCTATCGATTCGTCCCATAATAATCATAAATATCTTCCACACTTTTCGAGTTATATCGAAAAAACCGTTAAAAATCGGGGTATCGAGAATTCGTTTCCGTATGTATTGTTTGCTGTACATATAGCCCATGGCAAGCTCAGAAGGCACTCTTTTTCTTATTTTGGAATATTGATTATTTTTAAAAATATATCGATTTTTCGAAAAAAAGACGCTCTCATAAATTGACTAGATCTTTTCAGGAGATGGTCCTGGAGTAGCGATTTTGGGCTTATTTTCTTCATGAAGAGTTGTGCTATAATTTTATTGAAGAAAAGTAGCAATTTTTCTAATTTTTAGGGTGAAAAAATGACTTTAAAAAATATTCATCTTTCTTTAACATGTTTTTTTCAGATTAGTTTTACAATTTTAATTTTAGAAAAATATCTTCGACGGAAATCGATTTCTAACATTTTTTTACGAATTGTCAAAAAAAAAATTTTCACCCACGATCTTCTGGACCAGCGATAATTTTTTTATTTCAAAAAAATTTGTAAGATGCAATACACATTATACAGAAGTGTGTTTTGTGGAGGGTTATGTTAAATACCTACATTTTCAATAAAAAAATTTTGGGATATGTTTTATTGATCCATAGTATCAGAAATTGAGTAACAAAGCTAAGCGTGCGCGGCTGCCGGAGCGTGAGGCGGAGTGGGGGAAGCATTGCGCGCTCGCACTGAAAACTGATTTAGTGCGTTAAAAGCAAACACGAACATCGTATTTATTTTCACCTTAGAAGCAAAATAAACCTATTATTTATTTTCGAATAGTTATTTTTGTATCAGGTGCGTAAAATGTTTTTTTAATGGCACATGAGAGTTTTTTGTACAACTGTGAATGTGAATTAACATCGTCTGAAATATATTAAAAATAAATAATTCCAATATAATTTCACAGCATCCAGTGGTCTTTCTGTGTCGTTACTATAGGAACGGTTAGTTGGCACGCCGCGTGTTTGACTGTTTGACTGTGTTTGCTCGTAGTTGCTTCAATTTCAACATGTTGAGAGTAATTGTTCAAACTGTACTATCAATTACTATTCCAATGAATGAAATTGTTTTTTGATAAATAATCAATTAATAATTGACTCTGTTATAAATAAATCGTTCATAAAGTAATATTTCATGTTTATTTTGTGAATTATTTTGGCAGTGAAAAAAAGTAAATAGTCAATTCTCAGCTTTGCAACGATATTTCCAAGAGAATCGTGATCTGAAATTGAATCTTGGATCTTTCCTGAAAGCTTGGTTTTCATATATGCCACTGAATTTACCCGTGATTCTACCAATTGCCTTGGAACAAGTTCAGAGAATCCGAAAAGGATTGTAATTTATCGACTGATCCGTTAAACTGGCTGGGTAGTAATTTGCTTACAAACTTACAGAATTTGATTTCTTGACATAGCCATTGTCTTATCTGTTCTAATTTCCTTTTCGGATCTACATATTTCAAGCATGAAGTCAGCACCTGATATGGCACTTCAAGAACCAAAAAAAAGCTGATTCCTCCCTCTTGGCGTATGTAGAAAGCTTGTTTACTTGATATTGTTGATCTACCGTTAAACCCGTACATATTAGCAAATGAATGTTACTAGCCGATTATTCTCGTTCAAAATGTCATCTCTAATCTTAATTTTAATATTTTTGGCTTAACGGCGCTGAAATACTCCCTTTATAATTTGATTTCTTGGTATTTTCCCAACCTATAGACATTAAAACGTCAACCTATAACAATATGGACCATATAAATTACATCACGTCCCAAAAATACGATTATCGTACTACTTCTGTTAGAAATATCAATAATTAGGATTATAATTACTGAACACATCATTATATAAAGAACATACTCAGCAAAATGTGAATGCAAATGAAATTTCTAGTCGTCTGATCATTTCTAGACTAGATAATATTATTATCAATATGAAGATTCTTGACCCAGTATGAATTACATATAAAATTCTTGGGAAATAAGTCACATATTAGCCAAAAGCGTCCATATCGCACTAATTTCAATTAAAAATGCCCACGTCGCAGAAACGAACAGAACCACGAATAATCAAAATTGTGCCACATCAATATTTCAAGTATAAAATATAACAAGAATTCACTGTTCAGTAATATTCTTATAATATACAAGCGCATTTTGGTATAGTGTCTCAACGACTGAAGATCAGAACTATTACGTTAAGTATCTACTCTAGAAACAGATGTTACGATTTATGAGGTACTTAAAAAAGGTTGCAGACCTGTGTTGGAACATTACATTCGAGCATTCTTCCTGAAATATTTTTTTAACATTATAAAGACGCATGTAGGAATTTGCAAGAGTTTTAATTAATTAAGATAGTAAAATTCTGACTTAATGTCTGAATATCAGTCCTATGATTTACAGATTTGGAGTCACGTTTATGTGAATCATCTCCAGAATAGATCTTTTATAATAATTGGTTTCCTCAGTTAAAATAAACATTTTTGTAATCAAACTGATGGTAATAATCAAAGCAGTGTTCAGCAAGGGCAGTGCAATTTTCTAAGTTTTTATTTCTTGTGCTACACCTATGGCCATACATTCTTTTTTGTAAATATTGTTTAGAGATTCCAGTATAAGTCCCATCGCAACCTAAACAATTTAATTTGCATACTGTTTGGGTTTGTTTATCTTTAGATACTAAAGGTCGAAACGTACGTAAACACGAAAATATAAAACAGAGTGTTAATATGACCTATTTCCCGAGAATTTTATATATAATTATCAATATGAAACCTCAAAACAAAAAATATACATATATTTTTAGGATAAAATTCAAAAAACTTGTTTTTGACACCAAATCATTTATGCAAATGAGGGTTTACTTGTAACTAATAGCAAAACTAACATACCAGTTCCAAATGTCATTTTATTATCAAACTGTTGACAATTGGAGGAGTCCTTTTCTCCTTCTCGTCATTCTCCCGATGTAGTGTCCATAAGCTTTCCACTACATATCTCCAGCTTTCGCTCTTCACAACATGCTTCTGGAAACGTTCCTTTTAAGCCTCTACGGTGAGCTTTCCGTATGTTTAGCACAGCCAAGACCCTTACAGCTATTGTGACAATATATAGAATAACTCTAATATCGGTTATATATAAATTCTCGGGAAATATGCCACACTAACACACATGCTTATTATTTTCGGAAATAATAAGCATATTCCCGAGAATTTATATATAATTTATACCTGGGTCAAGGATCATTATCAATATAATACGGTTGGTGACCAAAAATAGCCTCCTGCTCAACGATGGAATCAGAATATACTTCATTTATCAGTGAATTCTGCGTGCTTAGAACTTGATTTTTCCATGTTTTGGACCTCTATCACATTCACTACTTTTGAACCGATTTCATGAAAAACTTATTTTCCAACCCAACTCAAGGCCTTAGACACGATTGTGAGTAGTTAAAAAAATAATATGCAGTATGAAGAACATTGTAGGCATATAAAAAGAGAAGAGAAAGATAGTGAAAAATCAGCATCAGCCGAACATATTTAAAATACAGATCACACCATTTCTCAAGAAAGTTCATCATTTTCAAAACACAATACCTACTGACATATATCTGGAATCTAGGTAATTTAGCAGGGATGAAAATGTATAAGCGAAAAAGCAATTTACTAAATTCAGATTCATCTCCAACTTGTTTGAATTATTAAAGTATTCAAACAGGCACATTTTGATTGTCAATTCAGTTTACTCTGATGATGGTACCTGGAAGGTTCTCAGAACTTTAGCAGTATATTTTCAGTGGATAAGGGTAATTATTTCTCATTTATAGACTGAACTCTCTTATTGTTTTTTTTTTAATACATGTTCGGAAACTGTCGCCAAGAGGCGCACACAAACATATCCTTAGAGCAATCAGTACTGAACCATAAAATGAAGAATTAAATGAAGTAAAGTTCCATAAGAACCAAGAGCCAATATACGACATTTTAGATGGCGACATTACAGTGACCACACTCTACTAACAATTTGACAATACATTATTTCACGCACAATTTGAACTCATTCTTGAAACTTTGACACAATATTGTTTATTTTTGTATTACAAATAAAACATGTAAATGTTTTGAAAATCGGTTTGTTATAATATAAGTTTCACGTAATACATAGTATTGCAAATACTATGTACTTAATACTTAATAATGGAAAATATATAATACAAAATAATCGTACATCATTGTTATTGATGAATATTTAATGAGGTTCATAAATTTGGCCGACGCTTTGCCTTCTTTTGATTATAGGTAAAAACTTCATTGCATCTGGGCTTCTACAATATCAATTATTAATAACATACCATGGTATAATATGAATAATAGACTTGATGTAATTACAAAATATCGAGTTGCTTGTGATGTTGAAACATGTGGATTCAGAATAATCAAGATTCTTGAGACAAGATATCACAATTACTTCACTGCACAAAACGAGAAATACATGAAAAGTGAAAAGCTTGGAAAAATATAATGTTATTCTGAACGTAATGATTGTCATGATTCGTTGAATCAACTTCAATCAATGAAATCTAATTAAATTAGCGAATTAACTCGCAGTACAAAATCTAAAAATCGATTGAATAATTGGAAACCATTTTACAAGGATGACTTATTGACAGATGGAGGATCTCTATGAGAGATTCAAACAATATATAATATCGTTACTTCAATATTAATGTATGTTTGTTTAGTTATTAACAATTAGGTTTCCATTAGCGAACAAGTCCTCAACATAATTCGGAATTATGAACATAAATACATATAAATGGACAATTAAAAAATTTTGGTATTGGCAGATGCCTCAAACTACGAAAACTACAACATCACAATAAATAATAATGAGCAAAGAAAAACTAAGCACAATATTTTGTCTGTAATAGCAAGGATATTTGAGCATTTTGATCTACTTGGCGGCCATACATCATAGTAGCAATATCTTAGTTTGCTAAGATAGTGGCAGTACAATTTATCATGTGATGATCCTATTCCTAAAGAATCAAATGATAGCTCCAACGTTTAAGGACAATTAATATTACTGTCACTTAATACTGTCAGAATTAAAAAACAGTTCCTGTGAAAAATACAGTCTCTTTTGAATTATACTGTTTCTCTGATGACTCTGATGACGAGTTGGCATATGGTTCATCGATTCACGTCAGTAGCAACAGATTTTGTGATTTATTATGGGCAAAACCCATGTATCACCAGCACCACTGTAGAGTTTGACAGTTCTTCGATTGAAACGTTATGGTTCATTTTCACCTACAAATCTATATATTGAAGTCATAAGTTCCATGAATATGAATATTAATAAAACAAATTTGGATGCAATTATAAGTTTTATTTCGGTTCAAAACCTCACCGTATCTCTCAGAAACATTTATTGCAAATCGAGTTACGGAAATTCAATTGATAATTTCGGTTGACAGTTGGCATTATACATTATCAAATTCTAATCGTTCAGATTCATTATCCCAGGGAATAAATCCTTGTGTTCTTACAAATAATGAGTTCAGTCAATGATTCAACCACTAAGGCATTCTGGATGCTTTCCACAGGTTTATTTACGACGAATTGATCTTCTGAATATATATTCCAATAATGGTACAAATTTCGTTGGAGCTGAAACAGAGATTTATCGGTCACAAAACTACGCTCGAGAATGTATCAATGTAGAGAATTTTAAGTGGAAGTTCATACCACAAGGGTCCCCAAACTTTGGCGATATTAAGAACTGTTCTAAATTTTATTCAATACTTTTCTGATACTCATTTGATATTCAATCATTCATTCATTTATTTATGATTGATAAATATAAACAATTAATAAATGATTAATAAATAAATAAATATTTATTTATTAACGTGACGAACCCTTTTACAGTATAACATATTTAGTAAAATATAAAGTATCGTGAAAAGAATAGAAAGAACATAAAATAAAGGGCTTACATTGCAAGTATACACAGACATTATACATACATTCGTAATTACATAATTTATCTTTGTTGAGCGAGTTAAAGCCTTTTGAAAAGCAACCAAAGAAATATTCCAAAAATTGAGATTATTTGAGTAATGATTTGCGGTAGTTAGAATGCCTAAGGTAGTTTGTTCTGCTATATGGTATGTGAAATATGTTAATATTACCCGAGCGGGTATTTCTTTGGGAAATGCGAAATTAATTTGGGTTAACTAACCGAGTGATAAGCTTGAATAAAATTTTAAATCATCTTGATTTTTACGTAATGTTAACTTTTCAAGATACAGAATAGAATCAACCAAGTCGTAAATGAATTTATATAGTCACGAATTCTGATATTCATTTCATAGGCGGCAAATCTCAAGAAATTATGTTGAACCCTTTCAATCCTCATGAGATGAACATTATAAGAAGGAGATCAAATAGAAGAACAATACTCAATGTGAGGCACCAATGCTGTGTAAAGTGTAATCGCTAGAAACTTTTTTTATAAAACGTGAGAACTTGAGTGCTTTATTAACTATATAATCATAATTTGCATAAAAATAAGCTTTCTGTCCACAATAACACCAAGATCCCTTATTTCTGCTTCACTAGTTAAGATATTGTTATTGATATGATCACAGGCCAACAAAAAATTTGTGATTTGGATTTGTTAATTTTTTTGAAGTTTTGGTGGCTAAAATAATAGAGAATCAACTTTTTTTTGTTTCCATCACGCACAATTTTTTAATAAATTCACTAGGTGTCATATTTATGTTTTTTTTAATATTTGGGAATAAAAATTGAATGACATTCTAAAAATCGCTACGCCACTGACATTAAATTGTATACAAATCAATAGTATAAGGGAATTCCCGAAAAATAAAATTTAATTGCTGGGATTCCCTGATTTGCAGTCAGACCGTCGGCGAATGAGTTATAGATAAACGTCTTTGTGTAACAAGCGCATTCATTACTCTGTTTACGTTCGGTCCAGGCAGTCGTTGTTTAGTGAGTTTAGTGAGCTTTTTGCAGTTAAATTCGTGTATAAAATGCCAAGACTTTGTCAAAATAAGCCAGATACTTCTTGCTATGTGTGTGGTTGTTCAGACGTAAAATTACATCTTTTGGAAAGAAAAGAAATTGAAGATGGTTTAAGACTTTTTTCAATAAAGTTCACTATTTGTAATTTGTGTTTGTATCTATATCAATAAAAGTAGCGTTTATTGTGAACAAATTTTTTATTAATTTATTTTCAACATTGATAAAAAACCTTACGTGATAGGGCAAAATGACACTCGGATTGGAATTCACCAGATCAGAATTATACAAAATCAGACGTCAGATCGAAATTAGCTTTCAAAAAGTCAAAATTTGCTAGCCTGTAAATCGAAATCCACAAGACTATCGGTTCAATAAAACCTCATTACAAAGCATTTATCAACATTGAGCTCCATCTCATTTTCGTTGCACCATATATAAAATTCTGTTAACTCTTTTTGTACTGTTAGAGCATCTAAAACAGATTCAATGACATAAAAAAGTTTCAAATCAACAGCAAAACGCAAAACACGACATTCTAGAAAGCATACTTTATATGGTTGATGGAAAGAAGAAACAGCAATGGCACTAAATGTGACCCCTCAGGCATCCTCGATGAAACATTAATTTCTGCAGAAAAAAGTTTTAAGCTTTACCATTTGATTTCTGTTGGAATAATAGTGGAGTAAATCTGGCGAGAAAAAAGGGAGGTTGGCGAAAATTTTACGATGCATAGCGACCCGGTGGGAAAGTTTTTTTAGGGTACCAACAACAACCTCCTGAAATTTTTATTCCCCAAAGTGGGTGCAACTCTTTTTTTTTGGCCAAAAAGTTTTTTTTACATTTTTAAGGGTAGTTTAGCAACAAAAAATTAATATCTCTGGTTGTATCAAAAATTGAGGAACCAAAATTGTACCCTTTTATTGTCAATGTCCAAGGAACGAACTTCCAGTCCAAATTTCAAGTTGATCTGACCTCCCCCCTCCCCGTAATAGATATATATATATACTCATATATGCAAGGAATCTTGCGTAACGGCTAACTCGGTCATTTTTCAACCGATTTGGCTGAAATTTGAACTGAAGATTGGTATTATAGACTCAAAACTACCATCTGAATTTCTAGTGAAAATATTGAATGGTTATCCAGAAATTCCACTTTAAGTCAATTTTTTAGTTATTTTTCAAATTAAGATATAAGAATATTGTGAGGCTCAGAAGTTGATAGCGCTTAAGGCTCCGGGATTTCGAAATTAGAAGGTTCAAATTGTATACAAACACAATTGCATGAACTCTAGACGTCCTATGTAATTAGCTACGAACGTAATCATTCTGACATTTCCCTCGAGAAGCTCGCTACTCGTCAGTCAGAGTTTATACATTTTACCTCGGTCTTGTTATGTTGGGACCGTTTCGTGTCCCGTGCGGGCGGCGCCAGTTGTGATAAAGTATTTTCGGTTGTGAGCCGCAAGCTTTCACCCGCTTCGGGTATATTTTAGTAGCTAGAAAATTCCCTTTCGTACGTCGCGCGTAGGTGAGCCCTGAGAGTACCGGTTTCTGTTTTAATTAAAGTTTTCTATTTAATGGACATTTATCGAAAAAAAGAAGGGCCATCGGGCACAGTCCGATACCTAATCTAACTACATGGAGCGAAAACGGCACGCGAAAAGTCGTCGTAAAGCCGTATTAGGCACAACCAGTTTGCACTTCTCTAACTCGCCAGCTACGCGCTCCTCACGTGAACGTTATTCGATTTACCTCAAATTAACCAAAATGGCCAATATAGGCGAGAAAAGAAAGAATTGGAAAACTGTCCCATATTATCACTTGAAACTCAGATGGTAGTTTTGAGACCATGAAAGAAATGTTTGGTTCAAATTTCAGCCAAATCGGTTTAAAAATGACCGAGTTAGCCATTACGCAAGATTCCTTGCATATATATATATATATATATATATATATATATATATATATATATATATATATATATATATATATATATATATATATATATATATATATATATATATATTTGTATGTTTTCTTGGTATATTGGTTCGTATATATACTGATAATGAAATAAAAATTCTGCTTTGACGTTTCGACAATGTTTATTGCCTTTATCAAAATTGTTAATTGAATTAGTGTTTCCATGTAATTTAGAAAAGAATAGATGATTTCGATTAATGAAATGCGTCTGCAGCCGACTTATGTTTTAAGATCCAATTAAAACAAACGACAACAAACGTTTGATATTAGAATCTATTCAAATTAAAAAGAACAATTGTGTAAATGACAAAATAGATTCCAATCTTTCGAAACTGTACAATAATCTAATTCAAACTTAACAAAATTTTATTAATTTGAAGTACCACTTTCCATTTGTCTATTTAAAATTCAACCTAAAAAAGATGAAGTATTATTTAACTATGACACTATAGAGTAACAATTTTGAGGTTAAATTCCATAGAATTATCTTAAACTTGTATAGTTATGATAGATCTGAAATGCTTATCATAGAATAACTAATTCATACAATAATTCATAGATATTTATAATTGTACAATATTGGAATGTCTTGTATTTAATCAAATTCAATCTATTTCAAATTGTAGTTAGCCATACATTACTCTTTCACACACAACCGATCCAATGTTTTCTGCAGTTTTAATTGGATCTTAAAACATAAGTCGGCTGCAGACGCATTTCATTAATCGAAATCATCTATTCTTTTCTAAATTACATGGAAACACTAATTCAATTAACAATTTTGATAAAGGCAATAAACATTGTCGAAACGTCAAAGCAGAATTTTTATTTCATTATCAGTATATATACGAACCAATATACCAAGAAAACATACAAATATTACAAATGGTTCAAGAATATCAACAAAAGAATATATATATATATATATATATATATATATATATATATATATATGTATATATATATATATATATAACTTAAGAGATATAGAATTAAATTTTCTGAATTATGAAGATAACTTAGATAATTTAACATAGGATTATAAAGATGAATAAACGTAAAAGATTGAACCATAGGCGGGATTCGAACCCACATTTCTGGATTTCTAGTCCAGGGTGTTTACCAATTACACCACTTCGGTCCTGTTAGATTTTTATATTTTTGTAAATATAAACCTCTGAAAGGATAGTAGATCATTGATGAACACAATGCCATTCGATGCCCTACCATAGATCAACTATTCACGCACATTCATCTGAAGTTCAGTCGTTTTTTGAAGTAAGTAGGTTAGTACTGCTATGGTTGGCAGTTACTTGACAGTTCTTATTCAAATGACAGCATCCCGGTTCTTATATATTTCAATAGAACTGACTGAGAATTGTTCTGGTTAATTATAAACAAGTTTAAAGTTTCTTTGCCTAATTGGCCACTATCGTGTATGTAACTTAAGAGAATAGAATTAAATTTTCTGAATTATGAAGATAACTTAGATAATTTGTTCATCAATGATCTACTATCCTTTCAGAGGTTTATATTTACAAAAATATAAAAATCTAACAGGACCGAAGTGGTGTAATTGGTTAACACCCTGGACTAGAAATCCAGAAATGTGGGTTCGAATCCCGCCTATGGTTCAATCTTTTACGTTTATTCATCTTTATAATCCTATGTTAAATTATCTAAGTTATCTTCATAATTCAGAAAATTTAATTCTATATCTCTTAAGTTACATACACGATAGTGGCCAATTAGGCAAAGAAACTTTAAACTTGTTTATATATATATAAAGTTTCTTTGCCTAATTGGCCACTATCTATTACGGGGAGGGGGGAGGTCGGATTAACTTGAAATTTGGACTGAAAGTTCCTTGGACATTGACAATAAAAGGGTACTATTTTGGTCTCTTAATTTTCAATACAACCAGAGATATTAATTTTTTGTTGCTAAACTACCCTTAAAAATGTAAAAAAAAACCTTTTTGGACAAAAAAAAGGGTTGCACCCACTTTGGGAAATAAAAATTTCAGGAGGTTGGTACCCTGAAAAAACTTTTCCACCGGGTCGCTATGCATCGTAAAATTTTCGCCAACCATTTGCCAGATTTACTCCACTATAAGGTAGCTTTTCAACCACGCCAATAATGCACCTTGCATACCTACTTAGTATAGTTTTGAGATCAATAGCTCATGATTTGTGCGGTCAAAAGCTTTACAAAAATCGGTGTATTTACAGTCTATTCCGCTTTTTTTGTATAGCCTCCAAAACGAATTGTGTAAATAGTAATAAATTAGTCTCAGCATATTTTTCCTTTGTAAATCCATGTTGTCATCAATTATTATATGTTTATAGACTAGAGAGAAATGTTCCGTTACCATGCTCTCGAAAAGCTTTGGTATACATGATAATATTTAAATTGGTCTGTAATTTTTGATGTTTTGTCACCGCTTTCAGAGATTGGGGTTATAAAACTGAATTTCCAATAGGAAAAATGTCTACCTCCAAAGATTTATCATGCAAAAAATACAAAGGTCTTGATAAAATGAATTTAAAAAAAAACAGGTTGTATTCCATCAGGACCCGGACTCTTGTTTGAGTCCAACTTGCTTATGGTTGAATAAATTTGACCAAGTGTGATATGGAGATTACTTGTTAAAACATTATTATTTGAATTCAATGTCGGAATATCAAATTTTTTATTTGAATAAATTGAAGAAAAGTGTCCTGCAAAACTATAAGCAATATCATTAAAGGACATCTCGTAAGGATATTCGTTGGTGTTTCATTTCTCATTTACCTAGTTGAATAAATATTTAATATTCGAGGGAATATTATTTTCTGTATCACGTATATGATTTTTGTAACATACCTCTGAAATTCGTTTACATTGCTTTCTTACGTGAGAAAAAAGATAAAAGTTCGATGAAGAGTGGCTTTTTTTGAACTTTCTGTGTGCTTCTTTCTTTTAAAAATAATATCTTTTAATTCCTTGTAATTCCATTTAGGGGAAGACGATGTGCTTAAAAAGCGAGAGGGAACAAATAAGTCAATTGCTCCGTAGATAATTGCACAGAAAAATTAAATTTTGACTAAAAATATCTCAGTCCTGGTTACCAAGGAAGACGTTTATTCTAAAATAATCTGCACGCTTAAAATTGTTAGAATAGTCATTGATTAATAACATACACTAGATTGACACCGAAGCGAATAGCTAAGAAGAATAAAAGTACAATGTGTTGCCTGTATTACAGGGGCTAAAACTGTTGATATTAATTAGAATATTCCTGGGAAACAAATCTTCCTCAAAAATATTTTAGCTTCAGCTTTCCAATGGTAGATAAATTCGACCTCCTAATATATATTAAGAAGTTAAAAATAACAATACAGTTCGTAGATGGTTCGTCACTTTGAAAGATACACGATTTGTTATCATAATCTTAGGCAGACATATGCGTAGCACGGTAAAAAATTTACAAACGTTGAGGCGGTAAATGCAGACAAAAGGGAATACTCGAATATTACACATGGACTTTTTCGCCTTTGAGACATTGAAACTCTTGAAATACATGCGCACAATTATGGGGTAATATCCAATTCAATATTCTTTCATTATTAGATATATATACATTCAAAATATTAATGCAATTTGATATTATTCGATGGTGATCTAGAACGTTCATTCTATGTAATATAATATAATTCGTAATTGAAAATAGATATTTAGAGCTAAAGTATACCGGTCTATTGTACCTCAATTAAGTCATTCAATAAGTTACGAGTTGTTTTTATATTTTAATACTGATTCGTAATTATTCCAAATATTACATCGTCAGCAATATATTATTTGAATAATATCAAAAACAAGATTTGAACAGTACATTATTTATATAATTTTTTTTTCCGGTGGTGGTGAAATTTTGAATAAGACGCATATTTTATATTTTATCGAAATAAAAAATACCTTCATTCTGAATAGATTTCTTTGCAATAATTTAATTGATGTTGAAGCGGGAAATTCAAAACTATTCAGGCAATAAGATTATAAAAATGTATGAATATGCTATTTTTTTGAATTGATAAATCAAAATAGATAATTCTTTTATAATGGTATAGGCCAAGAAATTATTTAAAATCAAAATTTTCTTATAATAATTCTATACGAAGGTGATTGATATTAATTATTATCAATAAATTGACAAATTGTTAAATGAAATAAAATATTTATATTAGTCATTTGTTTATTCTACGTTGTTACTTCTAGTTCATTTTCTCAAAAAATCGGAGAAGTTTCAGTGTATTTGGAACTTCCGAGTTGTAAAACGTATTATCTTGTGAAAAGTTCTCATGGTACATCCACCCATTATGCTTTTATGTGATGGTAAAATATGTTGCATGGATAACACATTTGAAATATGCATTTGAATATTTTTTTGCTGTATTTTAGTTGAAAATAATTGTTTTAATCTCTTATAATCGTTTTCAATACATTTGATTTATCATTGAATCGATTTTAAAATCAAATATTCACATCCGAACACACCACGGGGAGGCAAACTTTGAAATTTCTCATAAAGAAATGATACCAATTTTATTATTATTAGGGCGAAAAAAATTTATGTTTATAGAAACGGTTGTTATTTCATGACATGAGGAATACCAACACTGTATTCGTTATGTCTTCAGTGCGATATCCGTTCACAGTGTCATTGAATAATGTATATTAATCAATGACAGTGTGAACCCTTTCAGCCATTTTTGTTTAGAATCAGCAAAGATATTGAAATAGAGATGAACAACAGGCGCACCCACGAATATTTTTACACAGGTTCAAAATTTAAGAAAGTTGGTGGATAGGTTCAAAGCGGGAAGGTTTCTAGTTACTTTCAAGGTGTGCCTATTACTTCCTGCCCTTTTAGGGACAAAATCGTGCCCACTGCAAAAAAAATTTTCAAAAAAGGACAACATCTGAAAACAAATTGTATTTTCGTATTTTTTGGATCAGAATGCACTTTTTTTTATCCTTGTCATTTTTCAGAAAATTTCACCCTTATCGCGTAATATTGTTTTGAAAATATACCATCAAAACCCAAATTGGCCAATAATGAAATAACTGCAAATTTTATAATTGGAAATTGCTTATTGTGAAAATAAGAATATTTTTTTTGTATCATAACTTCTCCCCCGACCGATATTTCCTAAATTATTATGGAAAAAAGTGTTTTTTGGCTATCGGTTTTGAATTTCAAGATTCAAAATGATGGCCCCGAAATGGAGCCTTTTTCCATATTGGCCCCATACGAAAATGGTTATTCAAATAATTTCAAAATGGTATATTATATCAATATTTTTGGCCAAAAATGAGACTTTTTTATTTTCGGAATTTTTCGAAAAAATGAATACCTTCGAAGCTATACACATTTGAAAATATTTTTTGTAGTTGCTGTAACTGTATATGACCGAGAATTCAAGATACAAGTGCAATGAAAGTTTTCAGTGACTTTTTCAAATGATTATTATTTGTCAAATAATTTTCCATGAAAATATATAAATGCTACATTGAAAGAAAATGTAACACCAAGGTTAATGCCTATGAGACGAGTTCCGCAGAGTTTGCATGATAAATTAAAATTAAAATTGGATGATTTAGTATCCCAAAACATCATTAGAAAAGTAGAAAAACCTACGGAATGGTTGCATCCCCTCGTCATAGTAGAAAAATCAAACGGTGATTTACGATTGCGTTTAGACACAAAGTATTTAAACAATGCCATAAAGCGAGAACATTTTTTAATACCATCACTAGATGAAATTACAACGAAATTATGTAATAAAAAATATTTTACAATACTTGACATGAAAGATGGGTATTGGCAAGTTTGCCTAGATGAAAGTAGTGCAGACCTATTAACATTTGGTAGGCCTTTTGGACGATATCAATTTTTACGACTCGCATTCGGAATGTGTAGTGCGCCTGAGGTTTTTCAGGGGAAAAACTATGAAATATTTGGTGACCTCAATGATGTTGGTTTATACTTTGATGACTTAATTATAACTGGGAATACAGAAGAAGAACATGATGGAAACTTAAAAATTGTACTTGAAAGAGCTCGTAAATATAACATTAAATTTGATAAAAGGAAAATACAATTTAAAACAACTTGTGTTAAATTTATGGGTCAAATGTTTTCAAAAAACGGTGTTCAAAGTAATAAGGCTTATGTCCAAGCTGTAGTTGAAATGCCCAATCCGATTTACTGCGTTTTTTGGGCATGTTGAAATATGAAGGCAAGTTTATCCCAAATTTTTCTCAAATATTTGCTCCCCTAAGGAATTTAACACGGAATTATGTTGATTGGCAATGGACATATGAACATTAATCTACCATAAATCAGTTAAAAACGTTGTTAACAAATTCACCGGTATTAATTTATTTTGATCCAAACAAACCAATTGAGACAGAGACTGTTTATTCTTTTACTTGCCTACACCGAGAACAAACGTAAACAGGTGCTCGCCAATCGGTAGCATGTGCAGAGCTTATAATAACATACATATGCGGGTCGATCTATTCACTTGTAGTTTGACTTATCTGAGGTCTGAAGCGTTTCGTGCAATCCTCAGTTCTATATAGATTGCATTTTCTCTCTTCTTTGTTTAATCTTTGTTTAATTTTTGTATGTTCTGTTCTTGAAATGTTATGTTATCTCAGTTTAATTTCAATGCCTGTTATAATATTTTCTTGTATTTCTTATTTTGTAATTGGGCTCTACGCCTGTTAAATGGGTGTAATGTAAATAAATAAATAAATAAATAAATAAATTTCAGAAGATGGTATAGGTGCATGTTTATCACAAACAGGTCATCCGGTTGCATTCGCGTCTCGCATTCTAACGACTGAAGAGGAATATGCACAAATAGAAAAGGAAGCTCTTGCTATTTTGTTCGCGGTACAAAAATTTCACTTTTTTATATATGGGTTAAAGTTTAAACTGTTTAGTGATCATAAGCCATTAGAGACAATTTCCAAAAAAGATTTACAAACAATTTCAGCTACACTGCAAAGAATTATGACTTATGTGTAACTTACCGGCCAGGAAAGCAAATGTATATTTCAGATACACTGTAGAGTTTTTCTGACTAAAGATAAAGATTCAAAATCAAATCAAGAAATTGATTTTTACGTACATTCGATAACTAAAGCTTTACCTATATCAGAAAGTAGATTAAATCAGTTTAGGCTAGAAACCCTCAAAGACCCGACTTTGACAATAGTTTCTAATTTTGTAAATAAAGTATGGTCAAGAAATAGAAACAGCATTCCTGCAGATGCAAAACTTTATTTCAAAAATAAAGATCACTTATATGTATATGGTGATATACTGTTTTTAAGATTAAAAAATTGTAGTTCCAACAGTACTGAGAGCTGATATGTTAAAACTTTTGCACGAAGGACATTTCGGAATTGAAAAAACCAAGTCTTTAGCGAGAACTATTTTCTATTGGCCAGGCATAACATCCGACATTGAATTACATATACAATCTTACCAAATATGTGAAAAATATTCCCGAAAAAATTCTAAAGAAACCCTCATGCAATATCCGATACCAACAAGACCGTGGGAACGTATAGGTATTGATATATTCACGAATGGCAAGGAAAGCTTTTTAGTTATTTTTGATGCTTACTCTAATTGGCTGGAACTATTACCTATTAAAGATAAGAGCGCGAATTCTGTAATTAATGTTATGTAACCTGTTTTTGCTAGAGTAGGTTGTCCCGAGGGTTGTCCTGATATCGTTGTAAGTGATAATGTACCATTTAACAGTGAAATGTTGCAAAAGATTGGAATTTTGATTTAGCCTTAAGAAGTCCAAACTTTCCCGGATCAAACGGACTTGCAGAAAAAAGTGTCGCGATCTCAAAGAATGTAATAAAAAAATTAACGGAAAGAGGAAAAGATATAGAGTCGGCTTTATTAAGCTATAGAAACATGCCTCTTAAACATGAACTATTCCCCCTCACAAGTTTCCAATCTTCATGGATTTGTTAATACCAGAATTGTGTAGTAATGTTCATCAAAGAATTTGCCCCTCTCAACAAAAATGACAATGTTGCTGTGTACAATCATTTAAATAGCACATGGGAATCTGGAAAAGTGATAGAGCCTCATATTGCACCTAGATCTTATAATTTATATTGTACAAGAAAATATAGGTAATCTTGTAAGACGGAATAGACACGACTTGAAACGTTCGCTAAATCCATATCTATCTATCCTCAGTCAAATGTTGACGAGTCAAATAATATTGCAGAGTCGCCGAATCTAGATAGCCAAGAATCCGAAACTGATCCTGAACTATCTTTAAGATCTACTGTTACGAAACCCCAGAGTTTCCTTCAGATGTTCAAAAATAATGTTAAAATAACCCGCTCAAGGAGAATTGTAAAGAAATCTGAAAGGCTTAATTTATAAAAGGAAGGATGTATAATATGTTATAGTGGTTACCTATGTATAAGTAGTACAAGTAGTAGTGAATGTCAAGAAGGCTGCATTGTATAAATCATGATGTTCGTGTAGCTTGCTTAGGTTACTAATTATTATAATCATAATTGTTATTGTGCTTTCTTACTTTTAATAAATGATATCTATCATATCGTACAAATAGAATGCTATATCAAATTCTTATTATAACACATGTTGGATTGTACGTATAATTTTAGGCTGACTTTTCCATCAGCTATCCCAATACCTAGATTTACCCATACCTGAGATAACTTGATTTTTGTGTGAAAATGGGGTTTTGCACTGCCACATAAAAAATTTTATTTACTCATTTTTTAAATCTCAGTAAAGTAAAGAACTTACTTTCAATGTATAAACGGTCAAGTTATTGATAAGATCTTCAAAATTCAGTGACATTTTGTCAGTTTTTATCTGTAAATTTTTTTTCAAATTTAGAACGCCTGTATATTGTACGTTGTTCTGATGTAGTACTGAATTCCGAGTTATGTACAAAAGTTTCCTATTACACTTATCTGCGTTAGTTTGTCAATTATTTGAAGTTTCACATGAAATTTCATAGATTCATCAAAATTCCAATAAAGCGTCAAATGCAATAATAGATTATTGCTCTAAGTCAATACAGCTGGTGTAATATTGAATGTATTAAATGAAACGATAATGGGAAAAAATTATCCATATACAAGTGAATATATTATGAATTTATTATTTATGGTGAATGGAAGAAAATTACCGACAGAACACCTCGAATATTTAATGAACGATATCCGTATTTGATGTCAATGAACAAATCAGAGTTCAAAACAATAGTGAGTTTATAATTGAAATTAACGTTAACACTTAGGTAAACATTAAACTTTTCCAAATAAATATATAAAATATTATCTAAAGTTCTATATGTCCACTGTTTTGATTCAGAAACTTCCAAATTTGAAAAAATACATGAGTTCTATTTGAAAAAATGGTATCTAGAGGTTTGAAATTGTGCAAAAATGTCGCAGTCTTTTGAACATCCTGTTAATAACTAGATAACCATTTATATTTAAAGATGAGAGAAAGGTCTCAGGAATAGTTTGTAGGTATATGGGCAACTGATGAAAGTAAAAGTAAAATTACCCGTACAATGAGAATTTGTAATAAAAATTATAGCATTCTATTCAAAAAAAGAAAATTAGTAGTCATCTCCGGTATAACCGGAAGAGAGACATGATTCAAACTATTTTGATTTCATGTTCCTTTATCCTCCTTTTTTATGAGGTGGATCTGCTCGGAAGTCATCAACTTTTAACAAACACTCCTCAGCCTGAATAATATGTTATTCCGAATATAATTATATGATGATGATAATAGTATCTATTCACCTGAATGTAATATCCATTTCCGGGCTAACATTTGCTCCTTTGGAAAACGATACATTTTCAAACCAGGAACTAATCTGGTACTTTTCCCACAATAAATGTATTGACATTTATTTCCTTGCGTTTCTGTGTCATTTTTAGTTTTCGAATTCATTAACGAATTCATGATTAACAATACTATCAATTAAAATCGATGATAACACTAACTAAGTAAACCAAATTACACACTATAAAATCACTAATTAAATAAACCAAACTACAGACTATAAAATCACTTTAACAAATAACTTTCAAACAATATTTAATCCTAATAGTAATTATTAGTTTATAGCAAACTAATAAACCACTCACACACAATAAATTATTATCGAACTTATAATAGCACTCTTTCGAAAATTCTGAAGCAAATGTAAAATGGAAATAAGTAATTGATTCCTTACATCATTATTAGATTTTCACTTTAAAATTAGTTTAATTGTCTTGCGGCAGATGAACACTTGTAACGAAGCGTCATCTACCGTTAGGCGGCGATTTTATAAAGTACATTATAGTAATGCGAACTATTCAAATTCCAAATTGAAGCACTCTGTAAATTTTCTCAATTTCTGTAGCGCTCCAAGTGGGCTCCCCTATAATGAAATGAGGGCTCCCTATCTAGCGTTATCGTAGGCCCATAAGCGATAACAATCTTATGTATGTTAGTACACCAACATAAATTTGCTCTTTATATTGTTCGATGAAATTAAGTAAGAATCTAAACTGTTCATTACTGCTATTAGAATTCCTAATATGGTACAATACTTGTGGTTAAATCGCGATCTCTTTCGTATATTTTATAATTTGCAAGACATAGCTCGTTATCAGAAAGGTTACCATTAAGGCCTGTCTCGGTGAAGATCAAAATATCGTAATCAGGAAAAGCTACTTCATGTCTAAGAATTTCCAGCTTCTAAACTGCTTCAAACGATCAGTTAAAAATCATCTAAGAAACAGAAAATTCCACACCAATATTAAAGAAAAACTGAAAATGTAAGAGAATTGTAAATAACTATATATATGAATATACCGATTCATATCATTTTGATTTTTGCGAGATAACAATGATGATCAGATCTTTATAATCCGGATGAGTCAGTAAAGTCACAAAGTTCTAGAGTAGCTGTTTCGTTCCTCTCATATAGCTCATCAGTGAAACGAACAAGTATGCAACGTTACTGAACGATCTCAGTTGAAAATAGTCATACTCGGCCACAACATTGTAAAAGGACAAAAAGTATCTCACGCCACTAGAAAATCAAGAAATCTACCACATTGACTGATAAATTTCTCGAACTATACAAAAGTTACGTTACTTTTGTAAAGTTCGAGATGATCTTTACTAGAAAGACCTTGGTTGGATACAATTCAGATTATCTAGACAAAATTTCATTATGGTTGATATAGTAATCTAAAACATTATTGTTATTGTGAACAAGGAAGATGCAAACCATATTTCAATCATTATTATTATGCTGTGGAATTAATATTAACATGGATGGAAAACCCAAACACGAAATATTGAGTTAAAATTAATTTATTTTATTTGCCTTATATTCTAAATACTTCGAAATAAACAAATAACGTGAAAGATTTATGAGACTTTCGACATCTCCTTCTCTTCTCCGATATCCCGATTAATATTATTGTCAAATTTGCAATTTCTATGGTTGCTCATTTCTTCTGTACCTAGACAATGGAGATTTATAATATTTGTGTGAAACATTATTACTGAGCTAGATTCAACTCAAGTCATACCTCATTTTGAACATTATTATAAATGATAAGAATTGAACTAGGCAAATCCTAAATATCCTGACAGAATAATATTTCTACAGATGTAGTGTTTACAATGTGTGAAATTTGAATGAAACCCAAATTCACAATCTATTAACATTTTATTTCTAATACATTGTTATGAATTTGTTTTGTATTCACATTTTACTGTTTCATCAAATATAATTTTGAAAAATACGTACTCAGTCATAAATTATTTCCCAATTGAATGATCGTTAGAATCGTTTCAATAATCTATTTAAAATGTTTCCTCGATGTGAACCCAAAACTGAATAACTGCATTATTTTGATTCTAGACAAAGCGGAAGATCCTGACAGTCCTAGAATTCTGAGACATATGGAACTTATAGATGACGAAGCAGCAGAGTATGGTATAAAAATCGTTAAAACGAAAGACAGATTAATGGCGAAGAAGTTTGGGTTCAGAGATCCACCAGGAATTACCTACTTCAAGAAAGGGAAAACAATGAATTATGACGGTGATATAGATGATGAAGAAGAGATTCTCGATTGGTTAACGGACCCGGAAAATATGGAATTAACAGATCACATCGAAAAAGTTAACAAGAAGATGTTCGAAAAAATAAGACAGCGTTCAGACTATGTGGCAGTATTCTTATGTAAGTTCCGCTCAATTCTGATTTACTTAACTCAATTACAGAGTGGAGTGCCTTGGCATAGATAATTATTACATGTTCAATGATAAGGTCTTTCAGTAGAACGAGAAAGTTTGCAACATTACTGAACGATCTCTGCTGAAGGTATATATTACCGACCAACAATATGGTAGAAGACCTAAATATCTCACGCCATCTACGAATAGATGTCCAACTAAGAAATCAACATACGACATTGACTGATAGATACTTGAGTGCTCCAGATTGCAACACCAAATCAAACCAATGTAGAAATTTAGAAAAAAAAATGAATATATTCATTTATCTCATGTTGTATCTGTCAGATGATTTAAACTAGAAAGACCTTATGATTGTAAAGATAAATTTCTGAATTCTTGTAATATATTTCCAATTATTATACTTACTTCTAAGGACACAGTTCTCCTGAGTTACGTTTACTCTTGCAGCTATTGCTTCAAATCGTCAGTGAAATAGAATTCATATGTTGAAACATTAGATTCAAAAAACCATTATTTATGGAATTCGAATAGACATGAACATCACTGTAGAAGAAAATAATCTAATAGAGGTATATCACCAAAGTTTCAGTGTTTGAAACTTGTGAATTCAATCAAATTGAATGAACGATAGAGGGTATTATCATATCATTATCTTTTGAATGGTGAAATCAATGATTCATTCCATTTATGAATTTGAGACTTAGAGAAATTCCCCGAAAACTGTTCCCTAAAGGAAAATTCCCTGAAAAATAATTTCCCGAACACAACTCCCTAGGTAAACTTCCCAAATAACAATTGACCAAATGAATTGAAATGATTGCCCAAAAGCAGTTAAACGTGAGTCGTAGTTTTTGTTATGTTTCCACTATTATATATAAAAATTCTCGGGAAATAGGTCACATTAACAATTTGTTTTAAATATTTGTCTTTACGTACGTTTCGGTCTCACGACCATCATCAGAAGACTCACTATGTCTAAAAAGGGGTTCATTAAAACTAATAAACCCCTTTTTAGACATAGTGAGTCTTCTGATGATGGTCGTGAGACCGAAACGTACGTAAAGACGAGTATTTAAAACAAATTGTTAATGTGACCTATTTCCCGAGAATTTTTATATATAATTCATACTGGGTCAAGAATCTTATTGTTATGTTTCTACTTTACTTTCCTTCACACTTCATCCAGGCTTAGGACTGGCAGCTGAGTATTATCCTGCTCAAGAGTCGGTAAAAATCTTTTGTCATATCCAGTACTTATATTCGAATTAGATATACGGGTAATTGGG
Source organism: Endomychus coccineus (assembly GCA_958510875.1). NCBI lineage: Eukaryota > Metazoa > Arthropoda > Insecta > Coleoptera > Endomychidae > Endomychus > Endomychus coccineus. The sequence goes on along the minus strand of OY294067.1, from coordinate 158,692,483 downwards.
AAATACACGGTGATCTATAAGGGTGATAGATTCGGGGAAAATGAGACAAATAGCAATGAAAGTTATATGATGTTGTGATGAAAGAATACTTTATCATATCAGGCTTATCGTTTTTATCGCAAATTGTACACCATGCCGCGAAAGAATTAGTAGATGTTATCTGCGTTGTAATTTTCTACAAGAACTGCATAGCTCTGTTTACAGCCCCGATATTTCTCACGAGTTTGAGGGCGTTCTACTGGTCTTTCTGCAGCTCATGTAGACTTTGATTTCTCTGAATGACATCAATAAATTTGCATAGTGGAATTATAATTCGTTTTTGGTGATTTTTCTTGTGTTCCATCACAATTCCACATGCCCTGGATAACGAGAAGTACGAAAACGCCGACGTCTTTGTGGACGACCAATCCAGGTATTCGGTATTCTTATAATAATCTGATATCGGCTGAACTTCTGGGGTACCAGCAAACACTCTAAATACGCCCATTGCATTCGTTATTACAGCCAAAAACCGCAATACGTTGATAACAACGTTTTAATTCTTCGGGCTGAATGTTTCGAAATATTCAGTGTGAAGAAAACACTCGCGATTCATTAATATCTCTAATTTCGATCTTCAATTATTATGTGTATTACAGCCTTTCCCAAGTTTCCTCCACCATTGCATCCAAAAATATAGGTACAAATAACCTACTAACCTAGAATTCTACTTGGGGTGATAATATTATGTTCTCATATGTGTTCATATGATGTTATTGAAATAAGAGGAACTTTCAGGTTGATATATAGAATTTGATAGTTATACTGAATGTTTCACTGGTAGAATAATTTCAGTTTTCTTTTAGATATCTACCTATAATAATTGGTATACACAATCAGTGATATTTTCTTGCGTAATTAACAGAAGAGGTACTTTTGTAAGCAGATAGGAATATGAATTTTGTTGAGATACCTGATATGAAGTTGTACTAGGAGTACAACAAAGCATTTGTAGTAATACCTTATGTTTTTTCTGGAGGAAGTCAATGTCTGTTGCAAGTGAATAACTTCATTGTACATAACATTTTTTTTGTTTCCAGAAAATAAAGCTTATGTGAAACAATGATAGGAATATCAATGACTTAACGAAATATCATCGATATACTCAATAGTAACAATTTTTACTATCACATTTAGTATGAATATTATATAACAAAATTACTCCTGTATATTCAATATCGAGAATATTAGATATATTATAACATTGTGTGTATTGCAACGTTACCCCTGCAGAAATCTTCAATATAATAATCAAATTTCATTCGGAATTAACTCTAACTGACCTGTTTCATCAAAAGAAGGACTGAGTCCTTCATTTTATTTTATTATGGTAATTATAATATATTCTGTATACCGGGAAGTTATATTTTTGCCAAACTGAGACGTGTATCCACAAAATATTATATGTACACCTACATTCAAAATATACACAAATATCAAGAATTCTTACAAATAACAATAATATGTACATTGTACTTTCGGGTAATACGGTATTCAATATAATATGAATGAATGGGAATATCTTGATACGCGTATATTTTTCAGTTAGCATGTATTGTATTGAGATAGTTCGTTGTACTTGAAGGCGCAAGCACATGAACAGTGGAGCGATAACTACGGACGAATGAATCACTCCATTGCGATAGTTCTAATTTTTTCTAGCTTGCGTTTCCCAAAATAAACCCGGCTCGTAGTAAATGAATATTTGACATCAATTTGCTCCGAAGACTTGAGCCATGTATTCTATTCACTACCAGGTCCCAAATACGACCCGGCCCGAGTAAGTGAAAATTTAGCAACATTAATTCAGTCTGAAAATGTAAGCCATTATTCTATTCACTACTAGGTTCCAAGACCAACACAGCCCGTACTAAGTGAATATTTTTCAACATCAATTCTGTCTAAGAATTTAAGCTTTGTATTCAATTGACTAGTCTCAAGACCATCCCGGCACGTAATAGGTAAATATTTTTCATACCTACTAACAGCTCCCACGAATATATGCGAAATTGATCAATAATCTGGTATGGTAATCGCTGACATTACTTTATTCAAAATGATCAATGTCTACTATGGGAGTGATTTCTATCCATCCCGGGGCTTCCTTTTATACTCGACGAGGTGTAGATCAAGTACGTTAGTGGTTGCGTTCGCATTCCAATGCAATGTTCTTGAATATAGGTGTGCACCAAGTTCGATCCATCAAATGGTGGAAGTTGACATCGCATAACGTTATATGATTTGCATCGTTTTTGAAAAAAAATTTAATTAAAAAAATTCTATGATTTTCCGACAAAATCTCTGTAATTTAAGGTCAGCCGATCCGTACATCTCGAAGGCAACTTTACCGTTGCTAGAAATTTCCCGGCCGGATCCCGTAGCCTGAAGTTTTCAGACTTCTTAGAATCTGAACTGAACTTAATAGTGCCACTGAGAGTACCTGATACAGTGAGGAACGTATTCACACGTGAACATCATCATTATCATTGGAGAGTCGGAATTTCAACTCTCATACGCACTTAGGCCTTGGGGTTGGATCCTTTGTGACCCCTATGATCAGAAGCCCATTTTATACTAACAGGTGTGTGGGCAGTCAGAAACCCAGAATAACGCTAGTGTTGGCTTCCACAAGTTCCCCCGGTAGCAGTTCGGCTACTCCGGAATATCGTTGCCTGAGGAGTGTCAAAACTGAGCATCACAACTCTATATGAGAGGCACTTTTTGCCACTATAGTGACTTGTGAGGATTCCAGTCATCTCTCCAATGTTCCTTTTGTCTAGGGAACGGGGTTTCCTTGAGAGCTTCGGCACAGGCTCTTCAGCAAAGAGTTCGGACTGATTCAGTGATTTCTGCAACCAATCCTTCAATTCCACTGTGTTCTGGGGCCCAGATGAGTTGAATTTTGCTTGTTCTGGATAGGTGCCTCTAACCTTCTTTCTTTGACAAGCCTTTATACGGCTCTAGATGATTTGAGAACGCCCAGACTCAACCGGCTGTCTGGGCAGATGTATATGCACCTATTCACATATTTCCTGCGCAAGTTCCAATTTTTCAATTTTGCTTAGACCTTCTCCAAAAACCATACATTACGTGCCTAGGATCATTGATGTAATGACTCTTGGTATTTTTAGGAATACACCTGCTCCAGAACCCTGACCGATCTTGGAGTCGTTGTATGTGTCTGATGGCAATAAGGCGAGAGTTTGGTGTCCCCAATCAGGGATGAGAATTTCGGAAGAAGTGAAACAAATAGCACGATTCATGCTGTTTTGCACTCAGAGGTGGCCTCACTCAAAATCACTGAGCGTCCATGAGGAGTAGTGTGTTTCAGTCCTGTGATTTAGCCATTCTCATGGCATTAGGTTTTACTTATTATATGTGTATAGGTGGTATTCCGGCGAGAACTTCGATATCACTCATTATAGTCGACCTCATAGCACTCAAAATACCCACGCATGCAAGCCGCTGTAGTCGATCGAAGGGGCATGGAGATATACCAGTCCTCGTCCCTGGCTACCACACTAGGTAGGGAGGATCTGTGGCCGTAATCAGAATGTAGCTATTGAAAGCTTCCTCCTCACTCTATATTCTAGCAGTTCATGCCAGGTCTGCTTTGAGTCTAGGATTACTTCCAGAAACTTCACCGACCCTCCAATTCGCAAAACCCTACGAGACAAAAAAAACTCCGACAGTGTGCCCAGCTTACTTTTGCATAGTATAATTTCAGTCTTGGCTGGATTGAATCTCGGCACATCAGTGCGACATCAGTGGGCCATCGTACTGAGAAGCTTGTTTTGCAGCCTGCAGTGTCCCCATGTGCCACTCAAAAGTGACGACAACTAAGCGATCGACATAGGCTTTGGCGTGAAACTCTGTCTCTCCCAATACCGCCAATAGTCCATCAACCACGAGAAATCACAGAAGCGGAGATAAAATTCCTCCATGTGAACAGCCTCTTGTTTATGATGGCTTCTTCGCCCTCGGCGTACGTGGAATATCCAAGGTACGTATCTCCGGAATGAAGTTCATATCTGATAAATGAAAACCAAATTAGTTTACTGAAATGTCTTACAAGTATTTCACTCGAACTCGAAGCAGTTTCCGGTTATGTCCATCTTCACCTGAAACGGGCTGGTGTATTTGGGTGCCAACTTGGCAGAAAATTCTTCTACGACCGAGGACAAAGCATGCTTCTTCATTACGTTTCCACCAACTTTTGGTAATCAATCCCTGCGCCGGAGGTTATAATGATGCTTTTGAACTATATTATGCTATATTATCTGTGTTCAATTGAAGTTTCACAAAATTCAATAGTTCAATAACCCTTCCACTTGCTGCCATTATCTGGCATAATCTAAATTCTCTTCAAAAATGTCTGGTTCTTTTCGAGCTTCTCTAAACAGTGTTAGTATTAGCCATTCCACTCGCTCTATCCATTTGGTAATTTTATGTGAAACAACTAAAAAAATTTTTCGGCGAATGTGAAGTTGGTAAAGACCCTACCAGAACTGTATTTATAATGTCCAATGGCTGTATTCACGAGTTGCATATAATCAGGTGGTTGTCGTTGAGAAATATTGTATTCCAAACAGTTCCCGCATTTGCGTACGTACTGAGACACTTCGCGGAATATCCCTGGCGAATAATATTTTTGAACGACTCTTGCAATACATTTTGTGATATTGTATTAGACAGTGCTCCGTGTAATTGATCGCTTCATGAATATGTCGATACCGATACCGGATGTCGTTAGGGATAGTCTCGTACCTCTTTAAGTTTTCCGAGATAGTTGATTGATACTATAGAAACGAGAATAACAAAAAGAGAAAAATGAACCTACAGCTTCTGTATATTCGTGAAATGTATGCACCACTTTCAGCCTGTCTATTTGTGGGCATTGTAGACACGAGGAAGATTGATAAGGCCGTATTTCTGATAGTTATTCCGCATTACTCTCATTTTCCTTACATTCCAACCTAAGGGAAATATATTTTGACTGTTGGGCTGCTTACAATTTTTGGCAAAAGTTTTCAGGTCGTTTATTGACATCTTTTAATCTTTTTTCCAGTAAATCTGAGGCATATTCCTGATTCAGTTTCACAGGAGCTAATTAGTTATTTTACTTATCCTTATTTTCTGGTACTTAGCCAGGGTACCTGTGATATTACCTTTATTCTTTGTTTGGTTAAATGTAAAAATCTAAATGATTAATCAATTGCTAATTTGATATGAGCTAAACAGCAATATAGTAACTCCTGTGAATATATATTAAAGTATCTTTTCCCTAGTTTTCGGGGGAAGTCGGCCACATTCCTCAACGGAGCCCGAAAACTAGGAGAAAACTTCTTTCACCTAATATTTTTCTCGTTATGGCTGCAAGTATAATTTCCACAATATGCCTAATATGGAAAACGTTTTTGATTCATTGTATTTTTCTGTATAATTTCAAATAACGCCGCAATTCCCGCATCGACGTTTCACTATAATTATTATTAAATTTTTTAAATGTGTAATGATGAAAAATGTAATCATATTTCATGTGTTTTATACATAACAGTATTATACAAAATCATCACTGAACATTTTTATTTGTGAGAAATCCTCATTTGAATTATTCGAAGCTCATTTTGTGGGGATCAGCTCTTAAAGTCGGGCGGTTTGCCCTAAGCTGACCCGTGGTCTTGGTGGAGGCGTAGGAATAGGAACACACACTTATGAAAAGAGTTACACATTACTTAACGTAGAGCTAGGCGTCATTACGGACTCAATGTCTTGTTCTACGAAATAATAACAGTACAAATACCAATGTACACGATGAGTTAAATGATACAATGATTTCTTGATAACAATTGATCTGTTTATGCTCTACTTATGATATATATATATATATATATATATATATATATATATATATATATATATATGTTTCTTCTTAGGTTCTCGCGGACGTAATGTGTAGAACTGGATTCTCGGGTATTGATCATCGTATGTGAGGAACGCGGAACACTTTATCGAACTTCTAGATATGCAAATAGTAGGACCTGACGACATATTAGTAAGCTTCGACGTAGCATCCTTGTTCACACAAGTACCCATAAACGAAGCCCTAGAGATCATCCAACATAAATACAAACCGGAAGGATACATTATTGACTTGGCCAAACACTGTGTAGCTAATACTTACTTTATGTACGAGGGACAGCGATATAGGCAAATCGAAGGAGCACCGATGGGATCACCAATCTCACCAGTGATCGCAAATCTTTTCATGGAGGATTTTGAAATTAAAGCTCTTAACACAGCGCAACTAAAACCCAAACTTTGGCTCAGATATGTGGATGATATTTTCGTTATTTGGCCACATGGAGAAGGACAACTAAGAGGGTTTCTCGATCACCTGAATGGAATCCATGATCGGATAAAATTCACAATAGAAGCCGAAGAGAACAACCAATTACCATTTCTAGATGTTTTGGTAACAAAGAAAACTGACGGCAGTTTGGGACATACAGTATTCAGAAAAAAGACCCACACGAACCGATATTTGAATAGTAACTCGCATCACCATCCATCCCAGCTACAATCAGTCGTAAATACCCTCATGACAAGGTCAAAACGTCTCGCTGATGCGGAGAACTTCGATGGAGAAATGGAAACCATCCGAGCAGCCCTTAGGATGAATGGCTATTCAAGAAAACAGATTCATAACTCTCAACGCAAAAATGAGAAGGATGTCAACAATGAAGATCAACCAGTGGGAAACGCTTTTCTACCTTACATAAAAGGCACAACTGACAAAATCTGCAAAATACTGAGCCGTCATGATATCAAAACAACCTTCACAACAGATAGGAAAATCAAACATGTTCTTCGGAATCCAAAAGACAGAATTCCTCTAGAATGCCAAGGAGTGTACGAGGTGCCATGTGGTAATTGTGAAAAGACATACATCGGACAGACCAACAGACGCATTGATGTGCGAAAGACTGAACATGCAAACGCTGTGTCGAAAAACGAAACCACGTTTTCACTAGCTGAACATGTAAGAAGTACTGGCCATATGATCAACTTTAGCGGCACAAAGACTCTAGCCAACATTGAACACTTCTACACCAGAATAACCAGGGAGGCAATAGAGATCGAGAAACGTCCACATAGTCTTAACAAACGAGATGACGGACTAAGATTACCAGCAACATGGAAACCCGCTTTAGAAAGTCGGAAGATACAACCAAAAACAAGAGAGAACGTGTTATCCAGTGCACGTGCAACAGGTCACGGAAACTTTCCGGCTGATTCCAGCGTCGCAATGACGTCACCCAAACGTGTCACTCGGAGCCAAACACGTAGAAATCAACCTAGCGTGAAATAGTTCGAAAGTCCAAAGGTCAAGCATAACGGGGGATATAAATACCTGTCCCTCCAAGTAAGCGTCAGTTCGCCTAGATTTTCCAGACTCTACGGTCGAATCACCTGAAGATGGCAAATGCGACTTTGCCGAAACGTCGTGAAATTGGTCCTTTTGAGGACCGAAACCACACAACGCGGATCAATACCCGAGAATCCAGTTCTACATATATATATATATAATAATGTAATGGGATGTTATTGTAATTATGTCCTAGCTAATCTAGTCTTACTTAGCATATACATCGATTCATCAATAACTAACTACCTCGAGATACCCTGCGCTCTATGTCAAGGTTAGCTTGTGCCAAACAATGTGTAACAGTAAACATATTGTTTGTGGGTCAGTTATGAGTTATCAACATATGCTTAATAACATCACTAATAGAAATAAGGTCGCATTCTATGATGTGGGGATTTTAGGTATTCTCGTATAAGGATGGAAGCTTCCTATAATACAATTTGAATATATAACATTTTGTTCAATATTATATTCATAGAACGATTCTTCATATCGTTTTTCAACATTTGGTGTAATATTTCCTTTGTTGTTGATTTCTTCTTCGAATTCTTCGTTGAGTTTCTTTAATCGATGGAGCTGCCTTACTTACTTAAATAATTATCAACCTGTATAAATATAGTTCGTATGTTTGTTCGGCATCGTTTCAATCGGATACAATAATTCGATTTCTGTCTAGCTGCTCCATATCGTTTCATAATATTTTAAATCGATTTCTGCAATTCCCGCTGTTAATGTTATTTTCTATGGTTATGCAAGGTCGCTTATTATAAATACTGCGTTACGGCAATAAGCAATTTTCCAATTCAGCCACCTTGAAATAACTTACCTAATCTATCTAGTTCAATACGTGACGTCAATTGTATGTTTATGATTATGTGTAATCGAATTCCATATCGAACTTCGATTACTTTGAATTCATGATCTTCTGGTGAATACAAATGTAGGGTGTTATCCGTATATCACCCCTCCACTGACAAATGAAAATTTTTTAAAACCAGAGGTTTAAACATATTTTTCCCTATAGAGGATTACACACGATATAGTAAGGACTATAACTAACAATAATATTATTCATGATATTCCTTTGTCATGATTTGATATAAGTTAATTTCAATATATTGTATCATTGAAATGACCTGGTCAATTTACTCATGATATAACTTTAATTTATACTTTTGAATTCCTATCAAAGTATTGTCTACTCTTATAGTTACAGTTGACGGTCCTTCTTTGAATATTGGATAAGGTCCTTCATATAGTTCTAACTTATCCCTAGGATAATTCTTAACAAGCACCTTATCATCTATCTTGAAATTTACACTGTGTTGATTTAACATATTGTATTCGTTTTATTTTACACTTCAATAGCTTATCTCGAGCTTCCGTACATGCTCTCTGTAGCCGGTACGTTTGGTAAATTGGGTACTCATTGTAGTTATACAATGGATCCTCTTATTCCGATAAATTTGACGGTAAAATACAAACTTTTCCGAGAACTAACTCATATGATATATATCGCGTTTTAGTGTGTACCTTATTATTATATGCCAAGATTCAAAAAGGAACCCATTCGGCTTATGCGCCATTGTAATTTGCTACTTGCATTCGTAGATATACGCTCGTTCGTTCATGAGAGTTCTCAAGAGACCATATGGTTTTATTATGATATGCTGTTGAATTTAAGTGCTTGATACTTAAAATATCACATGTTGGTTTGAATACATCCGACAGGAACTCCGTCACGTACAAAATTCTTAACAAATGCTGCAGCGACCGTTGTAGCCTCTTTATTCGGGATCGGGTAGGTTTCTATAAGATTGCTTAAGTCGCATTGCAGAGTAAGTATATAGCGATTGTGGCCACAATATGATAATAATAATGATAAATTGCCTTAATTTGCACGAAGTAAAAAGAAAATACCATGTAGAAAAGAGAGAGGCAAAGTTTGGCTTATGTTACTCATACTTAACGTCTAACAAAATTAAATGAAGATGAAGACTTCAAAAGAAAGTATAAACTTACCTATCGAATTTTAAACTACCAAGAAAAAAGGGAAAAATAATGATTCGAGTCCAAATTTTAGACACACAACATTAACTATTACCCGGATGGAATTATTGGTAGACCATGTAGCCACATTGGTATGGCGAACAACTGCTGCTAAGTTGTAAGATATTTTCTCACTGGAAACTTTCTCAAATGTGTCTCTCTTCCATAGTTGAGACCACGTGTAGCGTGGCAACTCTCCGTTTTGATCGACCTTTTTGTCCGGCGATCATAGTTCGTAAGCTATGATAGTCATAGACAGGCTGATGATGTAACTCTTCGTTTCAATAGATTTCAATGGTCGACGATCTGGAATGACTTTATCATCATAATATCTTCAAACACAATTATCGGTATTGATCAGTCTCTAGAAGAATACACACGAAAACTGAACGCATACCGTGCACAATTAAGAGCAATAAATAGAGACACAAAATTTGACGGAGACGAAAATATAGCTATAAGATTAGTGAGCAATTGGAGTGTTGGTGGAGACGATGGCTGCGTTGAAGGTGAATTCCAAAATCCCAACCTCAGTTTCAGAAAGAATCTTGTACACAAACACTCCATCGAGTGGAACATATAAATATGTTCCAACAAGGATCTCAAAAATTAATGTAACCGAACAGAATGTCTACCGATGAATACGTTTAATCATTACTTCAAGCTATTATTCCTCGATAGTACGGAGGAAGACGGTATGAATTGTCAAACTGAAGCACGAATTAATTGTCAAACTGAAGCATCTATGACTCAATCTTCACCAGTACAGAAAGAAAATGGAATGAATCAAGTGAAATGTTCCAATATCAGCGCCTCATTAGTTTTACTACTGAAAATTCTTATTAAAAATGTGAAGAAACAGACTAATAAATAATGTTTAGATGATGAAGTGTTCTTTTATTGGAATAAAATCTGACGACCATTGTTCACGAACTGTGATGGTTGACTTATGACGTCACTCACTGCTCCTAACCAGCGATCATAGCTTACGAACTAAAATCACAAGCTGCTGCTATTTTCGTTGTGAGCAACCGTCGACCATAGGATACGAACTATGACGGGTGGCTGATGACGTCAATTACTGCTTCAAACCGGCAACCATAGTGTAGGAACCATGATCGCAAGCTATTTCCGCTGAGAGTAACCGTTGACCATAGTTTACGAACTATGATGAGCGGCTAATGACGCCACTTACAATTTGAAACCGGCTACCAATGATGGAGTGTTGTTTTAATAAGACAAAAATCCGTCTACCATAGTTCACGAACGATGAACACCGGATCATTCTGTCACCACCACCCGTTTGAGAAGTGAAATATAAAAAATTATTATAGCAACAGTTATTTGGAACAATACGTATTCCTTTTTGCAGCATAACATTCAGAGCAAGAATAATGATATTCAATTCATAAAAATATATGTTATCACTCGGTTCTTCAAACTAATTTCCGGTAATAGATTAATACTCCAGGATACGGTCGTTAATGATGATGCGATAAGCACGGGGGTCTTAGGGAAATTCAGGAAAATTTCCATCTCTGATTTGACGTCAACTGTTAATGCCCTCATAGCATCGTTTTGTTTCGAACAATCGATCACAAGAATCGCTTTTCACTCATATGCAATATAATCAAGCATCGGCTCGCTTATAATAATTTCTGGAAATCATGGGGTATGTCTGAAAGGTTCCCTCATATTGTTGATCAATTAACTTCCATTTCATTGCTCCAATATATCTGGGGCGTTCCAAAACGGTGTTTCAACTGCACAAATATTCCGAGTGTTCTCTTTCATCAACACATTATCATGCACATCCCAACTACGGAAAGAAATAAATTTCGGTTTCTCAACACTCAAATTTCTCAACATTTGAAATTTGACTTGATATATCAATCATTGTCTGTTCAGGATCTTATCAATCGCAGCTCATATATACCACTCAACATTAGTATAGCATGATATATTCAGTAGAAAATTCATTGGATCCATAAATTGATATTATTATTGAACACTGGACTCAGTGCATCTTTATATGACTATCCGGTAATAGCTAGGGGTATAGATTCGTGTTTGGCGTAGATTATATAAACTTTAGTGGTGCTTACAATTCCAGGATCACGTACTCTATCTATCTCTTTTCCGTTCAATTTATGACTGATATATTTTGAGAGAAATGTTCCAAAACTATTGGTTAGCATATATTCACCATCACCACCTTCTTCTTGTTCGAATTCTGCCTCGATGAATAAATCAGACAAGGCTAAATATACCAACACATCTTGTTGATTGATAAATTTCTCAATTACATCGCTTTGCCAGAATATGTTGTTGTGAATAGTAGGTGTGAGTTCTTTCTTATTGAAGTTTGACTCATTGAGTAGTTAGAGTTTTCCCAACATGGTTACCAAGAGACTTCAGAAAATTGATATTCTCCTCTAATATTGACTGACATGCTGAAATCCAATTCTAGTTTCCTAGTGACGTCCGCTGCAACAAATTTCTCAGATGAATTCGTTGTATGTCATGAGTGCTAGTGGATATTGGACTATGTTTTTTTGTTGGAAGTTAATCTCATAATATTTTGCGGTTTATTCCAACTCCAACCGCTTAATGATTTCTTGTCCACGAAAATTTAACCGTACGTCGCTGAGGTTCTTGGCCTCTATTACAATGAAAACACCAGGAGGTACAAGGAGAGAAAACTAGTTTGAGCTAACTTATTGGTATAATGAGCTCCTGCGGTCAAGTTACAACTCTAATAGTTTGAACTTTGGTTATGTTCAAGAACTGGTCACATACATGTTAGTTCACCAAGTGTGAATTTTGTTTGCTGAATCTCAACAGTTCGCTTCTACTATCTATCATGTGGAATGAAATTTACTTCGAAATCACGCTCCAACTCTGTGTGTTTTTGTTTGATATTATGGATAATTTTGGGTCAAGTTCTTCTTGCTTCACTCCTAGCCCACAACCTGATTTTTGCTCGAAATTTGCAATATCTGTAGCTCGTAGGACCCCGGAGTTATTCTTATTTTTGAAATGAAATTTACTAGAACCTTCAATGTTCCTAATACTATTGTACATATGCAAATGTTCAATATAAACATATGAATGAAGATCTAGTACTATTGGTAGATTAAAACCTACAAACAAGCTGAAGCTCTTATCCGTGATAGTGAATATTTGAGACATGATTGATAAAAACTTCATTGAGAATCTGTTAATATACTAATACATCCTTACATATCTTCTTGTATTCGACTGCAACTGGAGAGTTATAGAGCAATTCTAAATATAACTGAACACAATTATAAGTGTTATATAGTTGAAAATTGTGGTGATTGAATGATATCTTCAACTTTCCGAAATAATTCATTAGTTCGTGGGGTGGACGTAATTTGCCGAAACTGTCATGACAAAAACTGTATAAGCGGCTTTCAACCTAACCCAGTGAGTGCTTTTGTCGAAGCTATTTGAATTTATCTCCACATTATTTTTTCATGATTCGTTAGATGGCAGCTCATCACGCATAAATACTCAATGGTAATTTTCAGAGGTTTTGCTAGATTTAGTGGATGAAGGTCAGCTAGACGTTTTCTGGGTAGGTTCAGTGGAAATTCTTTGGAGGTTCCTTCAAGTATCGATCAAGAACTTCGCGGTATTTCTTCAAATATGAGCAGGATCCTAAATCTATTGCTTCCATTCTTTTATTATGTCTTTCAGTTTCCCCCTAGGTTTTTCGAGCTGCTACGCTATCGTTGAACGCCTTAGCGTGGCCTGCACCACCTCCCGCCATTGCATCAGAAGCTTATAAACCAATAAGCAGAGATATTAAAAATATTAGAAATCCTCCTGTCTTAGTTATAGGAATTACTCTTGATAATCGTGAATTTTCAGACCATCTGATTTTTGAATTGTTTTCGTGTAACTTTCAAAGTGATGTTTCCTTGAAATTGAATGAATCGATTATATTTTTCATCATTTTTCTTACCTCATCAACAATTGGACTATCGACCCCAACCTTCTTCCTCATCCTCATTTTCAATTTCCTCTTTGCCTTCATGATTTTATCCACACCGAAAACGACAATCCTCTCTCAAAATGTTGTTTCTTTAGATTTAGCACGTTGCCAAGCGATAATCTTTATTCCAACCGTTCTTCTGATTTCGTACCGTGACCACAGTATTGATGACCATGAATATATAGTTCAAACGGGTGCTTATTCACGAGGGTATTGACAACATTTTCCCTCAGGTATGCTTCCATACAGACTGGTGAGGAATCTAAATTGCATCGTTATTTACAGATGATTGTAATAGAGGAAGAAAGATCGAATATCTCGAAAATATTATTATTATTACTTTCAGAATTGTCTCAATACAAAAGATATAAGTATCATCTTAACTTTGGTTTTACTTATCCGTACCACATCCCCAACATTTTTGTGAGGCAGAGCTAATTATAATGTGCGAATAGGATCGCTTCAATGTATCAATCTCATTCTGTTCCGTCACTTAACACGTGATTGCTTCAAGTATATCAAGCCATTTCTATTTATTGCTCAGACTGAATTGTGTGTAGAGCGTTCCTTCCAACGTTCGAATAACACATTTTGCGAATGGATGCTTTTCTCACAGAATAAGTATTAGAATAGTTAATTCATGTTCCTTCATCTACTACGGCTTCTTCACATCTGTAGTCTATCTATCCATCCGAAACTGCAGAAATCTAATGTTAAATTGATTTTGTAGGTTCATTCATTCACAGCATTCGGAGTTATACATTTCACAGAGACCTGTTTTGTTGTTGTTGTAGATGACGAGGTTCTCTTCCAGCGCCTCCACTCTACTATTAATCTCATCCAGACGCATGACCAGACCGATATTTCGGAAATCTTTTTTAATCATTTGTTCCCCTTCACACTATCACTGATCATTATTATTTACTCTGAATTTATGTGTCTCCATTACATTATATTCACTCTGCATGTTGGTCACCTGTGTAGTAAATGATTTATCTAAATTCAAATCGTGAATTAATTTTGTAACATTCTGCCGAGCGTTGTGTTTTTGTAATAATAAATCTGAACTTACTCCAGATTGCTCTAGATTTGATATTTCCCAAATAAGTAGATAGGTTCGAAATCCTATCTCACTGCTTGTAACACTTGAACTTGTAACAGTCGGCTGGGTAATATTTCAGGTAGCGTTAATACCTTATCGATGTGTTATGTGAAATAAGATTTGTCTGTTGGAACCTGCTCGGGTATCGAAAATCTTAGTTGATCCGTGTACCCTTAAGGTTCTTTTAAAGCTGCCACCACTAGGCGTATATTTCAGCCCACCTAGAAGCTGTTTTTGACTATGAGGTCGCGATCCCTTCCGAAGGACCGGCTCGTACAATTACCTATACTTATATCTTTATATCTATTCAAGCGTAAATTCTGAAGGTCGTATTCGCTGAGAGGTGATTAGGGATTTCTAGTTAAACTCAACAACGAACGTTTATAAAATTAATCCAAAATTTGGTTATAGGAATGATAGCATAGATTTAAAAAGATGTCAAGTTCAGGTTGACATCAAGTGGGAACCTGAGAAATCATCAATGTCGCTAGTACTACCCCATTCGCCAGCGAGCGACTTCTTGTCCATGTTCTCTTTAGAGAGTTAAAATAAATGAAGGACTAATTAGCACAACTCCGAACAGTGATCGGTTTCGCGCTCGATCACGCCGATGATTGATAAATAATGTTCAAAATCAAAGGATTCCTTTCTTTCTGGTAAGCTGGGATAAGCCTAACGAAATGATACTCTATTATCTCCCCTAAGTAATCTCCGATAAGCAGAATTACAATTGATCACTACTTAGCCTGAATGCCGGGACAAAAATATATTAGTAATAAAACAGTGGCGGGCGTAACATGATCTGAATGGTAAATAACCACATTATATTATATTACCGATTCCGAGGTTGAAGACAATATAACAGTTCTTTGGCGATCAAAATGCACTTACCCTGTTGTTCTAATAACACCATTTCATCTCGCCCCTTGTAGAAATACGCACAAAGGATTTAAACACTCGGTTTCTACATCGGATTAAATTTAGTATGATAGAAAATAGTCACAAAATGATTTTTAAATAAGGGTACAAACACTTTACGCGTGACGCGAAAGACGCGAACAAGTCCAGCATTGCTTTAGCCCGCCACGGATGTATAACCCTTGTTGCATTGTTAATTTAATATCTATAAATTTTTTGAACTTCATTTGTATATTCTGGACAAACATTATATTAATTGATTTGATTTAATGCAACAATG
The DNA here is from genome assembly GCA_958510875.1 of Endomychus coccineus. NCBI lineage: Eukaryota > Metazoa > Arthropoda > Insecta > Coleoptera > Endomychidae > Endomychus > Endomychus coccineus. Next base: position 158,676,645 of record OY294067.1, on the reverse strand, counting down.
AGCATCCCTGTGGACATGAAGCAAGCTGGCTTTACTGACAAGTACCTGGTGGAGAACTAACTGAGAAGGTGGTTGAGAACTGCCTTTTTTTCTCAAAGTAATTAGTTTTTATGAAATCATTGAAGCGGGGGCCACCCCACGCTCAATCTTAGAAAATATGTTCAATTTCGAATTCCGGGATCAGAACACGCCCATTAAATATAACAACAGCCAATAGGAATCTAACTAGGCGAAAGAATTGCTCTGTTCAACTCCACGTAAACTTTTCCTGACTCAGGGAAAAAAGTACCATTGACCTCGTGCCGTACTTACGTTTGTAAAACATGGTTCATGGCTGACCAGCCAATGATACAGGAAAGAGGACTCAGATTACCGTCGCCAGGTCTGTCTGGTATATCGTGTTCAAGATATAATAATTTATAAAATTTTCAATTTGAATCTAAATCAATATTATTCAAAGGCCCCAAAACAAAAAGTAATAATCCGTTGGATTATTACAATTTATCAACATATGTGATTTTACGTTGCAAATTCTTTGACTTTCATAAATTCCATCGATAGTTAAGAATAATTCTTGTACATGAGCTTGTTTGAAATTATATCATAAAGCCATATGGGAAAGGAGGTTCTACCAAACTGATCGGTCTACCAAACTGATTCATTGAAGCCATCTTTATAACTGTGAGGAATTTGTCTTTACATATGGTTCAATTATCAATTACTTCAGCCTCTATCAATTTTTCTATTATAGGCATTATCTCATTGAGATTTTTATTGTCACTAGAATACGAGGATGCAACAAGAAGTCTTAGTCTATCTTTAATTTCATTAACGTCATCACAATGAACGTATTCGATCGGTTTTTCGTTGTATTCAAGCATATCATTTTTGATATATGCATTTCCAGTGTATGTTTCAGACCTGGATTTTTCATTGAAGTAATTATTCAAAGTCGAATGATATTGCAGTCACATTTTGTCGTCGTATCTCTTGATATCAACCAATAAGAATCGTTCCATGTGATAACGTCCTAATGGGGGTATTGTTTGCAGGAACTCTTCAGTAGCCGCTGCATTAGCTTACCAAGGTCGTTTGAATCCTTCACGAATGTGACCGATAGTAGGTTCAGGGACAAACACATGCTCTTCAGTATCTGAAGGATTATACATGAATTCTCCTCCATCTGTAACAATAGGTGAAATTGGAGAGTTCTTTATTTGTGTTGCCGTAGAAACAACACTTTTAGGTATACTCATGAATTTTTTCTTCTAATTTCAGCACTTCATGCTATTTCTTCTGAGGTTTAGAAACGTTTTTCACATATTATCTGGAATGGCATCATTTCCAGGTTTACTCAATGTCACAGCCATATATTTTCATCTCGTCGATCATAGCTCATGGACTGGAAGCTGTAAATATCATTTTGAATTAGAAGTTCATGTATCGAATAATAAACTTATCAACATTAACACAAATGAAACACCAAATTATTCAGAATAAACATTTGATGAATAAGTAAACCAATATATAATAATTACCTATAAATTTCAAGGTCAAGTTAAATTCTTTTTGTTTTCTTCACATCTAACACACATAATGTGCAAGTCATTTTGAGGTTTGTTACAACCCAGTTATTACACTCAGCACAGTCATTTCTGGTCAGTTTATTCATTTTCGAGGACATATATAACATCGACCATTTCCGGTTTTGAGTTTTTTTGTAATATTTTGAATAGGGGAAGTTGAAGGTTCCTCATTCGCAAATATAAGCCGACATTGTTTCCTTAGATGTTTTGGAATATTTGGAAGTCAAAATCTTCTATTGATTTCGGGCTCCATCAAACCTAAAACTAAAGTGCATATAAAATCACGCTGAATGATCGTTAAGTTTGGAAAATTTTGTTGGTATAGCACTAGTACATTTATTACAGCTATGTTCATCAAATCACAGAAAATTGTAAGGGGGCCATCTTCTACTATTTCTACCCACGCCGTAGGAAGCACACATCTGATTCACGACATCAACACCATACTTAGTGTTATTATAATCTATTATCGTTGAGGGTGAAACGGATGTGAAACGGTAGCCCTTCTATTCTGGGCGCCAGTGAAACGGACCCGCTTTGGGTCGGTTTTAATAGGCCCAACTAGCTCAATTTGAATTAATTAATCTCAGGGCTCGTAGTGAAACGTGCCTTGTGATTCAAGACTGGTGAATTGCCCAAGCGCCAACTGCTTAAAAAAAAACTATAAAACTAAATGAATTCACAGTCAAGAATACAAGCACCACGAGATGGTTTAACAGTCGATGGAAATTCAGAAAAACAGTACAAGTTCAACTTAACAATTCGTATATTCCATCAGAATTTGAATTATAAAGAAAATTAAATTACAAATTTTTCAGAATAACAATTGGAAATATAAATAATATTGAATTCGTAGAAAAACAATTATAAAATTAAATGAATTATTAACTTGAAAAGAACGAAATATCCAATAAGAGGAATTAAAGTAGACCTCGAATGATTCTATAAAAATTAGTGGAATACAACTTCGGATAAACAACAAAATCAGAGAATGAGATTATGGTCATTCAAACAAGAAAATGTTACCCTCCTTGGAACTCGTAGGAACTGGAAGTCGGTCCTGTCAGGAAAGTCACTAAACCGCCTTGGAGTGAAGGGTGAGGAACCTCAGACGTTCAAACCCTGTAATTTCAAAGAACGAACAGTACCTGACTTGAGATCGCATGGACAAGCAACACCGTCCGTTGGAATAACCAGGTGATTCCACAACCGATAATGTTATCTTTCCCAAATTGTGAAACACTATTACAAAATGGATATCTTGACGAGATATCAATTTAGGCAAAAATTTAATTCAATCTGAAGGAAATAAACGATTACAATGGATATTTAAAATTAGCAAATAGTTAACATGTGACTGAATTAATAATACTGAAAATGTGACTTGAAAGAATATTAATCAAATTGTATCTGAAAGAATATTATTTGAAAGGTTGAAATTTGCTAGTTAGCATGAAATTCTGGTTTGCTTGAAATGAATTGTACACGTGGATTGATAATGTAAACTGTATTAACTCCCGAACGGCGTGACAGTGTAATAAATATATGTATACCTAATAAGCAGTAATTAGGTTATTTGTTTCGTGTTCACCCTTATCAATCTTTACTGCACGTTGGTCTATTAAGACCACCCTATGTATCTTGTACTAGGATAACAAAATGGCGATCTACAAAATCGCGCAAATACCATGTGCGCAATTTGCGGGGTCAAGTACAAAGGTGGAAATTAAATATTGTCTGTAACAACTGCCCACGTCTCGTTAGAGTAATTTCATACAATGACTAAAACAATCCCTGTAATGATGAAAAAGATATACTTGGGATCATGCTAAATGCAAATCTGATTGTGTGACCTAGGATAAGTCGAGTGAAACTTCCTCCGAAATATAATCACATTCAGGTACTGTACATCCAGAAGTTTAATAACAAATCTAAATCAAATTATATGTACCCTGATGTGCATAATATTTCGGAAGCAAAAATTACGAAAATGTATGTGAAGACAATGAATTATAAATCTCGACTTACCCTGTTAAAGGTTAACACCACAATGAGTTCTCTTCGACTTCCGTTATAATACCTGCCACTTCGCGATATTTAGCGACATCACACATCAGGACTGCTAGTTTCATTAGTCGATGTTTTATCGACAGGCAGATGTCTTTAAATAATTATATGACAAGTTTGCTAGCCGAAAAGAAATCTAATCTGTTCATTATCAAGTTCTATACAATCTCGTAACGCAACCCGTTACAAGGGTTACCAGTACTATCGTAGATGCTGTCATCGGAATGAGTTGTAGATATTATTTCTTGTATGTTCATCAAATAATAGAAAATTGAAAGGGGCCATATTCTACTGTTCCTACGCACGTCGCAGGAAGCACACGTCTGATTCACAACATCAATCCAATTCTTAGTGTTATTATAAGCTGGCATCATTGGGGGTTCACCAGTACTATCGTAGCTGCTGTCATCTGAATGTGTTGTAGATATGAGAATCACGTTCTTTTTTTCAGGATCATATGAAGTCAAAGTACAATCTTTATGAAAAGCGAACTGACTACTCCCTACTGATCTCGCTCCAGTATTTACAAATTCCAGAGCTGTTTCATTTTGTTTTTTTGACTTCTCAGCATAGTATTCCCTTTTGAGTTCCAGGGCTAGGGGAAAACTGGAAAACCAGTTATCAATAGTCTTATTACGATCTTTTCCTTTTGTACTCGCAACCAGTTGTAGTTGTTTCACAACATCCGCAGGACTATTGAGTAAAAGATATTGTCCTTCAGGTTGTGTTGCCTCATAAAGTTCAAAGTAAACATATTGCTTGAATCCACTAATGAGAAATAATGAGAATATTTTTATTCTATATTTTGCTGACTGATCGAATCTACCTACTGTTGAAAGGGGCATTGACCTCTAAATGCTACCAGCTGTTCATCAATTGTTAGGTTCTGTCCAGAAATAACTCTTCGTTGTTGCCGAGAGTTTATATCGTCGAAGCGGAATCAGTTGTAGAATATTGTGCACAAAATGGCATCCATTCATATATCGTCTGATCTCCAGAAGTCTTTCATATTTTGTCTCCCTGATTTATATAGCCCTATAAGATAGAATGAGCCAAATAAAGCTCTACTTTCATAGACACCAATTGGTTTTGCTTCTCTTTCCAGATTGTATTTTGCTTTTATATTTTCCATTTAAATATTTGTTGAGTTGGTTTATATTTATATAATTTTGTTATTTAGAACGATTTGAAGACATTCCTGAATGAATTTAGTATTAGCTGCATCATTTATAGGTCCCAGCTTTATTTCAAATATATTGGGCACCTTAGTTATTGTTTTTGTGGCGGATTCTTTCACCATAGTAGTACAATCTTTCCTTTTGTAATATAGAAAATTATCATCATCATCATTCCATTCATTATTTTTTTCAATATTATCGTCTTCATTCCCATGCTGTTCAGAATTCAAATCATGCAAACTTTCAGTACAAATATCGCTCTCGTCTTCATTAGAAGCGTATGTCCCCAGCATATCTTGCTCATCCAACTGCTTGTACATCCATTTTTGAGGGTCAAGGCTACCGACTTTCATCCATCTTGAGTTACCGTGAGCCATTATTGAACAACAGAAACTTTAAAAATTGGTAAAGAGAATAAAAATGGATATAATAACTAACAAAGCGTCAGCGATCGTGCGGGATATATACGTATCCCAGTGAGATTAACTAATTTCAGGCAAGCTATGAAAACCGTAAACGGCTACTACACTGTCAATGCTACAGCAAATTGTTTTGAAGGATTACCTAGAGACTGACTTGCGCAAAGTTTCAAATTACTGCATAAGCGTGTTTTAAAAGTTTGTGGGATACGTACTGTGAGATACAGCGCTAGACGCTCAATGGAAAGGATCTTTCTACACCTCATTTGTCTGATTAAGTGACCTTGAATGAATAAGATCAGGGTGATCAGGATTCAATGTCTTAAGTTGACATATGTTGTGAAGTTAAATCACTTTTGGTTTTTGCTGTGATACTGATAATCAGAAATAAACTCTTCTATGAAGTTGTTCAAATCGACATGCATATAATTCAGCCAACACTAACAAATCAGAAGTGAGGTCTGAGTCAATTGTGTAAGTGTATTAATATAATTAGCGTGTGTTACAGAGAGAGCATAAGCTGGGAGTATAAAATGTATTTGAACAATATAGGAATTATTCCCAACTCAAAAAGACGTAGGAAATCTACGAGTTCTAGTGGTTTCAGATCAGGCGAAGATACACGTTGTGAAAATAATAAACTTAAATCTTAAATTTTGTAAGAAAATGCACAAAAAAGATCTCAAACGGAAATTAGGGGCCGTAAGTTTAGTTCGCGATATCCAACAGTTCGGTTGAGATACCGTGATTTATAGGTCGTGGCGATAATATTTTCGATTGGGATGATGATACCAAAGTGTAATATATGTTTTCTAAATTAGCGGGAAACGTCAAACTTTGGTATAATTCTCTCCCCAGTATTGATTATGGTCGTAGTGAATAGATGGTTGAATGAACTTCGTACTTTCCTATTGGTGAAGGTGTGGCACTCAAACTACGCAAATTAGTGGATGAGGGAAGAAAAGTTGGTCAAGATCTACAAGACTCTTGTTCAAGCTTGACTTATTCATATTTTTATACATATTGACAATAATTATGACAAGTCATTTAAAGTATCATTTTCTGTATATTATCTATTATAGCCTTTGTGGATGTATTTACGACACATCTGTAAGTCAGTCGTAAATGGGATTCTTATGTCAATTTGTCTTCAGCCGACGAAGTGCTATTGATGAGTTGACATGGTTTATTTATATGGGTACTTCTAAGAATGGTTGTGTTGCCTGGGATTTCTGGTCAACACATATGTGGCCAACGAAAGCAGCTACTACCCTTCTTTACAGACCTTTTTAGTCTTGAGCTTGCCTGAAGTGACCGACTTTTAGAAAATAGAACATTCACACAAAGCTCATTCATCGAGCAACACCATTATATCACTACACATTCAAATCAAATTCATTCAACGAGCAACATCATCACATTGCTATAACAATCACAACGATATCACTTCAACGAGCAACATTATTACTTGCAATAACATTCCCATATCATCAATCTTATAATCAAACGTTAACCTAGAGACTTACAACTTCAGGGAAACTAGCCTTCATAAATAAGGCAACTCAGTTCTGTTAGTGTAGTTTGTAATGTGACCGCCTTTCTCGGTGAAAGATAGTTTTCCCAGTTATACGGACAAGTAGAAAGGAGTCACCACCGGGATGAGTGGTCCAGGGTCGTATATTTCCCGTTGAATGAACTGTGACAAATATAAATTGCTAGATTCCTCACCAATAAAACACAGATGTTTAGTTATATACAGTTTATTGAATGAAATGGTTAATTCTTGAAAATATATGTACAAAAGAAATAAAGGTTTACAATTAGTCTCTTCAAATGAATAACAATGTTATTACAATCATCTTAATTAATAAAATCAAGCCTATCCACGTCTCGTAGTAGTTTATGACAATTAAAGAATCGGAACTTCGAGAATGTAATTTAAATCAGAATTTCTATTCGCGTGATATACTTGTTTATTTCGGACAGATGATATTAGAGGAAAAAACGGAGGCGCCAAGTAATGTACCTTCGGAACGTTGACCTGTAGTGAGGAATCAGATGAAATACGTTAATAGTCATTTAGTATCTCATGTGCAGTCTAGGTGGTAGCTTGATTTCGAATCTTTGGAATTTACGCGTTCGCTCTCAATATTCGTTCTGTACGAATTCGGTATTTTCCCCTACACGAGTAATAAATTACTTGGTATACGGGAAGTCTATTTCAACTCAGGAATGTCAGGTCCTTTCTCCAACAAAATTAATAAATTAATCGGCTTACGAGAGGTTGGTTTAATAGTGCGGATGTCAGGTCTTTTCTCCAACGCAAATAATGAATTATTCGGTTTACGAGAGGGGTATTCAATTGTACGGATGTCAGGTCTTTTCTCCAACGCAATTAATGAATTAATCGGTTCACGAGAGGTTGGTTTAATGGTACGGATGTCAGGTCTGTTCACTAACGCAATTAATAAATTAATCGGTTTACGAGAGGTTTGTTTAATAGTACGGATGTCCGGTCTTTTCCCCAACACGAATAATAAATTACTCGGTATACGGGAAGTCTTTAATCGGTTTACGAGATTTTTTTTAAGGGTAGGAAGGACAGGTCTTTTCCCCAACGCAAATAAAAAATTATTCGGTTTATGAGATATCGGCTGAAACTGGAGTTAGTTGTAGAATATTCACCTTTGTACTTGATCGAAGTAGAGGAGCGGATCCTACGGAGCGCGGACGAAGTTTAAAATAACAGAAATAAAAATAAATTCTCGGAAAATTAACAACGGTGTATTAATTTCTACTGTCGGTAATAATATCGGAATCGGCTTGACGGTCAGACTGTTGATTCTGCAATCTCTCTTGTGAGAAATCCGTTCTCCTTTTATACTGCTTTGGTGCCAAAAGAAATAGCACGTCAGAGGCGGCCTGAGATTCTGGCAGCCGGCGGAGATTTGAATATGAATTTCCTTACCTACTACTAGCTTCAACTTTTTATACATAGGATGTACAAAACTTTGATGCGTTAAAATCTCAGGCTAGCCGATGTTATTCCCTTTTAGCCAGGGGAGTAAATTAATTTCCAAGTAACGAGGGCACTCCGTTACACACCTCCCTTTCTTCGGGAGAAAAATGGTTGTGGGACTTTTTTTCTCCATCCTTTTGTTCCTTCCACCGGGGGTTTTCCTTCCAGGAGGTGATAGGTCCATGGGTGGTATTTTTGGGAACACGGAGGTACTTCCTCACTCGTGGTTTGGCTATAGTTTTTGAGGTTTTGTGGGGCTTGGGGTGCACTAATTGAGTCACTTTCTCACATGGCACTGGGGCTACAGCGGGCACTAACTGAGTCTCTATCTCACGTCCTGGAGTTGCGAGAAGTGACTTCGGTAGGGGAGAATAGTACAGTTCCAGTATTGGGCTTCTGGGGAGTGGTGTGCCGAATAAGTCCTGGCATTTTTGGGCTATTCGCCATGCGACCTCGCTTCCGGCTCCAGGCGTTCGGGGGGTTGAGGGGGTACGGAGAAGATCCTCCATGGCTCTGTAAACAGAAAAATTTTAGTTATCGGAGACTTTTAGGTCCTTCACATGGACGGTTTGGGGTTTCTCTCGGTTGGTTCCTGCCAGCACTACGACCACTGGTGACTTGATTTTCTGCACCTGGTAAGGTCCTGAGAATTTTGGGGCGAGCTTGGCCGCGAATCCCTGAGTTTTAGCTGAGAGCCAATGTTCTTTCTTCAGTACCCAGTCACCTACTGCGGGTGTCCAGGGGCGTCGACGGAGATCATAGTGTTTCCTTTGTTGATCAAAGGACCTGTCTAAATGCAGTTTGACTAGTTGTAGGACCTGTTGCAATTGGGACAAGTGTTTCTGGTGGTCCTCTGGACTGAAATTTTCTTCAACTTGCCGGTCCGGATTATTTACTTGACGGATTGAAGTTCCCGGTGCTTTCAACTCTCTCCCATAGTTCATGAATGCAGGAGTGAACTTAGTGGAATCATGTTTCGCTGTGTTTATTGCGAATATCAAGTCTGGTATTTTCTTGTCCCAGGTTCGGTGGTCGCTTTCGCAGAATTGTGCTACCATTGTTTTGAGTACTCTATTGACCCTCTCTACTGGATTGGCTTGAGGGTGGTATGGCGGGGTTAGGCGGTGGTTCGTTCCGAAACTTTCTAGTAATTTTGTGAAATTTCTAGATGTAAACTGGGTACCATTATCTGTGATGACAACTTTTGGACACCAAAATCTCATTAACACCCTTTCTCGGAATATGCGGACTACGGTTTCTGTGTTGGCGGTGCGTATGGCTTGGCATTCTATCCACTTTGTCATTCGGTCCTGGAATACCAACAAATAACTTTTCCCGTGTTTAGAACGTGGCAACGGTCCAGCTAAATCGATACAAACACTGTCCCAGGGTTGGGTAACTTTGGACGGCTGCATCAGGCCTGGGGGTGGTTGTTGGGATACTTTAAATTTGGCACATCGTTCGCAGTTTTTCACATATTGTGAGATGTTCCTGAACATCCCTGGCCAATAGAATTTTTGAGCTGCTCGGGTATTTGTTTTGCTGACTCCCAGATGTCCTGCTACGCTTTCGTCGTGGCATTCCCGTAGCTCCCTTGTCCTTTCTTCCGGCGGTACGCACAGTTTCCACGGCTCTATCGATTGCCTGTCCGAGAAAGTATTCGGTTCCTGGAAATGCCGGAATAGGTTGTTATTATGAATCCGATAGTCTGGAAATTTTTCGGGGTTCTCTCGTACTTCCTGGAACTTCTTTTCGAACCAGGAGTCTCGGGTCAATGGAGTGGTTGTGTACACATCCCCCAGCTTTCTTCGGTCGAGGGCACGGGCTGCGGGACAACGTGTCCGCTACTCGATTAAGAGCTCCTTCTCTATAGATGATTTCAAAATCGTATTGTTGTAATTCGATGACCCATCTAGCTAATTGTTGGAACGGATTTTTCAAGTTTCTCAGCCACCGTAGTGAGCGATGGTCTGAAATAACTGTGAATTTATAGCCCTCTAAATACATGCGCATTTTTCGTATTCCAAATATTATTGCTAGACATTCCTTCTCAGTTACCGAGTAGTTCCTTTCGGCCTTGTTTAAGGTCCTGTTTGCATATGCTATTATGTGTTCTTGCCCATCAAATGTCAAATGTTCCTCGAAAGTTTTGCTAAAAACCACAATATCGTCAATATAGGCGAACGCATATGGCTCCATTTCCGGTCCTATTACACTATCTAGCATTCTTTGAAATGTTGCCGGTGCGGAATGTAACCCAAAGGGCATCATTTTGAATTGGAACAGACCCCTCCCGGGGACGGTGAAAGCTGTGATAGGTTTGCTTTCGAATGTCAGAGGGATCTGCCAATAATCCTGATGTAAGTCCAGGGTAGAGACAAACTTTGCCTCTTTCAATTTATCCAGAGTGGCCGTGATATAGGGCAGTGGATAGGCATCTTTGACGGAGTGTTCGTTTATTTTTCGGAAATCGATGCAAAATCTATATTTGCCATCGGGTTTCTTGGCGAATACAACCGGCGAACTCCACGGACTGCTTGAGGGATATATTACCCCTTCTTGTAGCATTCTATCTACTCCCTCATTCATTATTGCTTGCATCGCGGGATTTTGTGGCCTATACCGTTGTTTTATAGGTATCCGGTTTTTCATGTTGATATGATGTTGCACTAGATGCGTGAATCCCGGTAAATTTTCAAATTTGGGTAATTCCTCCTCCAAAAACGTCTGTAGTTCCCACATTTTGTTTTCTCTGAGAGATTAGATGGTATTCACGGTTGTGGCAGGTCCGCTACTCTGTGCTGGAGTATTTTCCTTCAAGTTTATGGAAATGTCCCATTTTCGTAGTAGCCCTACCCCCAATAACATCGGTGATACCATTCCGAGTAATACCACAAATTCTCCATTCAGATCCTTGTTTAATAGCTTACAGCGTAACTGAAACTTTTCTCTCATTTCTATCGTTGCTCCATTCGCCAATCTTGCTTTCATATGTGTTTTATGGTTGTTGAACCCTTTGGCACGGCAGTAACGGGCTACTTCCGTGTTTATGAAAGAAGTTACGGATCCTGTGTCTACTAAGGCTTGGATTGTCCTTGTTCCTATTTGAATGAGGACATGGGGGCGGGGATCACAGGATATTTCTTCGGAGGCGTTAATGGGCATCGTGGGGAGTGTGTTTAGTTTTTTCCGGCAGTTCTCCCTCCTTGACTCTCGGACGATTGGCCGTTTCCCGCATTCGGGTTTTTACATTGGCAGTCACGCGTTAGGATATTCCTTTTTCCGCAACGGGAGCAGAACTTGATGAATGCCCCGCGGCATTGTTGACGGGTGTGTCCTCTTTTCCCACATTTCCAGCACGTCCTTTCGGTGATTGTAATATATTCCGACAGGGGTAGTTGTTCCTCTCTAACTACATTTACTGTATCCCGGAAGTTTTGGCTTACTCCCCTAGGTGAGGTCTTATTTTTACTTAATTCATTTTCTAGGAGTTCGCATTCCTCCCCCAATCGAATCAAGTCGGTTAAAGTTGAGAAGTCTCGTGATCGGATATATTGCCGGACTTCTGGTCTCAGATTCTTGTATATCCTCTGTAGATCCTCCGTTGGTGAAAAATTGTTACTACCCCTGCACATTGTTCGTAGTTCGATTACAAAATCTTTCAATTTTTCCCGTGGCTCCTGCACTCGTTTGACGATGGCTTCCAGTAAATTTTCGTGATAAGCCGGCGGTAGGAAATATAACTCGAACTCGTTTACAAACTCGTTCCAAGTATTCCAGTCAGTGTTGTTATTGCGGTACCATAGTAGCGCGTGTCCTTTTAACAGTTCGGGGATGCAGAACAACGATTCTTGATCAGAGATTTTGTAACCAATTTTCAGTTCTGAAAATCTTTCGAGGAACTCGATTGCGTCTTTCCGGCCATCGGAATGCAAACCACATTTGCGAATTTGGTCTAGAAGGGCAGCGCGATCCCTTGTCGAAGCGAGCGGGGGCGGAATTGTTGGGTTATCGTCGGGTTCGGAGTCGCCTGGTCTACCAGTTTCCTTAATGTAACGTACAAGGCGTCTCCTCAATTCGTCTACGGTACCTTCCGAGGATAAACCCCGTAGTATTAGTTCCTTTTCGAGTTCGTCGCGTTTTTTCGTGTAAATCCACGAAACCATTGTGTCTGGGACCGGGTTTGTATCTGTACTCATGTTTTAAGACTGGTGAGGTGATCAGAAATAAGTTTGATGGAATACTTGGAGATAGAAATTTAATTATGAAAATATACTGCCTGACAGTCGGGATCTTTTTCTAAATCGCTCGGGCGCCATTTATGTGACCGCCTTCTTCGGTAAAAGATAGTTTTCCTAGTTATACGGACAAGTAGAAAGGGGTCACCACCGGAATGAGTGATCCAGGGTCGTATATTTCCCGTTGAATGAACTGTGACAAATATAAATTGCTAGATTCCTCACCAGTGAAACACATATGTTTAGTTATATACAGTTTATTGAATGAAATGGTTAATTCTTGAAAATATATGTACAAAAGAAATAAAGGTTTACAATAAGTCTCTCCAAATGAATAACAATGTTATTACAATGATCTTAATTAATAAAATCAAGCCTATCCACGGCTCGTAGTAGTTTATGATAATTAAAGAATCGGAATGTAATTTAAATCAGAATTTCTATTCGCGTGATATACTTGTTTATTTCGAACAGATGATATTAGAGGAAACAACGGAGGCGCCAAGTAGTGTACCTTCGGAACGTTGACCTGTAGTAAGAAATCAGATGAAATACGTTAATAGTCTAGGTGATAGGTTGATTTCGAATCTTCGGAATTTACGCGTTCGCTCTTGATATTCGTTCTGTACGAATTCGGTCTTTTCCCCAACACGAGTAATAAATTACTTGGTATACGGGAAGTCTATTTCAACGTAGGGATGTCAGGTCCTTTCTTCAACGCAATTAATAAATTAATCGGTTTACGAGAGGGGTATTTAATTGTACGGATGTCAGGTCTTTTCTCCAACGCAATTAATAAATTAATCGGTTTACGAGAGGTTGGTTTAATGGTACGGATGTCAGGTCTTTTCTCCAACGCAATTAATAAATTAATCGGTTCACGAGAGGTTTGTTTAATAGTGCGGATGTCCGGTCTTTTCCCGAACACGAATAATGAATTACTCGGTATACGGGAAGTCTTTTCTCCAACGGAATTAATAAATTAATCAGTTTACGAGATGTCTTTCTAAGGGTAGAAAGGTCAGGTCTTTTCTCCAACGCAAATAATAAATTATTCGGTTTATGAGATATCGGCTGAAACTGGAGTTAGATGTAGAATATTTACCTTTGTACTTGATCAGAGTAGAGGAGCGGATCCTACGGAGCGCGGAAGAAGTTTAAAATAACAGAAATAAAAATAAATTTTCGGAAAATTAACAACGGTGTATTAATTTCTACGGTCGGTAATAATATCGGAATCGGCTTGGCGGTCAGACGGTTGATTCTGCAATCTCTCTTGTGAGAAATTCGTTCTCCTTTTATACTGCTTTGGTGCCAAAAGAAATAACACGTCAGAGGCGGCCTGAGATTCTGGCAGCCGGCGGAGATTTGAATATGAATTTCCTTATCCACTATCAGCTTCAACTTTGTATACATGGGATGTACAAAACTTTGATGCGTTAAAATCTCAGGCTAGCCGATGTTATTCCTTTTTAGCCAGGGGAATAAATTAATTTCTGAGTAACGAGGGCACTTCGTTACAGTACATAACTGTATATAGGTATGAATAAATAACTTAAAATCATCAAGTGCTATTTCTCCAACCAACTACCATCATACTGAGTCATACAAGAAGTGTAAACAACAGCAGCATACAGCACATGGTCCTTCGAGCCGGATTACTCAAGAAATCAGCAAATCTTGTCCATCAGTAACCAACCTGGTGAAGCATAGCATTCTGAGCATTCCTTAAAATTGGTGAGTCAATTTTCCTCAATCATATATTCCTTGAATTGTTGATATTGCCTTAATCTGTGTTAATTTGTGTGAACCATAATGGATCAACTCAAAAATTGAATTTACGCAGACGTCAAATTGAACCGCAAGTCACAAGATTTTCTCATTTCGTAGATAATATTGATACAAATACATTAAAAGATATTTCAATCACAGATATTCAGAATCGACTAGAACATTTTGAACAACATCTATATAATTTTGAGGAAGTTCAATCATCAATTGAAGATTTATCAACAGATAAAGTAGTCGATTCAAATGAAAGGGAAGTTTTTGAAACTTCATCTTACAAGCTATTAGCAGAAGTACAAACGCTAATACAGTCATATTTAAGCACTATTTCTAATATTTCTAACAGCCCTGAAAAGTTAACCTAAGGTAATGTTCAAGATATTAAATTACCAACTATCCAGTTACCCACGTTCAATGGTGCTTATGAACACTGGCTAGAGTTCCGTGATTCGTTCGAAGCATTAATACATGAAAACAAGCATATATCAAAAATACAAAAATTTCATTATTTGCAGTCTTCTCTCAAGCATGACGCTGCTCAGATAATTCAAAATCTTGAAGTATTTGCATTAAACTACAGCATTGCTTGGGAGTTACTTCAAGAAAGATACGAAAATAAAAGATTAATTATACACAATCATGTAAAGGCCGGTAATGAATAATGAATCGCATTATCATTCAAGGCGAATATCAGATAACGTCTTCAAACATTTGCTATCATTGAAAAGCTTGGGACAACCCACCGATCCATGAGAAAATTTACTTATTTATATAATTGTTAATAAATTTTATATTGTTACACGCCGTGATTGGGAAAGTTATCAATGTCAAACAGAGCTACGTGACATGAAAGATATGAACACATTCCTAAACAATACATGTAGACTTTTGGAAAAACTTGGATACAAAAAAACAAACATAAGCTGAAACAACATGTTAATCTAAATCAAAATCAAACATCTGAATCTAATATTGAATTTGAATGTCCCTTATGTAAATTCGATCATTCGTTGTACAATTGTTCCACATTCATCAAATTGCCAGTTAACTCGCGTATTACTGAGGTCAAAAGATTAAATCTTTGTTTCAATTGTCTCAGAAGCAATCATTCCACTCAAGATTGTAGATCGATTTTATGTAGAAAATGAAACAAGAAGCATAATACTTTGTTACAATTAGAATTCACTAATAGCAACTCATTCACCCATAAACAAAGGGACTCTGAAAAGTGTGTAACTAGTGGTATAACACAAGTTAATAAAGAACCGCCAAGTGAATCAATCCAAGAAATTTGGAGCTCACAATCTCTAGTCTCGAATCACACAAGTCAGAATAGTATAAATACGTCACAAATATTACTTTCTACAGCCTGTATTCAAATTCAAGATAAATTTGCCAAATTACATAATTGTCGGGCTTCATTAGATTCAGGATGGCAATCCAATTTTGTTACCGAAGAATTGTGTACAAGGTTAGGTATTGATAAACAAAGGGTAGATATATCAGTAGTAGGGATTAATCAGTCTCAATCAAATTTAAAACAAAAGGCACAATTAAAAATGTGTCTAATATCAATTCATACAAGACAACAGTATCTTGTTTCATTTTACCAAACATTACTGAAAATTTACCTTCCATGTCATTTAACCCGTCATTTTTGAACATTCCACAAAATATTCAACTAGCTGATCCTACCTTTTTCAAATGCAGTAAAATAGATATGCTGTTAGGGGCTACTATTTTTTGGGAATTGTTATGCGTTGGGCAGTTAAAATTAGGCAACTCTGCAGCAAACTCAATTTGGCTGGATCGTTTCTGGAACTCTAAATACTCGAACACAAGTATATATCAATAAAACTATCAGCAATGGCACCATTGATAATAGTAACGGAGATATTGAGAAAAATATGTTGAAATTTTGGGAGATAGAGGAAATGAATGTTAACAATACATTTTCTGAAGAGGAAAAACAATGTGAAGAGTTCTTTATTAAAACGTTCAAACGAGATCCAAATGGACAGTTTGTCGTAAATATTCCCTTCAATGATAATATATCAAAATTAGGTGATTCTAAACAGCAAGCTATAAAACGGTTTTATTCATTAGAACGAAAACTTTCGAAAAATCCAAACTTATACACAGAATATGGCAATTTTATGTTGGAGTACGAACAATTAGGTCATATGACAAAAATTTCAGAAAAATTGGATAATTCTTTCCATCTTCCTCATCATGCGATGGTTAAAAATTCTAGTACTACCACCAAGTTACGTGTTGTGTTCGATGGATCTGCTAAGACAGATAGCGGTTTGTCATTAAATAATTGTCAAATTGCAGGCCCTACTATTCAAAATGATTTATTATCTATCATTCTAAGATTCAGGCAACACAACATTGTTGTAACAGCTGGCATTGTGGAAATGTATAGACAAATTTTAATTCACCCCGGAGAACGGAAATATCAACAGATTCTATGGCGTTTTGACTCAAGTCAACCTGTAGATACTTATCAATCAAATACAGTCACATACGGTACCGCATCTGCACCTTATTTAGCAATTAGATGCCTTAGCCAATTAGCACTAGAAAACGAACATTCTAACCCCGTTGTGTCAAATATAATAAAAAATAATTTTTATGTTGACGACTTATTAACAGGATCAAGAACGAGGGAAAATATTTATAAAATTCAACATGAAATCACAGACATTTTATCAAAGAGTGGTTTTGAACTCAGAAAGTAGTTAACAAATGATCAAACTTCAATGAGTAAATTCAAATTAAATGACACTGTGAATTCCAATCTAATGGAATTTGGAGATAAAAGTGAAAGAAAAACTTTAGCAATTCTATGGAATTCTACTACGGACAAGATACAGTATTCAATAAAAGGGGTAGATGCTCAATCACATGTCACAAAACGATCTATTTTGTCTGTAATTGCACAAATATTTGATCCCCTAGGTCTACTCGGTCCTGTAACCATATCAGGAAAATTAATCATACAAAAATTATGGCAATGCAAACTTTCATGGGATGAAACAATTCCAATGGAATTGAATACGAAGTGGTTGAAATTCAAAGACCAACTTCACATAATAAATGATTTCAAACTGCCACAACATGCTATACTAAAGGATCCAATTCGTGTAGAGCTTCATCGATTTTGCGATGCATCAGGATCTGCATATGGTGCATGTGTTTATTTAAAATCTGAAGATATTGAAGGAGCTGTTGAAACAAATTTATTATGCGCGAAGTCGAGAGTAGCTCCGTAACGTAACGTAACGTTACCATGCCTAGAGCTGTGCAGGGCGGTACTTCTCGCTTTTAATGGAAAAGGTTAGGAACTCCATCAACACAAACATGAATGAAAATTATTACTGGTGTGATTCAACTATCACATTGAGTTGGATTCGGGCTTCACCTACCAGGTAGAAAACCTTTGTTGCTAATCGTGTGGCCGACATTCAACAGATCACAAAGATCTGCCAGTGGAGACATATCAGGTCAGGAGATAATCCAGCTGATATAATTACGAGGGGTGATTTTTCATTTGATAAAAAAACATGCAATCATTCTGCCTGCAAAACATATATTAACAAATCTCATACTTAGAAATGAGCATGATTACATTGTGGTCCAAATGCAATGCTATCATCAATCCGTGAGCGATTTTGGCCAATTTCAGGAAAAACAACATCTGAGAAAATTATACATGATTGTGTGAAATGTTTCAAAGTGAATCCAAGCGGAATTACTTATTTAATGGGGTCTTTACCAGAATCTAGGCTGGTACAAGGTTTCTCATTCTTCAATGTAGGTGTAGATAGACTATGCTGGTCCCATCCTGCTAAAAAACAGAAAAACACGTAATCCTAAATTGATAAAATCTTACATATGCTTATTCGTATGCTTTTCAACTAAGGCAGTTCATTTAGAATTAGTAACCGACCTCACAACTGAAGCATTTTCAGCATCAATGCGTCGTTTTGTGTCCAGAAAACACAAAATATGTATTCTGATAATGGAACTAACTTTGTGGGTGCCAATTCAGAGCTGATAGAATTATCACACTTTGTAAATAATAAAATCAATCAAACTATCATTTCAAAACACTTTAGCTGAAGACAATATATAGTGGCATTTCATACAACCCAGATCTCCGCATTTTGGAGGTCTCTGGGAAGCAGGTATCAAGTCAACTAAAGCACATTTGCGTAGAGTTGTGTGCAATGCCACTCTCACATTTGAGGAATTGTATACATGTATAACAATTGATTGAGGCAGTTCTCAACTCACGTCCTTTGAGTCCGTTGTCATCATATCCTAATGACCTAGATCCATTAACCTCTTCTCATTTTCTTATTGGAGAATCGCTATCAGCAATTCCGGATCCCAATGTGATGGACATTGTCGTCTCTCCAAATTTCAACGAATCCAACAACTAACCCAGCATTTTTGGACTCGTTGGAGTAAAGAATACGTGTCCGCATTACAAACCAGAATGAAGTGGGAAAGAAACTCAAGGACTCTATTTAGTACTGGTGTACTGGTGTTAATCAAGGAAGACAACCTGTCCCCATTAAAATGGCAGCTTGGACGAGTTCAAACTTTGCATCCCGATCCTGATGGTGTTATTCGGGTTGTGACTCTAAAGGTAGCCGACAAAGTGTTGAAACGTGCAGTGTCAAGGTTGTGTGTGTTGCCTATCGATGCTTATAAGCTTATGTAACAAATTTTGATGCGAACACACATTTTTTGATAGTTGTAGTTAATTAATCAATGATTAATGTAAGTTTGTATTTTAGGTATTTAATTTGTCATCCCTTCTATTTGGTATGATGTAATGAGAGGTCTACCTTTCCAGGCGGGCAGTATGTTCAAGCTTAACTTATTCATATTTTTATGCATATTGACAATAATTATGACAAGTCGTTTAAAGTATTATTTTCTGTATATTATCTATTATAGCCTCTGTGGATGTATCCACGACACATCTATAAGTCAGTCGTAAATTGGATTCTTAAGTCAATTTGTCATCAGCCGACGAAATGTTATTGATGAGTTGACATGGTTTATTTATATGGGTACTTCTAAGAATGGTTGTGTTGCCTGGGATTTCTGGTCAACACATATGTAGCCAACGATAGCAGCTACTACCCTTCTTTACAGACCTTTTCAGTCTCAAACTTGCCTGAAGTAAACGACTTCTAGAAAATAAAACACTCATACAAAGCTCATTCATCGAGCGACATCATTATATTACTAAACATTCAAATCGAATTCATTCAACGAGCAACATCATCACATTGATATAACAATCACAACGATATCACTTCAACGAGCAACATTATTACTTGCAATAACATTAACATATCATCATTCTTTTAATCAAACGTTAACCTGGAGACTTACAACTTTAGGGAAACTAGCCTTCGTAAATAAGACAACTCAGTTCTGTTAGTGTAGTTTGTACATAACTGTATATAGGTGTGAATAAATAACTTAAAATCATCAAGTGCTATTTCTTCAAGCAACCACCATCATACTGAGTCGTACAAGGAGTGTAAACAACAGCAGCATACAGCACACTTCTTTTATCATTAGTTAGCGTTGGGTAATAGTTGTAATTCACCCAGACTATGTCATCGCGGATGTCATTCCCATGACTATAGGTAACGAAAGTTAGAATATGTGCTAAATCAGCGGGGTGCTAGTATATCTGACAGATATAGGCACACATTCCTATAGAAGAATTCCCGATTCAATTAATAATGAATTGAATCAACAGAAACCATTTGAATTCAGTCATATCCATCATCATGGTACTGTATGTTGTACATGTAATCGACCGGGTCATAAATCAGTTGACCGTGTTAAACATTTTACTGAAAAAAAGAAATGTGAGCATTGTAATAAGGTTGGACATGTTGAAGCACAATGTTTCTTGTTGCAAAAGAAAATTATATGTATATCAGGAACTAAAGACGACGCTAAGTAATACAATAATGTAAAGGTGAATTACGTAATTTTAGATGAATATTTGGATCTTGGTAGTGGTTGCAATACTATTCTATGTTCGGTTATGGTGAGATTTTCTGTTGAAAATGTTAAATGCACTGATCAAGTTATGAAAGGATATGGTGGTGCTAGTGTAGTGTGATTGAGAGAGTGTATGTTGAATGTTGAGATACATAATCTCGATGTAGCAGCCATCGTACATTTGCTGATTGTACCTGATGGAATTAAGCGCACATCTATGATCATATGTAGACCTTCTGCCAAGCAGAAGGAAGTTGAAATGATTAAAACACCAGAGAAAACATATTTTTTGGAAAACGTAGATGTGAATTTTTTAAAATTTGAATATCTCAATTCAAAATTTGGAATAGAAATTGAATAAGGAGTAATTTCAATAGAATGGGGAAAAAGTTTCGTTACAGTCATAAATAAATCCAATTCGGTAATTCAAAATTTTGCGAACAAATACGTCGCTAGGGGAAATACAATAGATGCTATAGATTGCCACAATGATGATTTTGGATCGATACAAAAATATTTTCAATGATTCGGGTGATAACGTGTTAGGCAATACTAAGATTCATGTGAAGATTGAACTCACTAGTGCTATAAGTATAGTTTTTAGACCATATAATAGAAGATCTTACTAAACATGATATAAAATCAACCCTCCACTTCATCTCACTATTGACTATAGACGTCTCAATTCAGTAACGAAAAAGGATCATCACCCTCTTCCTTTAATAGATGACTCGCATTGGTCAACAAAAATATTTCACATCTTCAACGTGCTATCTATCAACTATGTTTTGGGAGCATTGACGTACGAATATGTAACGGCATATCTCCATGATATTCTAATTCATTCAAAGACAAATGGAGATGGTATCAATGTCTAGACACACTATTTCAACTGTTGTCGAATGCGGGTGTTCAGATTAAATGAATAGTCAATTTTCACAAGAAGGTCTTGAAAACATTGCTTATGAAATATCAAATTCCACTATTACACCAAATTTGAGAAAGGTAAAAGCTGTTACTAAATTCAAAATACCCAGATGTGTTGAGAGCTCCGACATTTTTTTAATTGGCAAGTTATTTTCGCCTTATGAGAGGTTTTGCTGATGAATCTAAACCATTGTCAAATTTGCTAAAGGAAAACGTACTTTTCGAAAATACTTAATAACTCTGAATATGTTACTGAAGTGCACACCGACGTGCAGAAGGGGGAATTCCCGGTATACTTCTCCCAATTCAATTGGATAACGTTAGATTCAATAGCATATATGAGTAGACAAACGACGAACTTGGAAAAGCAATATCATTCGCATGAAAAGTAAACTTTAGCAGTTGTAAAAAGTTTGAGAAAGTTCAGAATCTATTTCACGATTTCAACTGATTGTAATACTTTGAGCTTAACTTAGACAAAGAAAGACAAATTCTATGAAATCTGGAGATTCTATGAACCGTGTAGATGCACTCAGTCGAATACCGTTAGAAGTATCAATTAAACACATTGAGGAATGTGATTGAGTTGACATACAACAAGTCAATGATGAGCCTATTCAGAACATTATCACAAATGTGAATGAAAAAAATTAAAGTTTCAAGGAATATTTAATCAACGATGAACACAGAATTGTTTTCCGAAGTCTTCTAGGTGGCAGATCAATAAAATCTTTCATGATGATGACGATTCATTGAAAAATATACGAAATGTTGTAAATTCAAAACTGGAGAAGATGAAGGATATTTGAATCCAATAGAAAAAATTGGACTACATTTCATACTATTCGGAATGCGGAAAAGCGTATCTCATTGTTTTAGTTGGCGGTTTCATAAAATTTACCTGGGTCGAACATGTACCTGATACTAGTGCTGGTCATGATGCAAAATCTTTTACAAATGTTCGGTATTCCTGCTAGGATTGTGAGTGAAAGAAGAACAGCTTTCTGAAGTTTAAATTTTCAGAATTTTTTGCTAAGAAAAAGAAATAAAGCACGTTGTTAATATAATCTCAACTCCTCTCGGGCCAATAGTCAAGTAGAGCGAGTTAACGGCTCAGGGTTAGTTTATTCAGCTGCTTATACAGAAAATGAACAGAATGATAGGGAACCTAAAGTAGATCTAATGGAGAGCGGATTAAATACGACAGTTAATAAAACACCAGCGGTTGCGAAGAACTCTCGCAATAAGAATGTTTTGAGTTGGAAGAAACTCTTAGGTTAATGAGTTGAAAGAAATTCCTAGGTTTTGAGTTGGAACAAACTCTTAGGTTTTGAGTCCAAAGAAGCTCTTAGATTTTGAGTTGAAGAAAACTCTTAGGCTTAGAATTGATAGGAACATTTAGCTTCTGAGTTGAAAGAAACTTCTACGGTAATGAGTTGTTATAAACTCTTATTTCAACGATTTGAAAGAAACTCAACATTATGAGTTGAGTTCAATTTCGAAATCTAAAGAGAATGTTGTCGACACGTTTTGTTGTTGAACTGATTTCTTTCTGGGTGTTTCAGAATTGCGGGAATTTCCGAGTCGGAAATTCCACAGGATGACCGAGTGTGAGATACATCGCTAGACACTGAATGAAAGGGATCTGTCGAGGCCTGATTTGTCTGACTAAGCGTAAATGAATAAGATCAGGGTGACCAGGATTCAATGTTTTAAATTAACATATATTGTGAAGCTAAAAAATAAGAAAAACGGCTTTTGGTTTTTGATGTAATAATCCAAAATAAATTTATCTTATAAACTTGTCCAATTCGACATGCATATAATTTAACCAACCCTAACAATACGTATCCCACGCAAGTATCCAAGGGTTATTTATTATTAATGTACTCGTATCTGCGTTTGCTGACTCTCAAAATGTTTTCTTTAATTCTTTTAGATTTTAGACATGTCCATGGTAAGTGTTTGTGTGTTTTGAATGAAACTTCAGATACGTTACATGTACTTATAACAAAACCTTTGCGATAAAGCCCTTTGTCCATATCACTATCTATGCTTATCATAGGGAATCAATATTTATCATTCCATAATGTGTTTTTGAAATTCTCAAGTGACATATCGATATTTATATGACCAGTGAATATTTATTTATTTCAACGGAACAATAACCTTACATTTAAAAGTACACATGAATTGATAATCAACATTATATCTAATAAGACACGTTTAACAGCAGTAGTTTCTTAGCAGATGCTTCAAATAAATTAAATTGGTCAATGTACCTACATATTGAATAATACAAAAATTATGTTTATTGGGGTATTGGCTCTATAAAGTGTTCTATGTTAAGAAATGTGTAGCAAAAAAGCATTCCTTTGCGGTGTTACTGGAATTTGGAACCTGAATAACTGTACCACCTCAGCCGACCTTTGTAGAAAATAGGATGTCAAATCAAATGAGTTGGTTTATTACTGACGCTAGACCTAGATACTGCGACCGTAATTCACATTGTATCCGATATTTGCCTTGAACATTATATAATTGACCATCTTCTTTTGAACTGATTCTATTACATTGATATAGACTAAATGATATGATCTCCACATTGAACAACAATAATGGAACAATTGAGGTGTATATGGTTAAAATATGACGAATATTAGAAAAGTTGCTAGTACAGTGTCTTATAAAATCTATCATTCTAAGACATTTATTGATGAGCTGATTGATATGAAGATCACAGAAGAGTGAAGAATCCATAATAATACCTAGATCACTAAAAGAGGTACAGGTTTCAAACTTATACTTATTCAAATGATATTCAATATTAATAGCTTCAATTAGTCTTGAGAACTACATGGACCCCTGTTTTGATATAATTAAGTGGACTGTATGAAATTAATATATTTATTATCTGATTTTATAATTGTATACAAAATCGTGTGAATTAATTTCAATTGACAATTCGTCTCTCTAAAAGTCAAATCAATTACAATAAAAATAAAACATTCGAAGACGCAATACAGTGCCGTAAAATTTATGATTTTACATACCGGTCGCCTTGAAAGTATTGCCTTTCAAAAAAAGTAAATTCAATATAAAACAAAATAAGATGTGCTAGGCCGGTTCGGGCTCAAAATCGACCTTTTTTGCATGTAAATCTCCATAAGGAAATCTAAGGTTCAAATTGTGTGAAAACGGTCCATTCCAAGGTCATCCACAATCACGCATGCGCAGTCATATCGATGGGGGTAGGTAGTCTATGGTTCTGTGAACTAGTCATCTGTCTATGGTTCTCGAAGTCTGTGAACTAGTCATCTGTCTATGGTTCTCGAAGTCTGTGAACTAGTCATCTGTCTATGGTTCTTCCGTAACTATGGCCGGGCGAAGTCTGTGAACTAGTCATCTGTCTATGATTCTTCCCTGACTATGGTCGGGTGAAGTCTATGAACTGGGCATCTGTGTACTCACATTCTACTGAAATGATTTTTTCTGCACACACACCGAGATTCGAACCCGGGAAATAAACTCTAAAGTTAGGCGGCTTAACCGCGGAGGACTGGAGCAATTTAATGCAGAACACTTCTACTGAAAATGAAATATTTTTCTACACACACGGGAATCGAACCCGAGAAATAAATTCCAAAGCAGGCTCCTTAACCGCTCAGCTATGGAGAACTTGAGAACAAGTGATTTTAATATTGTAGATATAACCGCGGGTCTCGAGTGATAAGTGTGAGTATATTGCAGTCTATGTGGTACATGACGTCAGTCGTGTGGGTGTTTGAACACGAAGGTTGATGGAGTTTTGGGGCCTACAGCGAGGTATGGAATGTGAGGCTGCGTAAGTCACAGGGTTTGGAAGAGTTATAATGGTGTTGTTTGTACATGTCGACAGTCACGTGATTTTTTGAAAGAGACTGTCACGCGGGGCTTCATCGAGGTATCATGGGAGGGCTGCTGCTCCTTCATCGAAGTGAGTGTATAGATGGAATGTTATACAGTATGGAAATGATATCTTCTGCATTTCTCAAATGCTATGTTTATAAGGAAATGACGTTCATTCAAGCCATCTGTACCTTACTTGATTGCTATATTACAAAATGCGATTTCAATCATCTTGAACATATAGATATGGGGGATATTATTTTCAGTATACAAAATGGAGTTGGGAGACTTCAAATAAGGTATGTGATGTGAGGTAATACAGATTGTTTATGCATAACGTTAGTCACGCGGATTTGAACGAAGCTGTCGCGAGGTGCAGTCTCAAATGAGGCAGGAGTATAGATGGAATGTGAGGTTATACAGAGTGTGTGGTTATAATGATGTCTATCACGCAGGTCTTCAGCGAGGTATCTACCCCGCGCGAGTCTTCAATGAAATGTGGGGTTGTTTGTACATGCCGTTAGACGCAGGGTTTTGTCAGAGTTATAATAATATCGGCAGCGGTGCATTGTCTGCCCCCACAGGTCTTCAATAAGGGGGCCATAACATCTAACATGTGATAGTTTACAAAAATACTGCTTCTCATAATAGCGATATTATGAAGCGTTTGCAGAACATAACTATTAAATCATCTAAGGACGTTTTGCTTGATTAGTACCAGCGAGTACAATATTCGTTATAATATTATGAGTATGCATCATTGAGGGTGGAGCTTACTTGAGTGATAGAGTTGCGCTAAATCATCTCCAAAAGCAACGTATTCAACTTGGAATTATCGTAATGATGCGCAATCCTCCAATGTTAAAGTTGTTTCATAAATTATCCGAAAGTAATACGAATATATAAAATGTTTTTCTAAAATTAGTACCGAAGTAAACATAATTCGCTATAATATTATATTCATTCATGTATGTTTCATGAATTATCCGATATAAATCAAATAAGTTTATGCTAAATTAGTAGCAGGTTGAACAATATCCACTATCATATTTTGCGGTAGAGCCATAGCTGGCTCGAGTGATAAGGAAGTTACGTCGATCACCTTCAAACGCAATGAGAATACTTTATTTTAAATAAAACACGTTGTATGTATATATTCGAATCATATTGATTGTAAATCGTATGATATGACCCGAAATCTAGCTGCTGCTGGGTGTAGCCCAGTACCTATACAGAATCTAGACATATATAAACTACATGTGGATAGATATCGATAATAATATTGCAGGATGGCAGGATGAGGAATAGATGTAGATAATAATAATAATCATATGAATATCTTCATGAGCGCTAATCTATATGACATTCAAGCACATGCTTCATAAAAGTCTGAACATTGAGTAGAGCTATAGTATCTTCATAAGCGATCTTTATCAACATTCAGACACTTGTTTAGCACGTGATTCAACAGCCTGTGACGTCATCATCGTTTACGAACTATGATGGGCTGATGAGGAATAAAATGTGAATAATCATAATGATTGTAATTCATTCATGCACATGTTTTATCGCATGATTCAACACATGCTTCAACATTCAGACACGTGTTTCAACATTCAGACACGTGTTTCAGCATTCAGACACGTGTTTCAGACACGTGTTTCAACATTCAGACACGTGTTCCAGAATTCAGACACGTGTTTCAGCATTCAGACACGTGTTTCAGACACGTGTTTCAACATTCAGACTCGTGTTGCAGCATTCAGACACGTATTTCAGCATTCAGACACGTGTTTCAGACACGTGTTACAACATTCAGACACGTGTTTCAGCATTCAGACACGTGTTTCAGCATTAAGACACGTGTTTCAGACACGTGTTTCAACATTCAGACACGTGTTTCAGCATTCAGACACGTGTTTCAGCATTCAGACAAGTGTTTCAGACACGTGTTTCAACATTCAGACACGTGTTTCAGCATTCAGAAACGAGCTTCAATATTCAGACACGTGTTTCAACATTCAGACACGTGTTTCAGCATTCAGACACGTGTTTCAACATTCAGACACGTGTTTCAGCATTCAGACACGTGTTTCAGACACGTGTTTCAACATTCAGACACGTGTTTCAGCATGCAGACACGTGTTTCAGCATTCAGACACGTGTTTCAACATTCAGACACGTGTTTTCAGCATTCAGACACGTGTTTCAGACACGTGCTTCAGTATTCAGACACTTGTTTCAACATTCAGAGCACGACTTTTACAAACTTCATATGTTAAAGCGTTCACATATACATACATACAGACAGTTACGTGAAAGTTATAATGATAAACACATTTTTATTTTCGCGGGTTTAATCAATTTCAATGGAAACATATAAGAAAGGAGTTTTAATGGAGTTCAAGTACGTTTCACAACCACCCAAGAGGTAGAACTTATGGCACGTTGTTTTTTTTTTGATAAAGTGGAAAGCATCCCCAGGAGGCCTACAAACCACGTGTGAGATGTATGAGAAAAGAAATATCGATATTTATCATACCATTCATTCTGAAAAAAGCACATTTTCATTTTGGGAGTATGATATTGAGAAGTCAATCTTGCAGATTATCAAAATGCTGGGCTGCATACATACATTTTCCTCCATCGTATATGGAACGTCAACCAATCACAAATCTGTACCTGTCCTTCATATAAGCTGCTTACAACAGTTGTATTAAATGTGCTTCAAAACTGATCGGGATTGATAAATCCCTATGATTGCAACTATGTTAATATATTTAACCAACAATCCTTAATCTATCTCCATTATATTAGAGATTGCATAATATCCCCACGGAAGCGTAGCAAATGTTCCTGGTATCAAGTATCGTTTATCGTCGTTGGGAGATAGGGCAATCTTCTCCTGGCTTATGGAGACCACTTTATGTTTTTCCGCCTTGATCAGATTCTGAGTGATCGATACTTCTTTCCACTCCTCGAGGCACTCGATGTAGTCATCAAAGTCGATCGCGTTTCTGACAACGGAAAATTTCACACCCTTAGCTTTTTTCGTTACCCCATAGTTCTTCATTATTTCTGCAATTTCGGACTCTTCATACTCGGCTGCTTCAAGATCTTGAAGCAGCCTAGTGATTTTATCCTCTGAAGTCAATATCTTCATTGCATATAATTTAGACCTCAGGCCTACAAAATCAGTCACGGGAGTTCCATTGTTCTCATCCTTCATCTTTCCTAATACTTTCTTATTAACAAGTGGAATATCATAGATCTTATCAGGTTGGTAGTCGCTGGTGTCAAAGTATTGATGGCAGTCGCGCTTCATCGCATCATAAGGATCTTTTCCCAACTCATATATGAGAGAGTCTGTATCTGTATACAACACTGAACAACTATCAACAAACGTCTGAATCATATACCCATAATGGAAGTCGTATATAGTAATTTTTGCCAAGTCTAAAATTGACATTCCTACATAAATAGGTTTATTCAGCCATACTTCCGTCTTGTTCAGCTCAACAGCCACCAAATTCTCGTTGAAGATGGTGCAACTCTTGAACTCAGGCTTAGAAATATATGATTCGGCACCATACCTTCCAGCCCACTCGGTTAGTAGGCGAACGTTCACTCTTTTGCGAATATTTTCCATTGTCTTACCAAACACCGCATTATTCATCAATTTGAATAGATTCTTCTCGAACTCATTCTCCGCAGCCTTTCGAAGGTTAGTATTCAGATCAATATAAGATTTCAACCATGGAGCTTGCTTAAATTTCAAGGCACGATGAATTTTGGTTAGGATCAAACCGTTCGCTAACGCTTGCTCAAGGCTGCGGTAATGAATTACATACTTCTCCTTAGGGTGAAGCGTCGCCATCAATTTTGAAGGTGCATTTGATGAAGCGGGGGCGTTACCCGTTTGAGGATCGATATGTAGGGGGCAGAAAGGTAAATCTTTACGTTGGTCATGTAGATGTTTAGGGTACTCTAAATCGACTTCTGAAATATATCCTACATCAGAATCATCTGGAACTGTAGTAACATCAATATTTGTCTCACACCATTCAAATCCGCCATATGGAAGAGCTTGACTCATGGCCCAACCATACTGGTTATTGACGTCATAATACATCAAATAAGAATCAGCTTGCGATGGATTATAATTCGGCATATATTTATTGTTGGCGTGGGCTCTACGCTTAGAACAAACTTGACTGACTCCACCTCTAATCCCTTTCTCAACGAATAGAAATATATCAAGATCTGTGAGAAGCTCCATTTCTCGTTTCGTGTGTTTCAACATCGCATCCCAAGTAAAGCCGGGCAGTGTGAAGTTGTGCGCAGGATCCAGATTGTATGTTTGATGACAGCTACTCCTGAATTGTTCGAAAACATCGGCCAGTAGCATTGTGTCGGTCTTCATGTACAAATCGACATAATGCCCAAGTATTGGCATCCAAATTTCTCCCATATCAGCTGAGCTCGCTGGTACAGTCTTCGTGGACACGGCTTATCCTCCAATTTATTGGAGAAAGCCTCAATAGGAGGTAAAAAGGTTCAGAAAACCGCTTAAAAGAGTCTACGTAATCATAGGGCATTACCCCCTTCCTCGTTAATAGCCCAACTTGTTCATCGCCAAGTTCTTCAAACTGGCATTTTAAATTTGGGTAATCGCCCACGTATGATGCCAACTTCTCCAAGGACGAATTCATGAATCGATATGAATCTATAAACCTCAATTGAATGGGGGCATCATCGACTCGCTTAGTAAAACTGATATATTTCTCTTTGGTTATCGGGAGTAGGTTGATTTTACCCTCCATTCGCGAAGCTATATCTTTGATGATAAAGTTTGCATCGTAGTTACTGAGATTATGAAAAACTACAGGAACAACATGCGTGTCCTGATAGTTAATGTTACAGCCTTCATGTGCGGCCCCTCGATAATTTTTCAACGGCAGTAGGTGATTATGATCCCGAACTTTCTTATCAGTTTCTGAGAATGGCTGTTCACAAATGTGACAACAGCTCGCCCTTCTGAATGCAATTTCGTCATCTTGCGTCATATCGATGTCATATGGACACCAGAAAACTGTACCCGAATCTTCTGCGAGAGTCTTCATCTGATCGAAGCTCGATAGAAGGATAGAGAATCTTCATATGAACATTTCATATAATATCCGATAGCCGCAGGGATATGTTGTTGAGACTTTTTCGGATCCGAAGTGGTGCTAAGAACGCTTTCCAGATCTGCGTATACCTCAAATGGTGCTTTCACTTTATTCTTAAAATTTTTTAATTTTAGGATATTATTTCCAACTTCTGGCATCTTAAACTTACAGCTATTCAGCTTCTCACAGTCTTCAGTATGTTTACCTAACTTTTCCTCAGAGCTGAAGTAATGGAGGCATCGTTCACAAAAGAATTTCTTGTGATCTTTTTTACTAAGCTGCGAAGAAACCAGGCGTGATAGATCTTTGATCCATACGTGATGTAAACGGATTGGGGCCGCATCATCGCTATCTTCTTCTTCCTTCCCAAAGTAACGATCTTGTATAAGTAGAATGTTAACATGTCTACCCCTCTTCTCCTTCGTAAGGTAGGTAGGCAATGTAACGAATGACTTTCCACTTTTATTTAAGATGTATACGTTGATGGAGACTTCATTCTGCTTCTCAAAGTTAGGGATCTGACGCATTGTCATCGGAAATTGAACCTCTTTCAATTTTGATACTTCCTTGTAGTGAGGGTACGAACCAGGTCTATTTGAATTCTTAGCTGCTGGGTATAGCGCTGATGTCACTGCCCATGCGAAGCATGCATCATCATCATTTTTCACATTAATGCAGGCCTCTTTACGTTTGATCTGAGCAGGTAAATCAATATATGAAGACCCTAGTTGAGGTGTGAACTTGTTAATATTCACCCCCAAGTTGATAATCTTCGTCAACGCCCACCCGCTGTCTCTTTTTTGGAACTCTTCTAATTGGGTCAATATCGGCTTCACTATCTTTTCATCAAACCAACTATCCAAGCAGGTGTCTCGAAAGATTGGAGAATTGGAGGTTGTAAAGTACTTGAATTCCGTTGTTATCTGCGCCGCTTTGGCGAGTTGGAATTCTCCATAGAATACTGAATTAACCTTAATTGACTCGTCATTCTTGAGGGCATTCTTAATGCGTCGCTTGAAGAGGGCCTTACAGTCCCCTAGAAACGCTTTGGAATCCTTATGCTTTAAGTTTGAAAGGATCCCAGTACGGATTCGGCTGTTGAATGCAGACAAAGAATCAGTCCAATGAACTCGATCACGACCGGGTTCTTTTCTCGAATCCCCACCAGAACCCCTCTTCTGCTCAGATTTTATCTGGATCCGCAGCGTCTTCAGAGCTCCCAATGCTGATAGCAGCTACTGCTTCTCACCAATAGCTTCAGCCGTTTTAAGGGCATTATTTATCCTCCTTATCCCTGAAGTACATTTCCGCAATCCCTCGACAGCCACTGCTCCATCATAGTGTGGTGGAGCCGCGATATGCTTCACCAAATCAGCGAGAATGGACATCTTGATCTGCGGTAGAATTGGAAATTAGTAAACGTTATCGTTTGAAAAAATGTATAGAGATCTTCTCCAACTTCCACCCAAGAATTATTGAAGGGAGAACTCGATTGATATATACCTAAGGAAATTATACGGAATCCGGTTTTCTGTTGAGATTACAGGAGACTTATATGGAAACAGCTGGATGATATTAATGTATCTAATTTTTGCTCTTGAAATCGCCCCTTTATATAAGCTCTCGAACGATATGTACCGGGACTTATAAGGTTGTATGTTGCTGTATAATTACCTATATGCAGCAGGGTGATATTAATATATCTAATTTTACTCTTGAAATCACCGCTTTATATAAACTCTCGAACGATATGTACCGGTGACTTATAAGGTTGTATGTTGCTGTATAATTACCTATATGCAGCAGGATGATATTAATATATTTAATTTTACTCTTGAAATCAACCCTTTATATAAACTCTCGAACGACATGTACCGGTGACTTATAAGGTTGTATGTTGCTGTATAATTACCTATATGCAGCAGGATGATATTAATATATCTAATTTTACTCTTGAAATCATCCCTTAATATAAACCCTCGAACGATATGTACCGGTGACTTATAAGGTTATATGTTGCTGTATAATTACCTATATGCAGCAGAATGATATTAATATATCTAATTTTACTCTTGAAATCACCCCTTTATATAAACTCTCGAACGATATGTACCGGTGACTTATAAGGTTGTATGTTGCTGTATAATTACCTATATGCAGCAGAATGATATTAATATTTCTAATTTTACTCTTGAAATCACCCCTTTATATAAACTCTCGAACGATATGTACCGGTGACTTATAAGGTTGTATGTTGCTGTATAATTACCTATATGCAGCAGGATGATATTAATATATCTAATTTTACTCTTGAAATCATCCCTTTATATAAACTCTCGAACGATATGTACCGGTGACTTATAAGGTTGTATGTTGCTGTATAATTACCTATATGCAGCAGAATGATATTAATATATCTAATTTTACTCTTGAAATCACCCCTTTATATAAACTCTCGAACGATATGTACCGGTGACTTATAAGGTTGTATGTTGCTATATAATTACCTAAATGCAGCAGGATGATATTAATATATCTAATTTTACTCTTGAAATCAACCCTTTATATAAACTCTCGAACGATATGTACCGGTGACTTATAAGGTTGTATGTTGCTGTATAATTACCTATATGCAGCAGGATGATATTAATATATCTAATTTTACTCTTGAAATCATCCCTTTATATAAACTCTCGAACGATATGTACCGGTGACTTATAAGGTTATATGTTGCTGTATAATTACCTATATGCAGCAGAATGATATTAATATATCTAATTTTACTCTTGAAATCACCTCTTTATATAAACTCTCGAACGATATGTACCGGTGACTTATAAGGATGTATGTTGCTGTATAATTACCTATATGCAGCAGGATGATATTAATATATTTAATTTTACTCTTGAAATCACCCCTTTATATAAACTCTCGAACGATATGTACCGGTGACTTATAAGGTTGTATGTTGCTGTATAATTACCTATATGCAGCAGGATGATATTAATATATTTAATTTTACTCTTGAAATCACCCCTTTATATAAACTCACGAACGATATGTACCGGTGACTTATAATGTTATATGTTGCTGTATAATCACCCGTATGACTTAAACTGAGATTATGAGTATATTACACGCTGGTATATTACTTCATCGACGACCGAATATTGAACTTTTTTTTCAAATATTGGAGGAGGGGGGTGTTCTTCAGAAACAGATATTCAAAAACCTAGATTAGCGTAAACACATACGTACACTTAGGATATATTCGGAGGGGGCTTTAGCTCGAAATCATTACATTAAATATGTTCACGTTATTAGCCTCATAACAAGAATTTTTTCAACAACATGTCTCTGACGACTCATGTTATCAGTTTCCGTTCAATCAATTCTAACGGTTTTAATTTCTCTCGTTATCAATTTCCTATTCAGAATCGTTATCAACCGCAATATGAGAATTTTTGAACTTTGTTCAAGTTATCAGTTTCCGTTCTAATGAATTCTAACGGTTGTAATTTCTTAAGTTATAAATTTCCTATTCGGAATTAAATATCGCTTATTTTCCCTCTTTCACTATCTTGAGTTGAAACAGTAATCAGCAACAAAATTTAACGGTTTCCGTTTTGGCTATTTATTAATGAACTTCTAGCCTCGCCTTGAATTTATGAACAATCTATCACTATTTCCGGCTCGGATTTATAAGCAATCGAATGATTTCACTATTTTTACTTATTCGCCATTATTCTATGATTAGCTAATTCAATCCATCGGATTATGAAATAATGAATGATTCTAGTAAACTTTTTTTATTTATACAACTATCATTCATAATTAAATAAACATACATTCAGGATATATTAAGGGTATCTAAACATCACACTGCCATATTTATCTCCATGATTGATACACCCACATTTTGTGAGCAATTTTTCTGAATCACTATTTGAGCAGAATGCTGAAAATTGATTCATCTTCTTGGTGTGCATCACCAATTTTGCTGCATACCCCCTTTTACGGTACTCCTTCAGGGTATAAATGAAATTCATCGTCTTTGGATTGGTATGTTTACCCAGAGGATCATAATCCATACTCGACATTAGCACGAAAGAGGCTGGTTTATCATCTATGTATAATACATAACATGACACCTTCTGATCCTGACACCACATCTCGATAATGATGCGTGTAATCATATCCTCTTCAAGATGAAACTGTCGAATTTTTCTAATTGCTTTCTCTCCATATAAAAATGTTATCTTCTCCATGAGCCTCTCAAAACGGAATGTTTATAAGGAAATTAAATTACCTACTTCTGAGGCGGGAACACTATTGAGATTATGAGTATATTACACGCTGGTATATTACTCCATCGAGGACCGAATATTGAACTTTTTTTTTTAATTTGTTTATCTCAGCCCATACGCATTGTTTGTACATATATGAACTATGTAGTCACTTGTTCTACACCTATAGATATATGTGATATAAAACAGTTGCACCCTAGCCCATTTTCTTCCGATTCTGATAATGTCATATTTATGCGCTTCCCTCCAATTTTACATATAGATTTTTTGTGTTGAAATTCATATTCTACACATCAAGACCTTTCATTCGATACCCATGAAGCTATGGTTGCAGCAAAATTTACAGTTTTTCCTGTTTATATCATGAAATTCACATTCTACGCGTTAAGACCTTTCATTTGATACCCATAACGCTATACTTTAAAAAATAAAAATTTCAAATCCTTATCGCGAGAGATCGGTCAGACTGATCGATATATAAATACTATATTCCTATTCAGCACATCACATAGATTCAGAATATGCAATTAAATAACCACTTCCGGTCTCACTTCCGGTGAGATAATGTGCTAGCTATAATGTACTTCCGTCAGATGCACATGAATGTCTGATTTTTTGAGGAAAAAAGTTGAAATTCATATTCTATGCGTCAAGACCTTTCATTTGATACCCATAACGCTATACTTTAAGAAATAAAAATTTCAAATCCTTATCGCGGGAGATCGGTCAGACTGATCGATATATAAATAGTATATTCTTATTCAGCACATCACATAGATTCAGAATATGCAATAAAATAACCACTTCCGGTCTCACTTCCAGTGTGATAATGTGCTAGCTATATAATCTACTTCCGCCTGATGCATATCAATGTCTGATTTTTTGAAATTAATCAATTTAATATATGTGTAAAGCAACATTTTTGAATGCAAAGTCACAAGGCGGTTCTTTCATAGCCGTCAGGCAACAATTCCCTTCAATGCTGCTAAAGCAAATGAATAACACTGTATATACCTAACCTCTGATGGTAACAACCCATTTTGTAGGTGGGAATTACAGATACTGAAGTTGATACTATCTCTCCCCTAAAGGAGATACCTATCGTGTTTCCATTTGGGAAAAGTCGACCACCCTTTAGACCTTAGGATAGATG
This sequence comes from Endomychus coccineus, assembly GCA_958510875.1. Lineage (NCBI taxonomy): Eukaryota > Metazoa > Arthropoda > Insecta > Coleoptera > Endomychidae > Endomychus > Endomychus coccineus. The sequence goes on along the minus strand of OY294067.1, from coordinate 158,640,859 downwards.
GTGAAGCATAAAAGTAAGGTATAAAATATGTTAACTTACATTATTATTGCACTAAAGCACTGACACTGGATTGAAAGTTTTTCACAAGATATATTTAACGCGCTAAACACAGAGCACAGGTAAGTACGACTTACTTGTTCCGAACCAAGCTGTTGAATGATTGAATTGTACGCATATCAAGTTTTATCGGAACTTCTTATCACTTTCCTGTTATGTTCACACGGCATGCAGGATAACTCGTCCGTCTGTTATATCATGATAATAAGTTCGTTGTAACCACAAGCAGGAAGTCTCATCCGGCTGTTATATTCATATTGATAAGTTCCACAACCACAAGCAGGATGTTACATTCTATTTTGAAATCATGTGATTGTAGAAACTTCCTTGAAATATTTATCCTCATACATTTTTCCTTGTCCGATAACAACTTTATCAATTCCAGCCCAATAATTTAATTCGTGGAACTTTGTACTTCAATAATTAAATATTATGTATCAAACTTGAGGTACTTCATAGGGAAAAATAGTATTCTTCTCAAAGTGTTGAGTGTTGGATAGAAATGGGTAAATTTGACGATCACATTCAGGAGTTGACCAACCGGCTAGATATATATAGTAAAACGCAAATGCGCCGCTGGATGGTAGACAAGTGAGTTGTTTATTCCATCTTGATCTTACTATATATCAGGAGTGCATTAATTTGTTTAGTGGTTATTCTGTAGATGAGATGTCTACATATTTTAACTAGTATATATATATGTATATATATATATATATATATATATAACTTAAGAGATATAGAATTAAATTTTCTGAATTATGAAGATAACTTAGATAATTTAACATAGTATTATAAAGATGAATAAACGTAAAAGATTGAACCATAGGCGGGATTCGAACCCACATTTCTGGATTTCGAATCCCGCCTATGGTTCAATCTTTTACGTTTATTCATCTTTATAATCCTATGTTAAATTATCTAAGTTATCTTCATAATTCAGAAAATTTAATTCTATATCTCTTAAGTTACATACACGATAGTGGCCAATTAGGCAAAGAAACTTTAAACTTTTATATATATATATATATATATATATATATATATATATATATATATATATATATATATATATATATATATATATATATATATATATATATATATATATACATATATATATATATATATATTTGTATGCTTTCTTGGTATATTGGTTCTTATATATACTGAAAATAAAATGAAATAAAAATTCTTTTTGACGTTTCGACAATGTTTATTGTCTTTTTCAAAATTTTGAAAAAGACAATAAACATTGTCGAAACGTCAAAAAGAATTTTTATTTCATTTTATTTTCAGTATATATAAGAACCAATATACCAAGAAAGCATACAAATATTACAAATGGTTCAAGAATATCAATAAAAGAATATATATATATATATATATATATACATGTAAATATATATATATATATATATATATATATATATATATATATATATATATATATATATATATATATTATATATATATATTACATGCCAGGAGATATTGAGTCCGTTGTCGGAAACGAAAAACGCCAGATCTTCTGGAATTATCCGTTTCCGACCGTCAGGTCCATACAAGCAAATAGGCCTGACGTTGTCCTCCTCGATAAACTAATCAAGACTATGTATGTCATCGAATTCTTCGCTCCGGCAGAGAAGAACATAGTCTTGAAAGAGGAGGAAAAATGCACAAAATATCAAGATCTCCTGTTCGAGCTCCGCACGCTATACCCAGGCCACGAGGTCGTATTAGTGGTTCCGATCATCGGTGTTTTGGGCGGAATTCGGTCTTCGCTGCGTTCAAACTTAGATCATTCCGGCCTGTAGGAACTCGGCGCAGATCTTGATAGACCGGATGCAAAAGGCAGTCATTCTGGGTTCAATTAGAATACTTAGGGCACACGATTTAGGAACCTGAAGCTACTTACCGACCGGTGGGGAGGAGTAGCTTCGGTTAACCGCCCTTTAGGTTTTTTCTGGCGCGACTGCTGCGATGTCGTCGGAGCTCGCAGCAGCCCCGACCAGGTTTGAATGTAAAAAAAAAAAAAAAAAAAAGTATATATATATATACATAATCGCTTTAACGTATGGAGTTTGTAAAAGTTGTGCTCGTGAAGGAAGATAGTATAGATTGCTAATGGAGATATTTATATCATTATTATTGGTATTTTATTCCTCATCAGCTCATCATAGTTCGTAAACGATGATGACGTCACAGGCTGTTGAATCACGTGCTAAACAAGTGTCTGAATGTTTATAAAGATCGCTTATGAAGATACTATAGCTCTACTCAATGTTCAGACTTTTATGAAGCATGTGCTTGAATGTCATATGGATTAGCGCTTATGAAGATTTCATATGATTATTATTATCTACATCTATTCCTCATCCTGCCATCCTGCAATATTATTATCGATATCTATCCACATGTAGTTTCTATATGTCTAGATTCTGTACAGGTACTGGGCTACACCCAGCAGCAGCTAGATTTCGGGTCATATCATGCGATTTACAATCAATATGATTCGAATATATACATACAACGTGTTTGATTTGGAATAAAGTATTCTCATTGCGTTTGAAGGTGATCGGCGTATCTTCCTTATCACTCGAGCCAGCTATAGCTCTACCGCAAATCGGATAATTTATGAAACATACATGAATGAATATAATATTATAACGAATTATGTTTACTTCGGTATTAATTTTAGAAAAACATTTTATATATTCGTATTACTTTCGGATAATTTATGAAACAACTTTAACATTGGAGGATTGCCCATCATTACGATAATTCCAAGTTGAATACATTGCTTTTGGAGATGATTTAGCGCAACTCTATCACTCAAGTAAGCTCCACCCTCAATGATGCATACTCATAATATTATAACGAATATTGTACTCGCTATCAAGCAAAACGTCCTTAGATGATTTAATAGTTATTTTTTGCAAACGCTTCATAAAATCGCTATTATGAGAAGCAGTATTTTTGTAAACTATCACATGTTAGATGTTATGGCCCCCTTATTGAAGATCTGTGGGGGGCAGACAATGCACCGCGGCCGATATCATCATAACTCTGACAAAACCCTGCGTCTAACGGCATGTACAAACAACCCCACATTTCATTGAAGACTCGCGTGGGGTAGATACCTCGCTGAAGACCTGCGTGATAGATTATAACCACACACTCTGTATAACCTCACATTCCATCTATACTCCCGCCTCATTGGAGACTGCACCTCGCGACAGCTTCGTTCAAATTCGCGTGACTGACGTTATGCATAAACAATCTGTATTACCTCACATCCCATACCTTATTTGAAGTCTCCCAGCTACATTTTGTATACTGAAAATAATATCCCCCATATCTATATGTTCAAGATGATTGAAATCGCATTTTGTAATATAGCAATCAAGTAAGGTACAGATGGCTTGAATGAACGTCATTTCCTTATAAACATAGCATTTGAGAAATGCAGAAGATATCATTTCCATACTGTATAACATTCCATCCATACACTCACTTCGATGAAGGAGCAGCAGCCCTCCCATGATACCTCGATGAAGCCCCGCGTGACAGTCTCTTTCAAAAAATCACGTGACTGTCAACATGTACAAACAACACCATTATAACTCTTCCAAACCCTGTGACTGACGCAGCCTCACATTCCATACCTCGCTGTAGGCCTCGAAACTCCATCACCCTTCGTGTCAAACACCCACACGACTGACGTCATGTACCACATAGACTTCAATATACTCACACTTATCACTCGAGACCCGCGGTTATATCTACAACATTAAAATCACTTGTTCTCAAGTTCTCCATAGCTGAGCGGTTAAGGAGCCTGCTTTGGAATTTATTTCTCGGGTTCGATTCCCGTGTGTGTAGAAAAATATTTCATTTTCAGTAGAAGTGTTCTGCATTAAATTGCTCAAGTCCTCCGCGGTTAAGCCGCCTAACTTTAGAGTTTATTTCCCGGGTTTGAATCTCGGTGTGTGTGTGTAGAAAAAATCGTTTCAGTAGAATGTGAGTACACAGATGCCCAGTTCATAGATTTCACCCGACCATAGTCAGGGAAGAATCATATACAGATGACTAGTTCACAGACTTCGCCTGGCCATAGTTACGGAAGAACCATAGACAGATGACTATTTCACAGACTTCGAGAACCATAGACAGATGACTAGTTCACAGAACCATAGACTACCTACCCTCATCGATATGACTGCGCATGCGTTATTGTGGATGACCTTGGAATGGACCGTTTTCACACAATTTGAACCTTAGATTTCCTTATGGAGATTTACATGCAAAAGAGGTCGATTTTGAGCCCGAACCGGCCTAGCACATCTACTAACAAAATATGGTAACATTGAGAATTGCTCAAACATTGAATTTGATGATAGTTTAACAATCGTCAATCATCAATTCGGTAGTGCACAGACTCGCGACACTGCTCTTTTCACTACACGATCTTTCACTTTGACACTTATAACTCTTGTAATGTCGTCAGCACCTGGATGCAGCTCTATTATTCTGCCTAGCTGCCAATTCAGCACCGGAATGTTGTCTTCCTTTAATAATACCGAGGTTCCCACTTTGAGAAATTGTGAAAAATGCTGCTTCCACTTGGTCCTGGACTGATATTCAGAAATGTATTCTTTTTGCCAACGGGCCCAAAAATGTTGATACATGATTTAAAGATAATATCTTACTTCTTTTGTTTAAAGGCTTGCCTATAATTAAATTATTGTAATCAAAATAAAAACATTCTTGTTGACAAATTCTTAATAATGTATCCAATGCACATTTCAATTCTGATTGTGTCAATGGTCCAATAATTCTATTGTCTCGACATAATCTTGCATTATTTCTAAATCTCAATATGTACGCCACTATTCTCTGTAATTTCTTCAGAGAAGAATATTTTGAGAATATGTCAATATTATTTGTGGCCATAACAATATTGCACCTTGATCGCTTGTCGGGAATTTCTTCTCCTAGTTCGATTTCAACTTGGTTAAAACATATATTCTTACCTTTTTGAAGCCAGGTTGGTCCATACCACCATAACTTTGAGTCTATCAACATAGTAGGACTGCATCCTCTAGATATCAAATCCGCAGGGTTGTCTACTGATTTCACAAGATACCAATCTTCAATTTGTGTTATAGATTGAATTTCAGCAACTCTGTTGGCTACAAAAGTTCTCCAACTATTTGGAGCCTTCTCTAGCCAGTTCAATACTATTGTCGAATCCGACCAATAATATTTTTGATGAAAATGAATTCCCATCACATCAATGATTTTTTTTACTAAATGTGCAAGTAATACCGCTGCATGTCTACCTTTTTAAGGGCGCAACACGTGATTTTGCCCAAAGTAAATGCGACATAATTTGCTCTGATGAACTTATGCAACGTATATAAACACATGATCCAAATGCACGTTCCGATGCATCGGCGAAACCGTGCAACTCTATTCTTATATTTTGTTCGCTAATTAAAATGTGACGAAGTATTTGCATCTTATTTAAAATAGGTAATTCTCTCTGAAATTCTTCCCATTTAATATTTAAATTTTGATCAATCGGTTCGTCCCATGATAGATTAGAGTTCCATAATTCTTGTATTATCATTTTTGCTACAATTATTATGGGACCCAATAATCCTAACGTATCAAATATTTGACAAATACAAGACTAAATAATTCGTTTTGTTATATTTTTTGAGACATCAATTTGCTTAATTGAATATTGTATGATATCTAAATGAGCATTCCAATATATACCAAGTGTTTTATTATTTTGATTTTCGCCAAGCTGTAAAATACAACATTCTAAATCTGAATTTATTTTAAAATTTTTCATTATATTTTGGTCATTACTTAACCATTTTCTTGAATCAAATTTGCCCTGACTAAGTATATCTGAAATATTTCTTTGAATTTCTATGATTTTTGACATTGAATTTGCACCTGCCAGAAGGTCGTCCATATAAAAACAATTTTTTATAATTTCACATTTATTAGGGAATGAATCTTCATTTTCATATGCCAATTGGAACAAACATCTGACTGCTAAGTACGGTGCAGAAGCAGTACCGTAAGTCACCGTATTCAATTCATAGCATTCTAATTCACTCTCAGAATCAGATCTCCAAAATATCCTTTGTAGACTACGCTGATCTTTATCAATAAGAATTTGTCTGTACATTTTAGACACGTCAGCTGTTATTACATATTTATGTTTGCGAAAAGTTAATATTATTGAAAATAAATCTCTTTGAAGAGTTGGACCAACAAATTGTGCATCATTCAATGATATTCCACTATCGGATTTCGCACTGCCATCAAACACCACGCTTAATTTAGTAGTAATACTAGAATCCTTCAACACCGCATGATGTGGAAAATAATACTCTATTGTCTTATTATTTTTATTATCTTTCATAATTTTTGTCATATGACCCAAATTTTTATATTCTTCAATAAATTCATTATATTGTTGTTTCAATTCTTTAGATTTTGTCAATTTCCTTTCAAGAGCATGAAACCGATTTATTGCAATTTGTTTAGAATCACCCAGCTTACTAAGTAAGTCTTGGTTCATTGGCATGCGTACAATGAAGCGTCCATCTTTTGCTCTTCTTGTTGTTAAAGAAAACTAATTTTCACTAACTTTTCCCGTATTTGACAATAATTGTGATTTATTGATATTGATTTCTTCTGTATTCCAGAATTTAGTAATTTTTTCATCAATAGAGTTTTCCATATCAATATTAAAATAGCTTGATAATCCAGATGTCCTTGTTCGTAAATTCAAATTTCCAACAATAACCCATCCTAATTTAGTCTCTTGTATTAACGGTAAATTATTGTTTCTAATTATTTGTCTTTTGCCCAATAGAGACCAAAAAACATTTGAACCAAGCAACATATCAATCTCTCTTGATTCATTAAAATGAGGATCGGCTAATTGTATATCATCTGGTATTCCCAAATGTTCTTTACCAAACGAAACTAGAGGTAATTTATCTGTTATTACCGGAATAACCAAACAATTTATATTTGTGTTGAATTGAGAATTACAAGACGAAATGTTCACCTTGATTTGAGATTTTATATATTGCAAAGATTGACTTACTCCCTTTATTACATAATTAACGTTGATTGACTGAATTCCTAAAATATTGCTCATTTTTTCCGTTATGAAATGACTGCGAGCCACTGTCAAGCAGTACACGACATTTTTGCTTCATATTATTTTTGTCTTTTACTAAAATTATCGCAGTTGATAACAAAACTTGTCTTGTAATTTTGTGCATTTCTAATTGCTCTATAGAATGTCGAACAACTGACATCTGTGTTGATTGTGATGTATCAGTCGAAGACGGCGAAACTATTGCTCGAGTATTGCTGTTGTTAGCCGAAATCGTTTTCACACTATTAGTCGTATTCGTTGTTCTGTGCATATTCTGTTCAACGTCGTCAGTGTAAGATTTATTAAAATAATCTTTCTCTAAATGCAAAAGCGTATTGTGTGGTTTGCCACATTTTTTGCATTTTTGCGATTTACATTACATGTAAGCAATTCAAACACAATTTCAATTTTTTCACTTCTGCAATTCTGTCATGAATATTCAATTTCAAAAATGCTTCACATGCATATATCATGTGAGATTGTTTACAATAATAACATTCAAATTTATTATTCTGACTATTATTAGAAGTATAAAAACTATTTGAATGTTTTCGGATAGTAATGAAATTTTTATTTTTTTCTGATTTATTTATTTCTAGCTTTTCTTGAATGTCACATTTATTTTTTTTTAATTCATTCATATTATCATTCATATTTGTGTTTGTGCGATTCCCAATCACGGCGTGTGATTCCGTCGAATTTGGTTGTAATTATGTATATAATCAGAGCATCCCAAGAATCAATTTTCTGACCAAGGGTCTTTAGCGCTCTTAAATGTTTGATAGCACTATCATATAAATTCCTCAATTCTACGTGTGACTCCCTAGTTAATTGTTGAAGCTCAAAAATAGCTCGAATATGATTATGAATTATCAATTTTTTATTTTCGAATCGATGAATTAATAATTGCTATGCTATAGAATAATTTTCAGCCGAAACCTCTAAGGATTTTATTATCTGAGCTGCCTCTTTCTCCAAAGAAGATCTTAAGTAATAGAACTTTTGTACATTTGACAAAGTCGAGTTATTTTCTACCAACGCTTTGAATGAATCACGGAATTCCAACCAACTCTCGTATTGACCATCGAAAGTGGGCAATTTGATAGTAGGCAATTTGATACTATTTTGATTCCCATTACTGTTGACTATATTCTGATACATTGTATGAACTGAATTGTAGCATGAAACATTTGTAGCAACATTTCCATTAGCCATTGCTTTATAATATTCATTAGAAATAGTTTTGATTTGTGATATTAGCGAAAAATAATTGTTCTCGAATTCTTCTCGTTCTGTCGAATCATTGTCTGATGGCATGAGCACTTCAATTTCCAACTGAATGTCATTAAATTCGTCAAAAGATGATTCAAATTTATCCATACGAGCATTCAATTCGATTACCATTTGTTCTTTTAAATTAGAAATGTCTAAAGAATTAACGTATGTTTGTAATCGAGTTGTTTTACCCTTGATAATACCCCGTTTTATCTTTAATGCATCCGCCATTATGAAATCAATATCAAACACGCGTATCAATCAATATGATATGTCACAATGAATATTGAATTCTACAATACCACAAACACTGATAAAAGTATTCAACGAAACTGGCTCAGTATTTTCTAAATCAATTAGGAATGGATAAAGTTATGAGGAATGATTAGGATTAATTAGGATAAAACTCACAATATTATAAGGAGGTACTCAGGACGATACTAGTAATTTGTTTATTTCAGCTGGACTGGACCACTGCTGCTCTGCATGACTGCCCGGCTTCTTGCTAATTCTTACTTTACTTGATTATTTGTATTCACCATTCATCCCGGTCGAAGTGACCAATGTTTTGATATAAATTAAGTGGACTGTATGAAATTAATATATTTATTATCTGATTTTATAATTGTATACAAAATCGTGTGAATTAATTCTAATTGACAATTCGTCTCTCTAAAAGTCAAATCAATTACAATAACAATAAAACATTCGAAGACGCAATACAGTGCCGTATCATTTATGATTTCACAACCCCTGCATATGTGCTTCTTGAGTGAGTTTATCCTATTCGAGTAATTTACATTGTGACCCAATCTATGTTTTGGACATTTAACAAAGACTGGTAATGATAGACACTGTCACTTGAGTTGTACCAAGTTAAATTTTTGAATTTGGACGAGAAAAATTATGAGGTCCAACCCCAAAAACTCCCTATACCTATTTTGAATAGAATCTTAAATTTTTCTATTATGACTGAAAAATCACAATCTCCGACCACTAGAATTCTCAAGTACCATTTTCGAAAAGAATCGGACCATAATCACAAAATTTGTCCGCCATCATAGCCACCTTACCGATCCTAAAAAGCACAATATGCCATATGTGAATAGAATCGGATTGTTATCACTGAAGTCGTCCGTCATCTAGAATTTTCGTATTTTGACTGTAAAATCATGCTCTCAGACCTCAAAACCAATTTTAAATAAATTCTAATCATAATCATAAGACTCGTCTTCACCGCCATCTTGAATTTTTGAATGGTAACTGAAAACTCATGATCTCTGACCCCAAAAAAACCCTAATACCAATTTCAATAGAATTTCTGATGTTTGACTAAGAAATCATGATCTCCGACCCAAAGACCCCAATATACCAATTTTGAATAGATACGGTCCATAACCACAAAACCATCTTGGAGCCGCCATTTCGTTTTGCATCTTATAGATATGCCATAATACATTGTCACCCGAATGATGAACTCCTGCCAAATCTCAGGTTAATCGGCCTAAAATAGGGCGAAAATTCAGTTAATTTAGCTATTTCTCGAATGTTAACCTTGCTATCAACGCGCATCTAAGATATTTCCCATCTGGAGAGAACCACGAGAACATGTTTCCAGTAAGTTGTTTTAATTACTGATAAAGTTATAAAAGCGCATATGCGATATTTCAATGAATATATTCTGTACTTCGCATGCTTCATGATACGTTATCTTTGATATATTAAATAGTTAGTTATGAAACATGATGAGCACACATTATCATGAATTTCACAAGATATGATAAGCTAGAATATCTTCTTGGTCTATGTAACAAACTACGTTTACGATCAAAATTCTTCCATTCAAGATTTCAACATGTACGATATGTTCTTTTCCAACGGTACCACTTACCACTTGCGTATGTTTGCTGTGTTTTGTTATTATAAATCAGGTTAACAGCACGCATATGTACGTTTGAATGAATAAATTTCGAACCTCACATGATCTATGATACTTCATACTTGGTACATTACATATTCATATACGATAAGTTAGTTATGAAACGTGATGAGCTCAAGATAGTATGAGTTTCATAAAATTTCTTGAATAGCTGTGTGAAAAAAACTACATATACTATCAGAATAGTATTCTTCTACTTGAGGATCCAACATGTACAATATTATAATTTCCTACGGTACCGGTAACCACTTATTCGTATTTCAGCAACAATGAAATATTTTCTTTTCCAAAGCTGTCAACAGGAATGTGAAATATTTCTCATTTCGATCAAGTTATTTAATTCTATATTAAATTTTCATGTACCTTGTACCTTGCGACTTTTCGGTAAAGTGCTGATTTCAAATCCTCGGGCGCCAGATTTTCTAAAGGTTAACTCCTTTTGAGTACTTCTGCTAGGGTCCTCTCCCCAAGGCTTGTCACTATGCTATCTAAAGATAGCCTTGTCCTTAGGGTAGCTACAGTGAAGTATAACCAGAGTCCAATGGGCAGAAAACAGTATCAGAATTTTAGGCTTCAATTACAATTGATACCTGGTTAAAACTTAGCTCGTTAAAGATGGAGCAGAAATGATTTAATAAAACAGGGAATTCCAAATATCAAAATATATAATGATTTTAACAAGTACACTTTCAGAATAATCAATTTAAATGCGATTGAACGGTATAATTTCACAAAATTACACCCAGACGGAAAATGTAATGAAGCTCAAACGGTAAATGGAAATTCTTTCAAGATATCTACTCTACGATAAGTTCGGTAACTAAATTCAATTCAGCGGTACGGGATCGGTTGAATGATTCAAAATGATCAATTTGCGGAAAAGTACGAATCAAACAGGTCCTAGCTTAATGAACGGTATTCGGTAAATTTTAGATAGCAGCACTAATAAATGAAATGTTCAAATCACACTACGATATATTCGGTTATAAATTCGGTTGGTTCGGAAAATATTGTTTTCACTAGTTTTCCGATTGCACGATATCAGATTTCACTATTTTTCGGTTAATTACTCTAATTGAGTGTATTCTGTCACCTCACCCACCCTTATACTAACTTTCACGGAGTACCCGGTAATTGTGTGACAGTGTTAGATTTTATACACTTTATAGATTCAGAATCTAGACAATTAGGGTTTATACTTCCGGGGTGACACAGTATGTACAAACCCTAACTATCACATCTGCAATAACCCCTATATCCACGGCCGATGACTTCTCATAGTATTGAGGGAATTATTACGATTCTCAATCACACAACCACCCCCAGCTTATACTTCTGGAGTGACACAGTGTGCACAAATATACCAAAGACGCCCCTGTCGTTCAAACATACACACTCTGTACGCACCACACAATAACTTGAATATTTCAATTCACGCGCGAATTCAAATCGTGCGCGATTCGCCCTATGACGGGATAAACTCAAATTCACTAATCCAAATTACTGAATACTACGGAAATCAGGTATCGTACAAACGTTTACCAATTACAATAACAATCATAAATTACGGAAATCAATATATCGTAATACTCAAAAATATAACTATCTGCTATCAATTACCTTTTTTAAAATTCACAAACACAAACGGAACACTATTGTTACTTCACAGCTTTTTAAATCTAACTCAAACTCGGATAAATTCAAAAACACAAGAGAGCTGCTCCACCAATTCCTTATTTTGTGCCGAGGGTTTTTTACTTATGCCCCGAACAATGCTTAAAAGTGACGCTACTTTTTAGATCTAAAATTCGCGCTCATGATATCACACCAGTTCCTCTTGGCGGAGTAAGCAAGTGTTATCGGAGTTTTTTTTGGTTGTTCGCCCTTTTTATACATAAGGCTGTTCAAAGTTTGGTGTCTTAACTTGTCAGGCCCCTGTTTTTGCAACATATTTTATCGGACTGAAATACAATTTTTGAACTGGCATGAATTAGATTCATCTATTTGAATAATTATACTTATTTGAAATTACGGAGATTTAGAAAAGTGACAATCACGGAATACACATTCGGAATTCATTCATATCTATTGAAATAATGAACTGTTCAAACTGAAATTACATGTAACATCCGTATTTATTGCCTGATCTAAATTAAATAATCTTTCAAAATTTAAGCTCCATTACATCCCCCCTAAGTTCGGTTAAAAATGAAAGAATATGATTCTTTCATTTTTCAATTCTCATCTGAGTATTCATACGAAAAAAAAATCTAATACAAAGGTAAGATACCCTAACCTGACGTTAAAACTTAAATTTCCTTCGTCGGGAACATCGCGGAATAGCAATATCTTACTTGGAACATAAAATGAAAATTCTGCTGCGGAACGGAAGACTGCACTTCGGAATGGGAAAACTTTAAACTTCTTCGTCACAACGGAAAGCTTGAAACTTCTTCCTCTTCGGAATGGAATAACTCAAAACATCTTCTTCGGAATGGAAACATAAAAAACTTCTTCTTCGGAACGGAAAACTTGAAACATCTTCGGAATAGAAAACAACTGAACGACTTCTTCGGAACGGAAAACTTAAAACATCAACTTCTTAAGAACGGAGAACTTGACATCTTCTTCAGAACGGACAACTTCTTCTTCTTACCATTGATTTCGGTGACATGGGCAAGTTCGGCAACGTACGCACCGTGATTTTGGTGGTACTACAATGGTTGGTTTATAGCCGGATATGCATTCTCCTGTTGCCACATCGGAGGGAGCGGGTAACTGCTGTCCATGCCTCTTCTGGTTTTTATTTGGGATCTTCTTCGAGGAGGGAGTGTTCGCACAACCACATTGCTTCGACATAACACCTATCTTCCCGCAACGTGAGCAAAATAGACGCGCTGTCCGGCTGCATCTTTCTCTCCAGTGTCCTGGGTATCCACAGCGCCAACATAATTCCCACAACTGTACGGGCAGGTAGATCGATTCGTCGGGGTTGTCGGAGTAGCTGGGGTTTTCTTAGCTTGGACCTGCTCGGACTCTTCCGGCTTCGACGGATCCACCATATTTTGCAGCTCTTCATCTAGCACTATCTCAATGAAATCGGACGGTTCGTGCGACATATTATCACCTGTGAACATTGGATCATAATAATGAGTAATTGTACTACTTGATACTTTGTCCAACGGTATCTATATTTTTCGGTACCTCAATTCATGTCAACTTTCCGGAATGCCAGGAACATTATACGGCTTCAGATCTTTGACATGGACTCGTTTCACTTGCTTGCCATCTTCGCCTTTCAGGTCGTAAATGACCGGAGAAATTACTTTGATTACCGTAAATGGACCGGTATATTTCGGAGCCAATTTAGCGGCAAAATGTCTAACACTAGAAGACAGGTGATGCTCTACCTTCATTACTTTATCACCCACGTGACAACGCCAATCTCGACGACGGAGATGTAATAACGATGGGTAAAAGCACGGGATAACTGGATACGGACCAGTTGGAAAGTTTCGCGTAATTTGTCTAATCTAGTTCGGTGTTCTGAAATCTGTACCCGATTCGGATCTGTAGGAATATTTTCCTCGGTCTCCACCGGAGCGGTAAAGGAACGGACTATCGAATTTGGCCAAAATTTAAAAAGGCAGGTGAAAATCCGGTGGATCCATGTGGGGCAGAATTTAGGGCAAATAGAAAATCAGGTAGAAACTTATCCCATTTTCTGTGGTCTCCATTGCAGAATTGTGCAATCATGGTTTTTAAAGTCCGGTTTGTTCTCTCCACGATATTGCATTGTGGAGTATATGTAGGAGTGAGTCGGTGCTTAATTCCAAACTCCTTCAGGAGTGTCTTGAAAACTTTACTTTCGTACTGCGTCCCATTGTCGCTGATAACGGTTTCCGGACAACCAAAACGAGTTATGATTTCCTCGTAGAAGGCTTGAGTTACAGCCTGCGCGGTAGCTTTTCTCAACGGCTTACACTGTACCCACTTCGTAAAACGGTCCTGCACGACAAGAATAAAATTGTTTCCCTTGGCAGATCTTGGTAACGGTCCTACCAAATCGGTGCTTACACATTTCTAAGGAAACTGATTCAGTGTCGGCTGCATAAATCCAGGCTTCTGCTGTTGAGACACTTTGAAAGCTTGGCACTGCGTACATCCACGCACGTACTTCGCTATATCGCGGGACATCCCCGGCCTATAATACTTGTGGGATATTCGCGCAATCGTCTTGGCAATACCTAAATGTCCTGCAGTCGGACTGTCATGGTTTTCTTTCAGAACGTTCAACCGGAGCGGTTTCGGAACACAAAGCTTCCACGGATCTCTCATTTCCGGTTCGGACAAGTCATTAGAGTCCCAGAAATGGCGGTACAACCGATTATCTTTGACACAATAATCCGGATACGCTTCTGGACTCTTCTCAACTTCGACTTTCTTTGAATTGTACCAGTTACAATTCACGGGGTCATTCAGTACGAATAACTCTTGATTGTCGTTCGTTTCCTCCTTGTTCGGTAATGGATCGCGTGACAGGGCATCAGCCACACGATTTAACACTCCTTTACGATATTTTATTTCAAAATCGTACTGTTGTAGGAAAATGCTCCAACGAGCCAATCTCCCGCTCGGACTCTTTATTGAGTGCAGCCATTTCAATGACTGGTGGTCACTCAATACGGTAAATCTGTATCCCTCTAAGTATGGTTTCATATTATCAATGCCCCACACAATACCCAAACACTCCTTCTCGGTAACAGAGTAATTCTTCTCGGCGGCTGTTAATGTTCGGCTAGCGTAGGCAATGATTCGGTCGGCTCCCTCAATATTGTGGGTCAATGCCACAGCAATTCCCACATCCGAAGCATCGGTTTGCAAAATAAATGTTCGGTTGAAATCTGGACAAGCCAACACAGGGGCACTGGTCAACATATCTTTCAATTTGTTGAACGCGACTTGTTGCTCCTCTCTCCAACTCCAACGTCGATGCTTCTTCAATAAGACGGTTGACGGACTGATAATTTTTGAAAACGACGGTATGAAACGGCTGTACCACGAAGCTATTCCTAAGAAACGACGGAGTGCCCTTACTGTCGACGTGCTTGGAATCTGCTGGATAGCTTCAATTTTCTCATGGTCGATATGAATATCCTCGGCGGTGACTACATGGCCTAAATATTTTATTGACGTGCGGCAGAACTGGCATTTTTCCGGGTTTATCTTCAGATTAGCTTTCCTTACTCGCCGGATAACCTCTCTCAAATTCGTGAGATGTTCCTCGAACATCTCTCCCAGTACAATAATGTCGTCCAAGTAAGGAAAGGCATGTGGATCCATATCCGGTCCGATGATGGTATCCATCAGCCTCTGAAACGTTGCCGGTGCGGAATGTAAACCAAAGGCCATCACCTTGAACTGGAATAAGCCACGGCCTGGTACAGTAAATGCTGTTATGGGTTTACTTTTCGGTGTCAGCGGTATTTGCCAATACCCTTGCTTCATGTCAATGCTAGTAATATATCTAGCCCGTCGTAGTTTGTCCAAGATGGCACTCATGTAAGGCAGTGGATATGCATCTTTCACGGAGACTTTGTTTATCATCCGGAAATCAATGCAAAATCTCGGTTTTCCATCTTTCTTCTTCACCACCACAACGGGTGAACTCCACGGACTACTTGACGGCTCGATGACTTCCTCTGCCAGCATTCGATCAACTTCCTCGTTGATGATTGCTTGCATTCTCGGATTCTGCGGTCGATAACGCTGCTTTATCAGATCGGTCTTTGTCAATTTAATTTCATGCTGAACCAGCGGCGTGGTTCCTTGAATTCCTTCAAAATATTTCATTTCTGTTTTCAGAAATCGGTTCAGTTACCGACAATGTTGCTAGTTGTGTCTCCACTTCATCACAGAAGCGCACACGTTTGACTGCCTTCGGTCCGGAACTAGCTTCATTGGAAACTTCCTCACAATTTGTCCCAATCAAATTGTCCTTATAATACACCCCAGCGGATGGTAGATGTATTGTAAACAAACCGGAGCTCAAAATCTCCATTCCTATTATCATATCCGATAATAACGACGGTAAATACACAAACACTGCTTCAATTTCACCACATCCAAAATGCAATGAGATTCGGTACGCGGTAGTACTAGGAACCAAACTACCATTGGCCATCCTAGTGCCTACGGCCTTAATGGGGACTGATTGTAACCCGGAATCCTAATATAACCTAACAACTGCGTCATTGATGAAAGAACGGGTGGCTCCGGTATCCACGAGAGCCGAAAAAGTTTCACCTAATACCCGGACTTTTATAAATGGTCGGTTTTCACCTAAAGTTTGAGCAGCGGTATTTTTAAAAATAATTCTCTAATCACACGGGGCTAGAACACTCTCATTTTTCACTTTATTGTTTTTCGTCTCTATAGCGGTCTCTACTTTAACTTTACTCTCACAGTCATTCAGTAATTTTGGTTTATTATCGGTATTATCGGTATTACAATTAACGGTATTTTCAACGGCGGTGAGTTTACACTTTGTTTTATTATTTACGGCTAAGTCCTTTTTCACGGTACGGTTCATATCAGTGGTGCAGTGAGCGGTTTTCACTTCCTTCGTCGAGGCCTGTTCAACCGGAATCTGCTTCGGCCTCGCTACCTCGCAGTCCCGCGGACGTTTCCCTGTCCCGGACACGGATAATCTCGCGACATTATCCCAGGGCGGCGGCATCTAGAGCAAAATAATTTCGGTGGATTCCGACAATTATTTTTGCCATGCCCAGTTTCCCCACATCTCCAACATGAGATGGGCTGTGTTGCGGTATTCGGCTTTAGCCTGGTAGGGCACTGCGTCCTGAAGGGGCCGCGGAGACCACAATCCCAACAAGTCTGCTCAGGGATCTTCGGTATCCCGGACTTGACTGGCGATGACGGTTCAGGTGCAGGTTGCCTACCCTGCGGCTCCATAGTCCTTACTGTTGGACTGGGAATTTGTGCCTTCACTGACACTGGATAAATCCTCTTCTGCATGAGTTTCTGCTCAGCCTGCAGATTCTCATATTCTTTTGCTTGTAGCATTAACGACGGCACGTCGTTAAAAGTCCCTTGCCGGATAAATTGCCTATATTTCGGTAATAAATTTCGGTGCAACCAGAACAATTCCCGTTCTGCGGTCATTGCACCATGCCTCATGATAAGTGTTTGCATATGCACAACATATGCAGCGACGCTCTAATTCATGCGTTGATGCCTGCGGCTGATCTGTACCTCCAGATCAATGTGGTAGTTGGCATCCATGAAAAATATTACGAAATCCCTCTGGAAATCTGCAAATGTTGTCCAACGATGTCGGTTATTGCGATGCCACAATAACGCTGTTCCCTCCAACACTTCCGGTAAAGACAGCAACAATGCGTCCCTCGGTGTGTACAGCTGCATGGCTATCTCATCCAGTCTTTCCAGGAACGTACCGGGGTCTGACGTTTCATCAAATTTTATTCGGTATTGATACAATCTCGGAGAACTGTTCGGATTTTGAAAATTAAATCCCGGTACTTGCTGAATATGACTGAACGGAATATTATACCCTTGCGGAATAATAGTAACCAGAACATAGTGGGCAGGTGCTTGCGGAACATTTGATACATGAGGAGCCTTAGGGGCTTGCGGAACAATTGGTAATTGTGGAATGGTCGGTGCTTGCGGAACGGTCGGTCCTTGCATCCACGCCGGTGTCACATCTGACGACGTGGTCCTATAAATCGGAGGTTTCATAGGATTCGGCGGGGAAGAATAGATCGGCGTTTGAATCGGTGGTGCCGTCATTACCGCAGTGTTCGTATATGTCACTGTATTCGTAGTGGACGTAGTTGACCAATACGACGGCTGTATTCTCGGTGTGCTCCTTATTGCTGGTCTTGACTGAACCCCCGAATGACTAAACGTTGGTGTTGTGTTTAGTGCCACTTCGGTTGTCAAAGTCTCGGTTAGCGTTGCCATGGTACTGGCAATCTTTTCCAACATTCCACGCGGAGGGCGTATTATTCCTTTACGGACCCCCTTTACGCACCTACGGCGTAAATCTCCAGCGGATCCATCATGGTGAATATCATGATTGGCCAGGGCTTCCTGAAGTTGTGCCTCCTTCAAGAAATAAATCCAGTTGACTTTCAAATCAACTTCGGTAGCTTCAGTCTGGCTTTCCTCGCTATTAGAGCGGAATTACGCCATCTCGTCAAAATGAGCTACCATTTCTTCCATACTGGTAGGCGCCTTGGGTATAGCACCAGTGCACGTTGGGAACTCCATTTAATCCAATAAATTTCAAAATCGAAATTTTCAACCCCAAAAATAAATAATTTTGTTCAGGGGTAGGTAACAGAGGAGGGTGTGGTAACCAAAACCAGTCCACACCTTCCTTCCAATAAGGCAGAAGCAATCAAATCACTTGACCCAATTTGGGCAACGGAACTTTGATTTGAGGAGGTAACTCCAAAACGGTTAAGACAATCCGCCCAAAAATGTTACCAACGGCTTCCTCGGTATCGATTTACTTGGAAAGGAGCTATGACTCGCCCTATCCGGGTTACGATTGACTGGGAAAATCAAAGGGCAAAATATGGGCAGAAATCGAAATTTGAGCTAAACACTGAGGTGTAGTTAACAATTCTACACCTCACAGAACAATCAATTTTCCAGTCAGATTTACTGTTAAAAACTTGATATTTCCCCTGAAACGGATCGAAAAACAAATTTCACCAAACAACCTTGGTGAACACGGGGAATAAGTTTCTGTCGGAACTTTTTCAAATTCCCAAAATTCAAAAACAAACTCCTGAGGATGATTCGGTAACGTTTTCAAAACGTCGGGATCTTGAAGCTTGTTTTTCTGTCACATTATATCTGAAATTTCATCAAAAACGGACTACCGGTTCAATTGCAATAAATTATTCAACATTTCATTTTTCGGAATCAAAAAAAAAAAACAATTCCCCCTCGGTCTATTTTCAAAAGTCCCTGCTCATGGACGCCATTTTATAACGTGTACCTTGCGACTTTTCGGTAGAGTGCTGATTTCAAATCCTCGGGCGCCAGATTTTCTAAAGGTTAACTCCTTTTGAGGACTTCTGCTAGGGTCCTCTCCACAAGGCTTGTCACTATGCTATCTAAAGATAGCCTTGTCCTTAGGGTAGCTACAGTGAAGTATAACCAGAGTCCAATGGGCAGAAAACAGTATCAGAATTGTAGGCTTTAATTACAATAGATACCTGGTTAAAACTTAGCTCGTTAAAGATGGAGCAGAAATAATTTAATAAAACAGGGAATTCCAAATATTAAAATATATAATGATTTTAACAAGTACACTTTCAGAATAATCAATTTAACTGCAATTGAACGGTATTATTTCACAAAATTACACCCAGACGGAAAATGTGATGAAGCTCAAACGGTAAATGAAAACTCTTTCAAGATATCTACTCTACGATAAGTTCAGTAACTAAATTCAATTCAGCGGTACGGGATCGGTTGATAAATAATTCAGGATGATCAATTTGCGGAAAAGTACGAATCAAACAGGTCCTAGCTTAATGAACGGTATTCGGTAAATTTTAGATAGCAGCACTAATAAATGAAATGTTCAAATCACACTACGATATATTCGGTTATAAATTCGGTTGGTTCGGAAAATATTGTTTTCACTAGTTTTCCGATTGTACGATATCAGATTTCACTATTTTTCGGTTAATTACTCTAATTGAGTTTATTCTGTCACCTCACCCACCCTTATACTAACTTTCACGGAGTACAATTAGGGTTTATACTTCCGGGGTGACACAGTGTGTACAAACCCTAACTATCACATCTGCAGTAACCCCTATATCCACGGCCGAGGACTTCTCACAGTATTGAGGGAATTATTACGATTCTCAATCACACAACCACCCCCAGCTTATACTTCTGGAGTGACACAGTGTGCACAAATATACCAAAGACGCCCCTGTCGTTCAAACATACACACTCTGTACGTACCACACAATTACTTGAATATTTCAATTCACGCGCGAATTCAAATCGTGCGCGATTCGCCCTATGACGGGATAAACTCAAATTCACTAATCCAAATTACTGAATACTACGGAGTTCAGGTATCGTACAAACGTTTACCAATTACAATAACAATCATAAATTACGGAAATCAATATATCGTAATGCTCTAAAATATAACTATTTGCTAGCAATTACCCTTTTTAAAATTCACAAACACAAACGGAACACTATTGTTACTTCACAGCTTTTTAAATCTAACTCAAACTCGGATAAATTCAAAAACACAAGAGAGCTGCTCCACCAATTGCTTATTTTGTGCCGAGGGTTTTTTACTTATGCCCCGAACAATGCTTAAAAGTGAAGCTACTTTTTAGATCTAAAATTCGCGCTCATGATATCACACCAGTTCCTCTCGGCAGAGTAAGCAAGTGTTATCGGAGTTTTTATGGTTGTTCGCCCTTTTTATACATAAGGCTGTTCAAAGTTTGGTGTCTTAACTTGTCAGGCCCCTGTTTTTGCAACATATTTCATCGGAATGAAATACAATTGTTGAACGGGCATGAATTAGATTCATCTATTTGAATAATTATACTTATTTGAAATTACGGAGATTTAGAAAAGTGACAATCACGGAGTACACATTCGGAATTCATTCATATCTATTGAAATCATGAACTGTTCAAACTGAAATTACATGTAACATCCGTATTTATTGCCTGATCTAAATTAAATAATCTTTCAAAATTTAAGCTTCGTTACAAAGCTATTAACACATATATACACGACATTTGAAAGAACCGAAATCTATCTATCTCTATAGTAGAATATATAATAGTACAAAACTTCAATTCGTCCACACGGTCCTCATTTATGTTAGCATGATTCTACAATAATTCTTCCCTACACTAACAGGTGGCTTGTAGCAACAATCAGCAATTACAGTAGGGAGCGCTCGCTCTTTATTTCTTAGATGACGTTCGCTCCAAAACAAAAATCTGTCCTTGTAGTGAGAAAACATACACATACATAAAACTGGGCAAGCACGCAATATCAACGAATGATATACGTAGGCGAGTCTGATTAGTGGCTTAACAAACAAGAACCATAAGAAACGTAGACTTGTCGTTAACCGTTAAGAACAAAGTACAAAATAGAGAGAGGACATGGTCCAATCAAATACAAGTATCATTGCTAAATTTGTCAATATATACAGAAAAAAGGAGAAGAAACATGAGCCAATACGTACACAGTAGGGGTAGGGTGGAGTCAACCAAGAGAAACAGAGTAAAAAGCGGGGAGAGGTAAGCTAAATAACAAAATAGGCCAGGCCAGGTTAAACAAGTAGGAGAGGAAAGGTAAGGTTAGAAAAGTGGAAACTTTTGCGGACCTTAAAAGTAGAGTGGAGGGGTATGACCAAGTAACGCATCACTCTCATTTCGATTGAAAAATTGGCTACATCTCCGTGGTCGCTTCACATATCCTCATCAAACCCGGTATCGCTGAGTTCCTAATGATATCTAGCCGAATATGGAGTAATAAACATGTTCAATAATCTTAAACCAAAAACTACAGTTATTGAATTCAAAAATATAGTCTATTACCATATGAAGAGTAAGTGTGTCTAAGTGATATTTTTGACTAACGATAGGTCTACTGTTAAACTTTTACATTTAAGCTCCACCAAATAGAGATGTTATGGTTGTTATCTCAACCTACTTTTTCCACCAATGAAATTTCGTGAGTGTATTTCGGCCCATGGAACGCAACTCGGCTTGAACATTTTGTTCACAATGCGCAATTCGACTATAAAAATGACCCAGGGTCTAGAAATTAGATTATAATTTCTCAGTTTAAATAATAATAATTCGACGAGTACTTGGTCAAACATGTTTTGCAAATTTTTGAAAATACACTCGCTCTTCTCTAGTGTCTTGGTTATGTTGTCGGTGAAAAAAATAGATTAATTTCACTATTTCCAGCAGGTATAAGTCAATGTTTCATCTTTGAAGGTTCAGTTTTAACGTTAAACAGAATGATCTCAGGAAGCATACAATCGAATAATTTGGGGAAATTAGAATTAATGCATATAGGTCGGTGATTGTGAACGTGTGATTTTGTTTCTGATTTATGCGCAGGTACAGGTTGGAAGTTTTCCATGGACAAGGGAAGCCACCCTCACTTAAGAACTCCTTAAAATTGGGGAGGGAGGATAAGCTATTTTAGTCACTTATTGAATTGCTTATGACCTGTTTATTTCTCTGAAATTTATGGTGGTGTACTTACCGTTATCGATTTTTAAATAATCTACCAGTTCACAGCTTCAACCGTTATATTTGTTTTGGTCAAATTATATAACCCACAACCATCGCTTCCGCTAGTGATATGTGTTGTTTTGGAGACTACCGTAATTTTGTGATCTTTTGATTCCAAAATAATGTAATTTGTTCCAGACAGCAGCGACTGTAAACAATGCCCCAGGGTGCTTTCCGAGGTTGAGCATATTGATGACGAAGCTGACGCTGCTGGCATCAACTTCGTAAAAATTGATGACAAACAAATGGCAAAAGAACTAGGTGTGTTCGCCCTTCCAGCGATATTGTTCTTCAAAATTGGTTCGAAGGATCCAGTAATATATGCGGGAGATCTGTACGATGAACAACAGATATTACAATGGTTATTAATTCAGAAGGATCCATCAGGAGAAATTATTGAAGCTGCCGAAGGGAACGAACTGCTACAACTTATCCAGAATGAAGATGCTCTCACTGTTTATTTCTGTAATTTGCTTCTTACATAATAATTTATCAGATGAATTTAAATTCGATGTACACCACAATAGCTACTATGAGTTGGTCGTCACTTATTCATATATTTATTAATTCGTATTGACTGGATGACCGACTGCAGTTTCGAAATACGTAGAAACAAAAAAATGGGACAGTTCATTAGAGATGCGTATGTTGAGTTGATTGTATTTATATATTCATCTATTCAAATATATTACAAATATGAAATAGGTACTGGATTCACAGGAATAGCATTGAATTTTCATAATTTGTACTCAAATTCGTTCGAATAGAATCAGCTATTATGGGATGAAAATTCATTGTAAACTAATATATAACAATTATCAAAAATTTGACCTTCACTGATTTAAAACATTAAATGTGACTAGTTTCGCTAACACCGTTACTCCTGCAATTAGAGACATTTTATAATATATGTTGTTTTTCCAAACATATTATTGCAAAATACTACTAATTAAAACAGTAGAAATCAAACTTTTAGTAGGTATTTTGTTCATGTTTAGAATTCATTTCAGTCAGTCAGGCGTGTTTCACCCAGTTTACAGTTGAATGATAACATGTTTGATATGCATATTGTATTAGCACATAATGCATCAAACCAACTGCCAGATCAGATTTCAAGTAAACATTTGATTAGTACCTATGAAATACTGTCAATATTTAAGAAAAATTTGAACTCTCAAAATTTCCAACAATGAGAGTAGTCTTGAGATATATTTCAAATGTAGGATTTATATAGTACGGGTGGAACCACGTTCACGTTAAGGATGTAATGTCATAATTAGTAATTCATTACAACAAATATATCTGAACAGGTGGAAAACTTAGCCAGTGATGCCAGATAGAACTGTAAATGTTATTCAATTGACTAGACAGTTCAAATCATCGTTATGAATTTGAATTAAAATAGAAGTAAGCTTGAATTAAAATAGAAGTATAGAAACAGTTTATTTCAGGACTGTAATTCTACCTAGGTTGTATCCTGTGTAATCTACGAAAATGGTACCCTCAACAACAAATTAATTTAAAGAGGAGCCTGATAATAGAGAGCCATATATCCCTATCACTGTCAATAGATTTGGTTATTTAAACCGTGCCGAGCTCAGGCTAGTCACCCTTTCGATGTTAGGCTCGAAAAATGCCGAACTTCTTCCTTTCAGACTCCATTTTCCTATCGAGCGGCGAAATTGTGGTATTCCCTGATGCCTATAGTCTCCAAACTTTCAAGAAACATGCCACTGCCTACCTTGTCTCTCAACAATATAGCTGGTCTACACTGTGTTCAACGAAAGGTTTAAATTTAAAAAAAAATGTCGCTCCAGCTTTACAACAGGATATCTTAACAGTCAGTTGAATCGAAGGTAAACGAACCAACGATGAATCACTCGCAAGAAAACAGGTTAAAATGGTTGTGAATGTAGGTGACTTTGGAACAAGTGTAGAATAGTAGTTTAACCTACCTATTAGACTTCAGAAAGAACGCTTTATAGGCGAAATTGAGTGTAACTGATTAATGTAAACGTGTTTGTGTTTTAGTTGAGGTGAATGTTATACTTACAGTTTGATAAAGTGAATAATTTCATGTTATTGGTTGATGTGCAATTTTTGATATTCATTATTTTAATATAGTTATGCAATAAGCGGATGGGAGTATGAGTATGATAACATGCGCACTCCTTTTATTATTGGAAAAATTTGAGTTGTATGTATTCAAAAACAGCACATGCTGCTATGGTGCCATTTCTTTCTTATCGTAAACAAGCTTTCAGTTCATCTCTTTTCCTGCCTGATGTAGACTCTCTCCCTCTTTAACGCTATTTTACCAGTGGCAGCTCCTGAGTTCAAGAACAAGTGAAGCAATTTTAGCGATAGCGAAAATTTGATTTTTCATGTATTTCTTAGGTTTTTTTTGTTTTTTGCGCGATTTTTCACCATGTGAAATGATTGTAAGATGTCAGCTATCAATTTCATACAATAATTTTTGGACTTATAGAGTTACAGACAATGAAAGCAATATTCATTGTTATACCTAGAGGTACTTACTTAATGTTTATCGAGATGTGAAGTGGAACTATTCCTTGAATACAAACTGGCGCGATAGTTTTATAATGTTCTTTGATATTAATGGGACATATTGCTACAAAAGTATAAAAGTTCTTCAAAATTCCCGCGATTATCGGAGAACCTTCATGTTGTTCACGGAAGGATAATGCTTTTCCCAAGTAAAGTGTCGCACGAATAAGTAACTGCATGAAACAAATGTTGAACTGCACTTCTCAGTAAATTTTTGGACAATCATTTGACTTTAATCGCTCAAAACTTAAAAAAAAACGTTTTTATATAAAGATCGGCTCACATTGCCAAAGTCGCAAAAATCACTTGTATTCCACACTCCCGATTTTGTTCCAATAGTTATTATATATTGCAAACAAAACAACCGGCACAGTGTGAAACAATGAAGACAAATAACGCGCGGTCACATCCATACTCGTCTTTCTCACTCTCCTCACTTCCTCTTGCATTGAATCATTCCTTATGGCTGATCCACCCCAATGAGAACAGCTGTTGTCGAAAATATCATCAACATATTCAGACTAATTGACAACATATCTTGCCTTTATATCGGTTCAGATGATGTTCATTCTCGAAAGATTCTATAGTATACACCTAAAATCGAGAACAAAATTATATAGTAAGTATATATAGTTATATTAATACACAATTCTCGGGAAATAGGTCACATTAACACATATATTTTTATTTTTACCCTCGTCTTTACGTACGTTTCGGTCTCACGACCATCATCAGAAGACTTATTAATACAATAACCTGATTACTTAGAAATACTGTAATAACACAAAGCGTCCTTATCGCACAAATTTCGTTTAAATGCCAACGTCGCGAAACGAACGGAGACATGAAATCGTTTCGCGACGTTGGCATTTAAACGAAATTTGTGCGATAAGGACGCTTTGTGTTATTACAGTATTTCTAAGTAATCAGGTTATTGTATTAATAAGTCTTCTGATGATGGTCGTGAGACCGAAACGTACGTAAAGACGAGGGTAAAAATAAAAATATATGTGTTAATGTGACCTATTTCCCGAGAATTGTGTATTAATTCATACGTGGGTCAAGAATCTTTATTATATAGTTATAGGGTGAATATGAAATAAACTGGGTTCCATTCTTGAAGGAATCCAGAATAGATAATTTCAGCGTCAGAATAGATAAAATCATTAGTCAGCATCTAGATCTTATTCTGAATTCAATGCCGTTCTTAAATCAAAACAACCAATTTCATATCTTTAGATGATTCAAAAGGCATTCTGATTCTAACTCGCAGTGAGATGGTGTAATAATTACAGATAAATTTCATGTTTAGGAATCATAGAAATTGTGAATTTAGTTTTCACAGCATCTCTTAATTATTGAATATTTGATATAATTATAATAATGTTAGGTGAAATATCTCGCCATATTAAATACAGAGTCATCAAAATGTATGTCAACAGTTAGTATTGATCAAATTAAACAAGGAGATCTACAAGTCATGCCATGTTTCATGAAAGGCAATGTATTTATTTCTATTTGAAAATTCATCTGTGTAGGCAATTGTAGGTCTTCTAACCTAATTTCACATATTTTGTTAGTTACTTAATTTCACTGGAGAACGGCAACTGATTCAATACATTCTATATTTTACCAGTAACTATAAACGTGAAGACAAAACCTTTGACTCACTACAATAAGAAAACATATTTTGATAGATAAACCCGAAATTGGATAAACTCAAATACGCCCTATCCTACTTATTATTATAATTATGATTTGATATGTTTTGAAGTGAGGATAGCATTTTCCGAAAATTGATGAACATCGAATTTAAATTAACATCAAACTTTTCAATTGCATGCTTTGCTAACAATATCAGCTTCTAAATACAGAACCAACTGTATATTATCCAGGGAACAAGACGTTGTGCGATTTATGCAGCGAGCAAGAGCAACTTGGCCGGAAACCTCAAAAAAACAAAGCTGCGACGTCTGAAGAAGAGACAGAAGCAATGATAAACGGTACTATAACCCTGTAGTTCTTCACTGTTTCCTTCATGTAGCAACTACACCTACCTACCAATTTGGTCACCACATTTATACAATCCTAGTTTCCATTAAGAATTGTTTTTATTGAAACTATAGGTAATAGTATATTACAAAATGCTCGAGAACCCAAAACGGCACTGAGTACCATTGAAATTGAATTTGTTTCAGTAGTTCATCTATAGAATTCAATTGCATGACTAAAATTTGGTAATAACTGATTATATATGTTTTCGTACTACGACTTTTTTCATTCTCTGTTTTTTTATTCAACCGTGGGTGAACAAAAGGTACTACAGAATCATATTTCATTGACCTGAAAGTCACATCCTGATAATCCTAGTATTCATATACACTGCTCAACAATTGAACTGGATAATTCTAATTAGCAAGCAATGTTCATTGAAAATGTCGTTCAAAGATCGAAACGGTCTGTGAACAACTTATCAATAGAGAATGTCCTCTGTTTCCTTCAGATGAGCATGCTGTTACCTCTTCAACGAACAAATAATAATATTACCAGTTTATAGAAATAAATATGTGTATCGATATTCTATTATGATGATTGGACGACTAGGAGTAGTGCCATTAGTGCGTTGGATACAGGAAGGTTCCTCTCAAAAAGTCACTTCGCAGCTAAATGTGTCGCAAAATGTCCTATGTCGACCATGCAACCGATACTTAGTAAATCGGTTTTGAGCGTACACGTGAGGAAGGATGAAATCGGGCTAATACTGACGTTCAGGATCGTTTGGTATTCTTGACTGCAACGAAAACCGAACATTCACGACTCCAAGAATAACAAGCTTCTTCAAGCAAGCAACAGGAAGATTGATTTCGCGTCAGTTTTCATACGTGTGATGGTCGAACATTGATATGAAGGACACAACAAAACTATAATGGCGCTTTGGTGGCGAATCATACTGATCTAGTGGCCTCAATTATGGAACCCCGTGTATCACGTAAAATGTCCCGACATGAATGAGAGTGCAATCAGCCAAGTTTTCTTTTTAAATGACAATGCTCGTGCCGTTTTCACCGTTTAAGAATTGTAAACGATCGGATAAAATCTCATTCGATTAACAGGATGGAGGGACCACCCTGTTCACCTGACATGATCTTCAGACCGAAATGTCCAGATAATTTGACTGACTTCAACATCCTCTCCAACATTAGAACTATTGGCAAATGAGTTTCCAGCAATTTGGGAAGCCATACCTCAGTACTTCAAATCAACAACTTGATAATGAATTACTTTTTTTTAGAATTTTGTGAGATCAATTATAAAAGAACATTGTATGTTGATACTTTTCTTCTATTTATATCTTAGGTTAAAATTACTAATTTTTCCATGAACTTTGTTTCATTGGTAGTTGTATCAGAGCGTTAATGAAGTACCTCGAGATTCTGTAATTCAATTATTGACACTGAACATGTGAAAATTCTTAGAATATCTTCTACTTCAACAAATGAACATTGTATTCAGGTGAAATTAAGACTTAATTATCACGTGCGAATGGTCCAGTCAGATATTCATTTGCAAAGTCATCTGTTAGAAACTATGAGCTATAATTATCTTGTACGATGATCACATTTGGCCCATTAATTTTCCTCCGTTTCAATTTTGTTATCCGAGCCCATTTTCTAGGAAATAATTTATTTTTCGTTGTGAAGCGCGAGACAGATTTCAACTTATCACGTTTTTTATCAAAAACCCGTCTCCGTAGAATGTTAGTAACATAACCTTTCTTAGAAGCTTTCTAACAATTAGCCATGCTCAGTCCAGAAATCTGAAAAATTGAACAAAAAATAAAAAGGAAAATTTTGAATTTAGGGACCCTAGGTGTAATGCGCAGGAAATTTGATTATAGATTGTAGATTGACAAACGTAATGAAAGACATCCATAAATACATTCTACAAATATTATTGTTGGTGTTGTTAGTTCTGTCAGTAAAGCGCTTGAATTGCTGTTTGACACAAATGTTTGTAAATGTTTTTAACTTGAATCTATACTCACTAATTGTCTAACTTCAGATAGCGACGACTGCGAACAATGTGCCCAAATTTTGGAAGAGCTGGAGAATATCGATGACGATTGTGAACGTCATGGTATAACATTCGTCAAAACGCAAGATTTGCGAATAGCCGAACAATTTGGTGCTACTGAGTTTCCAGTTCTGATGTATTTCGAGAATGGCGTCGGTGGCGTGTTCGAAGGTGATCTAGCGGAGGAAGAAGAGGTCTTGCAGTGGTTGATTCAACAACGTACAGAAGACAGAATAGAACTGATTACGAGAGTGATGTTGGAGAATCTCGTCGACAATACGCAATACCTAGCTGTTTACTTCTACAAACAAAACTGTCACATCTGCGAACAGATCTTGGAAGATTTGGAAAAGATAGACGACGAATGTGACGTGTATGGAATTCATCTAGTTCGTATTCAAGATCCTCAACTGGCGAAGAGATATTCAATTAAAACATTCCCCGCATTAGTTTATTTCAGAAACGGTAATCCTCTTCTATTCGAAGGAGACTTACAGAACGAGGATTCTGTGCTCGAATGGCTCACTGATGATGATAATAGAGAATTAGCGGACGAAATTGAATCCGTCAATGAGAGAATGCTGGCAAGATTACTCAGCGAGTCGCCATTTTTGGCAGTCTTCTATTGTAAGTGTAATTTGCATCTTTCAAACACTCATACACTATTTCAATTACAACTAGCTGAATTCGGTCGGAGTAACTGATACTATACCTGTAGTCTCACACATTCTCATATTCCATTATCAATATGTATACCACCGCTGTCAAGATAAGCCCAAAATCTAACCTCAGTAACATTGCAACCCAAATATTCAAGTATATAACAATCAGTCAGATCTTTGACAATAATATGACGATAAATTAGCTATTTGTTTATTCAGATATCAAAGTGATAAATTTTCGCTTGAGAAAGGATGTTTCGATCTTCCGAAAGCGACAATGGCACTTTGTGCTCGATTTCACACTTTTTATCTAAAATCTCTTTTAATAAAGATAGTAAATATCAAATTATTTCATTCGAGAATAAATAAACAATTGAAATATCAACATTTACAAGTTACTATCAACACTAATTAATTAATTGATTCATTATTTCAACATTTGAGTTGAATGTACAATTTTCGCAGTCGCTGATGTTTATGTCAGAACCACTTGAGGATAATTTTTCTTTGATTTTATATTTGTTGCCGATGGTTCTGACAAAATTTAATGGGCAGTTCCTATTTTATTGGTAATATTTTTCTCGCATTAATTACAAGCAGCGTTGCCGAAGTACGGCAGAAGCAATGACCAGTGTACAATTTAGCATCTGGCAAATTAAGAAATTAGCAATATTTTGTAGTGTTTTTTCAATAGTATTCGTACCCACTTCTGGTGAATCCATTTCAATTATGGTATTTTAGAAAATGCCTTATACTCGTTGGTTCTTGAGGTCTAAGCTTTATGTATTTTCTAAAAATACATTGGTTCAAACCTTTACGTTATCACTGTTTGAAAATGAAATACAAACATCCATAGAATAATATAAAATTAATGGAAATATGTGTTCAACAAAATATAGGAAAACTGAACGTCACTTGTATAGCAAACTAAATGTTACATATAGATTGGTATTGGAACTATATCAATTATTGATTCAGGGGAAAGGCTTAGTGCTTAGTAATCCGGAAAAGTGATTCTTGGCACTGCAGTTCTCGTGAGCACTTTTCGGGATTATTAAGCAATAAAGCTCGAAGCATTACAGTTAATATTACAGATAATTTGTATTATTTGATATAATAAGTAAAGAACTTCTGGTTTGTTTGAATATATTGCATAAATCAGTTTATTGAATCAAACGGTTAGTTGTTGAATTCCTGATGAACCTGGCAACACTGTATCACATGATGCTATGATATATTTATTTCTTGACATGAAACGGCTTTACTTTGTATTTTGGAAGTATATACCTATGTTGTTCAAAACATATATTCTGAATACGAATTCTAGCAACTTTTGTTCTATAAGATTTTTCACATACACATATTTACAATAACTAGTGGAATTCGAAATCTCGAAACAACAGCATTTACTAAATAAATCATAAAACTTAAAGATCTTTCGCCTGCACCCTGACGGTGATTATTTAATATTTGTTAGTATATATCCACAGAGTAAGCTTTTATTCATAATAAAGACATGAAACGAAGGTGTAATATTCTCACAATACAAATCAATGTGAACTTAACTATCATCAGGCCAAATTATTCCCAGGATGGGTGTACAAGACATATTTCGATAAGTGTTTGAAATGCATTACTCTTCGCAATTTATTTGCTTCTGGAAGATAAATATATTGAATTTACTGATTAAAACAGCTATGATAAAGTTGGTTGGTTGACAAGACTCTCCTTTACTTATGTTCCAGATGACGAAGACTGTCCCGAATGTGAAGAAATTTTAGAAAATCTCGAAGAAATAGATGGAGAGGCCGACCTGTTTGGTATAGATTTCGTCAAAATATGCAGCGCAAATGCTGCCGCGGAGCAAGGCTTACACACGTTACCTGCACTCATGTACTTCAGAAAGAAAACCCCAATGGTCTATGATGGAGACCTTACTCAAGCCGATCGTATTCTCGATTGGCTCACGTCTCAAGATGTTTTCGAGATAAAGAACGAGATCGAAGAAGTGAATAAGAAAATGCTAGAGAAATTATTGGAAGAAAACGAATTTGTGACTGTCTTTTTCTGTAAGTTCATTGCTAATACATGTCAGAAGATTCACTATTCTATGCAAAATTAATTAATCATACTTACAAATACAGGTTGTGTCGAAATAGAAACGGCATTAAAATGTTGCATGTAGAATAGTTTCTGTACTCAGCAACGGTAACATTGACGTATGTACGAATAACAGTGTGATAGAATTAGCAATAAATGTCGCTAATTTTTGCATGATTCTGAGTTCGGAGGAAAAAATTGCCTCAAGTAGATCATCATGATACAAATTGAAGGAACTAAAATCGAACACTTTTTGATCGTCGCAAATGGTCCAAAAAAAATGGTAAAAATGGTCAAAATCGGTTTTTCGCGTCGGGCATCGTCGGATTGAGTAAAAAAAAATTGTAAAAATGGCCAAAATCGGGTTTTCGCGTCGGGCGTCGTCGGATTGAGTTAAAAAAAAAGCTTTCAATGAGCTTATGCGCCGTGAAAAGACGGAAAAAATGAGCTGCGGATGAACCCGATTGGTACAGCAATGACTCCGCAAATTGCAAAAAACCATCGATTTTGCTCGAAATTTACAAAAATTCATAACCCTTGTTCTTTTAAAGATTAAGAGTTGAAATTTCACAAAATTTCAGCAAGATCGGATGTACACTTTTTGCAAACCGCAGGTAATGCAAAAAAAAGTGATGCGGTAACGCGCTATTTTTTTACGGGATCATCTTCTTCAATAGTTAATGAACAACTCACCAAATTTGCAACCTCTTATCTTTCGTAAAAGTTGCTAAAACAATTAAATTTAAATAATGGTATTTCGTGCGCTTAGCTGTGCGGCGCGCGTGGAAGGGAGAGCCGCCGCGCTAGGCTCGTAGAAAATAACAATATCTCGGGAACCCTTGCTGGAAAATCTTTGTTTTTTAATCCATACTACCATTCAATTATATCAAGATTGCGTGTATTTTCTAACTTCTAGTAATGTCGGAAGTACTCTAAATAATAAATAGTAATAATGAATAAATCGAATAGGGCAATGTATTTTTTGTGTGGTACTTGATGGGCACAAAAGCTACAACCTATCAAAATTTCAGCCCTTAAGAAGAACAAGAGTTATGAATTTTTGAAATTTCGACCAAAATCGATGGGGTTTTGCCAACCAATCGGGTTCATCCGCAGCTCATGTTTTCCGTCTTTTCACGGCGCATAAGTTTATCGAAGATTTTTCCTTTTTAACTCAATCCGGCGATGTCCGACGCGAAAAACCGGTTTTGGCCATTTTTACCTTTTTTTTTGGACCATTTGCAACGATCAAAAAGTGTTCGATTTTATTTCCTTCAATTTGTATCATAATTATCTACTTAAAGCAATCTTTTCTTCCAACTCAAATTTAAAAACTTCAAAAAGCTAATTTTATCACACTACAAGATATTCATTGACGGAAACTTTTGAGTTGATTTGAAGTGGTATGAAAGCAAATCGTCCACTACTTCTTAACCTGTATCGATCAATCGATCAAAACGGTGACGGACAAGTAAAGAGCACCAAGACCGCTTGATTGGGTCAATCGTGCGTCCTTTGATATAAGACTCAGTCCAGCAGGCCTAAGGAGGCAACGCCGAAGGATAGGATTCTGCATGGACTGATATCTCTTACTTATCAGTTAGCATGTATGCGCTGCCGAGGTGTTGTGGCCTAAGAGAAACCAGTGCTGGACATTCTACAAGGTTATGAGAGGCAGCTTCGTCCGTCTCTGCACATCTACTACAACCTGGGTCAGCAACGATGCCCATCAAGTGTGAAATTATTGTTCAGATGGTAGTGTCCTGTGAGGAGTCCTATCACCAATTTCAAGCCTCTTCTGCTGATAGAGAGAACAGTTTTCTAGCGTTTGGGCTCGAACTCTGCGATGTGGAGCTTCGCCTGCCTTATACCAGGGGCACTGCGCCAAACCGAGAGTCACTTGTATATCCAGCAGCTCTTTGATGGCGCAAATCCCGGTGGTCGATGAAATTCTGATAGTGGGATCGGGGCCTGGGGTGTCTAGGGAACTCCGTTCAGCCAATTCTTCGCCCAATTCGTTTCTTTTCACGCCAGAGTGGGTGGGTACCCATACTAGCTGAATTTTGTTCCTTCTGGCTGATGCGGTCAGTGTCTCCCTGCACTCCAAAACAAGCCCAGAAATCACTCTAGGGGAGCGAAGTGCGTCCAGGGTCGCTCGACTGTGAGTGCAGATGTATAGCCGCCTACCTCAGTAGTTTACCCTCAGGTTTTCCAGGGCACAGGTCCGGGTTGCACAGACGTCGGCCTGGAAGACGGTTACGTGAGCACACAGGGGAACTGTAACATCCTTTTCGGTATGCACGAGTATACTCCGTCTCCGCTAGACTTGGGCAGTCTTGGACCACGTACATATTAACGCAAAGGCGTTACCAATTTAGATACCACCACGGAGCCAGCTCAGTGTTAATTAGGGGTCACTGAGCATGCTCACTGGTTCCCAATTAGTTCGAACTACCTTCGGGTATGATAATACGATAATGATGAGGTAGTACCGAAACTAGCAACGTCTTTTGAGTATAAAACATAGAGTTGTAAAACACTTATATTCTCAATTCAAAGAAGTGACATGGAGTATACTTTTAGCTTTGATTTAGTATGTTAGTTGAAGACATCTAGTCAACAATAATGATGAATATTGATGAATATATTACATTACAATCATACATTTAACCCACAAAAGTGTCCGAAAGCGCACAATTATACTTACTAAGATAGAGTGATTGTATAAAAATATAATACTATGCTACAATATGTTTTGCAGCGTGTAGCTGGCTGCCAAAGTTGGCTGCTAAAATTTCTGAACATTGCCGATCGATCAGTGACGTCGCGAAATGATTTCCCAAATTAAATATTCGATGTTTTCTGATAGTTTCCTTATTTTGTAAATCTGAATAACATATGGGAAGATGTATGGTAGAATGAGTAAATTAACATATCATAAGTTCTTTGATTCAATTTCCTCCACTATTGGAAATGATTGCCAAGACGAATATCTTTAGGATTTCTTTTGACTCGAGCAAAACACATTCACTACTGTCAGTACAGATTGATGTAGAGCTGCTTGCTCTACAATTTGAGATACCACCATAATATCTTGCAAGACTAGTAGGTTATATACAGGGAAAAAATTTTCGAAAATTTGTTTTGCTCAACTTTCTGGATGGAGTGACTGCCAAAATCAAAAAATATGAAAAGGCCCTGAATATGTAGAATTTCCAGATACTAAAATAATTTCTTGCACTCGAGGGCTTCTAGGTCATATACTGGAACAAATGAATTTTCAAAAATAATTTTTCTTTCAACTTTCCGGAGCGACTGCCAAAATCAATAAAATATGGGAACGCTTGCCTTCGATGTGTAGCATCTCCAGATACTAAAATAATGTCTTGCACTCGGGGACTACTAGGTTATATACGGGGACGAATGAATTTTCGACAATAATTTTTTTTTCAACTTTCCGGAGCGACTGCCAAAATCAAAAAATTAGGAAACACATGCCCTTGATATGTAGAATCTCCAGATACTAGAATAATTTCTTGCACTCGTGGAATACTAGGTTATATACGGGGACAAATGAATTTTCAAAAAAAAAAATATTTTTTAACTTCCCGGAGCGACTCCCAAAATCAAAAAATGTGGAAAGACATGCCCTTGATGTGTGGAATCTCAAGATAATAAAACAGTTTATTGTAATCGGGGTCACATACTAGGTTACATACGGGGAAAAATGAAATTTCAATTTTATTATGTAACAATTGATTAATTTGAATCTTCCCTGTAGAATATAAGTCACATTCACCCTGAAGATTACATGGTGTGACGTTTCCATCTTTCTATTCGCATCTACTTCCTTCACTGCTACGTTTCCGGACGTTTTTCTCATCTCCATTGTAACAGGAAGTTGAGAGCTTCTGCAGGAACATATTATCTTTTTTTCCGTGCGCTTTTTCCTCGGTTCAAAAATGTGTGGGAATTGTCTTTGATATGTCGCCCCTTGTTTTTCACAACTTTCACTGTAAGAGCGAAACAAAAGACAATTTCAGGATTGTGTAAGATAAAGAACTGAAAGCTATTTAAATCGTATGTTACTAAGTATTATTGACTACTGGAAACAACTTCTGCCAAGCGGTTTGGAATTATTTGAAATAGATGGAAATGATAGAAAGAACTGCGGAAAGGTGGTTGACATCTCAAACAACTTTTATACAAGAACAAGCTCTCCTAACTGTGTAGCTTCGACAGATGGTAAACATATACGAAGCGTAAATCCCCGAAGAGGAAGATCAAATCGTCACCAAAAATGATAATAATAATTAAATAACTGTAATAATAGCTAATATTTAGATATATTGTTTACACCTACCTTTCACGTCTCTCTCTGATTCTCTTGAAATTCCAATCAATTCTCGAACAATGTTTCGCCAATTATGCCAAGTAGTGTTAACATATTGTGTTGTTGTTGTTATCCCTCCAAACCGAATCCGTTTAACCGTAGCGGTAGAAACGTCTAGTGTGACACTGCACTTTATGAGTATACCTTCATCTGCAAAATAAATTACGTAATTCTGGCATTCAGACAAATAATCAGTTAGAATCAACAGATTGTATAACGAAACACATCTCAATTGAATCAGAAAATGGTGAATTGAATTGAGAGGATCTCTCTCTGAAAGCCACAGTCACACAGTTTATGAAATATGTAGAAACTATTCAAAATTCATCTGATTATTCACAAGAAGAAAGTATCTTAGAATTAGGGCTTATAATGTCTCGTATCGATAACATCCTAGATGAATTTACTAAAGTACAGAACTTTATTGAGACTTTGTTCACAAATTTAACTGAACAATATATGTTGAAAAGGAAATGTTCAAAAATTAATTTTGCGCAATCACTACAATCAGAAAACACGAATATGGTCACTCACAATCTTTCGATTCAGAGGCGGGTTGATTTATTTTAAAGTTTGAACAACAATATTGCTCAATCGAAGCATCAGAAGTTAGTTTCATGACGACATGTAGACAATTGAAACTCAAAAGTAATGTGGTCAATGTAACAGTAGCAGTCTGTGATCACCGTTTGATATATAATTATTTCACATTCTATAACATACTCTGCGCATTTATGTAAAGATAATGAAACGAACAAATTATTTATTTCCCTTAAAAATCAAGGTTCGTCAACGATTTTTTTTGTCAAAATTTGAATATGGTGGGAACTATCATTTTTGAGTTATTGTGCGGACAAATTTCGTGACGTGACTTAAAATACGACGAGAAATACTATGGTGAAGGAATTTTACTCTAGAACTCTTTTTAACCATTTTAGAAATAGTTTGGGTAAATGAAATATACTCTCTCTCCTGTAAAATCACATGAATTTTGAATAGTTTCTACATATTTATAAGCTGTGTGACTGGCTTTTAGAGATCTTCTTTATGTCTCAAAGTATTCAATACAGCATTTTCTTATTGAATTGAGATGTATTTCGTTATACAATTGCTGATTTTAACTAATTATTTGTCTGAATGCCAGAATTACGTATTTCATTTTGCAAATAAAGCGATAGAGATAAGAAGAAAGGGCCACTCACCGACTTTGTTTCAGTGCATCGGATATTCTGCACATCAAGGCAACGCCTTCTGTTGGATTGAGGCACTCACAATCACTTTTTGAATAGTTTATTGTTTATACACTTTTATAAGCATATAGAATATATTGTATAGTAATTAACTATTGAGAATCCCCTGTTACGTATTTCCCCGGCTACAGTTCGAGAAGAGATGATATACCGTATAACGTGCCCTTGCGGCTTCTCGGTAAATTGCTTACTGCGGTAAGCTTCGAATCCTCGGGCGCCAGATTTTTCCCAAAGGTTAACTCCTTTTTGAGGACTTCTGCTAGAGTCCTCTCCACAAGGCTTGTCACTATGCTATCTAAAGATAGCCTTGTCCCTAGGGTAGCTACAGTGAAGTATAACCAGAGTCCAATGGGCAGAAAACAGTATCGAAATTGTAGGCTTTAATTACAATTGATACCTGGTTATAACTTAGCTCGTTAAAGATGGAGCAGAAATAATTTAATAGAACAGGGAATTCCAAATATTAAAATATATAATAAATATAACAAGTACACTTTCAGAATAATCAATATAAATGCAATTGAACGGTATTATTTCACAAAATTACACCCAGACGGAAAATGTAATGAAGCTCAAACGGTAAATGAAAACTCTTTCAAGAAGTCAACTCTACAATAAGTCCGGTCACTAAATTTAATTCAGCGGTACGGGATTGGTTGCTGAATGATTCAGAATGATCAATTTGCGGAAAAGTACGAATCAAACAGGTCTCAGCGTAATGAGCGGTATGCGGTAAATTTTAGATAGCAGCACTAATAAATGAAATGTTCAAATCACACTACGATGTATTCGGTTATTCATTCGGTTGCTTCGGAAAATATTGTTTGCACTAGTTTTCCGATTGTACGATATCAGATTTTACTATGTTTCGGTTAATTACTCTAATTGAGTTTATTCTGTCATCACACCCACCCTTGTACTAACTTTCACGGAGTACCCGGTAATTGTGTGACAGTGTTAGATTTTATACACTCTACAGATTCGGAACCTAAACAATTAGGGCTTATACTTCCGGTATCAACACAGTGTGCACAAACCCTAATTATCTTATCTGCAATAACCCCTATATCCACGGCCGAGGACTTCTCATAGTATTAAGGGAATTATTACGATTCTCAATCGTCATACAATCACACAACCACCCTCAGCTTATACTTCCGGTATCAGCACGGCGTGCACAAACTGTTGGCGGTTTGGTCGTCTATGATATACTTATACTTCCGGTATCAGCACGGCGTGCACAAATATACCCAAAGACGCCCCTGTCGTTCAAACATACACACTCTATACACACTACACAATTACTTAAATATTTAAATTCACGCGCGAATTCAAATCGTGCGCGATTCGACCTATGATAAACTAGGATAAACTCAAATTCACCAATTCAAATTACTGAATACTACGAAACTCAGGTATCGTACAAACGTTCACCAATTACAATAACAATCATCAATTACGGAAATCAATATATCGTAATGCTCAAATATATAAACTTATTTGCTATCATTTACCTTCTGAAACAATTCACTTGCACGGAAAACTATTATTAATTCACCGTTTTAAACCTGACTCAAACTCGGGTTTTTAATTCACTTCGATTCTTAAATGATTACACTTCAACGATATTAATCGGAATTCAAAAAAACAAGAGCGCTACTTTACTGATTGAAAATCAAAAACACAAGAGCTACTGTACGGCTCGAAATTCAAAAATACAAGAGATACTTCACTGATCAAAATCTAAATCACAAAAGAGAGCGATCTTTCGTCTGTCACGGCTTTTATATGTTTTCCGAGGTTCTGGACAGGTCTGCTCCACCAAATCCTTATTTTTGTGCCAATAGTTTTTACTTATGCCCCGAACAATGGTTAAAAGTGACGCTACTTTTTAGATCTAAAATTCGCGCTCATGATATCACACCAGTTCCTCCCAGCGGAGTAAACAAGTGTTATCGGAGTTTTTTAGGTTGTTCGCCCTTTTTATACATAAGGCTGCACAAAGTTTGGTGTCTTAACTGGCCAGCCCCTGTTTTTGCAACATGTTTTTATCGGAATGAAATGCAATTTTGAACGGGCGTGAATTAGATTCATCTATTTGAATAATTATACTTATTTGAAATTACGGAGATTTAGAAAAGTGGCAATCACGGAATACACATTCGGAATTCATTCATATCTATTGAAATAATGAACTGTTCAAACTGAAATTACATGTAACATCCGTATTTATTGCCTGATCGGAATTAAATAATGTTTCGAAATTTAAGCTTCGTTACATCCCCCACTAAGTTCGGTTAAAAATGAAAGAATATGATTCTTTCATTTTTCAATTCTCATCTGAGAATTCACATGAAACAAAAAACTCTAATACAAAGGTAAGATACCCTAACCTGACATTAAAACTTAAATTTCCTTCGTCGGGAACTTCGCGGAATAGCAATATCTTACTTGGAACATAAAATGAAAATTCTGCTGCTGAACGGAGGACTGTACTTCTTCTTCGGAATGGGAAAACTTGAAACTTCTTCTTCATAAACTTGAATACTTCTTCTTCTTTGGAAAACAAAACTTCTTCTTTTTCGGAATGGAAATTAAAACTTCTTCTTCATAAACTTGAAGACTTCTTCTTCTTTGGAATGGAAAAACTCAAAACATCTTCCTCGGAACGGACAACTTCTTCTTCAAAACGGAAAAACTGACTTCTTCCGCGGATCGGGATACTTGAAGATTTCTTTGGAATGCCAAACTTCTTCTTCGGAAACTTCATTTTCAGAACGGACACTCGAAACGTCTTCGGAATGGAACATTTCTTCTTCGGAAACTTGAGGATGTCTTCTTCTTTGGAACGGAAACTTCTTATCATTTTGTTGACATGGGCACGTTCGGCAGCGTACGCACCGCGGTCTCGGTGGTACTACTAAGGATGGACGCGCTGTCTGGTTGCACCTTTCTATCCGGTGTCCTGGATCTCCACATAGCTCACATAATCCCCATAACTGGACGGGTACGTAGATCGGTTCCATCCGCGTTTGGGCCGTCGGAGCTGCTGGGATTTTCATAGCTTGGACTTGTTCGGACTGTACCTCTTCCGGTTTCGGCGGAGATGATGCGGCATCCAACATGGTTGTTTTCGGTTGAACCTCCATATTTTGCAATGCTTCATCTAGCACTATCTCAATGAAATCGGTCGGTTCGTACGACATATTATCACCTGTGAACATTGAATCATAATAATGAATAATTGTACTACTTGATACTTTGTCCAACGGTATCTATATCTTTCGGTACCTCGATTCATTTCAACTTCCCGGAATGCCAGGAACATTGTATGGCTTCAGATCTTTGATATGGACTCGTTTCACTTGCTTGCCATCTTCGCCTTTCAGGTCGTAAATGACCGGAGAAATTACTCTGATTACCGTAAACGGACCGGTATATTTTGGGGCCAATTTAGCGGCAAAATGTCGAACACTAGAAGACAGGTGATGCTCTACCTTCATTACTTTATCACCCACGTGACAACGCCAATCTCGACGACGGAGATTATAATAACGGCTTTGATGGGTAAAAGCACGGAATAACTGGATACGTACCAGTTGGAAAGTTTCACGTAATTTGTCTAATCTAGTTCGGTGTTCTGAAATATGTACCCGATTCGGATCGGTAGGAATATTTTCCTCGGTCTCCACCGGAGCGGTAAAGGAACGGACTATAGAATTTGGAACTTCAAGTTCTCGACCAAAATTTAAAAAGGCAGGTGAAAATCTGGTGGATTCGTGTGGGGCAGAATTTAAGGCAAATAGAAAATCGGGTAGAAACTTATCCCATTTTCTGTGGTCTCCATTGCAAAATTGTGCAATCATGGTTTTTAAAGTTCGGTTTGTTCTCTCCACGGGATTGCATTGTGAAGTATATGTAGGAGTGAGGCGATGCCTAATCCCAAACTCCTTCAGGAGTGTCTTGAAAATTTTACTTTCGTACTGCGTCCCATTGTCGCTGATAACGGTTTCCGGACAACCAAAACGAGTTATGATCTCTTCGTAGAAGGCTTGAGTTACCGCCTGCGCGGTAGCTTTTCTCAACGGCTTACACTGTACTCACTTCATAAAACGGTCCTGCATGACAAGAATAAAATTGTTTCCCTTGGCGGATCTTGGTAACGGTTCTACCAAGTCAGTGCTCACACACTTCCAAGGAGACTGATTTACTGTCGGCTGCATAAATCCAGGCTTCTGCTGTTGAGACACTTTGAAAGCTTGGCACTGCGCACATCCACGCACGTACTTCGCTATATCGCGGAACATCCCCGGCCAATAATACTTGTGGGATATTCGCGCAATCGTCTTGGCAATACCTAAATGTCCTGCAGTTGGACTGTCATGGTTTTCTTTCAGAACGTTCAACCGGAGCGGTTTCGGAACACAAAGCTTCCACGGATCTCTCATTTCCGGTTCGGACAAGTCATTAGAGTCCCAGAAGTGGCGGTACAACCGATTATCTTTCATACAATAATCCGGATACGCTTCTGGACTCTTCTCAACTTCGGCTTTCTTTGAATTGTACCCGTTACAATTCACGGGGTAATTCAGTACGAATAACTCTTGATGGTCATTTGTTTCCTCCTTGTTCGGTAACGGATCGCGTGACAGGGCATCAGCCACACGATTCAACACTCCTCTTAGAGGACTTCTACCCCAGGCGGGTTTCACCGTTGGCCTATTCGTAACCCGGAACCAGCACGGGGCTAAAACACTCTCATTTTTCACTTTATTGTTTTTCGTCTCTATAGCGGTCCCTACTTTAATTTCACTTTAACAGTTATTCGGTAATTTCGGTTTATTATCGGTATTACAATCAACGGTATTTTCAACGGCACCGGCGGACTCCTTATCCGCGGTGCGGTTCACAACAGTGGTGCGGTGAGCGGTTTTCACTTCCTTCGTTGAGGCCAGTTCAACCGGGATCTGCTTCGGCCTCACTACCTCGCAGTCCCGCGAACGTTTCCCTGTCCCGGACATGGACAATCACGCGACATGATCCCAGGGCGGCGGCATCTCGAGCAAAATAATTTCGGTGCATTCCGACAATTATTCTTGCTATGCCCAGTTTCCCCACATCTCCAACATGAGATGGGCTGTGATGCGGTACTTGGCTTCAGCCTGGTAGGGCACTGCGTTCTGAAGTGGCGCGGAGACCACAATCCCCTCAAGTCTGTTCAGGGACATTCGGTATCCCAAACTTGACTGGCGATGACGGTTCAGATGCAGGTTGCCTACCCAGCGCTGACGGTTCCATAATCCTTGCTGCGGGACTTGGAATTTGTGCCCTCACTGAAACTGGAAATATCCTCTACTGCATGAGTTTCTGCTCAGCCTGCAGATTCTCAAACTCCTTTGCCTGTAACATTAACGACGGCACGTCGTTAAAACTCCCTTGTCGGATAAATTGCCTATACTCCGGCAATAAATTTCGGTGCAACCAGAACAATTCCCGTTCTGCGGTCATTGCACCATGTCTTCAATATTGGTAGGCGTAGGCTACGGCGCCTTGGGTATAGCACCAGTATACCCAGGGAACTCCATTTTTCCAATCCAATTCAGAATCAAAATTTTCAACCCCAAAAAAAATAAATTATTTTTCTCAGGGGTAGGTAACGGAAGAGGGTGCGGTAAACAAAACCAGTCCACACCTTCCTTCCAATAAGGCAGAAGCAATCAAATCACTTGCCCCAATTTGGGCAACGTAACTTTGATTTCGGGAGGTAACTCCAAAACGGTTGGGCCAGTCCGCCCAAAAATGTTACCAACGGCTTCCTCGGTATCGATTTACTTGGAAAGGAGCTATGACTTGCCCAATCCGGGTTACGATTGACTGGGAAAATCAAAGGGCAAAATATGGGCAAAAATCAAAATTTGGGCAAAACACTGAGGTGTAGTTAACAATTCTACACCTCACGGAACAATCGATTTTTCAGTCAGATTCTCTGTTAAAAACTTGATGTTTCCCCTGAAACGAAAAACAAATTTCACCAAACAACCTTGGTGAACACGGGGAACAAGTTTCCGTCGAAACTTTTCCAAATTTCCAAAATTCAAAAACAAACTCCCGGGGATGTTTCGAAAACGTATTCGAAACATCGGGGTCTTGAAGCTTGTTTTTCTGTCACACTATATCTGGAATTTCATTCAAAACGAACTACCGGTTCAATTGCAATAAACTATTCAACATTTCACTTTTCGGAATAAAAAAAAAACAAAATTCCCCCTCGGTCAATTTTCAAAAGTCCCTGCTCGTGGGCGT
This sequence comes from Endomychus coccineus, assembly GCA_958510875.1. Classification (NCBI taxonomy): domain Eukaryota; kingdom Metazoa; phylum Arthropoda; class Insecta; order Coleoptera; family Endomychidae; genus Endomychus; species Endomychus coccineus. The sequence continues at coordinate 158,596,672 of OY294067.1, read as the reverse complement.
CATTTTATAACGCGCCCTTGCCGCTTTTCGGTAAATTGCTTACTGCGGTAAGCTTCGAATCCTCGGGCGCCAGATTTTTCCCAAAGGTTAACTCCTTTTTGAGGACTTCTGCTAGAGTCCTCTCCACAAGGCTTGTCACTATGCTATCTAAAGATAGCCTTGTCCCTAGGGTAGCTACAGTGAAGTATAACCAGAGTCCAATGGGCAGAAAACAGTATCGAAATTGTAGGCTTTAATTACAATTGATACCTGGTTATAACTTAGCTCGTTAAAGATGGAGCAGAAATAATTTAATAAAACAGGGAATTCCAAATAATAAAATATATAATAAATATAACAAGTACACTTTCAGAATAATCAATATAAATGCAATTGAACGGTATTATTTCACAAAATTACACCCAGACGGAAAATGTAATGAAGCTCAAACGGTAAATGAAAACTCTTTCAAGAAGTCAACTCTACAATAAGTCCGGTCACTAAATTTAATTCAGCGGTACGGGATCGGTTGCTGAATGATTCAGAATGATCAATTTGCGGAAGTACGAATCAAACAGGTCTCAGCGTAATGAGCGGTATGCGGTAAATTTTAGATAGCAGCACTAATAAATGAAATGTTCAAATCACACTACGATATATTCGGTTATTAATTCGGTTGCTTCGGAAAATATTGTTTGCACTAGTTTTCCGATTGTACGATATCAGATTTTACTATGTTTCGGTTAATTACTCTAATTGAGTTTATTCTGTCATCACACCCACCCTTGTACTAACTTTCACGGAGTACCCGGTAATTGTGTGACAGTGTTAGATTTTATACACTCTACAGATTCGGAACCTGAACAATTAGGGCTTATACTTCCGGTATCAACACAGTGTGCACAAACCCTAATTATCTTATCTGCAATAACCCCTATATCCACGGCCGAGGACTTCTCATAGTATTAAGGGAATTATTACGATTCTCAATCGTCACACAATCACACAACCACCCTCAGCTTATACTTCCGGTATCAGCACGGCGTGCACAAACTGTTGGCGGTTTGGTCGTCTATGATATACTTATACTTCCGGTATCAGCACGGCGTGCACAAATATACCCAAAGACGCCCCTGTCGTTCAAACATACACACTCTATACACACTACACAATTACTTGAATATTTCAATTCACGCGCGAATTCAAATCGTGCGCGATTCGACCTATGATAAACTAGGATAAACTCAAATTCACCAATTCAAATTACTGAATACTACGGAACTCAGGTATCGTACAAACGTTCACCAATTACAATAACAATCATCAATTACGGAAATCAATATATCGTAATGCTCAAAAATATAAACTTATTTGCTATCATTTACCTTCTGAAACAATTCACTTGCACGGAAAACTATTATTAATTCACCGTTTTAAACCTGACTCAAACTCGGGTTTTTAATTCACTTCGATTCTTAAATGATTACACTTCAACGATATTAATCGGAATTCAAAAAAACAAGAGCGCTACTTTACTGATTGAAAATCAAAAACACAAGAGCTACTGTACGGCTCGAAATTCAAAAACACAAGAGATACTGTACGGCTCGGAATTCAAAAACGCAAGAGCTACTTCACTGATCAAAATCTAAATCACAAAAGAGAGCGATCTTTCGGCTGTCACGGCTTTTATATGTTTTCCGAGGTTCTGGACAGGTCTGCTCCACCAAATCCTTATTTTTGTGCCAATAGTTTTTACTTATGCCCCGAACAATGGTTAAAAGTGACGCTACTTTTTAGATCTAAAATTCGCGCTCATGATATCACACCAGTTCCTCCCAGCGGCGTAAACAAGTGTTATCGGAGTTTTTCAGGTTGTTCGCCCTTTTTATACATAAGGCTGCACAAAGTTTGGTGTCTTAACTGGCCAGCCCCTGTTTTTGCAACATGTTTTTATCGGAATGAAATGCAATTTTGAACGGGCGTGAATTAGATTCATCTATTTGAATAATTATACTTATTTGAAATTACGGAGATTTAGAAAAGTGGCAATCACGGAATACACATTCGGAATTCATTCATATCTATTGAAATAATGAACTGTTCAAACTGAAATTACATGTAACATCCGTATTTATTGCCTGATCTGAATTAAATAAGGTTTCGAAATTTAAGCTTCGTTACAACCGACAGGCATGAGTATCTCCCTTCCCACTCGTGTAGTAGTCATCTGGATAACAGACAGCCCGATAGGCTTGGACTGCTTCGGGAGGAGTCGGTTGCTCGATGTTATGGTTGGTTTATAACACTTCCGACAGTTGTACTACTAGTAGTCCCCGGCTGCAAGAAATTATTCAGGTATCCAGATATTGTACACATCAAGGGCATGCCTTTCCATATTTTATGATTTTGGCAGTCGCTCCGGAAAGTAGAAAATATTTTTGAAAAATCATCTGTCCCCGTATATAACCTAGTAGTCTCCGGGTGCAAGAAATTATTTTAGTATCTGGAGATTCTACACATCAAGGGCATGCCTTTTCATATTTTTTGACTTTTGCAGTAGCTCCGGAAAGTTGAAAAAAAATTATTTTTGAAAATTCATTTGTCCCCGTATATTACCTAGTAGTCCTCAAGTGCAAGGAATTATTTTAGTATCTGGAAATTCTACATATCAAGGGCATGCCTTTGCATATTTTTTATGCAGTCACTCCGGGAAGTTGAAAATAAATTGTTTTTGAAAATTCATTCGTCCACGTATATAACCTAGTAGTCCTCGAGTGCAAGAAATTTTTTTAGTATCTGGAGATTCTAAACATCAAGGGCATGCCTTCCATTTTTTTTGATTTCGGCAGTCGCTCCAGAAAGTTGAAAAAAAATTATTTTTCAAAATTCATTCGTCCCCGTATATAACCTAGTAGTCCCCGAGTGCAAAAAATTATTTTAGTATCTGAAGATTCTACACATCAAGGGCATGCCTTTCTATATTTTTTGATTTTTGCAGTCGCTCCGAAAAGTTGGAAAAAAATTATTTTTCAAAATTCGTTTGTCTCCGTATATAACCTAACAGTCCACGAGTCTAAGAAATTATTTCAATATCTGGAGATTCTACACATTAGGGGCATGCCTTTCCATATTTTTTTATTTTTGCAGTCGCTAATTATAAGCACTTTGGCACAAAGATTTGAAGAATGCTTACCACCAAATTCCCATCTTCAATGACGATAAGAAATTCACTGCATTTGAAGCAAAAAAAAGGTAATCTGTACCAATTCAATCGTATACCTTTTGGAGTCACAAACGGAGTTGCCTGTTTTCAACGGATTGTAGACAAAACAATCTCTGTAGAGAAGCTTACTACAATATTTGCGTATCTCGATTACATAACGGTATGTGAAAACGGCAAGGATGATCACAATAAGAATCTAAATAATCTTTTGTTGACCTTCACAAAATTAGGAATTGAAATCAACAAAAAGAAGAGCAATTTTAACCTTACTTCTATTATCATACTTGAACACATTATTTCTCACAACTCAATATAGTCAGATCCAGCTCGTCTCACTCCTATATCAACCATGCCACTGTCTCAAGACACCGCCTCCCTAAAAAGAGCTTCCAGACTGTCATCCTTTTCCACTAGGAAATGAAGCTACAACGGCATTGAAGAGCCTCAAGAAAGATATATTGAACTCCATGGTTTCAACTGTGGAAAACGATTCTCTTCTGGTGGTGGAAATAGATGCCTCTGATGTGGCTCTTGCTGTGGCCCTGAGCCAAAGGGGGGCGCCCTGTAACGTTGAACTAATCTGAAAAGGACATTCATCAATTGAAAAATAGGCTGCAGTAATGATACAATCGCTTAGGAGCTGGGAAGCATTTCTTCTTGGAAAGCATTTCAATCTTATTACAGACAAAGGGGCGCTGTCATTTATGTTTAACAAAAACATGCTAGTAAAATCAAAAATGAAAAGATTACTCGCTGGAGATTGGAATTGGCCCCGTTTTCGTATGATATTATTTACCGTCCAGGAAGGGAGAGTGTCCGGGTTGATACCTTGTCCAGGGTGTGTAGTGCAACCTATAACGCAGAATTATATGAGCTTCACCAATTAACACCCGGGCGTAACCCGTATGTTCCATTGGTTGAGGAGTAAAAACCTGCCATATTCGCTCGATGATGTTAAAAAAATCACTGCCAGTTGTTCTATCTGTACAGATGTAAAACCTAGATATTTTCAAGCTAAAGAGATTCTTCTTAAACCTACATCTCCGTTTGAGCGCCAAAGTATCGATTTCAAAGAAACACTTTATTCAAAGTCAAGGAACGTAGCATCATTGACGAATTCGCTCGATTTCCATTTGCCTGTGCCTGCAGAGATATTTCAGCAGCTACTGTGATTAAATGCTTCAAGGACATTTTCAATACTTTTGGCACATCTGCGTATATACCCACCGATCGAGGAACCTCTTTCATGTTTCAAGAACTTGAATCTTTTCTAAATACAAATGGAGTTGCTCCAAGTCGAACTTCTTCTTACAACCCTCGAGAAAATGGTCAGGTAGAACGATTTAATGAAACATCATGGAAAACCGTTAGCTTGGCACTGGAAACAAGCAATCTTTGTATTGAAGATTGGGAAGTAGTCATGCAAGAATCTCTTCATTCCATTTGGTCTCTACTATGCACTACGACTAATTGCACTCCCCATGAACGTTTTTTTAATCATCCTAGACGGACCGCCAACGGAGTTACCTTATCTACTATTCGTAGAAAAGATGGTCAAGAATCCACTGTATTCTTGAGACAACTGACTCCAAAAGGAAACAATTCAATGGACCAAACGCAACCTCCTTATTCTGCCAATCAACACACAAACATCGCCCATCAGCGACCTGAAAAGAAAGCGACTGAGACCCCGAATTCAGATTCTGCAGAGGCAAAAGTTCTCCCTCTGATTCATCTATTGCCACGATCTAGTGTCAAGGCAAGCAGGTCTGAAAAACCTCAACGCACCATAATTCCTCCTTCTTACCTCAATGATTATGTAACTAAATGAGTCAATTCTATAAAATCATTCTCGATTTTATTTTGGAGTATTTTTTAAGACTTGAGGAGAATGTGATAAGTTTAGTTAAAATTTCGTAAGTACACTATTTTTCCTGTTCTGTGCTTATCAGTGTTAGTTGTCTATTCAATTTGTATTTTGACAATCATTATGTAATTTGTTTCAATAAGTCAATAAAAGCATACAGTCAGGTACTCATTATTCTTATACTACAGTAGTGAAACGTGACGATTTCCACAAATTCACACCCCGCGATAAGACATAACAACTATGTAAGGCCTGGGTCTAGCCTTTTCTACCTGTTATTTGACACTTCTACAGAAACTGCGAGAACCAAGGTAATGGGTACAAAAATCATGCCTTAGAAATTCATGATTGGAGGAATTTCGAGAACATCGTGTTTGGTTGACTGCATCACTAATTGAATTGATCCCGATAATAGAGAAACTATTCTCTCATAAAAATAACAATAATAAATAACTCCCAAAATTATTGAAAACTGATGGGAATTCCATAATAAGAAGTCAGTGAGCTACATCCTTTATATGACCCAACTCAATAAAATCTTGAGAACAGGTCAAATTATTCCAACCACAATTGTGAAAAATAAAAGAATTCTCTTACAAGTTTGTTTTAATTTTTCAGATGAATTAAACTCTGAAGAAAGCAAATCAATAATGGAAAAATTGGAGAATATTGACAGTGAAACGGATAATTTCGACATAACATTCGTAAAAATGGCTGATGCACGTTATGCCCGTAAATGGGGAGTAACTACTCTTCCGGCCATCGTTTACTTCCGTCGTCGATTCCCCAGTATCTATAGAGGGGAGTTACATGCCGAAGCTGACGTTTTGGAATGGCTCCGCAAAAACAGGTTCCGACAACCCGAACTGAACATATTCATGTACGCGATCTTGGCACTCACTATCGCATTTGTTATTTACACGGCCTTTCTTTTACAATGTTTTAAAACTCACCCACAAGCTATTGTTCCACATCCAAAGCAAACTTAATATTAAGGTTCATTAAAATTAGAAAGTGCACCTTTTCAGGTTACATCTTTATGGGTGGTGTCGCATGAATGCTTTTTAATTGGTTGAATGTATGAGGCGATAGCGTATCCATGAATTTCAAATACTTGAAGATTAAAATATTTACACCAGAAATTAAATGAATTTTTTATACTAAGTATCTAAATCGGTTTCAGTCTAAACATCAATCCCGTAAAAAAATCTGTCTCATGTGGTGATATGAAACATTCCTCCAAACAGACCTTGTGTTATACTGATTCGAAAGAGAAGAATGAAGAAACAAGCTAGGAACTATTGAAAAAAATTTTTAGATTGGAAAACTTTCATATTTCTATCAGTCCTCCCAGTATAAATACACCCAAAGTATTAATCACAAAATGATAAGTATTCAGTTTGAACACTAGACTTTTTCATATCCATTTTGTTCCAGTCGCGTGGTGCACTGACAAAATAAATATCGTGTAATGTGTTTCATCACCTTTGTTTTACGAATATTATTGACATAATTAACTTTCTATATTGCGCTTTTGGTAAAATTTCGAAGGAATTTTTTTTCATATTTCCATTGATTCATTCGTTATTTATTTGTAGCAATTTTGAACTTTTTCATACATTAAAAAGCTAGTGCAATTTGAAACAAAAAATGATTGCCTACTTATCAGTGGTTTTCTTTTCACCTTTGTGTTCCTCTTTCCTTTAAATCACAACCCATTGCTTCATAACACATTTTTAGTGCCTTCGGCAAATTTGCGGTGAAGGCTCTTCCCTATTGCAAAACCTACTACATAAGTGTCGGTATTATATAGTGTTTCTCTGAAAAAAAAAAGTGTTGCTTCATTTACTGTGTTATATAAAAAACTGCGACCTTCGTCAATTGCACTAAATATGTTTCTTCATCAATGGTCTTCCTCTGTATTACGTCAAAAGTCAAAACTATGATTCAGGACTTTAGTACAGGAGAACTTTCGAATAGTGGTATCAAGTGATTGTAGTAGGTCAGCGAAAATTCATTCGCATTTCATATCTAAGGTTGAAAGACGTTTATTTCGCTGCGAACAAAAATCTGTTCGGGAAGTTATAAGTCATGCATCAATTCCATACAACCGTCAATAATTGTTGATCGCATAGCTATATTATTTCTCAATCGTATCAACAGCTCATTCTCTTGACTATTCGTATTTTCAATCCTCGGAAATTTTGTTCTTCATGTTTTCGAGGTTTTAGCATCAACATTATCATTCTAAGTCTTAGAATCTATAGCTTTCTATATTTAATATCCTTAATAGTCCAGGCAATGGTGGGTTTGGAAAGATATCACGAGATAGAATAGTTTTGAAAATTGGTAAAGGAGGGGCTCCTGTTGAATATACCGGTGATGGTGGAGGAGCTCACGCCGCCATATTGGTTTTCAGGTCAATTTCAATTTTTCATAAATATAAAAAACCTCATTATGTTGTTATTAAATAACTTGAAATGTCCAACAAAGGGTTTAATTCATTTTTATGCTTCAACTGTTACGGAGATAATGGGGCTCGAATTTGGAGGAGTTAAATATTGTTAACTAGTGGAGCGAACTCTCAGAACTTACATGATGCTTGTGTTGAATTGGCGTTAGACAGAAAGGCTTGTCAAAGAGTGTCAGTCAAACTTTGTAGATTGTTTCCTGGTGCAACCCCATATCGGATACTTACAACAAGGACAGAATGGATACAACAAGGTGGTACAGCAGAATCAAGAGTTGACACATATCCCAAGTGTTCACAAATTCACTTTTGACTCCAGAATAGGTTAAGGTAGACAAGACACTTTCCTGACAGTGTGTGGAGCTACGTCGAACAGAACATGTCTAAATTATCAGAGGTTAATATGTTTCTAGAGAAATACTGGGCGAATATAACCAGATTCTGTTTCTTTCCCTCCAACCGAAGATCTTGGGACCTTATATTATTCCAGGCTATACCAGCAGACACAACAATGGTTAGGAGGGAGACCAGTCCCATCTGAAATTTTAGAATGGCAAAGAACAGGCTCCTGCCTCAGGGTCTCCTGACCCAGACTACTCCTACAACATAATTTGTTGTTCATGTACAAAAGGATGTCGAGTAAGATGCGCCTGTAGGTATGTTGTCGAAGATTGCAGAATCGCATGTGTGAACTGCCGGGTCTGTCTTAATAGCTTCTCACTGACTACTAAAGAAGTACAGTGACAGTCTGAGAAAGAAGACGCCCTTTCAGCATGAGGTGCCATCAATTGACCTCCCCTTCGAACTTCCCAATATAGCGATTCAAATATATACACATATACTTCAGTTCTTTGTCTGTGATCTGAAGGAAAAATCAGTTGAAATATAAGTTTTATAAGTGAGTTTTCTTTTATGTAATAGTATAAGACCAACGGGTCACTTCGTTTACACTTAATATAATATATTATGATCGACTACCATTCATAATTGGAAGAAATAAATAAAAAATGCCCAGAAATTGTATGAATGCACAATATAAATTCCAAGTTGACCGTTGAATAAAGAGTGTTTCTCCGCCATTATGTGCTTGTACGGAACTTTGAGGGCGATTATTTCGGTGAATATTGAAGCCAAAATGAGTTTTATTTGAAAATTTTATGCTTGAACAGCAAGTAACAATGTTTCCCTAAAATCTATTAGTTTTCACGATACTTATAAAAATTATGAAGTAACCTGAAACGCAAGATGTCGGCAGGAGCTCCTCCATCACCATCGGGGAGTTTTAGTTAGCCCAACAGGAGCTCCTCATATACATGTATATCCAGTTTCGAAACTATATGTTTCAATGTTTTTCCATCCCCAATTTGGGCCTTCTTGGCTTGGACATACAATGTTTTCTGGTATTATTTTATTACACAAATACACATGTTCATACTGTATCCACATATTTTTAAGTCGCTTTATATTACAACCATAAAAGGAAATCCTCATGATATGATAGGGTATTTTTGAATACCAAAGAAACTTCTCCTCCAGCTGATGGAAATAATAACAAGAATATCAGGACAACAATTTCGTAATAACTACATACTTTATATGATCTAAAAATCTATCGAAATTCTGAGAATATTCATCTCGTCATAATTATTAAAATTACAAAAAGTCATATCTATCAGACTACGCTCTCAAATTCACGTTGACGACACAATAGTCAAAAACACTAATTTTTGGAAAAAATACCCTAAAATTCAGAACAATGCGAAAAGTTGCAGGGTTTTCTTACATTTTCGATACGAAGGGACTTATGTCCCTAAAGATCGCAAAGCAAAGATAGCAGATTAGAATTATTACTATTATTATATCATAATTGGGTGCTAATTGAATATACCAATACCTATTAATTAAAATTTAAAACCTGCAGAACAATGGTTGAAAAATTATGAATGATAAAATGTGAAATTATTCAGATAATTCATTGCCAATTAAAAGCCCTAATTAGAAATGGAATGCCATCTTTTTTCAAAGAAGTCAGATGTTCTTCAGAAAAAAATAGTAGAACAATGGTTAGAAAATTAATCAATAAAATTATGAAATAAATGTGAAACTATTCAGGTAATTGAATGCCAATAAAATGGACCGATCAAAAATGTAATGTTCTCTTCTTACTCTTAAAAGATCAGATGATCTGCTACCTTATGGAAGACTTAGCAGAACAATGATTCAGGAATTGCTGATAATTTGAGAATAGATGTAAAATTATTCAGATAATTAAATGATAATGAATGAGGTGAATAAAATGCTTCCAACTAATCATATAGAAAAATTAACGCTTTTAAATGCTATTTTTTGGTCCATCACTTCCCTGATCAATGAGATAATGTCGGTGAAGTGTTCAATTTCTTTTTCAATTGTTGATTTCAATTTACCTAGTCCTTGGTTTTTATTCCGCGTTAACTACTGATACAAATAGAAATTTCATTCGTCTTATGTACATAATATCTTTAGATTCGTCCAGGAAAGTTACAATAAAAAAATATATCCATAATATTAAATTTGAATTACAATAAATAAGGTTATCACTAGACAATACATAATATAGTTGAATAACATTATAAAGCCCAAACTTTGAAGAATGCATTTATATTGGTCATAAAACTCATAAATATTGATTTTAAAAACTATTCATGTTTAGTATAGAACCAACGTAAAAATTTAAGGTTCTGCTGAAAAACCGTCTGTGGTGTGAAATGTATTATAAAAAGGATATTTATAGCAGATTTCTTTCCAGGGGTATTTCTCAAATGAGTCCCGGCAATTGTTCAAAATACTGAAATATTCACTGCTGGTCAATTCTGAGATTTTTAACGTCTATCAAAATCTGTACGAATATTTCTCTAGAGTACCGTATTTGGCTTTCAATCAAAGAAAAAAATATAGTCTTCATCACACAAGGAGACAGCGACTGAGATAAATTTCTCAAAATAAAAATACCTTCGCTCAATTTTGTTATAAGCGCATCCACGTGACATTCCATGGAAGTTTATCATCTATATGCACACCTAAAAATGTACTTTTATCAAAACCGTGTGTTGCCTTGACGCAAAAAAGTGTTTTGACCGTTTCCATTTCCCAAAAACCATTCCCCAGCTTTACTCATGCTTGTCACGCATTTTGTTCTTTTACACGATCAAGACCCTTTCGAGAATTTGACGCTGTTGCATGATCAATTAACAAAATTAAAAATAATAAAAGTCCCAAAATGGATCCTTGGTGAACACCAAGGATAATTAACTCCTTTTCAGACCATCTGCCATCGACGCAAATTGCTTGATGACTGTGGAGAAAAATTTAATTATAATAGCATTAATAATATCAAATTTATATTTCTTTAGTTTTTCGAAAAGTAAAGTGGAGAACACAGTCAAAGGCCTTTGTTAGGTCTAAGGTCTACAAATGATGATGTCACTATAGACCTTGTTCAAAGCTATCTACAGTTTTGTTAATGAATTGAATAATTCCTCCCGTGAATATTATGTTACTCTCTATAACCATACTGTTGTATCGGAAATAACTTATTGCATTGGAAGTGATCAAGAAAATTTGTGATTCGGTGCAACGATATTGGCTTATGTAAAAAAATGCGCTGACACGATCTTAGCCAAATTTATCCAAAAAGTAACAAGAATAAAAAGTGTTTAGAATATTACGTTTTCTTGGTATTTTGGTTATTTAATACCACTAAAAATAAAAATATAATTTTTTTCTTCTTGTCGTTTCCATATTTCATTTATATCCTTATTTGTGTTTTGAAATCGAATCAAAAATCCAGAAAACATTAGGTCTTTTTTTACATAGCCCTATATCGTTTTCCCAAGAACCGCGAATTTTTTCCCTTGATACGTCATTTTTTCTTTATATACTGAATTAATTAACTATAGCTTATGATTTCATTTATAACACCATATTTATGTATAGCAAATACCTTCGATATATTCTTCAGTTCGGGAAAATACCTTCCTTAATACATTTACCGACTAACTTTGTGACCGATGTTACAGTCTCATTTATCCTTCAAATTATGAATAGAGCACGTGATTTCTTACATTAAAGAATATCATTATGTTCTGAATTAGCATTTATTGTCTAGATAATCCCGCATCTATTTCATAATAATTAATCAATATTTAAATAAATTTTACTAGCTGGCAGAACAAGTGATTTCTTATGAAAAGTGGACCATTGAATATTTCATTATCATTTAATTAACAACTAATAATGGGATAATAATAATAATAATTGTATGATGCCTACTCTCCTCTGCCAACTAAGACTTCGTGTTGCTTTACCTTCGTATTAAGATCAATATGGATTTAACACACTTGGTGTGCTTCATATTCAGACTAATGTGAGTTAAATTCTTATTTTTAATATCACTATTATTTTATTATTATTGTTTTTTCACTTATTACTATTCATTATCATTGTTCGAAAATTAATTTTGTCCTTCCTCATGTATTTTCATTTGGCAAAACAAGATTATGAACATTATAACAAGAAAAAAAGTATATATGGTCCCGAGTGTCGTCATTCAAATATTCATTCTCTTGTTCCTCCTCGTGTTCAACACCCCTCTCCTGAATAATATCTTCTGGATTCCCAACACATAAAATATGTTGGTACCATTGTAATGCCTCATTTTCCCAATCTGCTCCAGTTGAAAATTCTGTTTTGCGCTGTTCGATTACACCTTTGAAATTTCCTCTAAGCTATCGTACCTAATATTTTTATTGATTTTATCATTATTTTGCTTAAGTTTCGTTAATCATCGGAAACTTTCTTCGGTATCCATATACGCTTATACTCAGATATACCAACAATTTAGTTCATATTGTTTTCCGTAGATTTAATGCCATTATCTCTTTTCTAAGTAACAAATTCCCGATAGATACAGAAGTTACTCATTATGGTAGAAAGTTATCACAATTGTTTCTCGACTCGACCAAAAACAAGATCTGCAGGTAGGAAACTGTTATCTCTAACAGGAAAAAAACATTATGATTCCTGAAAGGGTAGGGAAATAGTTTTGTTTCAGCCAATAATAGAGGGCATGCACAACATGCGACTTGCGATTCTACCTCTGCACCTATCTCAGCATAATCTTCAAAACTTTAATATATTCGTGTTCCAAGGAATTTCAGTTACTTAAAAGTGTTGAACCTATGTGTAAGATGCCAGCAGTTAATAAGAATAATGAAACAGCAAAAGGACACTACGACTTACAGATAGTGATTTAGCCCGGTTTGATGGATTGAATTAGAAAACTTGAAATTAGCACGTTTCACCCTATTTTGTAGTTTTCACGATGGATTTTGTGTGAGATTTAACACAGATAGCTTGATTCTGCTGAGTATATAAAAACAATAGCAAGCTCGATTTCGATAAAATGGATTCAACACATACTGCATGCCTGCTCTTCAACTTCTATTTTAATCAATGAAATTGGGATATCTACATTATGTTCATTATTTTTTTTTTCATGTGTTTATCGTCTCATGGAAATTGATTCAAAGTTAAAATTTCGTCTATAAACCCGTAAAGGAGGAGAAGAAAATGAGGAACTATATTATACGGAATAAACGCATAATTCCTACAATATAGAATAAAATTAAACGTGTATTCTCCTTTATTCGAATGAAGAATATCGATCATTAAAACTCTAGGTATGACAAAACTTAGATGTATTGAATTACTTCATAAGTAACCCATTGTTGGAAATATAGCTTCTGTGAAAATAGCGTTTTAACACAGTCACCACTTGGACCAATAAATGTTAGGTTTTCATCAGTTACGTGTTCATTAAATTTATTACTAATTCATTCCCAAAGGAACATATAAAAGGAAGGACGTGAGCATATTTATTATTATTATTGATAATTATTGTTACCTATTTTTAGGGAAACATTGTACATACTCTTGTAAATAAATGATTCAAAATAGTCTCTCTGGGGTTTCATTCTGTCATCTGTATCAGTATAGTCTGAGATAGTTTATGTTCCATGTTGATGATGATGAAAAACTGAGTCAGTTAGTTCGAAATTTATTAATTTTTATCTTTCATCTCGGGAATATTGAATGAAATATGCAGCGTGCTTCTCGACTTATATACCCAATTGAAGCGGTACAAAATTTTATATCAACCATGCTGTTTTCTTCTCGGTCTCAATTCCAGCCACACATATATGCGGAACATCCATGAAAAAATCAGATGTTCCGAGAATTTCTCAACCATGACAACTATATTTACTTTTATGCAACTTGCTGTTGGAATCAAAGATTGAAAATGTTCATATAATGCGTTATGGATTGTCAAATTCATCCATAATGCATTCTTGCATTGCAAAAATGAGGTGATGCCACAACGCGTTCTGGACTGTAATTTTGACTTCTCTATCAAAATTTGTAGTAAGCCCCATGTTCCAATTAACTTCTCAAATCGAACAAAAAAAGACTTTCAATAGATAATGTCTCAATAATCTAATAACTGGCATTGCTTATCTTCTTTATAGAGAATTATATTCTCATAGACAGGCACTTATGTTATTATGTTTCTGGAAAAGGAAGTAATAAAATTGTATTTATATATTTACATTTTTTTCACTTTATAAGAATAACGAGTACTTCAAAATGATTATGTCACTTTCATTTGAACATGTAGGTACAAGTACAGGAAATTCACTGCGTGTTTTCAGATCAACGTTTGCAATTTTATTAATAGTTTCTTTGAACTTCGCTCAGTCCTATGTTGTCAACTGGTAAGTAAGCAAGCCTTTATAAGCTCCTATAAAAGCGGTGATTGCAAAAATTACTTTATTCATGTAAAATAGACATTTCGCTCTGAAACATGAACTTATTCTGAATGTAACAACAATAGGCAAAGTGAATAATTGTGAAATATTCATAATTTTCATAATGAAGCGGAAAATAACTGGAGAAACATTCAAATATACAAATGTATATATACTATGTTTTTTATCTTTGTTCCCAGAAAATTGATAAGATAAGTATAAGAATATAACTGAGACACCATGAGGCGATTTGAATTATGAGATATTATTTTCAAAAATTATTTTCTTGTGCATTTTGTTCTTTCACCTTCGGCTTGGCGGTTTTCCTACGCCAAAAAATGAAAATATATGCTTAAGCAATTTTCGTGAAAAATATCTTATTCTAGCTGTATTTCTGTGGTAAAAACTGGATATTTATTTCAATATTCGCTTTTGAACCAGACAATAACGTTGAGCGGACACAAACCCCATTGATTCAAGTTTGGTAATAAATAACGAAAAAAATTGGATATTTTCGTAATCAGCGACCTCATAAGTCACTTAGGGTTTAGTTTTCGTCAATATTAAGTTATAGTATTCAATACGTTATTTCCATATATTTTTAAAAATACTGAGACCGCCACTTTTCTATTTCTGAAGGCTTCATTGATCAAATGCAAAAAGTTTTCATGTAAATTGGTACAGAATCAAAATATATATTTTACAACCTCCTCTATTTGATAGACCACATAGCTGCATCAAACACCATCCAGAATGCGTTTTGGCATTTTCTCTTACGAAAACGTGGTGATCAAATATCAAAAGAAGCAAGACAAGTCTTGTGTATTGAGGATGGATCGGTGAAGCGAAAGACCATGAAGAATGAGCCAAGATCTAGGAATTAACCCTTAGTTTGCAGCCGGTTGGGCTAGGCGTTGAAGTCTTGTAGGGATGGAACGTTTTCAGCAGTTGATGTAACTCTTTAATTCATATTGAAAAATTTGAATTGCGACTAGGTGAGCTGAGTACTGATCTATCCACTGCTCTTCGGGAAAAATTTGATTCTTTCTGGATCAATAATTTGTACCTATGTATTCATTCTCTACCTTCATAATCCAAAAGACTACCATAGCTGACTAAAAACCCCAGATGACTAATTTCAGGCTAATGGAAAAAGTTGTGTTCGCCTCGAAATCAAAAGAATTGGTGAAAGGATGTGCCATGGAAGTAAATTTATCGCTCCAAGAAAACCTAGAGATTTGATTAAATGAAGAAAAAATATATTCTTGCAGTATAAATATGAATAATAAAAGTGAAAATTTTGGAAAACTATTAAGGCTGAAATGACTAAATATGGAAATAGTGGAATAAAAGGCAAATACTTATCAATTATTCACGACTGTTCAAACACTATAACACCTACGAGCATACACGCAGGAAGAACTTTTTCTTCAGCCGGATACATATCTACAGGTCTATAAAAAGTAGGCTGGGGGACAAAACAATAGAGATCATTATGTGGAGTGGTGTCAATTTCACAGTTAATAATTTCGAGGTGTCACTCAGAACATAATTTCTTCTCCAAACTAGTTGACTCTGGACGAATTCTACTGGACATCTTCACAAATTATAATTGGTTCGACATTTTAAATAAGCGGATCGCAATCGTTCTTGAACGTCAGTGTAAATTTCATCGAACCCACGTTTATATAAATCGATTCCAGAGCGATCGCAATTAATTCCTTCTTCAGAATTTGGATTATCGGAATTCCCTCCATCAAACGAAGTTTCTATGCCAAAATTTATGAAGAAAGGGGAATGTCCAGTTGCTTGACGTCGTGATGTTGTAAGCTTTTTAGAGTTACCTGTTGTGTATTAATGACCCAACTAGCTCAGAAAGTTATTTCACTCTCAGAGCTCGTAGTGAAACGTGTCCTTCGATCCTCCATCGATCAGATTGTCCAGGGCGCTTTAGCAAAAAATCATAAGATAAAATTCTCAGTTAAAAATTTCCGGCATCACGGGTTGAATGAATATTGATATAATAATAATATAAGTAAAAAAACAAGGACAATTTCGGTTTATTTCTTCGTGAATGGGAATAATTTCAGTTGAAACAGTGATTTCAAACACTCGATAAACGAAGTTCGAATCTCAAAGTTGAGTAATTTAAATTATGATATAAATAATTGACATACAATAAGGATATAATGAAAGGTAAAAAACTGAAATATTAATAAGCAATCTAAATTGAAATGGAATAGAATTCTAACCCTTGGTTCAAGGTTCAAGTCATATTGAATAAGTTGTAAACAATACTAATTTGAATAGGATACCACGAATCAGCTGTTAATGAAAAATGTGGCAATTCAAATGAAAATTGGATGAGCTGTGTGAATCTGCATGTATCAGGCTCTACCAAGAGGTATCCTGCAACACCACTGGTAGAAAAGTGAGGAGACATCTCAATCGTTTTTTTCCTTGGAAACAAGCTATGCGAGCAGTAACTGGAACCAAAGTAGAGAGACAGCAAACAAATCAGTAGAACCCACCAAAATACTCCATAACTGATTACGCTTCCTATCCGGAATTAATACTCAGCTTATAGCAAGAATTGAAACACCCAATAGAAAATCTATCTGCCTATTTGCATTTTTCGTTTCCGACAACGGACTCAATATCTCCTGGTATGTAAGGCAGCACCGGCTCTTGATCTATTCCATACGAGTGACTTAGATGATAATACAGCACGTGTAGGGTCACACTATGGCGATGAGTGAACGCCGAGGCCGCTCTTTCCGGACATGCCGACAGCAGGTGGAAAAGTGTCTCAGGCGCCTTTCGACAGACCTTGCAGCTGACATCAGGAACCTGTACACACATCACGTTGCGACGATAAGCCAAGGTGCTGATTAAGTCATCTTGGCAAGCTGCAGTAAATTCCTCAGCCTCGGATGTGAGCCTGGCTAACCTTAGGTAGCAGAAGATCAGCCTGGTTGACAAGCCGAGCGTTTCGATTTTTCGATAGAAAACACCGTGTATAGGTTTGTCAACATGCCACCTGAGCATAACATCTTGCTCCGCAGCTTTTATCTGGGCTTTCAGGGGAGAAGGTTGGAACTATAGGTTGCTCTCTAGTCGGCCTTCTCGACTGATCTGAAATTCAAGACCAAGTTCTTCCGCAGTTTTTCGTCCTGCCTCAAAGACAAATGCCCCTAGTCCAGCCAATTCGTGACTTTTAACAAAGCACAAGAGGGGATCCGAACTCCTAAGAAATTTACATGTTATACTCTAAACCACACTAAAATGCAGACCCAACAGACTAAGGAGTCCTCTACCTGCCCAGTGACGTGAGAGATGATTGAGGGAAACGAACAATCTAGGATGCAAACTGTGATGGACATGCATCATTTTTGCAGGTGTCTTATTCGAGTATATGCAGCTCATCGACCGTCCACTTCACTACTCCAGAAGAGTGAAACAGGACTGGAACGACAAGCATATTTATTGCAGACCCCTTGTTCTTATTGGATAGTTCGAAAGTCCAAATCTTTCGAACAAGGTTTCTGTACTTGCCGCGGAGAGCCACCTTTACCTGAGAAGCGTCATAACTAAGACGCTGTTCAATTCTCAGGTATCGATAGGTCTCTCCGGCATCAAGATGTTTGAAGATGCTTCCGTCGGCAAGCTACATATTCTCGTGCACTTCCGGAGATCGTCCTCTTCTCAAGTGAAACACTGCACATTTGTAGAATCCCAACTCCATGCCTACGGCTCGTGTATTTTCTTGAACCACGTTGAGAGCATGATTGAGGTTTTTCTTCCCCGAGGCATACAGTTTCAGATCATCCGTGTAAAATAAATGGGTGATCTGATACCTCCATCTTAATGCAATGGAGAGCGGCAACAGTGAACAAGAGGAGACTCAAGGAGTCTCCTTGGAAAAAACCCTTCTTGAAATTAACCAATTCTGTCAAGACTCGTCGTGTGCCTGATGTAATGTGAGAACGAGTTTTCCAGAATGGCAACAGATGTTCTATACATCTCACTAGTGGTGTTGTTACCTCAAGGCTCATATAGCTCATGTAATGTTGAATCAAATGTCTTGCGATATTCAATCCAGGACATGGAAAGGTTGCGCTTGTAGAGTATGGAGTTCTGAGTGATGGATCCATCTATCACCAGGTTCTCCCAGCAACATTCCATGCCTCTCTGTGTCCCCATACAGCTCGCTGATGTTATTAATTACCGGACCGATCGATCTCAACAACTGAGCATACAAGATACGTGTAAATAACCTGTAGCAGGAGTTGAGAGACAAGTGATCGACCGGTAGTTCTTGGGTTCAAACAAGTCTTGATTCTTTCGAAGCAGCACAGTGTACCTCTCGATAGCCCAGCTTGGAATTTGCCACTCCTCTTGAAGCCAAGAGTCAAAGACTCTGACCAGACGGCGGTGAGTGGAAGGAAATTTTTTTCCATCACCATATGCTAATGCCGTCA
Organism: Endomychus coccineus; assembly: GCA_958510875.1. NCBI lineage: Eukaryota > Metazoa > Arthropoda > Insecta > Coleoptera > Endomychidae > Endomychus > Endomychus coccineus. The sequence continues at coordinate 158,577,804 of OY294067.1, read as the reverse complement.
GGGCCAGGAGCAGCAAAGTTTTTGGTACCGACAAGAGCTTATCGGACCTGATCCTCGCTGACTGCCTCGCACACTTCTGTTTGCGGAAGTTGATGTTAAGCGCAAAACGTTTCGAAGTGTGCTAGGGCTGGGGTGTCTAGGAGAATTGGAAGCGGTGATTCGTACACTCCTTTCCAGAACTACTCGTCCTCCTCCACAGCCGGGGAGGTAGCAATTGTGGGCGGTGGAGATTCAAATAAAATCCATCACACACTTGATCCGAGACGCTTGCTGCCTCGCCGACTGGATTTTGGCCTCGACTTTGTGTAGGCGCCGTTCGGTTTTCTCGATTCGGTCGTGCGGTCTCTCACTCCACCCTTCCGGAACGAGTCGCTTTGGGGTACCATACACGTCCTCCAGAGGTCAGCGAATTCCGGAAGCTCGTGATTAATCAACGTGTTCAATTCTACCAGCTCGTGTGGTCGTGCGGAGACCCTGACATTGATTCGGGTTCTCCTAGTTCTAATACCAACTTCGGTGTTTTGGAGCAGGCATGTTCTATGTCTGTCTAATGAAGGGGTTACAATTTTTTGGTAGCCATTCAATTACAATGTATAACAAGCTTCTTGAAATTTTGGAACGGTTTTCTGGGTGTGAAAATATTACAGCGCTATCTCTAAGGCTGTTTATAACACTTTTTTCATAATTGTTGGTACAACCATTGATTAAATGTATATTAATCAATGGTGCAACTGAAGTAGTGTGAAGATATCGTACAGCAAACTTTTTATTTTTCGGTCTGAAAGTGCTTATTGTGACCTATTTCGGGAGAATTTACGAATAAAACTATGTACTTCAGAGGGGGACTCTATTGATTGTCTATTTGATATCTTGTCTTCCGAATGTTGTGTTCTGTTATATCTGTACTCCAAACGCCTGAAGTACTAATTATTATGTAACCAGTCAGCCACCTTATGGTCATGAAAATTGCCAGCATCGGCAGACAAATTAATATCAAGTTCTAACCACCTTGTGCTCGTCTTGCTGGTAAGTTATGAGTAGTGCGTCTGCTAAGCTGCGTGGCTGCGTCTGTTTATTTCATAGATAACGGCAGATAACTTTTTATTATATTCTTCGCAGACGAAGTCTCGAAGTGTATATTGCATTTACATTTACTCAAGCTATTTCTAAAATCATCAAAAAGAAGAAGAAGAGAAGAAATTCCTACACCATATTATTTTCCATCGAATTTTAAACAACTATCCGTCTGTCTGTCACGAAATGTTGTATGCACGATAACTCAATAACTCATACTCAAATTTTGACAAAAAATTGTTTGCTAATTGGTGACGAACCCTATTATTTTTCACGAAAATCGTGTTATGAACACAGAAGGGTTGAACATTTTAAAAATCCTAACTTAAAGTATACATTGAAACGATTCAAAATATCAACAGTGAATTTGAGTTTACTTTTATACTTTATTACTCTTCGCGACGAAGTTGGAAGATTAAATTGCATTTACTGAAGTTATTTCTGAAATCGTTAAAAAAATCCTAGAGCATAAATTCTTGCACCATAGTATTTTGTACACACGATAACTCAAAAACGAAAGATTCTGTCGTATTTTAAATTTTGACAAAAATCGTTTGCTGTTCGGTAACGAACCCTATCGTTTTTCAGGGATACCGTCATTAACAAATCATTTTCTGAACGGTCGAAATAAAAAAATCATAACTCTCAAACTATGCATAGTACCGATTAAAAACTTTCACAGTGAAATTTGAATTCAAGATTACTTAAAACTGCTTTCACCCTAGTTTCAACAAAATCGTACATTAAAAACTAAAACAATTATTGAAGTAAACTTCAACTTACACCGTTCTTTAACAGTTTATAACAAAAGGCGATGTGGTCTACTGGCTAGGATATCAGCACCCACTCAGTGCACTTGGGTTCGATTCCTAGAAGAGGTAAAATTTGTTTTTGTACAGTTTCCCAAAAACATTATCAATTTGAATATTATTTAGTTTTATAAAGATAATGACATGAGTAATTCATTTCAATCTTTACACAAATGCGAAGAGTATCTCATAGAATGTGAAACAATTATATAAAAATCAGTGACGAAATGTGACCAAATCAAATGATTTTCGAAGAGTAACTTTGCCACGCACACTATTTATCTGTCTTTAAGCGGCAAATACATTTGTAGTTTCTATTTCAACGGGAGTAACAAATCCAAACTCTTCTTCGTATCAAATTACTCCAAATAATACTATTACTTATATACTTATATCTTTATATTAATTAATCCAACTATTACTACCTACAGTAAACAAACGATAATCTATTGATTACATTCTAGTAAATTAGCTCTCGAACTTTTCGTAATTTCGTCACTCTCCAGTAAAATTTGCACATGCGCGTCATTTTGAAATGGACATTGTCAAGCCTGTACGAGGTGTAGGCAGGTGTAGTGCAGGTGGTCGTGAAGTAGGTAGTGGTGTGCCTTGTTCAGTTGCCGGAACGGAACGTTTAAGTAAGTTGATAATTTCAAACATTATTATTTACTCTCAAATACGTTTCCTCGAATTCTAATGAGGAACTGTTTATACTTGCATTGTCAAAGGTACTGTTTGTTTATGGTACGATGGAAGTGCACCTCATAGTCATAGCCATATACTTCCAGAGTTGAGAAGATGCAACAATGTTATTGTTGGTAATAGTATATAGTTATGGAATTAATGCACCTGTCTGTCAAACCTAATTTGTGTCGAAATGTCAAGAGTTTGCAATGACATGTAATATGAAATCTTTCAAGTATCAAGTATAGGTATCTACTAATTGAGTTAATTCAACCATTGTTTCAAAATAGTTTTAATAGTTTGAAGGTGCGACTAGCGACTTGTACTTTATGATTTATATTTCCACCAGCTATTATTCTCCCATAAGTATATAAATACTATAGACATTTCAATCTTTCGATTGTTCATAGACGACGTAGCTGATTCTGATTGCCATTAATTAATATAAAATATCAGGATCATAATACTTATTATCTACCTACGTTTATCAAAGATGTACTAAAGTTGAAGGTAACTATTGGTTCATATTCCCTGCCGTTTTATTGCAAAATTGGATTGTCTTGTCAAAAGCGTTACTTTCTGTGTTAACTAACATGCTGTTTAAAACGACATCGAAAATGAATGGTCATGGCAACAATTGGAAACTGATAAAAATAATCGCTAAAATATAATGTACAAATCAATAAATCTCCATATCTACCTAAATAATATTTACACCCTTCAGTTTGCAGACAATTGGGAGCTTATATACCCACTGTTAGATTAAGACATTTTCTAATTTTAGGTTAATTTGTATATATTTCTCAGAACTGAATGTCATAGAGTGAAATTGGTGACAGGCAAGAACTAACATGCGCCGTTTCATATTTGTATTTTCTAAAAGTCATAAATATCGAAAAAACTCAACAGCGTTAAAAAACATGAGACAAATACTAAACATAAATTCAATGTTGAGCAGTTCGATATAATAGAAACAGAACAAAATGAAAAGAGTCGAATATTTTTAGAAATGGTACACATCTTAAAAAATCAAAACTGCGTAAAGGATAAGACCGATATGAATAATCTTTCGCAAATATATAATATAATTCTTTAAAGTAACTAAATCAGAATAGTCCAGTCAAACAGAAATATAATACAAGAGCCACATATTAGCAATGTTATTAAGTCATTATACACATAATTTTTAAATATGAAACTTAAAGTCGCCTTCTAAGTAAGTTGTGGGTTTACTTAGGTTTCAGCAATTTAAACGATTTATCTTAATGAAACAATCTTCCCATTTGACGCGTTTCGGCTTTCACCTTGTACATAAACTATTTATTACTTACATTTGAACTGGAATTACAAAATATTTATATATTAATTAGCTGTATGCACACTGTGTATTTATGACAAAAATTGTTCAGTTTTTTGTGAGCATTGACGTAGTTTAATATTTAAAAATCCTATGTATAATAACTAACTTAGTTCGGTGATTATGTACAAAATAAATTAATTACTCATGAAATGTTTGAATTTTGAATATACTTATTACGTGATTGAATACCAACAGATTTCGTTTGCGCATGTTGTAATTTGGGACTTTTCTGATTAGTTTTTTACTACTTTAATTTAAACAATATTGGTGATTAGTATATTTAATTCACTTACATGAATTGATTTTACGGAAGCACACACTCATCTTGGCCAAGCATTTTAAGATAAGCAATGTTCTATAAATTCAAGGCTCATTATTCTAATCACTACTCGAACTGCCTTTTATAATATCGTGGTCGACAAGAAAATTCCTCGCCTAGTTTTTTAATATGCGTCCAAATAAATAAATGGTCACCATTTTCTGTCTGAAGAACCTTCGAGTGAAACATCTGTTTTGGAAATTTTGTTAATAATTTTACAAAATACTAACGGTTTCAATGAAACCAAAAACAAGTAAATTTCCTCAATTATTCATCCAAATATTCAAAATATACCGGTAGCTCCTGCAAATAGCTTTAACTGTAGGTAAGTAATTTATTGAGGAAAAATTAATACAAATATTGACAACCTGCTCCGATGTCTAGATCCAATATGTTAATGAGCTTATCTTCGTGTATTTAGGAACCCTTGTCATTAAAATATGTTGTGTCCAATTTCGTACTGCCCCTAAGTTGAGTTCATTTCGTTGAAACACTTGAATGATTAATTCCGGGTCCGGGATTTGCTTGTCAGTTTTCAAGTCTAATCGCTCTTCACCACGTTCCAGACGTCATTTCCATCTTTTCAGGGTCACCAGCTGAATTATTGAAATTTGTCCTTCCTTAAGCTGCCATGGGTTGCATAATTTGCTATGTCATAGCTCATCACATGGCATTGTTTAAATGAGATCCTACAGTCTCTTCTATTGTCAAGCCGAAATGTTGGCTAAGATAATTTCCAAACAACGTAGACCGTGGAACAGGATACCTTCGCAATATTTGGGAATACCTCCTACATAATTGTCCTACACTAATGGGCATGCCACGACAATGATCAGTCTCTGAAACAAATTAATCCTAACTATGAACCGCGAAATTAGAAATCTAGCCATGAATATCGCGATAGAACAATCAATCAGTCTCACAACCAGTTCAAGCCTCCCCTGAGAATTCGATATGAAATGGTTAGCGATAGGTTGAGATATAAGTAGTTGTGATCCTGTAACGAGGAATCTTTTAGGATTCTTCAAGAATCTGTGTCTGCGGAACCCTCGAATTCAAGAAATTTTTGATGTTAATGTAACATACAGGAATAACATTTTTGACAATTTTCTTATGATAATTTAAATTTCAGTTAGTTGTCTGAGATAACATTTCTAAGGATATTAAATAAAAATCAGAATATATACTATGTCTATATGTGACAAGTAAGTTTTCAAATGTACTTATTTTATTCTGTATTATCTATATTCAAGAATGCATGATATGTTAGGTTTGATATCTGATAAGTTATCTCTAATTCCCGAATTATATAAATACAAGTAGGAATTTAGATTAGATAAACATTTAATTCAATTACATGGATAGTAATAACAAAATAAAGATTGTGTCTATGAAAAGGTTTATGATTTCAATGTACAGATAAAAAAAGTTAGATGCTTCCTAGATAATTTTTCATATTTTGGGATAACTTATGGCAGACTCTTCGATTCGTACTTATTTCCTTTGTCTACTTCACGTAAGCAGAATGTAACCAAGAGTTGAACATAATGTTAACTCATAACTTCATAACTGGTGTAGTTCACTCAAGATATTGCTTTGAATGTAACCATAATGGTAACCTACGAGGCGATATCCCGAAGATAGAAACAAGTGTTCACCTAACAATAAGTTGAGTAAGATTCAAAGGTTCGCATCCACAAAATGCCTATTTATAAAGTTTAAGATAGGTCTATGAAAATTAATTTTAAAACTCTTCCAACATTCAACCGCGGGCTCTCATGATGTTCTTCGAACATTATAGGATTTCCTACGTGTAGTCAAAGTATACAAAAAAGTTAAAATACCAGATAATACATATCTTTTGAGGTTGGATTAAATAGACAATAGAAAGTGGTCATTAAAAATATCTGAATTTGGTTATGTTTGAATCAGGTTATTATTGAAAGATTATAAATATACTAGCTGTTGTCTGCGGAAACAGCGAATATCGGTAGAAGAAAGCGCCGCGATGTCATTCCTAAGATTCAATAATTAATAAAATTAAAAATATTTCTATTGAGTAGACACAGCCAAAGGAGTATGAAGACGTAAGAGTACACTGTATGTCATGTGAACGTTTATTTGAATTGGCAGGGATATCTATGATATGTAATGGTCTTTGACGAACATTATGTGACTGTTAATGTCAGCTGTGTGTCATGTAAACATTACCCGCCTTGTTGATGTGTTATATACGTCATAGAATAACAGGTGATACTAGAAATCAACATAAGAAGATTATCTTGAATAGTAGACTTCCGCGGATAGCTAATCTTGGAAAATCTTGGCTTCCGGATGGATTCCGCGTCACAATAGCTCAACTTGATGCCTACGTTCCGCCAACCATTACAGGTGATATCTTCAGGGCAGGCTTGAACTGAAACTGAGTGTACTGGTTTCTGTATACCCGTATTTATTGTAGGAAAAATCCTTCACGGTACACAGTTCACTGCCTTTATTCCAGTGGTTAACTCCGTTCCGACACCAGACCCTGCCGTTGTTGTGATCATGTGCGAAGTGGAATTTTCGAGGATGGGTTTCCGAATGTTGGGAAGGTAATATCCTGAGGCACGGTTCAGATTATTTGAATGTTTTAGGATTTCTATAGCTTCAAGGATTTTTCGCTGATAGAAGTTTGGGACTCGGGCTGGGATTTTTGAAAAGGATTTGATGTTTATTGTCAAACTTGTTTATTGCAACTGCAGATTTACTGGTGTCACGAAGCCTTGTACAGCGCTCATGTTCTTTCACACGAGTAGCTACTGTACAACCTGTTTCAACAATGTAGACTTTACCGCAAGAACAGGGAATGCTATAAACTCCTTCTAAGTGAAGAGGAGGAAGGGGATCTTTTATAGTTTGTAAAACTGAGATAATTTTGGAAATGTAGAAAACCGAGTAGAAATATTATGTTTTTTAAGGATTTTGGAAATTCGATCTGTTATATTTTCAATATATGGAAGATAGGCAGTGGATAAAGCAGGAGGGAGGAGTTCGTGGCTCAGGTCGATTTGAAATTTTATATGCGAAGTGTATTTCTTTATGGCTTTTTGAATGTTGTAATGGGAGAGATTGTTCGATAATAAGACAGATGAAGGATGTTTCAATTCCGATTTTAAGGATTGAGGTTGAGATAAATTGACAGCTCTCTGGACCAAGGAGTTTAGGACAGATTGCGTTTGGACAGGGTGGTGGTGGGAAAGACCATTGACGTATCTATCGGTGTGAGTGCGATACACAGAATGTCCTTAAGTACCGTCAGTCTGTCGACTAACCAATACATCTAGGGACGGGAGTGAACCTTGCGATTCGACTTCCATGGTGAAAAGGATATTGGGATGTAATGAATTTAAATGATTGAGGAAGGGAACAAGCTTTTCGCGACCATGTTGCCAAATAACAAAAGTGTCGTCGACTTATTTAAATCAACATTTCGGCTTGAGAACAGATCAGTTAATAGCATCTTGTTCAAAAGTTTCCATGAAGATATTAGCTATGATCGGAGAAAGTGGGGAACCCATGGCAGCTCCCAAGGACTGCTCGTGAAACTTGCCATCGTACAGAAAATATGTGTAGGATAGACAAAAATCAATCAACGGTAGCAAGTTCATTGAAATGTTTTTGGCAGGTAACAATTGAGAAATTATGGAAAGGGTGTCTGGAACTTTTAGCGTTTGAAGTTTTTCAACGAAATGATAGGAATTTAGGATAAAACTGTTAGAATTACCTACAGGAGGTTTGAGAATAGATGACAGATATCGAGAGAGTTTATAAGCAGGTGATCCGATAGTGCTGACAATTGGTCTCAGGGGAACTGAGGGTTTATGAATTTTAGGCCAACCATATAAACGGGGACATTTTGAACAATGGGGGATAAGAAATTCCTTATCTGGATCAGGATGAGAAGAATGAAGGATTATTTGTGAAATTGAACGTTCTATAGAGGGAGTGGGATCTTTTGGTAGGAATTAGTTTGCAGATGTCTGTCATAGTATGGACAGTCTGAACTGTGATAATGATCGATTAATATTTAGTCTGTTCTGTAAATTGTACGTGTTTATATTAGTTGTCAAAAACGTCAAATGTATCGAATCTCTTTTACCCACGTTGGGATTGAGTTTCGGCAAATCCATTCATTCTTACCGGATGCCTATGTGGTATAAGGGACATCTGTTTTATTATTGGTATTCTGGTTCTATAGTACATGACTTCCTTTTGACGTTTCAACAGTAAAATAAGAATTCTCTTTTTGACGTTTCAATAATTTATTTCATCTTCATCAAAAATTCCTATGTTAATTAGTGTTTATATGTAATTCAGTAAAGCAATTCAAGCAATTGGCCATATACTGGATATAAATTTTCTTTTTATACTCTTTCACACAATGTTTTTTGTAGTTTAAATTTTGATAAAGATAAAAATACATTATCGAAATGACAAAAAGAGAAGTCTTATTTCATTCATAGTCACAATAAAGAACCAGAAAATAGTATATTCAAAGAAAAACGAATGTATATGCTAAAATCCGGAAGAAAATTTTGCCTCGATTAAAATACGTCTAAGTATAGTAAAATAGTAAATACCTGCGGAAAATTCCAATTCCTCAACCATCAAAAATAATTAAATAAACACTTGATTTTAACGGACATTGTTACTCCCCTTACTATACGTACCTAGTATAAGGAAGTATAGTAATCGCGCTAGAAGAATCTGGAAACCAGTTTGAGCCTTTCTGAATCAATTTAGTCTATTTTTGAGATGATGTCTGTGTGTTTATGCTTATGTTCGTGCGTAGGTAACCCACTGTAAATACGACAGCGCCGTTCCTATTGGTCGTACGCTTTCAACAATCTCTTCAAAATCGTGAAATTAGAAACTGTATTACTTTTGTGCTCGATAGACCCTTTACAAATAATAATTTTGGCATCCATCTTCACTTTTTCAAATGAAATTTTTCATACTTTTTGTATCATTATGACAGTTGTACGAATTTGAAAATTTTTGCAAGTTGCTTGATATTGTTATCTGTTTCCGCAACAGAAGTTATTAATTATTATTATTACAATCATACATCTATCCCACTAAAGAAGAGCCAAAAATTATGTTAACAAAAGATGTGTGAGGGAAGTTAGTGATCTACGGATCGGCTACAATTAACGTAGCTTTGAAAGTGACAGTATGAGAGAATCTTGTTGATCCTCCGAAATCAAAGGTAGCTGGTATTCTTTAATTTAAATGATGAAGAAATTGTACGGTAGTTGGAGTGAGAACGTCACAAGTTTATGATGAGATCACAAACCCAATTCCTTTAATTTCCAAGTAACACATGCGAAGTGACCTGGTTTATAAGTTAATACAATTCGGATTCGTCTCATTTAGCTCACAACTGCATGCTCGCGTTTCCGTGGCGTGAAAAAATATCGAAGCGAAACTGTAACAATCATTTTTAGAAACGTTCGCGGGTGCGCTGGATTCGTTCTTTGAAAGGTCATTATATCAGTTGTATATTATGCCCATGTAGTTCCCCCTGACGTCTCTCATCACAGACACAGGAAATATGTTTTATAACAATAGATCACCGGAACTGCGCCAAATCACCTCCCCTTTCAAGATACATCACGGTATACGAAGGCTTTTTAAATAAAGAATCGTATATACTCATTATTCATTCATATCTAATGCACCCCAGCTTGACGTGCAATTGTGAAATTATAACGGCATAAGCCAATATTATAGTTACATTATGCACATATTGCAGTACATATACCTCTACCGATGGACGTGTATTATTTGTAATTCCTTACACTACACTAACAATAAGATATTTTTCTTCAGATTTTAACATCTTTAAAAGCCTTTTTAGGGAATGTCAATGAATTACAAAAAAGTGCACCCTTTCCACAATAAAAACATTAATAAAGTGTGTTTTCCCTCCATCTGAATAACCTACATATTATTGTAAAAACTGAAACTTCATGTTATGCTTTTTGTTATGGAAAATGATGATTCTAGTGATTAATTAATTAAGTATTTTCTTATTATTTTTTGTGAAGAAGGTGGCTGATATTAAAATATACCTATTGTTAGTATGGTGATGAGTGATGACCTAGTTTCAAAAATATTCGAATAATCCACTAAATAATAGGACAGGTATCTGTGGCAATACACATATTCATTTATTGTTTTGGTTGGGAAACTTTTACTTAGTACATTTGAAACCTATATTTCAACTCGAGGTGATAATGATTATACATTAATATGAACAACCTGATGGTCCTGATACTAATTTTATATTACTATTACTATTTTTTCAAAATCACTGAAACGGTAGGATCGTATTCGAAAATTTGTGCGGTAAGTGAGGTAAGTAGTGATCTGTGGAATAGTTAATTCAAGAGTTATATGTTGTATTATAAGCCCAAATTCATAATTTACAACGGGTGGATTCATTTCTTTATTTGATAGTAACTTTTATAACATTTTGTGATTTGTGATTTGAATCCAATAAAGCAATAAATACAAAACGGAAATAAAAATTTTCTTTCATCAACACAGACATATTGTTCAATTGTCCCAAAAATCAGCCTTCCTGGTTCATAGAAATGTATTACTGACTTCATAGTCGCACAGTATTAGATAGATAGAATTTCAATATCCATAAGTTTTCTCATCTGAAACGAATTCCGTATTCGCGCATTCATCTTCCTTTGACGGAGTATATACAAATTTTTACTGTTTCATTTTCCATCATCAATAATTAGGTCAGTGAACTCTCTCAGCCACACTTTCTACACCGTGCGGAATATTACGTTGATAGAAATCGTGAAATCGGTAAATTGTTCAATTTTCCATACGGGATTATTAATTTTCATGAAGTAATACAACAACTATCATACAAAAATTATAATATTTACTCGTGTATCGTAACATGTGACATACTGATAAGCATTATTTGTAATGGTAACTATCAGTGGTTAATTATTCTATCAACGGAGTCCGACAAACGATACATTACTTCTTATCATTTATTACATACTTGAATTTATCTATTCGATTCATTGGGAAGATTGCAATGCCTTTAGATATCGTATGAATTAGATTTACTCCAGGCAAATTAGATGAAAAATGGTAATTTTACAGACCTCTCTGTACGGCAGGATTTTTTGGTAGTAAAGTGTGGGTTTTGACATCTAGAAACCGATGTCACTGACGCAAGGGCTGGCGTGGGGGTGCGTTGTGATATATACATGTATAGAGGGTGTCCCAGGTTTTAGTAGCAGAACTTTGACAGTCGATAGAATATTTTATTTTGAGAAAAAACTTCCGATTAACATAACAGACCCTTAATTTTTGAGATTTTTGAATTTTATAAAAAAATTCTTAATTTTGTTTGTATCTCCGTATCTCCGAAGATAATCTAGATGTCTCAATGAAATTTCGGTACCGTGGATGCGTGAATAGGTTACCACATTTGCACATAATTTAACACCGGTATTGCTTCCAGTGGTGGAGATATAGGTATTAATATCAATAAATTGACTCGAAAAGTGTTATCACCTTGTAAAGGCTACTTTTTAGGAACAAACTTCGATGTAAAATTTCAATCGAAACAAATAAGGTATCTTGATATTTCTTTGTACCTGGCGCCGTTTAACGGCAAATTTGATTTTTGTGATTAATTACCACCACTATGAAAATTGGATAAAAATTGGAGAAAGGTTTTCGTTGAAGTTAGAAGATCTATTGTACGACGTTGTGAACTACGTATACGAGAAAATGGGAATCATCTTGAACAATTTGTTTAAAATTAATACACAAAATTTGTCTTGTTAAGTGTAAATTAAAGTATATTGTAGTTATCTGGTTTAGACCTTTTTGGAAATAAAAATGTATTATTCCGCCTTTCTTTGTAATATATCGCTGTAGAGATTAAAAAAGATAGCCTCTGTAATTTTTGTCACTCAACGAATCTTTTTAATTTGAGGCTCCCCTTCTTCCAATTTTCACCCGATTTTATTGTAGGTGATAATTAATCACAAAAATTAAATTTGTCGTGGAACGGTGGCAGGTAGAAATGGATATCAAGAAACCTTATTTGATCCGATTTCAATTCTGTATCGAAGTTTGTTCCTAAAAAGTAGCCTTTACAGGGTGATAACACTTTTCGGGTCAATTTATTGTTATTAAATACCTATATCTACGTCACTGGAGATGATACTGGTCTCAAATTATGTGCAAATGTGGTAACCTATTTACGCATACATGGTATTCATTTCATTGAGACATCTTGATTATCTTCGGAGATACAAGCAAAATGAAGAATTTTTTTATAAAATTCAACACCTTGTATCTCAAAAATTAAGCATCTGTGTATATACGTTATTGAGAACTTTTTCTCAAAATCAAATTTTCTATCGACTGTTAAAGTTCTGCTACTAAAGCCTGGGACACCCTGTATATATGATTTATAGCGGTTTTGATCAATATCTCAAAAACCAAGCAATGTATCGAAAAAAGTTTCAACCAAAAGTTGCAGAAAAAATTGCCACAAAAAATTATCTATAACTTTTTTTGATTTTCTGCGCGGTTTCCGCGTAAAATGCGTTAAACCGCGTTTTATATATACAGAATGGTCCAACTTATATCATCAGGATTTCACCAGCCAATAGCTTATCGAAAAATGAAGGTAATTTGTATAATGAAGTAGTGTCGAATTTTGTTTCCGTTTTGATGTTAGAGAAAATCAATTGTCTTCAATAATTTGTTATAAATTAATACTGAATAAAGGTAGCCTCCTGAAATATTTCAAATATCTTTTTCTTTGTATTTTTCATTGAATAAGGGTTGTAATCATTTCATTTACAACACAGAGGCGTGCGAAAGGGTTTCCTCAAAAATACATTATTCGATAAAACGTACGCCACTGCTTTTTTTAAAACATCAACTGCAAAGAGAATCTGCCATTCAATTTAGAACCTTTTTTGTATCTGACAATTTTTTGATTACTCATCTCGAAACAAAACAAAAAACTCTAAAAAGCATTATCACTAATAAAGTTTTTTCGTATTACAAAAATTCTGCTTTTTTTTAAAGCTCGCTAATTTTTCTTTTCCCACATGGTCATTCAACTTAGAACCTTCCTGTATCGTACAATTTTTTGATAACTCAACTCAAAACCAAAAAAAAACTTTAAAAAGCATTATCATTAATAAAGTTTTTTCATATTACAAAAATTCTGCTTTTTTTTAAAGCGCGCTAATTTTCCTTTTTACACATATTTTAGGCTTTTTATTTTTATTATTAATTTCGGATACTAAAAAAATAAATAATAAGTAAACATAGTAGAAAAACAAATCCAAACAATTACCTAAATTTTACTTCTAAATCAACCCACACTGTAGAAGATCACAAGGTAGCTGATTAGCCTCTGACAGTTTGCAATTTGCAATTTGGCTTAACTTGTTACTGTCAATCCATGAGTGATCTGTGTTATAAGGATATAAGTTACGTTTGGATTATAAAAATTGTGCACGATTTTGCTATGGAAACTCGGCTGCTGCAGCTCGATAATATCGCTTGCGATTTCCAAATAGACGACAGCCACAACATGATGTATTTTCAAATGTGCACCGTCAATATTTTGCTCAAGGATTGAAATTTACACCTAGAAATTCCAATCATCGTATCGCCAACGAGGTTATAAGAAACAATCTTGCTTGAATTTGACAGAAATCCTAGAACAAGTCAGAGAAGAGTTTCGAGAACTCTTAGAATTACAAAAACCACTATTTTACGAGTGTTAAGAAGAGATCATAGTCGACCTTTAAATCTACAACCAGTTCAGGGATTGCATCCAGGGGATGAAAATCGCAGAATGAGATTTTGTCAATGGATTTTCGACGCTGATCAAAATGATGAGAATTTCATTAACAATATTTCATGCACAGACGAGTCATGTTTTACTCGAAAAGGAATAGTTGACTCCCACAATTAACATGAAAACCCTCACGAAACTAGGGCAAATAATTTTCGAAACGAATTTAGTATTAATGTTTGGATCGGGATTCACAATGGCAATCTCTTTGGCCCTTACTTACTACCGGACCGCCATGATTCCCTAAACTTCTTAGAGCTTTCGGAGACAGAGTGTCTCAATATATGGGATGAAAGGTTGTTATGCGAAGGCAAGCTTGGTTCCAACTTGATGGATGCCCAGCTTATTTTACCTGAAATGTTCGTCAGTGGCTTGATAGACATTTTGTGGAACGATGGATTGGTCGTGGGGGTCCCGTTGCTTGGCCTCCGTCATCACCAGATTTAACTCCACTAGATTTTTTATCGATGGGGTTATCTTAAAGATACCGTCTATGCGACCCGAGTCCTACCCGGGAGAAACTACTCCTTAGAATTCAGAATGCTTGTGCTGAAATTAATAATAATATTTTACTAAATTTAAGCCATTTCATCAAAAGACGCTGTCGATTGTGCATCCAGCGAAATGGTTCCCATTTCGAACAGTTCTTACATTACTTAATTCAATTGTGAATCTTGCTAGTTGATATTTTAAGTATGCTTAATATTGTTCTCCCTTTAAGCAAAATAAATTTATTTTTAACTCAGTGGATACGTTTTTCATTTACAAATTCAGTAATTGGTCACATGATCCTTTTTAAAGTTTTTTTTGTTTTGAGTTGAGCTATCAAAAAATTGTAAGATACAAAAAAGATTCTAAATTAAATGGCAAATCCTCTCTGCAGTTGATGTTCTAACAAAAACAGTGGCGTACGTTTTATTGAATAATGTATTTTTGAAGAAACCCGTTCGCACTATTCAATGAAGAATACAAAGAAAAAGATCTGTGCAAAATTTCAGGAGGCTACCTTAACTAATTATTTAAAATAATTAATTTTCTTTAACACACTGTACATCAAAATGGAAACAAAATTCGACCATAGTTTATCATACAAACTACCTTTATTTTTCGATAAACTATTGGCTGGTGAAATCCTGATGATTTTATGTTTCCTAGCTGTCTTACCCAAAAAACGTTATTATCTCAGAAATTAAGCATTTTCTTGGAAAAGATCTATCTATCTATATCTTTTTTGAAGAAGGTTGCTAAGATTGAATTGTACCTATTGTTAGTATAATGATGACCTAGTTTAAAAAATATTCGAATAATCCACTAAATAATAGGGCAGACCAGGTATCTATGGCAATACAAATATTCATTTACTGTTTTGGTTGGGAAACTTCCACTTATATATCCTATATAAGTGAAAAATAAAAATCTTTATTCCTTCATTTCTAGAAATGAGTTTGAAGCCCAATTTCTTTAATCAGACATTATTAAGCATTTTAAATCAGAAATTTAAGCATATGATTCTTCTTAACGGGTTGTCATTTTTAATCTGTTGCGATGTGTCCTAGCCATCATTCGTTTATTCAGAATCTTGATTTTTCCGCCACAACAATGTATCGTTTATTCTCAATCCCATGTTTCCAAATGGAGTCAGATTCAGGTGTACTTGTCTTGCTGGCAATACTCGCAAAAAAATTCTTGTGGTGGCCTCACCAAACACATAATATTATAAGAACATGAAATTGCAAAAAATTTGCCGTTCAAGACAAGACTTTTGACAGAAAAGGTCTGATAAGAAAAGAGTAATTCAATTTTCTCGTTTTGCTTTGCAAGAGAAGACAATTGGTCCTTACGAGATAAGAAATATTGTCTTGTATAACACAACATCCAATGAAGATCAGGACTGACAGGTCGATGCAATAAATGAAGATCTGATAAAAATTATGAAATGCGAATCTGATAATCTAATAGAGGCTGATCCCATAATTCCTAATAATATGATGCTGTCAGGAACAATTATTCGTATGAAGCTCTTCAAATCCACCAACAGCATCCTCTCATAGGGCGGTCATTTGAGGTTCAATGCTAAAACTGTTTCGTACAAACTTGTTTTTCTTTATTTTCTATATCTATACTTCATACGCAGCAGCTCCTCGTGGTTCACAAAGCACAGATTCAACCTGTCCTGTATAACCTTCTATTCACATGTTTAAAGTTCAGCTTCCGAAAATATGTTGAAGCTCTTGGATTCTATCAAGAAGAGAGCTATTATTCGCCTGGTTAGTAGTCCAAGCAATACGGCATGAAATGAGTGATTTGTTGACATTAATACTACTTGAAATCGACTGTGCCATTATGTTCAAGTAAGTGGAGACATTAATTGTATCATGTTTTCGACTCTCAAATGTGGTCACCCTATTTATTATAAACATTTTAAACAAAAAAAAGGCCCATTTTTAGTTTTTTGTTAATAACTCAACAAAAAATTAAGTAATCGAAATGGTATACATAGACAAAATGTAGGTAATTAAATTACAAACAAAACAAGCTTTCGAGCGACTAGATCGGATAATAAGAAGCCAAGAAAACTACGGAAAAGCGGGAAATTTGACGTTTTTTTTAAAAATTCATATCTTCGTTGTTTATTATTTTGTAGGATCGAATCTTTGCAAAAATGTTCTAGTACTTATGAACTTCACGTGTGCAAAAAACTGTCGATGTGAATCAATTAGTTTGGGTGTAATTGTAATTCAAAGTTTCTTAAGCAATATTTTGCAAAATCGCTGGATGCGTCTGTGATAATCCGATTTTGAATTTTAAAACGGTTTTGAAAAATATAAGATCCGTACAACAAAACGTATATTCTCGTTATCAATTGAAATGATGGGAAGTGCATTAAAAACGCTGGGAAATTCGGTTCGAAACGGCGGATCGCGCGGAAACGCTCGAGTAGTGGGGGTGAGGGAGCGAAGGAGAGGCACACATATACAGATATAGAGACGCGCTGCGCCGGGCTTCAAATGTAATTATAATATCTTAACAATGACGCAAGCTATCTAAATAATTTTTTTTATTTTGGTGCTAATGAATTCCAGGAAATTGATTTTTTATTTATAATTGATAAATAAGCAATGGTTATGCGTATATTCTTGAAATTGAAAATTGTTTTAACTTTATTTTGATGATATGTGAATAAAGGGTTGTATGAATGTACAAAAGTGATGTTTACAGATATTTACATTTATTAACATTTATTCAAACATAAATTTACGGATTTATAACTATTTATCTACACGCACGCAATGTACCTATTTATATTTAATTTTTTACAATAATTTACTTTACAATAAATGCAAGTTTATCGTGTGCGACCGGGTTGTCTTCAGACACATAACAGTTCTATAAAGATTCATTCAAAATAAATTAATTGGCTCAATTTATTGAACATAGTGTAACTTTTCACACAGATACTTATATCTTTCGCTTTTTCCTCGCAGGCCCTAAAATATCTATTTCCTCAGCAATGTCATTCATATCATCCAGTACCAAATCAGTATCTTCATTCTCGAACTCTGACTCAGACTCAATTGATTTGTTACTGGCATCTAAATTATAACAAGAATCTTCCCGACAATTACCGCATAGATTTGAACATGGTAATCCGTGCTTTTTACAAGTGCAAGAACCGTCTACACAACCTTTTTTGCTGCAAGAGCACGAGATTTGATCAAGCAACTTTTTTGGATCTTTGCTTCCTATAGGCATATATGTTTAAATAAATGTTAATAAATGTAAATACCTGTAAACATCACTTTTGTACATTCATACAACCCTTTATTCTCATATCATCAAAATAAAGTTAAAACAATTTTCAATTTCAAGAATATACGCATAACCATTGCTTATTTATTAATTATAAATAAAAAATCAATTTCCTGGAATTCATTAGCACCAAAATAAAAATAAAATTATTAAGATAGCTTGCGTCATTGTTAAGATATTATAATGCAAATATTTAAAGCCCGGCGCAGCGCGTCTCTATATCTGTATATGTGTGCCTCTCCTTCGCTCCCTCACCCCCACTACTCGAGTGTTTCCGCGCGATCCGCCGTTTCGAACCGACTTTCCCAGCGTTTTTAAGGCTTTTCCCATAATTTCAATTGATAACGAGAATATACGTTTTGTTGTACGGATCTTATATTTTTCAAAACCGTTTTAAAATTCAAAATCGGATTATCTCAGACGCATCCAGCGTTTTGCAAAATATCGCTTAACAATTTTTGAATTACAATTACACCCAAACTAATTGATTCACAAAGACATTTTTTTGCACACATGAAGTGCAAAAGTACTAGAACATTTTTGCAAAGATTCAATCCTACAAAATAATAAACAACAGAGATATGAATTTTTGAAAAACGTCGAATTTCCCGCTTTTCCGTAGTTTTCTTGGCTTCTAATTATCCGATCTAGTCGCTCGAAAGCTTGTTTTGTTTGTAATTCAATTACCTTTATTTTGTCTACTTATACCATTTCGATTACTTCATTATTTGTTGAGTTATTAACAACAAACTAAAAAAAGTGCCTTTTTTTTGTTTAAAATGTTTATAATAAATAGGGTGACCACATTTGAGAGTCGAAAACATGAAACAATCAATGTCTCCACTTACCTGAACATAATGGCACAGTCGGTTTTCAGGTAGTATTAATGTCACGATTAAACCCCCATTGCTTGGCCTATAGTGGTGCCATATTACGAACTCATTAACCTCTCTAGAACATTGTAGAACACTTTTCTATAGGTATTTCGTTGATTGATTGGCAGACTAAACGAGGTCAGGCTAGCCACACCTCCACCGTCAAGGTGAAGACCTGCCGTTAAATTGAAAAATGAAAAGAGAAAATCATAACACATAAACGTTTCATAGAACTGCATTCATCTAAATATATTCAATTGAATATACAACAAGAATCATAATCGTTGAAAATAACCGAATAAGAAACAATGTATTAGTAAATGTGGAATTTAATAAACGTTTCGGTTTTCTTGATGATGTATTTGAGATAAGATCGTGTTTCGTGCCGGTGACGTGAAATTCATTGTACTGTTATTTTAGAGTAATTTTGCTCACAAACACATATATTTTTTCATCATGAAGGTGATACTTCTGTTGTAAGAATAGTTCCAAGTTTTAGGTAGCCGTTGAAATGTTTCCTTCTATGGAAGCACCAGTAGGTAAAAGTTGATAATAATAATAATAACTGCTTCTTCGTTGCATCTCATTGATTCGGCCCTCATACATACGCTGAAGTTCTGGAATTCTATCTAGAAGATATCTAATCGTCTGATTGATGATTTCACATTTACAAATTCATTGACCTCTCTAGAATATTGTAGCAAGGTTGGCGATCTCACTCTTTTCTATAGATATTTCCATGGTCGGTGTTCATCAGAAATCTCGTCTGTTGTTTAACCAGAGAGATTCCAATTAGGACTAGACGAGCTCAAACTAGTCTCTCCTTCATTGTCAACCTCGAGACCGGCGAACTTCTTCCTACCATACTTAATTTTTGTATCGAACAGTTGTGGAACTCTACCTAGTGAGGTCCCTATGCCTATAACCTCCAAACCTTCAAGAAAAATTCGGATGCCTATCTCTTCTAACAACATTCCACCGCTGGCTCACACGATGTTCTTCGAACATTATAGGTGTTTCCCTTTCGTGTAGTCAAAGTATAAAAAACTAATTTTTCAGTAACTCTCAACTGATTAGATTTCCAATCCACGAGCGTTATACAATTACTTGTTTTCGATTAAATTTTAATATTTGAAGTGCCCAATTTTGCAATATTGTAACCTTCGATTTTCAAGTTTGATCAAATTTTGTTCATTCACGAACCTTATCAGTAGTTAATCACAAGTTATGATTTTAGGTTGATATTTTATCAGATTGTAGCAGTCGATTATTATTATTCATAAGATTTGCCCTTCAACCTATTCTAATGAATGAAAATTTGAGACTGACAATTAACACAATCTACATAGTCCAGTTGTAGGAGGAGAAAATAATTTTTCCCGCCATTTAAGATCTGAGGGTCGATGTATATACATATTGGGGAGCCAAAAAACACCGACAAACTTTGAGGGGGGACTGGGTTCCCCCCCTTCCTCCCAGTTATGAAAAACTGTTTTGAAAAATCAGTTTTTCGGAACTAGGTTTTATAGATGACGTCGGATCGAAAAAAGTTTAGGATAAAAGTTATAGGTATTATCAAAATTAATAACCCTATACCAATTGCGCATGCGCAAAGAGTGTTTTACGAGCCTAGGGCCCAAAACGAGTCCCAAATTTGACATTTTTTTTCTCACCCGCATTATGAGATAGAATAATGAAACTTATGAAAAAAGTTTCCCATTACTGAGCCTGATTCAGGTTTTTTTTTTTTGATAAAACAAATCAACCGTTTCCGCTAAAAGTGAGGTTATGTGGCAACTACAAAACCTTGAATATCTCTGCAAGTACAAGGCTTAGAGGGTCGTACTCCGGTTCAAATTATTTGTAATAAAAAGACCTACTTTCGGTTATATTGATTAGTCACTTGAAACCAGTTTGTGACCAGTTTTTGGCCATTTTAATTTTTTGGATCATTTTATAACTCGATTTTCTCGGAAGCTATAGCAGTTATTGTAATTCATAAGAACACGTTTTCTTCTACCCACAATTTGAGCCTAAGCACGTTAAAATCGGTCTGATAGATTTTGAGCTATGCGATATTTTTGTTTTCGCACATAACCTCAAAAATTCAGAGCCAATCAACACATACCCTGGTGCATTTTAAGGCAGACACTTTTTAGAGTCGAAGGTTAAAATCTCGAATTATGAGACAGCATTTTAGATGGTTTTTTTCGACTTTAAAACTCAAATTTTACTCGCGCAAGTTCGCGCATGTACTAAGAGATCATATATACAACGCGCGGCGTCAAATTTCTTTCTCACCACGTTCGTTTCTATCACTTTATTATATGATAAATGTTGCTTATAAGATAATAATAATAATAATTATTATTATTATTGATCATTAACATTAAAATTTCTCTTAAAATTTTTTTATAATATTATGTATATATAGCATTAAATTTATTGCCTTCATACACGTTTTCAGCGGTTGTGATAGTACCTCTTTTATTTTAGACATAAAAAAAAAATTAAAACCTTCATCAATACCGGATGAAGTCGCGAAATTTTATGAAAAATGTGCAACAAATGGAGAAAAATTTAAAAAAGATCTAAAAAAATTGGTACTGAGATAATTTAAAAAAATTATTCACCTAATTTAAAAACACCTATTAGTCTTGATTATTTGAGATATATAGCATTTCGCAAGAGAACAGCCAAATCAGCGTGTAATCTAGCAGCTCTTCCCCAACAGCATATTTTCCTAGTCTATTACCAGTTGCACATTTGGTTGGGTAATACTGAGATTGACCCATTAAAATGGGGGTGGATACGGGAGTGCAGGCAGAAGTGAAAACTTGAACTTATGGCGCGTTGGGCACTTTTTTGGGTGAGCATTTTTAGGTGCGCTCGCGACATGAGAAATTGTTCATAAAAAATCAAGTTTATCAAAGCAATGTGGGCACTTTTTGAATAGACATGAAGTATAATAATATAGAAACTATATTCGAAGGAAGTGGTTTTATTTAAATGAGTAAATATTAGTAAATAGTAAATACAAAATTTATCAATTCTCATCCATAATTTCAACAACTCTTACATCATCATTATCAGCATTTTCATCATTATTATCAGGATTTTCATCAAATTCTAAAACTGAAACAATAGGTCTATGGTAACTAAAGTATGAAATGAACAATTTTGATTTAAATCTATTTATATATCTTGTGAATACTGCATCAATAGTAGTTAGTATTATCTTTCACACAAATTAATATTCATTTATAAAATAAATATAAAAAACTCTCAATCTCGTCTGTCGCGAGGGCACGAACGAATGCCCATGCAAAGACTGCGTATAGCATGCAGCGCTCTCGCATACCTATACACTCTGAGTATACATATAGGTATGTAATCTCGTCTGTCGCGAGAGCACGAACGAATGCCCATGCAAAGAGCGCGTATAGTATACATATATTATAAGAATACACGCGGAGTATATCTGTGTAAAATATCATCTGTCGCGAGAACGGCTGAAAATGCTCTCCCACAAAAGTGCCCAACGCGCCATAAGAAGTTTTCACTTCAAAAATGTATTCTTATGAAGAAAGATTCATTTCAATAACTGTTACAGCTTCCAAGAAAATCGAATCATGAAATGGTCGAAAAAATGTAAATGACCAAAAACTGGTCATAAACTGGTTACAAGTGACTAATCGATATGACCGAAGGTAGGACTTTTTATTACAAACAATTTGAGTCTAAGTACGATCTTCTAGGCCTTGTACTTGCAGAGATATTCAAGGTTTTGTAGTTGCCACCTAACCTCACTTTTAGCAAAAACGGTCAATTTGTTTTTTCCAAAAAAAAAAACATGAATCAAGCCCAGTTATGGGAAACTTTTCTAATAGGTTCCATTATTATATCATATGATGCGGGTGAGAAAAAAAATTTCAAAGTTTTGACTCGTTTTGGGCCTTACGGCTTGTAAAACACTCTTTGCGCATGCGCAATTGGTGTAAGGTTATTCATTTTGATAATACCTATAACTTTTATCCCAAGCTTTTTTCGATCCGACGTCATCTATAAAACCTAGTTTCGAAAAACTGATTTTTTTCTCCGAACTCAGAATTATGCAAAAATTACCGACATTTATTTCTTATTCTATCACACTGTATGTGGATTATTAATTCACGGATACTAAAGAGTACTCGTATTCAATTCAGCGAACATATCCATCAGTGCTCGAGTTTGATCACCCTCGCTCAGTAGTATATCCGTCTCCGTCATTTAATGATTTGGATTCTCAGAATCCAACACCTCTAATTAAAGAACTATTCATTTATGACTTTCACGAATTATGTGCCATATTTATCTTATACCGTTGATTGGAGGAACTCTCTCAATCATTGCTAATGATGTGTCCAGACTTGAACATATCAGTCCGAACAAACTGGGCGAACGAACAGAGTTCGGGTAGTGTGGATGTTTCTCTGAGCTAAATAGAAGACCCCGAATGTTTTCCGATACTTGACGGTAAAAGTGAATTGCTCAAAGGAAGTTATTATTCGCCGAATCATTCTCTTGACGAGAGGTCGATCTGTTCGCAGTGTTCGCAGCATCCGTGACGATTTGTGGTGCTTCCAGGGTTAAAATTGATTTATCCAAATAGTTACATATATAATATACTTTATTTAAATTGGAGTGGAGAAATGAACTAATATCAATGTATATCTATGCTGCCGTTGTTTTTTCTCATATATAATCATTTTGCTAACTAAGAAAAAGCACAGAAAGGTGCCGTTAGATCAGTATCCATGTTTATGTCAAGCTCCATGTTATTTATTTGTATTTGTGGTTCCGTTTTCTTTCAGATCGATAAGAAGAAATTTCAAATAAATTAGGCACTACGAACACTTCGAGCAAGTGGAAACATTTCCGTACGAATGTCCTGAACGCAACGATCATTTGTTCGGACTATTTGTTCTGCTTGTTTCTGTGCGCTCGAGTCGTTCTGTTCATTCGGGATGAACGAGGCGGAATGCGTCACATTGAATTCTACCGTGATACTCGTCTGGTCGCTCAAGGATTTTTGGTTAATATTTTTGAACTTTTTTCTAAACAAGCTTTTCTTATGCTTTTGATGCGCTGATTTAGAATGTGTATCTTATAAAGCCGTAAAAGTTGTGCTAAAAAAGACGGCAGTTTTCACGGCAAAATGCCTATTTTTCAGTAGGTTAGTAGATTATATAAAAAAAGTGTGGCACTCTTGGACTGCCGCGGTAAAGCTATTGCATAGCATTTTTTATTAACTTATGCAATTATAATTATTTATTTATTTTTTATTTATGCAGTATTTTTTTTTCTTTGATATTAATTCAAGTTACACTTTTTGAGCGTGGTGACCGATAAGAAAACAATTTTTTGAAGTGAAAACTTCTTATGGCGCGTTGGGCACTTTTGTGGGAGAGCATTTTCAGCCGTTCTCGCGACAGATGAGATTTTACACAGATATACTCCGCGTGTATTCTTATAATATATGTATACTATACGCGCTCTTTGCATGGGCATTCGTTCGTGCTCTCGCGACAGACGAGATTACATACCTATGTATACTCAGAGTGTATAGGTATGCGAGAGCGCTGCATGCTATACGCAGTCTTTGCATGGGCATTCGTTCGTGCCCTCGCGACAGACGAGATTTGAGAATTGGCTGCCGTTTATATTTCACCAAAACAGTCTTTACAAGCAATACGAGAGTTCTTGTATTCAAATTTATTCATTTATTCTAAAGCTGCTTCCGCACTATTTATGATGAAAATTAATAGAAGATTTGATCATTATCCTATGATTTTGAGTGGAGATTTCAACAAAAACTTTGCAGATGTCAAAAATCAATCATTAATTGAATTTTTATATGAAGAATTTGATTTAACGATGTCCAATGATCGCAATCTTAGCACAACAAAATACAAAACTACTATTGATGCAGTATTCACAAGATATATAAATAGATTTAAATCAAAATTGTTCATTTCATACTTTAGTTACCATAGACCTATTGTTTCAGTTTTAGAATTTGATGAAAATCCTGATAATAATGATGAAAATGCTGATAATGATGATGTAAGAGTTGTTGAAATTATGGATGAGAATTGATAAATTTTGTATTTACTGTTTACTAATATTTACTCATTTAAATAAAACCACTTCCTTCGAATATAGTTTCTATATTATTATACTTCATGTCTATTCAAAAAGTGCACACATTGCTTTGATAAACTTGATTTTTTATGAACAATTTCTCATGTCGCGAGCGCACCTAAAAATGCTCACCCAAAAAAGTGCCCAACGCGCCATAAGTTCAAGTTTTCACTTCTGCCTGCACTCCCGGAGTGCGCTGACTTTTTTTTCTTTCTTTTATTGAATAAATGAGAAGTTAATATCGTTTAAAATATTTTTATTATCTTACAATACATGTAGGTTATTCAGGAATTTTCATCATTGAAACTATAGGTTTATGGTAACTGAAATAAGAAACATAAGTTTGAGACTTGATATCCTCTAAATATCTGGAAAATACCGCGTCAATGGTGGTCCCATATTTTGTTGTGGATTCTTGTGGATAATTATTCATTTTCAAATTCAATTTTTGCGAAAGAAAAGTTGTCAACCGCTCTGATTTTTTATCAGCGAAGTTGATGTTGAAATCGCCAGCCAACATAAGTGGAAATTTATTACCATTTGTACCAAGTATTTTCGACCCTTCTTCAGTGTACTCCAGTGAAGTGCGATGAATAAAATGCTCTACCTCGTCCAATTTTGGATTCGGATAAATGTAAATTGCTACCATGACTATGTGTAGGCCATTTCTAAGTTTGCATAAGCACGCACAAATATCTCCAAGAAATGAGCGCCTAACATTAACATCGCTGACGTGTGCAATATTTATTTCAATATTCGGAGTCATAATATTAGTTACATTATTATTATTTTGGTAAATAGCTACCCCACCTTTTGGAACAGTATCTACAGCAGTATATATACCTACATGTATACTTACGGGGCGCACATGCGGTGAGTGTGGCATTATAAAGATATGGTAGATACCTATACACCTATATATTTTCCCACAAACAGCTGCTTACGTATTCGTCCGATTTCGGAGCAGCTCGTCTCGATCCGTGCGAGCTTCGTACAGTCGTACCATATACATACACGTTCAGCGAACGCTCGGCCGAGCTACATGGTAGGCGGAGTGGGGAGGTGTTAGGTTATTTTCCTTACGGAATTTCTTGATTCGGTCGCCGCGCTCAAAGCCCGCCATAAAAGCTATGCAATAGCTTAAAAAATTGTTTCAAATGAAAGTTTGCGCAAATGAAAACGCGTCGTCTTAAACCAGTCGATAGGGCACTGGGGGACGGAGATAGAGCCCGCCCATTCACCTGTTTTTTCTCATGACAGTTAAAAAAATATTTTCTCTACTGATACATATAAATATATATATATATATATATATATACAGGGTGTCCTCGAACTGCGTGGCTAAAATAAAACCGAAGATTCTTTGATTCGAAAAAAGTTTGATGAGCCTTTTTTACTTTTGCCTCAAGTGTCTTGTTTAGCCGGTAGAGGGCTTCAAAGTTGCAAAAATAATTTTGTTTTTTCGGTATAACTTGAGAACGTGATGGAGGACTTTTACAATATTTGGCAGCTGAGTTACTGTCAATAATAGCCGTTTTTGGAGCGGAGGATAGAGCCATAGAGACCATAGAAATGGCTCAAACTTGAGGATGTAACGGGAAAAGTGTCCAGAACTTTTTTATTGTCGATGTAATTCACTCTATATTTTTTATGTAGATAGCTTATCTAATTTGAAAACTTTTCTTACTCTTAGAAAATTTTGATAAAATCAACGGATTAGCTTGAAAAAAATAATTTTCGAGTCTCTGCAATTTTGGCTTACTAATTTTACTTGATTAAAATACCTTAGTTGCCTTTGATTTTCTAATGTCATTTTGGCATTTGGAGAATTTATTCTCAAAACTGTCAGTTTTTACTTTGCTTTCCGTAAAAGTTTTATAAAATTATGGCTCAAAATTTTACTAACACTGAAATGGTTAATATCTCGGTAAAACACGAATAATAAAAACAATAGAAATGGGGAAACGATGTGATTATTTAGGAAAAACAAATGCTAAATTAAAAGAAACAACAAAACTTTTTGGGAAATCGCTAAGGCATCAATTGTTCGAAATGTTGCCCATTTTCCTGAATACACAAATTAATTCGTTCCAAGAAATTGGATTGAACTCTGGCTAGTACTTCAGGATCATTCTTCAATAAATCCGCTTCATGATTAATTCGTTGCAACAATTCCTCTCGTGTGTTTACTGTAGCTGCATAAACTTTCGACTTCAAAGCGCCCCATAGAAAGAAGTCGCAGGGCGTCAAATCAGGGGAGCGGGCCGGCCAGTTCACTGGTGCATCGTGTCCTCTACCTATCCAGCGATCTGGATATTCCGCATTCAAATGTCGCCTCACAGCTAATGTGAAATGAGGAGGTGCACCATCATGGATATACCAGGCCACGACGAATGTGTAAGGGCAAGTCTTCCAAAAGTTCAAGTAGCCTTTGTTCCAAAAAGTTCAAGTAGTTCTCCCCGTTCAATCGATCGGGTATAACGGTAGGGCCAATAATAAAGTTATCCACAATTCCAACCCAAACATTGATTTCAGTTTGATTCTAAAAATATGTAATTTCCGTTTCATGAGGATTTTCATCAGCATAGAAATGTTCATTATGGAGGTTAAAAAGACCACATCTCGTGGAAGTATCTTCGTCCGTGAACAGAATTCTTCTACAAAAATTGGGGTTTGCGTTTTGTCTTTGGACAATAAGCCGACAGAAATCTAGCCGATGACCTGGATCCATGGGCAATAAGTCTTGAACTGTTTTAATATGATAGGGATACAACAGTTCTTCTTTCAGTACATTATGAACTAATGATTTTGAGGCTCCAATACGAAGTCCCAAACGTAGTGTGCTTATCCCAGGTTCAGTTTCAACCGCTTCCAGTATCGCTTCTTCGAGCTCTAACGTCCTTCTTGTCCGTCTGCGTCCAGTTTCTCTGCGATTTGCTTCAAATTTGCCAGTTTGGCGAAGGTTTGCCGATTTGGAATTCTGCGATGCGGATATCTTTCCCTTCTCCGGCCATTGCAACGACATATCAACCATTTCAGTGTTAGTGAAATTTTGAGCCATAATTTTATAAAATTCTTACATTTTTGAGAATAAATTCTTCAAATGCCAAAATGACATTAGAAAAGCAAAGGCAACTAAGGTATTTTAATCAAGTAAAATTAGTAAGCCAAAATTGCAGAGACTCGAAAATTAATTTTTTCAAGCTAATCCTTTGATTTTATCAAAATTTTCTAAGAGTAAGAAAAGTTTTCAAATTAGATAAGCTATCTACATAAAAAATATCGAGTGAATTACATTGACCACAAAAAAGTTCTGGACACTTTTCCCGTTACATCCTCAAGTTTGAGCCATTTCTATGGTCTCTAAGGCTCCGTGCTCCACTCTCGAATATGGCCATTATTGACAGTAACTCACCTGCTAAATATTGTAAAAGTTCTTTATCACGTTCTCAAGTTATACCGAAAAAACAAAATTATTTTTGCAATTTTGAAGCCCTCTACCGGGTAAACAAGACACTTGAGGCAAAAGTAAAAAGGTTCATCAACTTTTTTTCGAATCAAAGAATCTTCGGTTTTATTTTGGCCACGCAGTTCGAGGACATCCTGTATATATATATATATATATATATATATATATATATATATATATATATATATATATATATATATATATATATATATATATATATATATATTTGTATGTTTTCTTGGTATATTGGTTCGTATATATACTGAAAATGAAATAAAAATTCTGTTTGACGTTTCGACAATGTTTACTGTCTTTATCAAAATGTGAATTAGTGTTTCCATGTAATTTAGAAAAGAATAGATGATTTCGATTAATGAAATGCGTCTGCAGCCGACTTGTGTTTTAAGATCCAATTAAAACTGCAGAAAACATTGGATCGGTTGTGTGTGAAAGTGTAATGTATGGCTAATTACAATTTGAAATGGATTGAATTTGATTAAATACAAGATATTTTAAGATTGTACAATTATAAATATCTATGATTATTGTATGAATTAGTTATTCTATGATAAACACTTCCGATCTATCCATAATCAACTATTCAAGTTTAAGATAATTCTATGGAATTTAACCTCAAAATTGTTACTCATAATGTCACAATTAAATAATACTTTACCTTTTTTTAGGTTGGATTTTAAATAGACAAGTGGAAAGTGGCACTTCAAACTAATAAAATTTTGTTAAGTTTGAATTAGATTATTATAAAGTTTCGAAACATTGGAATCTATTTTGTCATTTACACAATTGTTCTTTTTAATTTGAATAGATTCCAATATCAAACGTTTGTTGTTTTTTATTTCATTTTCAGTATATATACGAACCAATATACCAAGAAAACATACAAATATTACAAATGGTTCAAGAATATCAATAAAAGAATATATATATATATATATATATATATATATATATATGTATATATATATATATACGTAAAACGGTACGTTTAGCCCCCATTCCGCTTACGATTCAGGCACTTTGGCGCCTTTTGTACCGTATGACCCCCGGCGCCAAAGGAACTTTTGTCATACAACAGGACTTTTGGCGCCCTTCTCATATTTGGGCGCCAGAGTGACGGTTCAATGACACATGTCTCGGGCGCCAAACGCACATTTCATCTGTTTGTCATTTGCCGATTTTGACATACTCTATTAGAACTTTCCTGAAAGAGGATAAGATACGATGCCGTCGAAAGGGTTGACGGCGGAAACTTTTGCGATATCCTGTGATCTCAAATTTTGTCAAAACATTCACGAAGTAGAATAACAAACGATGTTATCGAGGAATTAAAATCACCAAGCGTCGGAGGCGCGGCGGCAACTTTTTTTTGAATAAGCAAATCTGCCACCTCCATATTATGTCAGAGCGTTCTCGAAGAAGAAAAAGATTTAAATTACCGAGCATCTGTGGCGGGTTGACGGCGACTTTTCTCATGAGCAACCTTGCCACCTTCATATTTTGTCACAGCGTTTTTCAAGTAGAAGAATTTACGATGCTATCGAAAGTTTCAAATTACCTGATTCGAGGACGGGTTGATGACGGCAACTATTCCATAAAAGATCCTGCCACCTCCATGATTCGGCATGGCATTCTTGATGTAGAAGAATGAACAATGCAATCGTGAGATGCAAATTACCTAGTATCTTAGGCGGGTTGAACAGCGACTTTTCTTATGAATAGCCCTGCCACCTTCATATTTTGTAAGTAGAAGAATGAACGATGCTATCGAGGGTTCCAAATTACTTCCGTCGGGGGCGGGTTGATGGCGGCAACTATTTTATAAGAGACCCTGTGACCATATCCTTTTGACAGACATTTCTTGAAGGAAAACATGTCATCAAGAGATTCAAATTAGCAAACGTAGGGACGGTTATAACTTTCCCATCAACGACCCTAACACTTTCATATTTTTCAGAATTTCTTGAAAGGAAATAGCAAACGATGCAATAGAGAGATTTGAATTACCGAATTTCGGGGGCGGCAACTATCTTATTAGAGAACCTGACACCTTCATATTTTTTGGAACGTTCTCAAAGGAGGATCAATATCGATGCCATCAAGAGTTTCAAGAAAGTCCTAACAAAATATGGAGGTGTCAGGGTCGCTAATAAAATGGTGCCCTCGACGCACCAATTTAAAGATCTCGATAACATCGTTGTTATTACAAGCGTTTATCACCAACGTTTTGACAGAATATAAATGTGACAGGTTCTTTTACAAAATAGTTGCCGCCATCAACCCTCTCACGACGCCAGATAATTCAGTTCTCTTGATGGCATGGTTTATTATTGTCCTGCAAAAATGCTCTGACAAAATATAAAGATGACAATGTCGCTTATAAGGGAGTTGCCACCGTCAACCCGCCCCAACGCTCTAGATGGCATCGTTATTTTATCTCCATTCAAGAACGATCCTTCTGAATATGGAAGTTGCCGCCGTCAACAAACTCCCGACGCTCAGTAATTTGAATCTCTCGATGGAATTGTTCGTTATTCTCCTCCAAAAAGGTTCTGACAAAACATGGGGGTGACAAGATCTCTCATGAAATAGTTGCCGGCGTCAACCCGCCCTCGACGTCTGGATTTATTCCCTTCTCAGGTTGTTGAATATTTTGAAATTTGTGATTCTACTTTTTTAAGCTCCATCATAAATAAGTTATTTTTAGTTGAAGTTGTGAATTTTTCGATGGAAAAAGCATGTATTCCAACGGAAACCTTGAATTTTATCGAAAAAAGTGCCATGACTAAAATTGAAGGCCAGGAATAAACAAAGAAGGATATGAGTTTCTCACTCATCTCTGCAGGAGCAATGTTGGCAGTCACAGCTCGGACAAAGTAATAATCCTCAATTTGTTTAGTACTTACAGCTATCAGAGATCGAAACCCTGACTTCCACTTTTCGATTTTTAATTCCTGCTTTTGTTTATAGCAATGTGATATAACATATTCAAGATCTTAGATATAGAGAAGACAGTTATTATCTCAAATAATACTCTTTCTAAACTAATCTTCATTCACCGGTGTATAAAATGAGAGGATTTCCTTTTATGACTCGCTTAATTCAATTAATTATACATTAGAACTAGAAATGTGTTGCCGCTTGGAGAATGGATGAATAGGAAGTGTGACAAGATTACTCTTCACAAATCATTTGATTTGGTTATGATTTTTATACAATTGTTCCATATTCTATAAGATTCTCCTCACATTTGTGTAAAGATAATGACATAAATAAATTATTCGTAAATTATCCATTGTACTTACACGAATAAATAGTGTTCAAATTAATATTGTTTTGAAGAAAATGTACAAAAACAGAATTTCTCCGCTTTAGGGATCGACCCCCATGTGTCCGCCGCATAACAGTCAGTCACCTATTCCATAGACCTCGAGGGTTGTATAACATAGCAACATTTGGCGTACAATCTATGTTGAAGTTTACTCCCGTAATTATTTTCTTCGTGTTTTCGTTGAAATTTGGTTGAATGTAGTCTTAAATTAACTCAAATCTACTGTGAAAGTTTTGAATCGGTTCAATGTATACTTTGAGAGTTATGATTTCCGTAAATTTTTAACCCTCCAGAAAAGTGTGTGTTTATTACATGATCTCTCTAAAAAATCGGGTTAGTCTCCAAGTATTTAATTTGATCTCAAAATTTGAATATGATCTTCCGTTTTTCAGTTATCGTGGTAACAAATTTCGTGACGGACAGATAAAAAGACAGAGTTTTTTGAAGTTGCACAAAATTCGATGAAAAATACTATAGTTTGAATATTTTTGTTCAAGGATTTTTTTTAATGATTTCCGAAATATCTTGAGTAAATGCAATATAAATATACTCTTCTGACTTCGTCTGCGCAGAGTATAATGATACACTAGCCAAAACTCAAGTTTCATTATTTAAGATCTTGAAATCTTGTTTGAAATGACATTTTCTGGTTATTATTCGAAGAACGGTTGATAGTTCAGAATCGTGTACATTACTGTACATGCTTCAGTTAATTTGAAAAAGTGACAAGGTATTCTGCGACACATTAACCATTTGAATTTGTACCACTTGTAATTTTGTTTCGCTGTGATTTTTAGTTTAATATTAGATAGAAACATGAAAGAATAACCCAGTACCTGACCCTTTAAAATCGACCTTAGTAAACTTGTAAACCTGGTGTAGCTGCTAGGGAACCAAGATCGATTTTATTGAGGGTCAGGTAGTGAATAATTCCTATGTTTATGTTGCTATCTAATGTTCAGCCAGAAATAAAATTATACTATACTTCTATATATAAATTAGGATACCTATAATACTATAAATGAACAGAAACAATCAGACTTCCGAATTCTTATCTTCCTAAACTGTTTACCTAAAATTTATAAACCGAAAAATTCCATGAGACCAATAATTTCCAACTTGGTTTGTCATTGAAAAATTAGGATACCTATAATACTATAAATAAACAGAAACAACTAGACATCCGAATCCTAATCTTCCTAAACTGTTGTCCTAAGATTTATAAACCGAAAAATTCCATGAGACTGATAATTTTAAACATTAATTGTCTAACGTATAAAATAGCGAAATGATTAGTTAAAGAATTCAGCGACTCCCAAGCGGCACCAAGTTTGTCGGTGAACAATTCTTTGGACTTCATAGAAAAATTAGGATTTCAAAGTTGAAGCTGTGATACTCTCGCTTCATTCGATGTAGTTCCACTATTTACAAAACCCCAATTCTCTAGTCGATTAACATTCTGAAGAAGTGACTTTCAAATATTAATATCCATGATACAAACTGCACAGAATACGAGATCTTTATGTTTTTCTGTAAGAACAAAATTATTTCACTTTCAACAACAAACTACTATAAACAACCATGCGGATGTGGAGTTAACTACCTACTTTTTTCAAGCTTATACACTAAAAGAGTACAGAACTGTTGATACACTATAACCCAAATGAGTACGAAATTATAACCCTTATCCGCTGATTGTTTTTCCGTGCATGAGAAGGATTCTTTCGTACTTATCGGCGTTTTTGAAGCCATATATAGATTGAAGATCACAACATTTTTGAATATACTTAACAAATAGTACGCATCATGGTGAACATTTACAACATTCAAGGCATAAATTAGAATTGTGCAAGATTAATCCTTATTCCTTCATCGTGATGTATTATGAATCTCCTCAAAATATAAAATAAAACCAGTACCCAGAAAATGTGTATCATTATTATATTGACCTCGCCGCGACGGGCCATATACCGAAGTATCGCGGCTAGAAACGCGTCAGTTGGCAGATCACTGACTAATTCTATGTGCCTTGGTTTCCATACATATAAAAACTGCAATGTATGCTTTGACTAAAAGCCTACTACACAGGCAACGACGGTAAAATAGGGTATTACCTCCGAATTTTGAGAACCATCATCGACTATCATAAAAATTTGGAATTAGGACCTTTATTTACACCCTGTATAACATTTTGTCCCAGTCCCGATGTGCGCTTTGGCGATGAAAACCACCCCTAAATATGAAACTTATGAAACAATAGAATATGTGTTACCATATCATTCGTATCAAAATCATGGTGTATTTCTGCATTTCAACTCTCGAAAACCATCCCTTTGTGGGGATCAGATCTTAAGTTGGGCGGTTAGCCCTAAGCTGACCCGTGGTCCTGGTGTGGGTATAGGGAATAGAAACACATCACTTTACAAAAGGGTTACACTTTACTTCAACTTAGAGTTCGACGCCATTATAGCTCAATGTCTTACTCTATACTCATTACAATAATTACAAGTATGGATCATTCACAATACCATCCATCCGCATCAATGATGTATGAATATACTATATTATTGTTGTTGTTCTACTAAACTAGCCTAGAATGTCAAGGTATCTGTGCCAACCAAAATGTTTAATATATTGACGTAATGCTTGGTGGCCGAGATCCGAGATCTAAACATATACTTACATAACATTCAATATAAATAAGGTCATCTTCTATAATTCTGGGATTCTAGGTAAACTCGTATAGGGATGGAAGATTCCTATACTACACCTCCCTACGCGGGGTAAAAAAAAGTTCAATTGACAGATTTAACATTTTTTTCCCATTGACGTACCTTATTTTTATTTTACAAACAACATTTTTCCTTATCTAATCATGGTACAGTTTTAGTCTATTTTTATGTATTTCCACTTGATTGTTTCCTACTTTTATCACTACATTGGGGTTCCTTTCTTCCGTAATCACGAAAGGACCCTTGTATAATTGTTCAAGTTTATTTTTCGGAACACTTTTCACTAATACCTTATCACCTATCTTAAAATTAACTATATTACAATTTTCCCTAGATTTTTGCACACTTTCCAGTTTCGATACTATCAGATTATCCCTAGCTTCTTTACATGCTTGTTGGAGTCGATACTTCAACTCAACCGGATAATTCTCGAAGTTGTACACGGGTTCTACCTGTTCCGTTATGTTGGAAGGTAAATTACACGATTTCCCGAACACTAGGTCGTGCGGTTTGTACTTTGTTTCCGTATGAACTGTGTTGTTGTATGCAAAAGTCCAAAATGGTACCCATTCGGTCCATGAATCTTTAAATTTTGCCACTTGAATTCTTAAATACGCGCCTAGGTGCTTATGAGAATTTTCGAGGGCTCCCATCGTTTCATGATGGTAAGCTGTTGAATTTAGCTGTTTTATTCCTAACACATTACAAGATTGCTTGAACACTTCCGACAAAAATTCTGTACCCTGGTCGTGGGCTATTTCCCTGGGAATCCCATACCTTAGTACAAAATTAGTGACGAATGCTTTTGCAACTGTGCTAGCTTCTTTATTAGGTATTGGATAAGCTTCGACAAATTTACTTAATTCACTTTGAAGAGTAAGTATATATCGATCGTCACCGATTTCGTTGCCTATCGGACCTACTAAATCAAGAAACACCTTCTCAAAAGACGCTGATGCTGTGGTAGTCACTGTTAGTGGTTCTTTGGTAGGTCTAGAGTGTTTATATCGCTGACAATCGTCACAGCGTTTTACAAACTTCTCTATATCTGACTTTAGACCTGACCAAGTGTATTTTGATTTTATGTTATTGAACATGCGGTTTATACCTGCGTGTCCTCCTGTTTTTAATGTATGAAAATCATTTAAGATTAATTGTCTACATTCTTTTTCATTAATTGTTAATACGTCTGGTATAACATTTATTTTTAATCCTATTACAAAACCGGCGGATTTTATTTCTATGATTTCTTTATTCAGCGCGCTTATTAATTCCTTGTTTTTGGAATTTTTCATGATGCATATTTCAGCAATATTGAAATCCTTACATAAATTTTCTACACTTCTCAACAATGCCCTTAGGTACAATGCCGATCGAAATTGTAGTTTTATGTAAATCAATTTTCTTTCTTCATCATAATATAATGAATTGTTAAAATTTTTGTCTAGACATTTTTCCTTGTTTAATTCATCAAATTCTTCCTCAGATAACACTTCTAGTAACACACAATCGGTAGGACGTTTTATAAGTTCGACTACTCCCGGGTGGCCAATCCTATTAGTGTCGTGATCGTTCTTATTAATTTTTCTTTCCTTTTCTGCTTTTACCTTTTGTGCTCTTGTGATTGCAAATATTTTCTCCGATGTTTTATTACACATCGTCTTAAGATCTGATGATTTAATACGAATCCTTGATAAAGCATCGGCTGTAACATTATCCGTGCCTTTTATATAATTTATAGTAAAATCATACTCTTCTAGAGTCAGTCTAAATTTTGTCAATCTACTAGATGGGTTTGTCATGCCAAAAAGATATACCAGTGGTCTGTGATCAGTGTATATATCAAAGGTTCGACCATATAGATAGGGTCTGAAATGCTTTACGGCCCAAACTATTGCCAAAAGTTCTTTTTCGATTGTGCAATAATTTTGTTCTGCCTTGTTCAATGTTCTGCTGGCATATGCGACAGGTCGGTCATCACTGTTGGATAACACCGTTCCTATCGAATATCCC
Source organism: Endomychus coccineus (assembly GCA_958510875.1). Classification (NCBI taxonomy): domain Eukaryota; kingdom Metazoa; phylum Arthropoda; class Insecta; order Coleoptera; family Endomychidae; genus Endomychus; species Endomychus coccineus. The sequence continues at coordinate 158,541,214 of OY294067.1, read as the reverse complement.
GATGCGTCACATTTCAAAATGAATCTATTTTCCTTTTTCTCCGGCGTCCTTTGGAACCGGATATTGCTTAATAACTTCAATCTTTTCCGGATCGGGTGATATCCCGTCCGCGGAAATTAAATGACCTAAATATAAAATTTCTTCCTTTAAAAATTCGCATTTGCTTGGATTTAATTTCAAATTTACATCTTTTAATCGTTGTAAAATTTTTACGAGATTTACGTTGTGTGTCGTCAAATCTTTGCCAAAAACTATAAGATCGTCCAAATATATGAAACACGATTCATAATTTAATCCTGTCATAGCCATTGTCATGACTCTGGAAAATACACTTGGGCTTATCTTTAATCCCATTGGTAGCCTTGTTAGCTGATATTGACCTCTGTCCGTAGTGAAAGCGGTGCATTTCCTGCTTTCCGTATCTAATTCCACCTGGTAATATCCTTGTGACAAATCCAAATGTGAAAAATATACTACTCCTGATAATGAATCTAGAATTTCTGATATTGAGGGAAGTGGAAACCTATCATCTTCTATCTGTTTATTGAGTAAACGATAGTCTATTACTACTCTCCACTTTTTTACTCCATTTTTGTCTACTTGCTTCTTTGGTACAATTAGAAGCGGGGAAGACCATTCAGATATGGTTTCCTCAATTATGCCATCTTGCAGCATCTTATCTATGTGCTTATGAATTTCATCTTTCTGTGCGATTGGCAACCTATACGGTCTCACGAATACTGGACTAGAGTCCTTATTCAGATGAATTCCTTGTTTTGTGATATTTGTTACCGTGAGAGGGTCGTTTTCTAAATGAAAAACATCGGCATATTTTGCACAGATTTTTTCAATAGTCGTTTTTTCCTCTCCGTGTAACGTGTCCAAATTTACTTTTTCTAAAAGTTTCTCTACTCGCTCAACTGTCATGTAATCTTTTTTGAATTTACATATATTATAATTTGATAACTTATCAGTAGTAGGGATAAAATTCCTAATTTTCACTTCTCTTTCATTCGAATTTAAAATACGTACAGGAACTTGACCTTGTACTGGTTTTACTATTGTGCCTGCAAACACCGTTGCATATTTCCTCATTCAAAACAATGCATTCTTCGTTCTCTCTTACATCGAAGTATCGTACAATTTCACACCTTGCAGGAATTGTTGTATAACATTCATACCTTGAATGAATTGACATTGAATTTTTTCATTATTCAGCATGAAGGAAAACGTAAACGTTTCATAATTTATTATTGCTTTATGTTTTAAAAAGAAATTTGACCCCAGTATTCCTTGAATTCCGTTAGTAAATTGATTTAAAACTATAAATTCTTGTTCAAAAGCTATGTTGTTTACTTTTAAATTTATGTTGACGGAGCCTTGTGACATTACGGAACTAGCGATTCCTTGTATGTTTACTTTTTTGTTTTCGTTTATCCTCTCTGAATTTTGAATAACTTCCTTGAAAATGACACTGACTGAAGATCCTGTGTCGATAAGAAAATTTAATTCATTCATTCCATATTTCATTTTCACACAATTCATTCCATTCGTACTTAGATTTTCATTCACTCTATTCGGAACGAAAAAACTGATTCTTAAGTGAACTTTTCACCTCTTCTTCTGAAGTGCTACTACTATTTTGATTACCTGCCATTTGAGCTGTAAAGCAACCTTGATTTTTGGGTTTGAACCCATTATTATTTTGAAAATTATTTCCAAAAGGTTTGTGTTTGCGTTCAACACTCTGTCTTGTTTGACTTTGTTGAAAATTGCTATTGTAACATTGGTTGTTCCCTCTGAAGGGCTTGTATTGTTTTCTATAATTTTGATGCCTTGCGCCAAAATTGTTACCTTGCTTGACTCTATAGTCTCCTATGTGGAATGTTTCCACTTTGGTTTTCTCTGTATGTAGAGATCCATTTTCTTCCACTGCTCCACAAATAGCGTCGGCCAAATTGTCGTAATTTCTAGCCTTTACTATTGTGCGTAGGTCGTTATTGTTTAGACCATTAGCGAAAATGATTACAGCTAATCTTTCGTTAACTGACCTCAAGATATTTGCTGTTTCTTCGTTTCCTTTCGCTTGTGCTATTGTCAGATCTACCAATAAACCTTCAACAGTTCATCCAAAGCTATCAATGCTTTTGATTCCTTGCTTTGCGCTATGGAATTCATTTGCGAGGGCAGCCTCCGATCTTCTCGTAAGCAGTTTACCTTTTATGTCCTGAACCAATGCCTCAACTGAGTCGTATGCTTTCTTGACTCTCAGTTTTGCATTTTGGCTGAGCCTAGATTTTAAAACGAAATTTATTAAAAATACCCTTCCAGAATTATCTAGCATGTCGCTGTATAATTCGATAGCATCGATTAACTGTTTCGTGACGTCATTATTTCCATTCATTACTGGAAGTAAAGAGGTCGCGGTGCGTAAATCAAACTTTTCAGACATATTTGACGCTTGAACAACTGAACCAATTAAATTTAATCTTTCGGTTAAATTAGTTTTTATACTTTCAATTAAATTCTCTATTGAACCTGTGTATTTCCTTGCCTCTGAAATTAAGTTTTGTTCATGTTGTTCTCTGTTAAATATGTCCTTCTCAAGCTTAAAATTTTCGGTTATTACATTTAACTTATCTAATTTCCTCCTAGTAGCGGTTAAATCTGATTTTCTAACACTATTGTCTTTGTTCAGATTCCTATTAAAAACTCTTAATTCTTCTAAAATGTACTTAAAATTTTCTAAAATGCTCATTACTCACATGATGTTCGAAGCACTACACCAATGTTGGTTGACTTCTTCTGATCTCCTCTCTGATTCTCCTAACCATCATTTTCCTAACCATCCTGTGAGCTAGGTACACTATGATGATTATTACCAGCATGAGGGTTATAATTCCCAGTATCTCAGCTGTAGAGAGAGAAATCCCTGCTTTGTCCCTGATGCCCATTTTCAGCCAATCGCTGTTTGCAGCCTGGACGTTGATCATCTCTTCTGATGATTTTGCGTTTACCATTTTGAATCTTGACTTCCAAAATTGTTAATATCAATTTAGTGTCTTCCTGTTAAAACCATGTGGGAGCGGTTCGTTTCTGTTTTTTCCATAAGAAAAAAAGACTGGTAGGGATCGCCATGTGGGGATCAGATCTTAAGTTGGGCGGTTAGCCCTAAGCTGAACCGTGGTCCTGGTGTGGGTATAGGGAATAGAAACACATCACTTTACAAAAGGGTTACACTTTACTTCAACTTAGAGTTCGACGCCATTATAGCTCAATGTCTTACTCTATACTCATTACAATAATTACAAGTATGGATCATTCACAATACCATCCATCCGCATCAATGATGTATGAATATACTATATCTTATTCTTAATGCTCTACCTAATTATATATATTATGTCATTACTGTTTATTGTTGTTGTTCTACTAAACTAGCCTAGAATGTCAAGGTATCTGTGCCAACGAAAATGTTTAATATATTGACGTAATGCTTGGTGGCCGAGATCCGAGATCCAAACATATACTTACATAACATTCAATATAAATAAGGTCATCTTCTATAATTCCGGGATTCTAGGTAAACTCGTATAGGGATGGAAGATTCCTATACTACACCTTGGGTCGGTAATTGTGAAAAAATATATGAGTTGTAGAAAAATTTCAAACAGTACAATCGTAACGTTATATCCAGAACCTGTGTTGCTAAATCAAAGCTGAACAATACAATATTGGGAATGAATTTGGATCATTTATATCTCCGTTAAAACATCATTTTGTTTGGTATCATTTTCATATAAGGACTCAAAACATTGCATTATAATTGTGACAGCTATCATTTTGACTTTTTAGCATACAAAAATACGTTTTATTGTAAAACTCATAGAGATGAATATCACTTTCGTATAAATCGAGCTCGAGGTGTTTATTTCTGATGTATGATAAGATATAGCAATGCATTTACATATAACTTGAACCCAAAGCCTCAAAATATTGTATCAAAATCTTGACAGCTGCCATTTTGACATATCATTCATAGCCAAATACGTTCTTCTTGCTAAATTCATTGAGTTTGATAATATTTTCGTATAAATCGAGTTCGAGGTTCGAGTATGATAAGGGAAAGTAATGTGTTATATATGTACTTGACCGAATATTTTCAATTAGTACAGAATGTTGTTGGGAATAATTCGGTTTTTTCAGAAACTATGCACTAAAAATGAATCAAAATCACGTTCAGAAGGTTTAACTCAACATACGGAAGCCATTTTTCGAGTGTATGATACATCTCCTATATTATAAGTTCCTGATTCAATTGTATATGAAAGCACCTATTCGGAGGCATCGCCCGAGTCTTCCTCAATAATTACAGACAGTGAAACAGACAATAATTGTGATTTTTCATGGGAAATGCGAAACTAGAAGAAAAAAATGATTTCACTGTCAATAATGCACATGACAATTCTCAGTTAAAATCAGTAGGTCCAGACAGTTCAATTGGTAGTTACGACGTAATATGTCCTAGAGCGAATGTTTCCGATTCAGATAAAAATTATAAGATTTCACAAGATGGCTATCAATATTTCGATAGTTCCGGATCTGAGTATCTACCTTCTGAGTTATCACCATCAAGTCATGACTCATCACATGACAAAAGTCCCCCAAATTCAACTCACTTTTAATGGCAACTGCCATTAAGGAATCGAATTACATTTTGAACACGAGATTTAAGAAACAATTGAAATCCTCTCCAATAGAGGCCAGAAAGCGAGAAATAAATCTCATTAATGATAGACATCAATAACCTTCATGTGAAGTAAGTTTCGAAATAATAATATTTTTGGCCTCAATTTGTAATATTAGTCCAGTCAATGAAGCCGAGAAAATGTTCTAGATTACCAATCATCGCGATGGAATCGGATTTTGATGAATCGTGATGAGCAGGTTTGAAGTTAGAAAACAGTAAAAACGTGTCGAAATAAAAAAGCAATTTTGGAAAAAATTGAATTGTGGGAAAAATTATAATCAATGGAAAAATATGGATTTAGGTCTTATCTATATGCTTCAATTAATCGAATTGTTTAAAATACATCTTTTTCACTTTTTCCCCTCCATGTCAAATGTGACTTGTTCCGGTTTTTCTTAACAAACTCGAAAAAATTTTATTAAAAAAAACTTCTGGTGTTCAAAATTGTTCATTTTAACATGACCAACAATTTCAACGTGAAAAATTCAATTTTTTTTCTCAATATTGGCCATTTTTGACATGTTCTTACTGTTTCCCAACCTCAAATGAATTTTGGCAAATAACTTGACATCAAACAAAGAGCGCGAGTTCGTAATCTTCACATATAATCCTGGACACCATATGAACATGCTCACCAAATTTCATCAAATTCCGAATCCATCTCGACGATTGGTGAGAAAAATGCTTCATTAAGGACTATTGACATCTGAATAAAAATTGTGTCGTTTGGAAGGTGTGTATGGACAGTCTAACTTCGGCCAATTTTTTCTGCATATTTTGACTTTTCAATTACAAATAGAGAAGCTCGATGAAGTGTTCTACAATAAATTATTTTGCAAAGTATTATATAAATGATTAGACATATGAAGAAGTCTTATATTTTGTATCTGAGAATTTACAACTGTCGTTTGAAAATTTTTTTCTTATCTGTTGTCTTTAAATTACCTATCTTTTTTTGGGTTATTTGTATATTTGTTACAATTTCGATTATTCGTGTTTCTGTTCGTTTCGAACTTACTTATATTAGTTTATTCACCATTTACATAATAACAATAACATATTTTACGCACATACAGAACTTCAGTTAGCTAGGCGTGCGTATTGGGCACACGGCCTGCTTGCGATTAATGACAATGCAAGCTGACGAAATTGAACAAATTGCAACATTTATGGGCCATACACAAAAAACACATGCTGAATTTCATAGGCAAATTCTAGATTAAATTGTTTGCTTAGACCCGTTTCTTGCATCTCTAAAAGAACATATACACCAGGTAGTTAAAACGCTGATAATTATTTCAAGTGTGGTAATTGTTCACAGGATAATTTTATACCGGTATGAAAGTATTAGTCCAGGCGAATTACCTCTTTGATAGATGTTAGTGAGCAAAATAGGATTGGATTAGATCAGGACAGTGGTGAAAACTAAGTGGAATTCGTGCAAAAACTAGCCAGTTAAGTTATTAACAAAAATGTCAAAAATAGTGAGAATAAACTGATTATTCCTTCAAAACTTGGCTTATATCTCAGAAACTAATAGTTTCACGTGGAAATGTGAACGGACAAAATTTATTCCTCATAAAGTTTCCTGTAAAGTGTCTCTCATGCGATATGCCGAATTGCTAAATTATTCTTGCGAATGAAGGAAGTATAAAAAAGTTCATTAAAAAAACGCTTTTTTTTACAAACTTCAATTCTCAAAACCAATCAATCTTCATTGTATTTTATGAAAAAGTAGCGGTTAACCTGATTTCTCTACGTCCAATAGTATCTGCTTAATTGAAAAGTCAATTGAAAGCACGTTTCAAGCTCTAGTAATGACAAAGAAAAATGCGGCAAAGCAACAACAATATCCCACATTGAGTTTTTGTAAATTTTTATTTATAAGGCCTGGAAATGTATTAATAATAGAGAAAACCGGAGCCCACCATTCATTATTTTCGTTCCGGCATACTAAATTTAAAAAAAAATCATCTTTCTTAGTAGTATAGAAGTCCAGATATCGAATTTTTTCAAAGCTTTTTGATTTAGAAGTCGCTGCGATCTTTACCTCCCCCACCGCGCCCGGTCGAACTCGCCTCTTTTTACGCTCTGTCACGGAAAGTTACGTTTTATCGAGTACTTCTTCTCTGTGCTTCCTTCGTTAAAGCATTCCCGGCCTTATAAATGGAAATTTACAAAAAATCGATGTGAAATATTAATGTTGGGGCTTCTTAGAATATTTCAAAATCCAAGACGATTTTGCATCTCTGCATTTTTCTCTGTCATTCTTTCACCAAAAAAACGCTTCATTTATCCAATTTTTGTCCATCGTTAAGTCCGATCAATCGTCATCCTATCCTATGAAAAAGTAACTTCAACTCTCATAGTTTTTGCTAAATTTGAAAGTTGATCAAAAGCAAGTTTCAAGTTTAAACAATGACGAGAGAAAAATGCAGCGATACAAAATCGTTCAGAATTTTTGAAATATTCTAAGAATCCCCAACTTACATAATATTCCACTTCGATTTTTTGTAAATTTCCATTCATAAGGTCGGGAATGTTTTAACGAAGGAAATTTTCTATTTATTAATAACGAAAAGAAGCATAGTGCAAATTCGAATAAATTCAGAAAGGAACTGTGTCATGCTAAAAAAAAGTATGGTGCAGACATAGATTTATCAAACAATATGAGTAATGAAAAAAATCTGGTAGAATTCGGCGGTAGGATCAAGAAAAAAGAATTGTGTTAGAGTACCTACTTAAAAACTAAAAAATACGAGTGTGATGAATTTCTTAAAATAAACCGAAAGAAAATGACCAATAAAGACTAGATGACGATTAAAACTTTTGTTCATAACGTTTTCAAGCAGAGATGAATATTTCGTAACATTTTGGCTTGGTCCCCCTATTTCTAAGGAACATTTATTTTCTTTCGATAACTAACTTTAGTTGCAAATACTATAAGCTGGTAATCTTGAAAACAGCTGTTTTTATTGGCCGAAGTATGGTGCTTTGATTCGAAACCATTTTCAATTCAATTTCTAGTTTTGTCATTTTATGTTTCATCACCAACAGTAATGATCAACGCTATATGATTCTAAATATTTACAAATATTCACAACATTAGATTTTAGGAATATGATTTTATTTCCATTTATTTTATTCAACAGACATATTACTGAATAATATCAAGTAAGTTTTTTAAATAAATTATACTGTGCTTTTCCTTATGATACAACCATTTCCCTAGAGATAAATAGTTTTATATCTGAAGTCGTTAAGAATGAAGATTGAAAATTACTGTTACTTTCCTTTCATTGTAACAACTGTTGAAAACAAGCACATTTAAACTTGATACAGTCTATATAATAGAATGCGATGTCGCCACATCGCAGGGCTTCGTATAATGCTAGTTGTAGAGCAACTACAGAGTATATACACAAGCCCTCTACAGTTGATTTGCAGGAACTAACTGGTGTATATGTCAAAATTGAAGCGGGCTTCTTATAATCGGAGGAATATGTAACTTCGGGCTTCCTAATGGATGTTTACGTATATATATATATATATATATATATATATATATATATATATATATATATATATATATATATATATATATATATATATATATATATATATATATATATACTCAGGCGGCATGTTGACAAGCCGATACACGGTGTTTTCTATCGAAACATCGAAACGCTCGGCTTGTCAACTAGGCTGACCTTCGGCTACCTAAGGTCAGCCGGGCTTACATCCGAGACTGAGGGATTTACCGCAGCTTGCCAAGATGGCGTAATTAACACCTTGGTCTATCGCCGCAATGTGATGGGTGTGCAGGTCCCTGATGTCAGCTGCAGGGCCTGTCGAAAGGCGCCTGAGACGCTTTTCCACCTTCTGTCGGCATGTCCGGCAAAAGCGGCCTCGGCGTACACCCATCGCCATAATGCGGCCCTACGGGTGCTGTATTACCATCTAAGGCACTCGTACGGAATAGACCAAGAGCCGGTGCTGCCTTACATGCCAGGAGATATTGAGTCCGTTGTCGGAAACGAAAAATGCCAGATCTTCTGGAATTATCCGTTTCCGACCGTCAGGTCCATACAAGCAAATAGGCCTGACGTTGTCCTCCTCGATAAACTAATCAAGACTATGTATGTCATCGAATTCTTCTCTCCGGCAGAGAAGAACATAGTCTTGAAAGAGGAGGAAAAATGGACAAAATATCAAGATCTCCTGTTCGAGCTCCGCACGCTATACCCAGGCCACAAGGTCGTATTAGTGGTTCTGATCATCGGTGTTTTGGGCGGAATTCGGTCTTCGCTGCGTTCAAACTTGAAGATCATTCCGGCCTGTAGGAACTCGGCGCAGATCTTGATAGACCGGATGCAAAAGGCAGTCATTCTGGGTTCAATTAGAATACTTAGGGCACACGATTTAGGAACCTGAAGCTACTTACCGACCGGTGGGGAGGAGTAGCTTCGGTTAACCGCCTTTTAGGTTTTTCTGGCGCGACTGCTGCGATGTCGTCGGAGCTCGCAGCAGCCCCGACCAGGTTTGAATGTAAAAAAAAAAAAAAAAAAAGTATATATATATATATATATCCCGGCAACCCAACACAGCATATATATATATATATATATATATATATATATATATATATATATATATATATATATATCTTAAAACACAAGTCGGCTGCAGACGCATTTCATTAATCGAAATCATCTATTCTTTTCTAAATTACATGGAAACACTAATTCAATTAACAATTTTGATAAAGGCAATAAACATTGTCGAAACGTCAAAACAGAATTTTTATTTCATTATCAGTATATATACGAACCAATATACCAAGAAAACATACAAATATATATATATATACGTTGTCGTAGATTGGTTTCGACAGAAACCGTTGATATGACGACGTTTCGGCACAATCTCATGTGCCATCTTCAGGTCTTCTCTTCAGGGCTACTGCTCTGCTTCGAGTTAACTTGAAACTGATCTCCGTTGATCCTGTTGGTGTTTTATGTACCCTTGTTACATCTGGATGATTTTGCCGGTTTGATGCGTCTGATTGAGTTTGTTGGTCTGTTGCGTTCGAGCGATTTTCTCGGTTCGTTGCGTTCGAGCGAGTTTGCCGGTCCGTTGAGTTAGTCTGGTTGACTGTTCTCCTGGGTGGTTGAAGGGCTGGTTTCCAAGCATTTGGGAGTCTCTGTGTATCATCTCTTGTATTAAGATTTGAAGGTCGCTTCTCTTATGATGCGTTTCCTTTTGTGCTCCAGGCTGGCTAGGACTCGGGTGTTGTCAAAATCGATTTCATGTGAGGTTTTTCTTACATGTTCGGCAAGTGATGAAGATGTTTCTTGCTTTGCGACTGCATTGCGGTGTTCTTCACGTCGAATGTTGATTCTTCTGTTATTTTGTCCTATGTAGCTTCCTCCGCAATCTTTGCATGGTATTTTGTAGACTCCTTGTGTTTCCAGATTTATTTTGGATTTAGCGTTGGGCAGTATTTGACCAATCTTTCTTTTCGTGTTGAAACTTGTCTCAATGTTGTGTTTTTTGAGGATTCTGCTGATCTTCTCTGTAGTACCTTTGACGTATGGGATGTGGGCTTTGGCGACAGGTTTTTCTTTCTCTTCTTCTGTGGTTCGATCTATCTGGCGTCGGGGCCTTAGTGCTCGTCTGATATTGTCTTCTGAAAACCCAGTTTGTTGTAGCGTGGTTTGTATTGTCTTGATTTCTTGTTTTTTGTGGTCATTGTCGGTTAGTCGGTCTGATCTGGTTATGACTGTTTTTATCACAGCTTGAAGTAGTGATGGATGGTGATGCGACTGGGCGTTCAGGTAACACCGCAATGCAGTCGCAAAGCAAGAAACAACTTCATCACTTGCCGAACATGTGAGAAAAACCTCACATGAAATCGATTTTGACAACACTCGAGTCCTAGCCAGCCTGGAGCACAAAAGAAAACGCACCATAAGAGAAGCTATTGAAATCGAGAAGAGACCTTCAAATCTTAATACAAGAGATGATACACAGAGACTCCCAACTGCTTGGAAACCAGCCCTTCAAACACCCAGGAGAACCAGACTAACTCAACGGACCGGCAAACTCGCTCGAACGCAACGAACCGAGAAAATCGCACGAACGCAACAGATCAACAAACTCAATCAGACGCATCAAACCGGCAAAATCATCCAGATGTAACAAGGGTACATAAAACACCAACAGGATCAATGGAGATCAGTTTCAAGTTAACTCGAAGCAGAGCAGCAGCCCTGAAAAGAAGACCTGAAGGTGGCACATGAGATTGTGCCGAAACGTCGTCATATCAATGGTTTCTATCGAAACCAATCTACGTCAACGCGGAGTATATCCCGGCAACCCAACACAGCATATAACGCCCGCGGGAACATTTATATACATATATATATATATATATATATATATATATATATATATATATATATATATATATATATATATATATATATATGTATGTTTTCTTGGTATATTGGTTCGTATATATACTGATAATGAAATAAAAATTCTGTTTTGACGTTTCGACAATGTTTATTGCCTTTATCAAAATTGGTAATTGAATTAGTGTTTCCATGTAATTTAGAAAAGAATGGATGATTTCGATTAATGAAATGCGTCTGCAGCCGACTTGAGTTTTAATTGGATCTTAAAACACAAGTCGGCTGCAGACGCATTTCATTAATCGAAATCATCTATTCTTTTCTAAATTACATGGAAACACTAATTCAATTACCAATTTTGATAAAGGCAATAAACATTGTCGAAACGTCAAAACAGAATTTTTATTTCATTATCAGTATATATACGAACCAATATACCAAGAAAACATACAAATATTACAAATGGTTCAAGAATATCAACAAAAGAATATATATATATATATATATATATATATATATATATATATATATATATATATATATATATATATAACTTAAGAGATATAGAATTAAATTTTCTGAATTATGAAGATAACTTAGATAATTTAACATATATATATATATATATATGTTAAATTATCTAACTTGCGGAATCAAGTATTCTACCTGCGGAGAACCGGCTATATAAGAACGAATCTCCGGCAGGCTGCAGCACCAGAACCGGATCTAGCCGCACCAGCACCACCTGTGGTGCGCCGCAACAGATCTGGTAGAGCAAGCCTGCTCCAGAACACCGAAGTTGATCTTAGAACTAGGAGAACCCGAATCAACATCAGGGTCTCCGTACGACCACACGAGCTGGTAGAATTGGACACGTTGATTAACGACGAGCTTCCGGAATTCGCCGACCTCTGGGAAATCAACGAGGCCGTGTATGGTGCCGCAAAGCGACTCGTTCCGGAAGTGCGGAGTGAGAGACCGCACGACCAGATCGAGAAAACCGAACGGCGCCTACACAAAGTCGAGGCCAAAATTCAGTCGGCGAGGCAGCAAGCGTCTCGGATCCAGTGTGTGATGGATTTTATTTCTAGCGGCAGGGCTTTCACGCCAAAAATTAGGCGTATAGCCGTTCAACTGCGCCGCCACCATCACACACTAAAACGTACAGTGTTGCAGACCATCAAGCAACATTGTGCGGATAGGATTCGAGTCCTGGGCGTGGTAAGGAGAAATCTGGCCAGACGGGTTAGACGCATCAGGGAGAATTCCTTATTTCGCGATAGCCCGTCTCGGCTTTTTGAATCTCCACCGCCCACAATTGTTGCTCCACCGACTGTGGAGGAGGTTGAGCAGTTCTGGAAAGGAGTGTATGAGTCACCGCGTCTAATTCACCTAGACACTCCAGCCCTAGCACACTTCCAACTGTTTTGCGCTGAACGTCAACTTCCGCAAACAGAAGTGTGCGAGGCAGTCAGCGAGGATGAGGTCCGACAAGCTCTTGTCGGTACCAAAAACTATGCTGCTCCCGGCCCTGACGGCATTAACATATGGTGGTGGAAGAAATTTCCTTCCACTCACCGCCGTCTGGCCAGAGTCTTTGACTCATGGGTCAAAGAGGAGCGGCATATTCCAAGCTGGGCTGTCGAGGGGTACACTGTGCTACTTCCAAAGAGTGGAGACTTGTCTGATCCCAAGAACTACCGACCGATCACTTGTCTCAACACCTGCTACAAGTTATTTACACGTATCTTGTATGCTAGGTTGTTGAAATCGATCGGTCCGGTAGTTAATAACATCAGCGAGCAGCGTGGGGCAAAGAAAGGGATGGAGGGTTGCCGGGAGAACCTGGTGATAGATAGATCTATCACTCAGGACTCTATACTTTACAAGCGCAACCTTTCCATGGCCTGGATTGACTACCGCAAGGCATTTGATTCAACATCACATGAGCTATTATTATACTTGCTCCAATGCCTTGCGGTACCTACCCCACTAGTGAGTTGCATAGAACATCTGTTGCCACTCTGGAAGACCCGTTTTGCCATCACATCAGGCACACGACGAGTCTTGACAGAGTTGGTAACATTCAAGAGGGGAGTTTTCCAAGGAGACTCCTTGAGTCCCCTCTTGTTCAATATCTCACTGCTGCCACTCTCCATTGCTTTAAGACGGACTCATGGATATTACTCTGGACCACCGAACGACCGGAGGCATCAGATCACCCATTTATTTTACGTGGATGATTTGAAACTTTATGCCTCTGGGGAGAAGAACCTCCATCAATCTCTCAATGTGGTTCAGGAATATACACGAGCCGTAGGCATGGAGTTGGGATTGGACAAATGCGCAGTGTTTCATTTGAGGAGAGGACGATCTCCGGAAGTGTACGAGAATATGCAGCTTGCCGACGGAAGCATCTTCAAACACCTCGATGCTGGAGAGACCTATCGATACCTGGGAATTGATCAGCGTCCTAATTATGACGCTTCCCAGGTAAAGGTGGCTCTCCGCGGCAAATACAGAAACCTTGTTCGAAAGATTTGGTCTTCCGAACTTTCGAGTGGGAACAAGGTGTCTGCAACAAATATGCTTGCCGTTCCAGTCCTGCTCCACTCTTTTGGAGTGGTGAAATGGACGGTCGATGAGCTGCATAGACTCGATAAAGACACCCGGAAAATGATGCATATCCATCACAGTTTGCATCCTAGATCGTCCGTTTCCCGCATTTATCTCCCACGTCATCGGGGAGGTAGGGGACTCCTCAGTCTGGAGGGTCTGCATCGAAGTGTGGTTCTGAGTATAGCTTGTAAAGTTCTTAGGAGCTCGGACCCCCTCCTGTGCCTTGTTAAAAGTCACGAATTGGCCGGAGTGGGGGCATTTATCGTTAAGGCAGCACAAAAAGCTGCGGAAGAACTTGGTCTCGAATTTCAGATCAGTCGAGAAGGCCGACTAGAGGGCAACCTCGAGCTCCTACCTTCTCGCCTGAAAGCCCAGATAAATGCCGCGGAGCAAGATCTTACGCTCATGCGGCATGTTGACAAGCCGATACACGGTGTTTTCTATCGAAACATCGAAACGCTCGGCTTGTCAACTAGGCTGACCTTCGGCTACCTAAGGTCAGCCGGGCTTACATCCGAGACTGAGGGATTTACCGCAGCTTGCCAAGATGGCGGAATTAACACCTTGGTCTATCGCCGCAATGTGATGGGTGTGCAGGTCCCTGATGTCAGCTGCAGGGCCTGTCGAAAGGCGCCTGAGACGCTTTTCCACCTTCTGTCGGCATGTCCGGCAAAAGCGGCCTCGGCGTACACCCATCGCCATAATGCGGCCCTACGGGTGCTGTATTACCATCTAAGGCACTCGTACGGAATAGACCAAGAGCCGGTGCTGCCTTACATGCCAGGAGATATTGAGTCCGTTGTCGGAAACGAAAAATGCCAGATCTTCTGGAATTATCCGTTTCCGACCGTCAGGTCCATACAAGCAAATAGGCCTGACGTTGTCCTCCTCGATAAACTAATCAAGACTATGTATGTCATCGAATTCTCCTCTCCGGCAGAGAAGAACATAGTCTTGAAAGAGGAGGAAAAATGGACAAAATATCAAGATCTCCTGTTCGAGCTCCGCACGCTATACCCAGGCCACAAGGTCGTATTAGTGGTTCTGATCATCGGTGTTTTGGGCGGAATTCGGTCTTCGCTGCGTTCAAACTTGAAGATCATTCCGGCCTGTAGGAACTCGGCGCAGATCTTGATAGACCGGATGCAAAAGGCAGTCATTCTGGGTTCAATTAGAATACTTAGGGCACACGATTTAGGAACCTGAAGCTACTTACCGACCGGTGGGGAGGAGTAGCTTCGGTTAACCGCCTCTTAGGTTTTTCTGGCGCGACTGCTGCGATGTCGTCGGAGCTCGCAGCAGCCCCGACCAGGTTTGAATGTGAAAAAAAAAAAAAAAAAAAAAAAAGTATATATATATATATATATATATATATTTTCCCTGAAAACAAATGTAATGAATTTTTGAATTCTTTCAATTCCTTTCACCATAAGTTACAATTCACGATTGAATTAGAAAATCATAATGAAATAAATTTTTTAGATTTAACTTTAGTAAGAAAATCAAATGATAACAAAATTCTAACAAAATGGTATACCAAACCTACTTGGTCAGGAAGGTATACTAATTTCAATTCTAATATACCTAAAAAATATAAGAAAAATGTTATTATAAATCTAATAGATAGAGCTATTCGACTAAGTTCTCCTGAACTAAGAACTATATCTATTACAAAAACAAAAGAAACTTTAATAAGAAATGGTTATCCCATCGATTTAGTAAATTCGATAACTAAAGACAAAATTCATAAATTTTATAACTCATTTGGTGAAATCAATACCAGTAATGAGAAAACTAATGATAGGCATTACATATCACTACCATATATTGGTGGACTTTCAGAGAAAATTTGTAATATAGTGAAACCTTATGACCTACATATATGTCATAAGAGTTATTTAAATCAGAAAAGTCTCCTTACAAAATTAAAAAGCAGCGTACCTTTCAAAAAAATAACCCATACTGTTTATTCCATCCCTTGCAAAGATTGCGAAAAGGTATATATTGGCCAATCTTCACAATACCTTGAAAAAAGATTAAATGGCCACAAATATACCAAAAATTCATCAACTGCGCTCAATAAACATGTGAAAGACACTAACCATACTTTCGACTACAACAATACAAAAATTTTAAATATTGAAACAAACGACAACAAACGTTCGATATTAGAATCTATTCAAATTAAAAAGAACAATTGTGTAAATGACAAAATAGATTCCAATCTTTCGAAACTGTACAATAATCTAATTCAAACTTAACAAAATTTTAATAATTTGAAGTGCCACTTTCCATTTGTCTATTTAAAATTCAACCTAAAAAAGATGAAGTATTATTTAACTATGACACTATAGAGTAACAATTTTGAGGTTAAATTCCATAGAATTATCTTAAACTTGAATAGATCTGAAATGCTTATCATAGAATAACTAATTCATACAATAATTCATAGATATTTATAATTGTACAATCTTGGAATGTCTTGTATTTAATCAAATTCAATCTATTTTAAATTGTAGTTAGCCATACATTACTCTTTCACACACAACCGATCCAATGTTTTCTGCAGTTTTAATTGGATCTTAAAACACAAGTCGGCTGCAGACGCATTTCATTAATCGAAATCATCTATTCTTTTCTAAATATATATATATATATATATATATATATATATATATATATATATATATATATATATATATATATATGTAGAACTGGATTCTCGGGTATTGATCCGCGTTGTGTGGTTTCGGTCCTCAAAAGGACCAATTTCACGACGTTTCGGCAAAGTCGCATTTGCCATCTTCAGGTGATTCGACCGTAGAGTCTGGAAAATCTAGGCGAACTGACGCTTACTTGGAGGGACAGGTATTTATATCCCCCGTTATGCTTGACCTTTGGACTTTCGAACTATTTCACGCTTGGTTGATTTCTACGTGTTTGGCTCCGAGTGACACGTTTGGATGACGTCATTGCGACGCTGGAATCAGCCGGAAAGTTTCCGTGACCTGTTGCACGTGCACTGGATACCATGTTCTCTCTTGTTTTTGGTTGTATCTTCCGACTTTCTAAAGCGGGTTTCCATGTTGCTGGTAATCTTAGTCCGTCATCTCGTTTGTTAAGACTATGTGGACGTTTCTCGATCTCCTAAGAACCTAAGAAGAAACATATATATATATATATATATAACTTAAGAGATATAGAGTTAAATTTTCTGAGTTATGAAGATAACTTAGATAATTTAACATAGGATTATAAAGATGAATAAACGTAAAAGATTGAACCATAGGCGGGATTCGAACCCACATTTCTGGATTTCTAGTCCAGGGTGTTTACCAATTACACCACTTCGGTCCTATTAGATTTTTATATTTTTGTAAATATAAACCTCTGAAAGGATAGTAGATCATTGATGAACACAATGCGATTCGATGCCCTACCATAGATCAACTATTCACGCACATTCATCTAAAGTTCAGTCGTTTTTTGAAGTAAGGATTGTAGGTTAGTACTGCTATGGTTGGCAGTTACTTGACAGTTCTTATTCAAATGACAGCATCCTGGTTCTTATATATTTCAATAGAACTGACTGAGAATTGTTCTGGTTAATTATAAACAAGTTTAAAGTTTCTTTGCCCAATTGGCCACTATCGTGTATGTAACTTAAGAGATATAGAGTTAAATTTTCTGAGTTATGAAGATAACTTAGATAATTTAACATAGGATTATAAAGATGAATAAACGTAAAAGATTGAACCATAGGCGGGATTCGAACCCACATTTCTGGATTTCTAGTCCAGGGTGTTTACCAATTACACCACTTCGGTCCTATTAGATTTTTATATTTTTGTAAATATAAACCTCTGAAAGGATAGTAGATCATTGATGAACACAATGCGATTCGATGCCCTACCATAGATCAACTATTCACGCACATTCATCTAAAGTTCAGTCGTTTTTTGAAGTAAGGATTGTAGGTTAGTACTGCTATGGTTGGCAGTTACTTGACAGTTCTTATTCAAATGACAGCATCCTGGTTCTTATATATTTCAATAGAACTGACTGAGAATTGTTCTGGTTAATTATAAACAAGTTTAAAGTTTCTTTGCCTAATTGGCCACTATCGTGTATGTAACTTAAGAGATATAGAGTTAAATTTTCTGAGTTATGAAGATAACTTAGATAATTTAACATAGGATTATAAAGATGAATAAACGTAAAAGATTGAACCATAGGCGGGATTCGAACCCACATTTCTGGATTTCTAGTCCAGGGTGTTTACCAATTACATCACTTCGGTCCTATTAGATTTTTATATTTTTGTAAATATAAACCTCTGAAAGGATAGTAGATCATTGATGAACACAATGCGATTCGATGCCCTACCATAGATCAACTATTCACGCACATTCATCTAAAGTTCAGTCGTTTTTTGAAGTAAGGATTGTAGGTTAGTACTGCTATGGTTGGCAGTTACTTGACAGTTCTTATTCAAATGACAGCATCCCGGTTCTTATATATTTCAATAGAACTGACTGAGAATTGTTCTGGTTAATTATAAACAAGTTTGAAGTTTCTTTGCCTAATTGGCCACTATCGTGTATGTAACTTAAGAGATATAGAATTAAATTTTCTGAATTATGAAGATAACTTAGATAATTTAACATAGGATTATAAAGATGAATAAACGTAAAAGATTGAACCTATGTTAAATTATCTAAGTTATCTTCATAATTCAGAAAATTTAATTCTATATCTCAATTATGTTACATACACGATAGTGGCCAATTAGGCAAAGAAACTTTAAACTTGTTTATAATTAACCAGAACAATTCTCAGTCAGTTCTATTGAAATACATAAGAACCGGGATGCTGTCATTTGAATAAGAACTGTCAAGTAACTGCCAACCACAGCAGTACTAACCTACAATCCTTACTTCAAAAAACGACTGAACTTTAGATGAATGTGCGTGAATAGTTGATCTATGGTAGGGCATCGAATCGCATTGTGTTCATCAATGATCTACTATCCTTTCAGAGGTTTATATTTACAAAAATATAAAAATCTAATAGGACCGAAGTGGTGTAATTGGTAAACACCCTGGACTAGAAATCCAGAAATGTGGGTTCGAATCCCGCCTATGGTTCAATCTTTTACGTTTATTCATCTTTATAATCCTATGTTAAATTATCTAAGTTATCTTCATAATTCAGAAAATTTAATTCTATATCTCTTAAGTTACATACACGATAGTGGCCAATTAGGCAAAGAAACTTTAAACTTGTTTCTAATTAACCAGAACAATTCTCAGTCAGTTCTATTGAAATATATAAGAACCGGGATGCTGTCATTTGAATAAGAACTGTCAAGTAACTGCCAACCATAGCAGTACTAACCTACAATCCTTACTTCAAAAAACGACTGAACTTTAGATGAATGTGCGTGAATAGTTGATCTATGGTAGGGCATCGAATCGCATTGTGTTCATCAATGATCTACTATCCTTTCAGAGGTTTATATTTACAAAAATATAAAAATCTAATAGGACCGAAGTGGTGTAATTGGTAAACACCCTGGACTAGAAATCCAGAAATGTGGGTTCGAATCCCGCCTATGGTTCAATCTTTTACGTTTATTCATCTTTATAATCCTATGTTAAATTATCTAAGTTATCTTCATAATTCAGAAAATTTAATTCTATATCTCTAAGTTACATACACGATAGTGGCCAATTAGGCAAAGAAACTTTAAACTTGTTTATATATATATACACATATATATATATTTGTATGCTTTCTTGGTATATTGGTTCGTATATATACTGAAAATAAAATGAAATAAAAATTCTTTTTGACGTTTCGACAATGTTTATTGCCTTTATCAAAATGTGAATTAATGTTTCCATGTAATTTTGAAAAGAATAGATGATTTCGATTAATGAAATGCGTCTGCAGCCGACTTGTGTTTTAAGATCCAATTATTTTCAGTATATATACGAACCAATATACCAAGAAAGCATACAAATATTACAAATGGTTCAGGAATATCAATAAAAGACATATATATATATATATATATATATATATATATATATATATATATATATATATATATTTGTATGTTTTCTTGGTTCAAGAATATCAACAAAAGAATATATATATATATATAATATATATATATATATATATATATATACAGGGTGTCCTCGAACTGCGTGGCAAAAATAGAGCCGAAGATTCTTTGATTCGAAAAAAAGTTGATTAGCCTTTTTACTTTTGCCTCAAGTGTCTTGTTTACCCGGTAGAGGGCTTCAAAATTGCAAAAATAATTTTGTTTTTTCGGTATAACTTGAGAACGTGATGAAGAACTTTTACAATATTTAGCAGGTGAGTTACTGTCAATAATGGCCATTTTCGAGAGTGGAGCACAGAGCCTTAGAGACCATAGAAATGGCTCAAACTTGAGGATGTAACGGGAAAAGTGTCCAGAACTTTTTTGTGATCAATGTAATTCACTCGATATTTTTTATGTAGATAGCTTTTCTAATTTCAAAACTTTTCTTACTCTTAGATAATTTTGATAAAATCAACGGATTAGCTTGAAAAAATTAATTTTCGAGTCTCTGCAATTATGGCTTACTAATTTTACTTGATTAAAATACCTTAGTTGCCTTTGCTTTTCTAATGTCATTTTGGCATTTGAAGAATTTGTTCCCAAAACTGTCAGTTTTTACTTTGCTTTCCGTAAAAATTTTATAAAATTATGTCTCAAAATTTCACTAACACTGAAATGGTTGATACGTTATTGATTTATGGACTTTGTCGTTGCAATGGCCGGAGAAGGGAAAGATATCCGCATCGCAGAATTCCAAATCGGCAAACCTTCGCGAAACTGGCAAATTTGAAGCAAATCGCAGAGAAACTGGACGCAGACGGACAAGAAGGACGTTAGAGCTCGAAGAAGCGATACTGGAAGCGGTTGAAACTGAACCTGGGATAAGCACACTACGTTTGGGACTTCGTATTGGAGCCTCAAAATCATTAGTTCATAATGTACTGAAAGAAGAACTGTTGTATCAGTATCATATTAAAACAGTTCAAGACTTATTGCCCATGGATCCAGGTCGTCGGCTAGATTTCTGTCGACTTATTGTCCAAAGACAAAACGCAAACCCCAATTTTTGTAGAAGAATTCTGTTCACGGACGAAGATACTTTCACGAGATGTGGTCTTTTTAACCTCCATAATGAACATTTCTATGCTGATGAAAATCCTCATGAAACGGAAGTTTCATATTTTCAGAATCAAACTAAAATCAATGTTTGGGTTGGAATTGTGGATAACTTTATTATTGGCCCTACCGTTATACCCGATCGATTGAACGGGGAGAACTACTTGAACTTTTTGAAACAAAGGCTACTTGAACTGTTTGAAGACTTGCCCTTACACATTCGTCGGGGCCTGGTTTATCCATGATGGTGCACCTCCTCATTTCACATTAGCTGTGAGGCGACATTTGAATGCGGAATATCCAGATCGCTGGATAGGTAGAGGACACGATGCACCAGTGAACTGGCCGGCCCGCTTCCCTGATTTGACGCCCTGCGACTTCTTTCTATGGGGCGCTTTGAAGTCGAAAGTTTATGCAGCTCCAGTGAACACACGAGACGAATTGTTGCAACGAATTAATCATGAAGCGGATTTATTGAAGAATGATCCTGAAGTACTAGCCAGAGTTCAATCCAATTTCTTGAAACGAATTAATTTGTGTATTCAGGAAAATGGGCAACATTTCGAACAATTGATGCCTTAGCGATTTCCCAAAAAGTTTTGTTGTTTCTTTTAATTTAGCATTTGTTTTTCCTAAATAATCACATCGTTTCCCCATTTCTATTGTTTTTATTATTCGTGTTTTACCGAGATATTAACCATTTCAGTGTTAGTGAAATTTTGAGCCATAATTTTATAAAATGTTTACGGAAAGCAAAGTAAAAACTGACAGTTTTGAGAATAAATTCTCCAAATGCCAAAATGACATTAGAAAAGCAAAGGCAACTAAGGTATTTTAATCAAGTAAAATTAGTAAGCCAAAATTGCAGAGACTCGAAAATTATTTTTTTCAAGCTAATCCGTTGATTTTATCAAAATTTTCTAAGAGTAAAAAAGTTTTCAAATTAGATAAGCTATCTACATAAAAAATAAAGAGTGAATTACATCGACCAGAAAAAAGTTCTGGACACTTTTCCCGTTACATCCTCAAGTTTGAGCCATTTCTATGGTCTCTAAGACTCTATGCTCTACTCTCAAAAACGGCTATTATTGACATTAACTCACCTGCCAAATATTGTAAAAGTCCTTCATCACGTTCTCAAGTTATACCGAAAAAACAAAATTATTTTTGCAACTTTGAAGCCCTCTACCGGCTAAACAAGACACTTGAGGCAAAAGTAAAAAGGCTCATCAGATTTTTTTCGAATCAAAGAATCTTCGGTTTTATTTTAGCCACGCAGTTCGAGGACATCCTATATATATATATATATATATATATATATATATATATATATATATATATATATATATATATTCTTTTATTGATATTCTTGAACCATTTGTAATATTTGTATGCTTTCTTGGTATATTGGTTCGTATATATACTGAAAATAAAATGAAATAAAAATTCTTTTTGACGTTTCGACAATGTTTATTGTCTTTATCAAAATGTGAATTTTGTGCGGCCCTAACGATAAATGCCCCCACTATATATATAGTAAAGCAATTTTTTTAGCTATGATTTTTTCAGCGCATTTGCAAATTATTGAGGTTATACTGATTGGTCGATAGTTGTTGGGTAATAGTTTGCTGCCGCTTTTAAAAATAGGAATGACTGTTGCTTGTTTCCATGATAGTGGCAGTTTTCCTCCTTCCATTGTCTTGCGAAATAGAATGCAAAGTGGGCTGGCTAAGCTATCTGCGCATTTGTTGAAAAAATTAGGAGAAAACCCATCAGGACCAGTGCTTGAATCAAGTTCAAGAGATTTGAGGGCTAGCGAAACATCCTCTTCCTCAAATGTTATCGTGCTTAACGAATTCATGACTCTGGCATCCGGATTAAGTAGTGGTGATTTTCCTGGTGGTTCTTGAACATAGTTTTTTGAAAACTCTTCCGCAAATATCCTGGCTACATCGTCTTGGCTGCTTGTGGTTATGTGATATGAATCGGTAAGAGTGAATGATGATACTTTCGAGCACATTGATCTCTTGATGAATTTGAAAAATTGTTTTTCGCCTGACTCCAAAATGGAAGTGACGAAACCTTTGTAAACTTGTTTGATGTCCGATCCCAATTTATTTAAATACGTTTGATATTCTAAGTAACTATTATCTGACTTGAGTTTTCTGTATTTATCCCAAAGTTTTTTCTTCTCTTCGATTTTTGTAAGTAGACTGTTGGATATCCATGACTTATTAGGATTTTTGTTTTTGTGTGCTCTTTTTGTTGGAACGTGTTTCAAAATTGCGTTGTTTACTATGTCACACAATTGAGCATAAGTTTCTTCGAGTGATAAGATCTGCGATGAATCCGAAAATGTTGCGACAGAGTTGTCAAGATATTGCTTGAGTTTGATGTGATCAGCAAGTAATTGTAGAATATTGAAGACTGTTTCCTTTGAGGGGTTGTTTTAGTTGTTAATTCCATAGTTGCAGAACTTGTGATGTGATCGCTTTTGTCAATAGGTTGACCGTGATCTATGTTGCATAAGAGATGTTTATTAGTAGTAAAAATCAAGTCCAACGTGTTTGGAGTATCATTACCTCTAAATCGTGTGGGGAAATTGATTAGCTGGTTAAGATTGGATTCGTTGTAGCATTCAATGAATTGTTTGCATGCACGAGATATATTTTTGGTTCCCAGGTGTGACCATTGAACACCTGGATAGTTGAAGTACCCAAAGATAATCATGTCGGTATAGTGGGTTGGAAGATTGGTGAGAATATCGCAAAGGCTTTGTCCTGTTCTATGGAGGAATTTGGAGGTCGATAGACGCAGCTTATCAAAAATTTAAACGCATAAAATTGCACATTTAACCATATTGTTTCCACGGGGCTTGTTACCAGGCTATCTTCAACAGTGATAGTGGGAGTAGAGTAGGGAAAATTTTTGATTACAAAAATGCAAACTCCGCCGCCTTTGGTTAGTTGTCTGTCTTTTCTGTAGAGATTATATCCTGGTAAAGCGATTGCGAGGTCTAGAATGTTCTCGTTGAGATGAGATTCAGTAATGAGTAAAAATGTAGGATTTATGTTATATATGCGATTAACTCTTCATGTTTGGCTGGTAGACCAGCGATATTTGTATAGAGAAAGGTTATTTTGATTAATGTTGTTGATTTTTTGAATCAGGTATGTAGGTACAATAGTAGGAAGACCCTTGATGTATTTTATGGTGAGATTGTTTTCTCATGCAGCGTGTTTTTCAGCTGGTTTATTGCGAAGGTCATGTAAGTGTTTCCTCTGGGTGGGTGTATGATCGTTGGCGGCTGTGATTCCTGATGATAATTTGTTTTTGTTACGTAAGACACTTAGGACCTCATCTGAACTGCCAAGTGTTACCTTCAATGGACGTTTCTTTTCCGAGTTGAATTTCCCAATTCGGATAACCTTAACTAGTTGATTATCAATCGCGGGGTTTGCCCCCTGCAATATAGATGTTACGGTAATTTTTTCTTCAACGTTGCGTTATTCCGTGGTAGCTGCATTAGATTCATTCACGTTAAATAGGATAGGATTATTTGCCCGATCTTGTCGGTCTTGGACTTACCGAACAATTTCGTCAAGTTGGTCGTATTTAATTTCTGATGTTGAGTTGCGGGCCGAGGTTTTTAAAATTTCTAAGTCTGCTTTTAGCTCTAAAATAATGTTTTTAAGTTCATTCAACTCACCCTCAACTAGTTGATTATCAATCGCGGGGTTTGCCCCCTGCAATATGGATGTTACGGTAATTGTTTCTTCAACGTTGCGTTGTTCCCTGGTAGCTGCATTAGATTCATTCACGTTAAATAGGATAGGATTATTTGCCCGATCTTGTCGGTCTTGGACTTACCGAACAATTTCGTCAAGTTGGTCGTATTTAATTTCTGATGTTGAGTTTTGGGCCGAGGTTTTTAAAATTTCTAAGTCTGCTTTTAGCTCTAAAATAATGTTTTTAAGTTCATTTAACTCACCCTTGTTCTTGAAGCAGTGTGAACAATGGAAGATTATTCGCCGCTCTCTTGAGAAGTGGGATTTAACTTCGTTACGAGTTAAACCTGAGCAGGTTGTATGAATTGGTAAGATGCACTTGTCACAAACTATATCTTTATCTGAATTGCGGGGACGATCACAAATTCCACAGTTTATTATTAAGGGCATCGTATGCAAGTTATTTAAATTTACTGGAGCGGATCAAACGTGTGTATCTCACTCACGTAGCAATCTCGATCATCTTCAGGTGATTCGACCGTAGAGTCTGGAAGATCTAGGCGAGTTCTAGTTCTAGGCTTTATATATATATATATATATATATATTGTTAACTAAATTCTTATGTTTTATTTTGCCCCACGTTATGGTGACAATTATTAATTAAATTCTTATGAGTTTATTTTGTTTTATTTATTATTAATAATTATATTTTGATTCTACCGGCTAGCTTTTTATCTTTTTAATTTGATTATATTTGAACTTTGAATTAATGTTTATGAAGTTTTGAAGTTTATCTGAAGTTTATCTATAGAATAATTTTATATGGAATTAAACACAATGCTCTTTGATTTCACAATATTTAATTTCTATGGCTCTTATTATCTCGGGTAATTCAATTTTATGTTTACAAAATCTATGACATAACCTTAAAATCACTTTTACAACTAATATTTGTTTATACTGTTATAATCAACAATCTTCCTTTTACTTTACAGATAATACGGATAATATGATGTAGAAATTATAAACAAACTTACGTTTAGATAATATCCAAAAGTGTGTTTAACAATGTTGGCAATTTTCAATTTACTTCTTTTATAATTTCGTTGATTCACTTTTTACACAATACATATATATTTCACGATAATCACAGGTAACTAATTTTGGTTACTTCTTCTTGAGAATCAGGAACTGTTGATAATACTTTGTTTTATTCTTTTAGATAAGACATAAAACTTTTCGATGCTTTATTGAAATTATATTGAAGAATGGCAATCGTTGGATACTTCTTATAAATTGGAGGTTATTACAACCTTTAACTTGATTTAGATACTTGGAACACTCATTGACTTTTAATAAATTTTATTAACTTTGGTTATTTGGAACTTATCGAAGTTTGGAACACTTGCGTTCACTGATGTTTATTTTTATAAACTTAGGTTAGAAAATGTTGGTGAGATGCCAGAGAAGAACAGTCTCTACTTGGATATTAATGCAAACTGAACTTGGCTTTACTTTCAGACCCTTTTATAGGCCTCCAAAACCGACGCCAAGCATTTTCAAAATTAACCAATGAGGTGTTTACTTTTCATATCAAGAATGCCAAGGTAATTGTTGTTAAACTGACACAAGTACTCATTGTTACCAGACTGACACTAGAAATTCGTCTTGACCAATCAGAATTTAGTATTCTATAATTTTTGAATTATTGGAGATTTTCAACTTATTTTAATTGATAGTGGTTCCTTCTTTTTAAATTAATATTGCCTACATTTTTCCCCACACTTTGGTATAATATAACCTATGATTGGGTTATTATTAATATGATTATTCCCATATTTATGGTTTTCTTGACAGTTACTTATTCTTAAATCTAATACATACTATATTATATCAATAACATTCTTTTAACATTACATAACTCAAATGTACTAATCCTAACTTATATCTATAACATTATTCAATGTTTTGTACTATCTCATGATAGGTTTGTAATCACTTTAATTATGATTTCTGCCTTCGTTACACAGTACGTTTCTTCACTTTCACTGAAGTTCTTGTTTATCACTTCTTATTCTATTACATTGTTGTTTATTATGTTTTACATTGTTAATTTTAATATCCTAACTATTATTTAGCTTTTACTATTGTTTTTAATTCCATATAAATATCTTTTATTTGATCTTTTCTGATTTTCAAAGTTCGGTAAGTTATTATTTTTAAATTTTTATTGTTTATGAAATGAAATCATAACAATATATATATATATATATATATATATATATATATATATATATATATATATATATATATATATATATATATATATATATATATATATATATATATATATATATATATATATATATATTAGACTGAAAATGAAATAAAAATTCTCTTTGACGTTTCGATAATTGTTCATTATTTTTATCAAAATTGTGAATCAGTGTTTCCATGTAATTTAGAAAAGAATAGATGATTTCGAATAATGAAATGCGTCTGCAGCCGACTTTTGTTTTTAAGATCCAATCAAAACTGCAGAAAACATTCGATCGGTTGTGTGTGAAAGAGTAATGTATGGCTAATTATCAATTTGAAATGGATTGATAATGAATGATGATCATAACTATTGAAAATAGCGAGAGGATTCGCATTATGTCACTATTTGTACAAATTGCGCATCAGACTACACCTCTAGCGGTGATTCGTAGAACTAAGTAGAGTTGTTTTTGTATCAATATCAAGTATTAAAATTTGTTCGATGCATGGTTAGTAACAAAATATTTGAATTGAACTTAGTGAGCCTTTGATTATGTTACTTATACCTTAAATCAATTTTAAATAGGTGAATACATTGGTTAATTTTGATAAAGTGGCTACTTTTTGTTATGATTTAGTTTGTGCCGCTTTAATATTATTACGTAAGAATCGCAGTTGGTGGGTGAAATCGTGGATCAGAGAAAGACAATCTAGTATAGGCTCAATATAGACAAATGGAATTTGCCTAATATTATGGGAGCCGTTATAGCTAGTGGCGGCTCTTAATATTATAATTATAAAAGCAACACAGCATAGTTTTTCTAGTCCTCGTTGATGCTAATTATATATTTTTGAATGTTGAAGTTGGAATGAATGCTATGTGAAGTGATGAGAACCAGATGGAGGTGTATTTAGAGCAAGTGAGTTAGCACTAGGAATTACTCCTGAAAAACTTGCCAGAGAACTCTAACAACATTTTGATACCTTTCCCCTTTATAAACATGACTATGAGTCAGAGAGTTTTTAATTACCGTCTGAGTCGAGGCAGAAGACTTGTCGAAAATGGTTTCGGCATCCTGGCAAATAGATTCAGAATCTACAACGAACTTGGGTCGTCATAAAGTACCGATAGTCAGCCTTGTCTGTTTTACTTTCAATAAATTCTCGAATGTGGGACACTGTAGTCAAAAAGCAGAAGACCGTACCTTCAGGTACGGTTGAACACAACAAACTGGTAACAGGATAACACATTAAGCAGTTAGGCAACGCAATCTGGCATAAAATACCTTCAAATTCATAAAGATCCTCTTTTTGAGGGGAACAGCAATTGTGGTGCTGTCTTGAGGATTATTCAATTTTTTTGCTTAAACTTAATATTCTTAGTGTTTTAAATATATTGGGTTGTTTGTGTAATTTGAGACATTCTTAATTTACCGAAAAGTTTACAGTAATCATCAATATTATTCAGCATGCATCGTTTTTTACTCAATAAAATAACTGAAGCATAACAAACTCGTTAGCCTGATGAGCTCGAGTGGAAGATATTCAGTAGAGTTGTTTGATGATGTATAGATTCAATTCCTCGAAACATCAGTTATATTGAACATTCACCATAATGCCATATATTGCTATTTTATCTAATGTATTCCTTTAAATGGTTACTTTATTTCATAACGTAATATTGTTAAATCAATGTCATGAACGTAACTGACCCTAGTCTAGCTCGATTCTGTTAAGGCTTGCTTGTTAATTATACAACCTGTTATGGTTGAAATAAGATTTTAACGATCCCCATCTAGTATTCAATGCGTACGATTTACATAAACGATATATCACTAGATATTATGATCACGGCAATTTAATAATATAATTGTTAAAATTTAGTCGATTTATAAAATTACAATAGATTCAAAATATTATAAATGTTATACGACTAAATTTACCAAAATAGCCCTAATTGTGAAATATTTCCAAACCCAAATAAATAGAGCGTCCATATAGGGACCCATTTGCGACTCGTTTTGAATACCATCAATGGAAATTTTAGTAATTAGCTGCGTGTATACTATACTATAACACTAGAAATGCTCCATTGTTCATGAATTACCGAACGAATAATTTTAAGCTTATTCGTTCAGTAGTCGGACGAATAGCCCCACCCTATAAATTATGTCTATGGAGAGCTTCGAAATTCTTCCCAGGAGCCACTGCATATTTTTGTATTTCCGTTTTCTATTGTATTCTTTCCATTTTAGTTTGTGATCTTAATTTAATCCTAGATGTTTGTTTATGTGGAATGTTTTTATTGTTCATCATTTTACCAGGATGGTTTATTTTGTTATTTTATATGAACTAATTTGGATTTGTTGACTTTTATACGTCATATTTCTGTCCATGCTTCCATTGCTCTGTTGCTTTTGAAACAACAGATTGGGTTTGCTCTATTGTATGGCATAGAAATACATTATAGCAACTCCATGCCGCTTGTATCGCTGAATCACACGAGGGTGCAAGGTGCAAAATAACAACAACAAAAAATACTTTACTGTATAATGGTCCTAAATTCATCATTTTTAGGAGAATTCTTCAAAAAAAAATGTTGTGGCATGATGCATTTTTTGAAGATACCCGCAGCAGTTAACATGTTAAGATCTATTCACAGTTCCTATGTATGGGACATGTATGAAAAAATAGGTGAACTGATGGCATTTAATACTAGAACATTTCAGATTCAATCAACATTATTTTTGAAAATACATGGAATCAACTTCAAGTTCTGTCAATCTAACACGCGAACATTCAACTCCATTTTAATATTGAGAACCACTGTTTCGGACCTATTGTGCATAATACCTTTTAAAAATTAACTATATAATGAAATTATATGTGACCGTACAAAGTGAAACTAACTATCATATTTTATCTTTAGTGATGAAATAGACTATTGTATATAACTTAAATGTACATATCTTGGAAATTATATTGACGTGAAGTTCTTATTATGCTGTGAAAGTAACCTTACGAACTTACAACGCTGTTGTGAAATGTCAACTTTAGCTACGTAATGAAGAGCAATGCGGATTATATCGACATTATTCCTTGAATAATACCTACGAATATTACAAGGAAATAATATCCATCACGATGCCACTGTGCCACATTTTCAATAATAAACAATAACACTTACATTATAATCATTATAACTTGTATCATCAGTAATAATATGATATGATAATTTCCGAAATTATATACCAGGGTCGGTCAGAATAATATACCACGTTTATTTAATTAAATAAGAACAAGATATGACTTTAATTGTGATTTAAATCGGAATATAATTGCACTTTGCTTTTTCAAACTCTCACTACCTTATAATAAATTAGGAGAAAGAATTTGTAGAGAATCGCTCTCCTGAATAATTGAGCATTTCAGTTTCTTGGCTGCAATAGAAATACCGGAAGAATACATCAACATTAACATTAACTTCATTAAAAGACAAAATAAATGGTAGGTACTGATACGGAGTTTTGGGAATCTCTATTTCAATTTTAATCGTTTCTCATCAGTAGTATTGCAGGTTCCGATTGAGAAAAAAATTTGAAATTCCGAATAATTTTCTGTAACTCATTAGTTATTAGGTTTAAATGGAAAATAATGTACTAATTATAATCGATCATGGTTCATACCGTATAGCCTTTTGCAGTATTATCGGTGAAGGTGTCGTATGAAGTTGATATGAAACAGTAAAAAGCTGTGATGAATTGATCACTGAGTTCCCTCACTCGTTAATGTTGGTCAAGTTCGATTTGGTTAAATACTTTTAATTACTCAACCAATTAATAATTCTTAACTTATAATTTGTTTCATTATCTGAGAATTTGTTATTTTTCTTTCGATTCTGAAGATTATAATGATGTTTATGTGAAACGGGATAAAACGTTTAGGAAAAGGAAGAATATGAAATTCTATGCCGTTGTTTTTTGTAAATAGATGGAAATCACATTATCCACAAACACGTATTGTATAAAATTTCTTCCACCTTCACTTCAACTGCTTTTAACTCTTAAATATCATGCTAAGTAGTGGAAACATGGAAATTGTCGTTGCTGATTTTATTGGAGTTTCGCGATTCTCCAACTGCAGAAAAATCTACAGGGTATCATATGATATAGCAGCTTTGAGACATTGTTACATAATAAACAGTTACAAACAAAATTGGGTTCTTTACTTATTACGAATATATCAAAACAAACAAAATTGGATTCTTTACAAATTACTTGTTAGTAAGAATGTAACAAGCAACAGTAGTTCATGTCATTATTGAAAATATGAAAACAAGAACATTGTATATCCCAGCTTGCTCGAGAGATACTCTCCGCATCCTGGAACTGAAGGTCTGTGCTATGTGAAGTCATTCACATTGTTACATGTGGGACATTAATTTCTAATTTGATGAAACAAGTAGCTCCTAATTTTCAGTGTGATTTTCAATAAAACTGTTTTTTGAAAACCAAATTGTGAAGCATGTTTCAATTTCTTATATATCGATTAAATGATATAAATGATACAATGATCATTTGAAGCTGAGATATAATCATTAGGGAATGTGAAGTTCATGAGAAAGCAACTTGTTTCGAAGAATTGTGCTTTTTGATCACCATTAGAAGCATAGCAACAGGTTTTAGCAATTTGCGATTCAAATGATACTATGATCATTTGAAGCTGAGATATAATCATAAGGTTAATGTGAAGTTAATGAAACTGTTCCTTAGAATTGTGCTTTTTGATCAACACTGGAAGCGCAGCAGCATCTTGTTCCAGCTCTTTGCGATAAGTTTCCAGACCATGATATGAATTATCATGTTTTGTAGAGTTATAACTACAAACACGGTCAGCAATTGGAATAAGGTTTTCACATCGCACAATTCTCATTTATTTTTTCGTTGATTGATGCAGTATTTCTTAAAGGGACACTAAAAATCTAGTGTATTATTGTTATTGTATTGAGACTATTTTGATCTTCATTCATTCTGATAGTTCAACTATCTGAACCATGACACCATCGAATGGACACAAAAAATAGACTGCATCTTCACACTTATATGACGTCATTTGAATCTTGAAATGAGAATTTTGAACACTTCTGCAGGTTTAATATATGCCGGTGATATATATATAACCAGAAAATCACGGTGTACATTTATGGTTTAATGAAATACTACAACTGTTTTTCAAAAACTGGAGAACAATGTCAAAAATACCACTCGAAACCAAAAACACACACACACACACACACACACACACACACACACACACACACACACACACACACACACACACACACACACACACACACACACACACACACACACACACACCACCACCACCACCTTCTCTCGTAGCTATCACCAAACCCTTGTTTGAAGAAGAAGAAGAAGAACGTAGGTTCCTCAACCTACGTTCTTCTTCTTCTTCTTCTTCCTACCAGACTTCGTGTTTCTACAGAACGGTGAATTTGTGGAACTCTTTGACCGGAGAGGTCCTCCCTGATGCCTATAACCTTCATATTATTATGAAAAATGCCGATGTCAATCTCCTCTCCCAATATTCCATGGCTGGCTTACTCGGTGTTCCATGAGCATTATATTATTTCCTCTCGTATAAACAAAATACTATATTTCTAATGAACTGAATTCACCATAGCTTTCATTTATGTGCATATGAAAAAACTTCCAAAAGAAGAGAATCAATTCCCTAGAGAGATTATAGTTAACTGTTCTGGAAAATACGGGAGAGTCTTCTGAAATATGTTTTCAGGTGTAGAATAACTTTGCTACAAATCTTTGAAGAACCGAAGAATTCTAAGAGTTTAACAATGTATCATCTGCCAAATATTAAGATCATGCCCAAACAAGATGGTCATCATTAGAACCAAAATTTCAACAAATTTTTCACTAATGCGATAATGTACTGTGGAGCAAAGATTAGGAATACTGTTATAAACGTCAATATCCTACATCAGATCAAAATCAAATTCCTAGATTTTTATATCGAAAGTAAAACCCAAATATCACCCAGATTCCTGTTGAAAAACTCGGTATTTGCGACGCTTGTATTTATTGATTCAATGATTGAAATTTATTTTCCCTATTTAATGAATGAATTCAAGTTATTGATAATGAATGGGAAATGCTTAGGAGAGAAGAATTTAATGAAGTCCTTGAATTCTGTCGCAATATTTCCAAAATCGAAATAGGAACTGGTCAACCTAAATTAACTCATGTTCAATAGTTTTCAACTTATTGAGTCTCCTTTGATCTAGTGCTACTGCTGAACGAATTTTTGTCAAATAAATATAAATTACAAATCTGAAAGCAACCTGTTATGAGTCTCATCTCAAATAGTGGTAACTGTCATAAAATGAATATACTGCAAGGTAATGATTATATTGAAAAAAGTTTATTCTGATACAGATTCATATTGACGACATTATATAGATCCCAACGTTTTTATTTTACTCAACTATTTTTGACATGTGTTTATTGTTATGATCATTATTATTTATTAAATCGATAGTATTTAATAACATTTCATCTTTGGCTATAAATATTTTAAATTTTTACAGTTACTACTTACATTTTATTAAATACTAGCGACCCGCCCCGGTTCACACGGGTGCAATGCTGATGAATTCAAAGTGCTATAGGGAGAACCGCGGCCTTTGACGCGCTATTTATAGGCACGCTCCCGCCCGGCCGGCGGGTACCGCCGCAAACGCTACGTCCCGCAATTTTTAAATCTGTAATATCTTCGAAAATATTCATTTGAATCATATGCTGTAAAGGGCTATATTAAATCAAAAATGTATTTGAGGTATTTAATTGGATAAGGATTAATGCTGTATTGGTTAAAATCGCTTCGAAAATTAGCGATTATTTGTCGTAAAAAGTAAATGACAAAAAAATGGTATTGTGGGATAACCATAAGAGATAGACATATACCATCGCGGAGTTTTCTGTAGACCTTTTCAAAGTGTACAATACTTAGTACATTATTTTGATATATCTCGTAGGGTTCAACCTGCGTTTGCAATGTAAGCGGAAAAAATGTAATTATTTACGACATTAGAAACCTCAAAAATAACAGTATTTCTCCACTATTTAATGGATGTTATTATACATATAAACGTTCCTCTTCAATCACTATATCTATTTAAAAAAACCGCATCAAAATCCGTTGCGTAGTTTTAAAGATTTAAGCATACATAGGGATATAGGGACAGAGAAAGCGACTTTGTTTTATACTATGTAGTGATATACGTTTAAGGTAAGTTTCACTATTATTTTTCCTATTTACCCGAATTGTTCAGAAACCATAAGAGTTTGACCTTCCAATCTGCATAGGATGTTCTTAAATAAAACGCAGCTAATTGAATTTTCCCATAAACATACACAAAATTATCTTAATATTACTATAAATGACACTACGTTGAAGCCAGTTAATAGTGTCAAATTCTTAGGGGTTGTAAGCTACGTAATTTCCACCTTCCCTTGATTCTGAATTAATCAAAAAGATGAATTTACCCAAGTTACTGATATTTCCCAAACTAGCTCAAATATGTGGTTGTTCGGCCGTTTTCGTTAACAATGATGATACTTGCCCTATTACTTTTTAAACAACAAACCCTGAGCGCCACCACCAGTAAAAAAAGGAGAATTTCAGGCTGTTATAAATAAAGAAATAAGCATCAACGAATTGGTAGTAAGTAAAAAGGAAAAGAAACAAAGCCTATAAAAGCAATAACAAATATATTCAAATATTGATGAACAATTACAAAATCGTTTTACAAACTCGCATGCCCTTTCGGAGCACCGATATAAAATTGAAACAATTATAAATGAAGATAATCAATCTACTTTGACTCAGCGATTGCGACCAGCATCTAATTCATCATGGTAATGAAAGTTGCAACTGAGATATTAAAATTACTCCCCTGTGTCTCTCTAGTGGTCCTGATGGTGGAAAGAAAATACACGAGTAGGATGTCCACAAGAGAAGTAAAATTTAATATTTGCAATGGCTCAGTATTGACGCTGAGAATAGTTGAGTTAAGCTGGATAAATGTTATTAGGTGAAGCCAAGATAAATTATGATTACAATCACAAATTGGATTATGTGACAATTATGCAGGATTTACTACAATTATAACGAAATGAATTTGAACAAGGTTAGAAAAAAATGAATTGAGTTTGACAATCAGATATGAGTTATGGTTCAGTGATTCCTAGAACCACGTGGGTGGATTTCGTATTACTAGGCCTCTTTATTACGATTACGGGATAGTTTAACAAGTCTCACGTTAACTCTATAATCGAAGGTATTGGAAACAAGGCTCGTGGAATCATAGATATGGAGTGGTTAGTTCTAGCCCATCCTCTATATGTTTCATACCTTTTCGATTTGGGATAACGCTACGTTGTTCGTATTACGAGGAGTTCAAAGCAAAAAAGAAATACGATATAATAATCCCACGTGTATTCAGAAAATGGAATCAAGTGATTTTGTCAATTGAATAAATGATATGAGTGAAATTACAATATCTATAATCAAGAGATCTTGGTGCCTGTTGTAAGAGCAGGAAACAATCAAAGTTTTGTATAAATCAGAGTAATCCTGATTTTGAATGAAATATTAAAGATTCAATGCTACTCAAAAACAATTCAATTAATAACTTTGATTAAGACCTACCTTGTATTCACAGTAACACCAAAGATGATTAGTTATCAACCGCAACCGGTTTTATTCCGAGTCTCCCTTCCTAATTAATAATTCGGATGTGGGGGTAACAATAAAGTGTTCGTCGGATTCGCTCCGTATTAATTAAATACAGTTAACTATATCATTTAAGATAGAGTTCTTTAATTGGGAGGAAGTTCAAGAATATAAAATCAAATTATTATAGGTTTCTATCGTGATAATAATATGTAACGGTTTATTGAAAAGTCAGATCGTTACATTCCACCCTATCTCCGGGAAAAAAATTTTTTTACGTAAGAATGAAAAAAAAAATTGTTTTTCTCTAAAAAAAATTACAATGTAAAATGTTGGTTGATACTTACAAT
Source organism: Endomychus coccineus (assembly GCA_958510875.1). NCBI lineage: Eukaryota > Metazoa > Arthropoda > Insecta > Coleoptera > Endomychidae > Endomychus > Endomychus coccineus. The sequence continues at coordinate 158,505,085 of OY294067.1, read as the reverse complement.
GAATTCAATTGTAACAAAGTTAAAAGAAATTATCTGAATTTGAAGAAAGGGAAAAAACTACAAATATGAAATTTTGAATAGAAAAATTAGTTTAAATATTTACTGAGTTTATACAAAATCTGAAAAGTTACTGAGAGAGAGAGAGAGCAATCGCAATTAAATCCAAGACAAGAAAGTTAAAAGGTGCGTAAATTCAATTAGAATATCTAAATTGAGCTGAAAAATATAATAATGAATAATCAAGAATATGTCCACTATTCCCCTAAATAAGTATTAGGTTATTGAAATTTTGTTTCCTACCAATATTAATATTGGAAACATAAAGAAAAATGAATATCTTTGGATCCTTTACTTTGGACCGAAAGATCTGAAACTATGAGTTCGGTTAAATTAAATCCAGTACAAGTTTTAGGAACTTGACTAAAAGGTGTTTTGACACAATGTCAAAAAAAACGCACACACCTTAATCCGATGTACTAAAACAAATACCCAACAATTCTACGAATGCTTCGTGATCATTTTCAAGTCAAGAGAAGTAAGAGAGAATGGCTGGGTTTTATTTTGCTAATCCACCTAAAAGAGAGTAAACGGGATGGAGTCTAGAGAAACCGATATAGTGATAATTTAGTTACTCTCAATCTAGTGTTGTATTTCTTGAATCTTCAAGAAAAAAAAATTATAATCATAATTATAATTAATAGTGAGAAAAAAAAATAATTAAATGTAAATATTGACATTACATCAATAAGAAAATAGAAGTCATAACCCACCACACTGAATCCTTTAGTTGTATTATTTGTCTAAAATGAAAAAAAAAAAATTTTTGATAATATATTTCACTTCTATACCTATATTATCTTTCCCCAACTAGGATTTTACCTGAATAGACTAACATCTGTCTCAAATTAAGCAACCTCTCATTATAACAACAACGCAAAAATCACTGGATCACCGTTTCCTACATTTATTAATTACAGGTGTGTAACACCTCAAATTATATATTAATAATGCACTTGGATAGGTAATCCAAAATTACCTTTCCCTATGTTAGTTGTATAGACAACCCTGTCTCAAATTGACACCCTAACATCTTGGAAAGGTAAAATATAAAACATTACTCATGTTTTAACCAAATTAGTCATTGTTAAAATGATTGTCAAGAAAATGTTTTGACAAATAATAACAACTAAATTCAAAATGTTATGACAACAACCTATGTGTGAACCAAATACGCAAAAGTTTATATAAAATGACAGAAACTAGTTGTGAAATGCAAATTTTAAATAAGGAAAAATGATACCAGAGTCCTGAAAATGTGCAGATCGGAAAAACATGCATCCCACAGAATATCAACGGTCGGCAGCTTCCATAACTGCATTCACCTACTGTAATAACTTCGAATTGTTCTCCGTCATTGGGCATACGTGCAACATCAATGTCCACCGCCGTGTCAACACTCTGTGGGATCCACTATCCGTCCTCACTGGACACCTCATTCACCCGGATGTCATCCTCGCTATCATAACATAAATCGGCCTTCAGGTCTTTAATGTGCCAATTAGCCAAATTTCGCTTGTTTTCATCCTGCAATTCATACACTAAGTTAGATAATGCTCTAGTAACTGTACATGGTATATATTTCGGTGCCAGTTTGGAAAAAAAATATTCTGCAGCGTTTGATAAAACTTGATTCTTTTTCCAAACTTTATCACCTATTTTAAATTGAAGATTATGTTTCCTCACATTATGATACCTCTTATAGTTTTCATGGGCTACTGCAATTTTCTTCCTGACATTACTAAACAATTCAGGTAAACCATCTACATCGGCTTGTCTATGAATTTCATTATTTATATTCAGAATATCATTGTCTCTTACTTCACCATAAAAATCTCCTGTGGTAGGAACTTGACGAGCAAACATTAGGAAAGCAGGGCTGTACCCAGTTGAATCATGTTCAGCCAGACGTAAGGCTTGGGTAAGTTTGTTTATATTTACATCCCACTCCCTGTGGTTGTCGTGAATATAAGATGATATTGCCGTTATTATTACTCGGTTTACTCGTTCACTATTATTCTCCTGAGCGTGATAGCGAGCGTTTAACCAATGATTTTATAATCGGCCAAAAAGTCTTTGAATTGCTTAGAAGTAAACTGACTTCCGTTATCAAAAAGAATAATCTGAGGAACACCTAAGGTAAGAAAAATTTTATTTTCTAATAACTTTATTGCTGTTGCTGTATTTGCTTTAGCACATGGAAAAAAATGAAAATTTTGTAAACCAGTCGACGGCTACAAAAATATATCGGTTCCCCTTTTTAGATTCCGGAAGAGGTCCCAACCAATCTACGGAAAATTAATTTTTTTCATTTGACCCATTAACCCAGGTCTTCGTTCATTGGAGCTCTTGTGAGCAGCACAAATTAAACACTTTCTACAAAAACGTATTGTGTCTTGTCGCATACGAGGCCAATAGCAAAGTTCTGAGATACGGAACAAGGTTTTCGAAATACCCAAATGAGCAGCAGTTGGGTCAGAATGAAATTCATCAAAAATTTTTGGCCTATTTGCCGTAGGGACAACCATTTTCCACTCAACTAAATTTGAAGTTACATTATTAGATAATTTAACATGTTTATAAAGAACATTACCCACTACTTCAAAATCGGGATATCTATCTGGAAATTCCATCACTGAACTCAGCATTTTTGTATATCACTCATCGGGTATCAACTCATCAGTTTTAATTACATTAATCATTTCCACGTCACGGGATAGATAATCCGGGACTACCATTTGTGAGCCAGGACGGTGTTTTATATCGATTTCATAATGTGATAGTCTTATTGCCCATCTTCCTAGTCTTCCGACTGGGTCCTTCAAATTGTGTAGCCAAGCGAGGCTGGCATGGTGTGTATAGAGTAACGCGAGTTCCTTCGACAAAACAACGGAATTTAGCCAACCCGAACAATACGGCCATAAGTTCCCGCTCTGTTACTGTATATTTTCTCTCTGCCTTGGTCAGAGAACGAATAGCATAAGCTACAGGATAATGTTGACCATCATGTTCTTGGAAGAGGGCACAACCTACGCCTACGTCGCTGGCGTCGCAATGTATTGAAAAAGGTTTGGAAAAATCTGGACTTTTTAATACCGGGGCTGTCGTAAGTCTCCGTTTTAATGCACAGAAGGCTGCTTCTGCATTCGAATTCCATACTATTGTTTGCCCTTTCTTCTTATTTTTAAGGAGATCGGAAATAGGGGCTCCAATAGTAGAGCAGTCTGGAATAAAACGACGATAAAACGAAATCAACATCAACAACCTACGAACATGAGTCGTGGTTTTTGGTGATGAAAAATTCAGGAAAGCATCTATTAAATCTTCGCTCGGACGTAGGCCTTCCTTGTCGACGATAAATCCCAAAAATTTAAGTGAGGGGCGACAAAATTCGCACTTCTCCGCATTAACTGCCAAGTTAGCAAATTTCAGCTTTTCCTGAATCAGCCCTAGCATTTTATTATGCTCTTCAAAAGTGGGAGTGGCTATGATTATGTCATCCAGATAAGGAAATACATATTGATTTACTGTTTCGTCGATCAGGTTGTCCATAAGTCTCTGCATTGTGGCAGGTGCGTTAGTGAGGCCAAAAGGCATTACGCAAAACTCGTAAAGACCTTTGCCAGGAATTCCAAAAGCTGTATATTGTCGAGAATTCTCTTCCAACGGGATATTCCAAAAAGCCTTTTTTAAATCGATTGTAGTCAGGTAATTACCTTCTTGTAGTTTACTCAAAATAGAATCAATGAACGGAAGTGGGTATGCATCACTCACCGTAATTTTGTTCAAATATATACTATCCTAACAAGCTCTGAGAGATTTATCTTTCTTTTTCACCAGTAACATTGGACTACGGTAGGGGGAATTTGATGGTTGAATAACCCCAAGTTCCAACATTTCATCTATTTCATTGTGTAGATGTTCCTGCATCGCTGGTGAAAAAGGGTATTGCCTAATCCTGAAGGGTTTAGATTCAGTTACAACAATTTCATATTCTATCAATGTTGTTCTACCTAGAGGTACTTGTGAAATTTCCTCAAAAAGATTTATTTCCCTTTTAAGTTGGGAGATTTGAGATTTTGACAATGTATCATAACCTTGTATGTAGGAAACTTCCGCTCTATATGTTTCAGTATGGGTTCCCCAGACAGAATCACCAAAATCAATAGCGAGTTTGTTAGATTTACAAAATTCGATTCCTAAGATCAAAGAATGTTGAATCGAAGGTATTACTACAAAAGGAACTAAACTCTCAACACCATTAAAAGTTATTGGCAATACAATTTTACCTAATACTGATTGGTTAATACCATCAGCTGTTCTCACATGTAAATTATCTAAGTCTTTGGTCATATTTAATTTATACTTATTCAAAAGATAATAAGCTTTGGAACCAATTATGTTTATATTTGAACCTGAATTCACCAAAGCTGGAATTAAATCATCAAAAATTCCAATGTTCAAATATGGTCTATTATCGTCCGGAAGTTTAATTAATTTGGGGGAAGTTGAATTATTATCAGAAGATTTACGGACTGTTTCCAACCACTTGTAAAACACTTTTTCTTTGCTTTGTTAGGTTTACACAATTGCTTTCCTTGAGCCGGTAACTTGGCTTTTCAAGGTTTGCACTAGAAAAATAACTTGAGGTGGACTGTAAGTAATACACCCGATAACTTCAAACGTATTTAATGTTAAACCATAAACCACTAGAACCGGCCGGGAGCATTAAACGTGTCATACAGGTGAACAAGTGTGGGCGAATGAATTTCAATTATTGTTCTCGATATTTACTACACAATAGCTGAATCAACACTGGCGCGGTGGCGCGCTGATGTCATTGTTTGCGCCGAGTTCACTTTTGTCTCTCCAGAAAACACGACTGGAGAGGGTTGGCACTGTTTACACCCGGAAGGAACAGATTGCCTGCGGCGACCCCGTTTACACAGTATCATAGTTGAGTCGCGCAGAGATTTATATTTCTATATGAATTTCGAGTGCTTAACATACTCCCGGCCCAAAACGCTGAAAATAATACAGGGTACAGAATACTTAGCCTAACTACATGGGCACAAGGCCTCTGGGTTACACCGAGACTTAACCTAGTACATAATTGTCTTTCTCCGCGGATATCGGTAACGGGCATACCTTTACAACCGAGCGCTTGATAACGCCACTCGAAGTTTTGATGGACACCACCCGCACTACTCCATCTGAGCCTGGGTGAAACGACACTACACGACCCAGTCGCCAACTATAAGGCGGCGCATTTTCATCGACGATCAGCCCCATGGTCCCAATCGTAAGAACCCCTTGGCTCGTCTTCCACTTCGTCCTTTCTTGCAGCTGGGCAATGTACTCCTTAGTCTATTTGTTGCTACCCCTTGGAGATCTGAATGGGGAAGGGAACTTAAGGAACGACCAATTAAGAAATGGGCAGGAGTCAATGCATGTAAATCATTGGGGTCAACGGACAGCGGGGTCAAAGGTCTTGAATTCAGGATTCCCTCTATGTGAACAACAATCGTGTACAAACTTTCAAAGGTTAGCAACGAAATTTTCACAATCCTTTTTAAGTGGTGTTTAGCGGATTTCACTCCAGCTTCCCAAACCCCACCCTGATGAGGGGAATAAGCTGGTATAAAAGACCATTTAATGTCAAAATCGTTTGATAACTCATCCTGAATGGTATTGTTATTTTCCTTTAAAAATTGTCCAAATTCCTTCAACTGATTATTTGCTCCTACGAAGTTGCTACCGTTATCGGAATATACGTGAAATGGTTTTCCGCGACGAGCAATAAAGCGCTGAAATGTTTCTAAAAATGATAAGGTACTTAGTTCTGAAACAAGTTCCAAGTGAACTGCCTTTGTGGTCAAACAGATAAATAAAGCGAGGTAACATTTGTTGACCTTGCAACCTCGACCTTTGCGATCCTTAACCGAAAATGGACCAGCATAGTCCACACCGGTATCAGAAAATGGCAACCTTGGAGAAATTCGTGCTCCAGGCAAATTTCCCATTAATGATATTTGAATTTTAGGTTTGAACCTGAAGCATACCACACATTCTTGAATTATACGCTTGGCAAGATTCTTGCCTGAAATAGGCCAGTAGTTTTCCCGAATAGATGCCAGTAGCATTTGAGGCCCGCAATGTAAGAGCTTGAAATGTTCTGCTCGGCAAATCAAATAAGTCAATGGATGCTTTGATGACAAAACAATGGGGTGTTTTTTATCAAAATAATATGAAGAGTTTTTTAATCTTCCTCCTACACGAATGACACCATCTCGCATAAATGGAGTCAAATTCAGAATATTGCTTTTCGTACCAACTTCTTGATGGTGATTTAGGTCAAACATTTCTTGACCGAATGTTTCACGTTGAGAAATTTGACAAAGCAAATGCATAGCATTTCTGAGTTCGTCAACACTGAGAAAACCAGACAATTTCTCATTTTTCTTTTTGCAGTTGTTTATAAATCTTAAACAAAAGGCAAAAACACGTTTGAGCCGACATAAAGAGGAAAATCGATTAAAGGGAAATAGTTCGTGGTTGGTTTGAACAAATGTTTTTGTCTGGTTTCTAACTTCAGGTAATTCATTTACTGGAATTGATAAGAAAATATCTTCAGGCCAAGTTTCCTCTGAATGTTTTAACCATGAAGGACCGTGAAACCATTTGGCCGAACTAATTAAATTTCTTGGCGACATACCTCTTGACAGGATGTCTGCAGGATTTGAATTGGTAGGCACATATCGCCAATTTGACATTTCAGACAACCGTTGTATGTCTGCCACGCGATTCCCAACGAAAGGTTGCAAAATCTTAGGGGGGGAACGAATCCAAGCTAATGCTACTGTGGAATCGGACCACAAGTATTTACCATCATACCTGAGAGTTAATGACTTGGTGGTTTTCTCCAATAACTGTGTCAACAATAAGGCGGCACACAGTTCTAGTCTAGGGATACTTAATGGTTGGAGAGGCGCTACCCTGGTTTTTGAAGTGATCAAATTCACAAAAACTTCATTTTCTTGGGTTTCTATCCGAAGATATAAGGCTGCCTCATACGCTTTTTGGGAACTATCCGAGAATCCGTGAATTTGAATAGATATTGGATCTAAACAAGAAATATGTCTTGGAATTCTCAGATCATTGAGTTCCAAAATATTTTTTTTGAACTCCTTCCATTGATCTGAGATATCTTTAGGGACTTCTTGGTCCCATGAAAGTTTGAGTGACCACAATGATTGCATCATTATTTTGGCACAAATGGTTATTGGACTGATGAGTCCAAGAGGATCAAATATGCTTGCTGTTTCGGACAAAATGGTTCTTTTCGTGACTCTCCTTTTTTGGGTAAAAGGCCTAAGTTGAAAGGAAAAGGTGTCTTCCACACAAGACCAACCCATTCCTAGAGTTTTGCTTGTATCAGAGGGTGCAAAGAAAAAAGAATCAGTAGAAGAACTTACTGGCTTGAGACCTTCGAGTACCAGAGGATTGTTGCTCTTCCATTTTCTTAGTTCAAAACAGCCTGATTGAAGAATAGATGAAACTTGTTGGGCCAAAGAATTAAGATCTTCCTTGGAGTCGGCACCCGATAGGAGATCATCTACATAAATGTCTCGTTTGATAGCTTGAGCTGCTTGAGGGTGAGAATTTTCGTGTTCAATCGCTAATTGAAGAAGACAACGAGTTGCCAAGAACGGTGCACTAGTTGTACCATAGGCTACTCGATTTATAGAATAAGTCTGAAGTTCATCCTCAGGACTTTCACGCCACACGATTAATTGAAGAGGTCTGAATTCATCTGCAATCTCTATCTGTCGATACATTTTACTTATGTCTGCTGAAACGACAAAGGCATGCTGCCTGAACCTTACAAGGATTGAAAAGAGGTCTTCTTGAACCGTAGGGCCAGCAACTTGAATTGAATTGTAAGAATACCCTGATGATGACTCTGCAGAACAATTAAACACTACCCTTAATTTTGTAGTGATGCTCTCTTCACGTAAAACGCCATGGTGAGGAGAAAAATAAGTCACTTGATTTGGATTTGCGTTGAAAAGGGTCATGTGGTCAGAATGTTTGTACTCATTCATGAAGTCGCAGTACATTTCCCTTTGTTTGGGATTCACTGCAAGTTTACGCTCAAGCCCAAAGAACTGGCGTACAGCGAGCTCCTTTGAATCACCTAGTTTGGTTACAGGTTCCTTGAGGGGGATTGAAACCATAAATCTTCCTTCAGGCGTACGCCTGAAGGTCTTGGAAAAGTGAGTTTCTGCAAAATTCTCTTCGGTTGACAGATTGGACTCATTCGAAATTTCTTCGATTTCCCAGAACTTGGCAAGTTGGTTCTGTAAGTCGGAATTTTTTGAAAAATGTTAAGACGTGACAACCCTGCGTGCAGAGCCTAAGGGTCCTGAAACTACCCAACCAAGTTTGGTCTTCTGTAGTACTGGATTTCCTTTACCTAACTGAATGTTACCCTTTTCTATCAATGACCAATAAGTGTCGGCCCCTATCAACATGTCTATTTTGTTGCGTTGGAAAAAGGTTCGATCTGACAACTCAATGTTCGATGGAATATTTAGAGAATTTGGGTTGAAACCGAAGCTCGGAAGCTTATCAGTGATTGCTGGAATGACAAGACAATGAAGGGTTGTTTGATAATCAGATAGTAAAGATTTCAACATTACATTGCATGAAGTATTTAATCTTGATTGGCATTGCCCAATGCCGAGAACAGAAAAATTAATTTTTTCTTGTGCAAGTCCCAATTTGTCTATTAGGTCTTGAGAGATGAAATTTGACATGGAACCGTTATCAAGCAAAGCTTTACAAGTGTGTTCATTTCCCCTACTATCCAAAACGGATACTTGCGCAGTGGCTAATAGCACCTGATTCCCTGACGACAAGTTACAACAAGTAGATTCCTACCCTTGCTGCACAATCGTGTCGAAATTAGATTCTGCTGAATCTATTTTTCCTGTAGAACGTGTCATTGCAACATTAATATTGGACTTACCTGGATGCAGCAGTGAGTTATGTTTCTGCTGACACAATCTACAGTTGCCATATTTACACGTTTCGACTTGATGGCCACCTTGCAAACAGTTTATGCAAAGTTTGAGTTCAACTATTTTGTCATATTTTTGGTTTGAAGACAAGGCTAAAAATTCGCCACATTTATAGATTGAATGTGATTGTTTACAATAGTAGCAAGAAAATTTATTGCTTTTTTCCGTATTTTTACTGAACGACTTAGACAAGAATGATTTTTGTTTGGCTTGATTTTTCTCAGCTAACTTTGGATTCTTTGTTTTGTGCATGTTTAATTTATCTAGAAAGTCAGATCGATCAGACAGAAAAGTTTTCAACTCTTCGATGGTCGGAAGATCTCCTTCGAACTCCTGCTGTTCCCATTTACTTAAGGTCTCCATATCCAGCTTACTCGTGACTAGATAATTTATTAAGGGGTCCCAAGAATCCGTGTATTCCTAACGATTGTAACGATTTCAAATTATTTGACATTGTGTCAATCAAATGTCTAAAGGATGCCGGTGATTCTGGTTTGACTTCGTGTATATTAAATAAGTTTTTTATATGCTTATGAACTATTAATTGTTTATTGTCAAATCGACTATTCAGTGCATCCCATGCTGTTGAATAATTGTCAGCCGTAAAATCAATGGATTGAATGCACTGAGCTGCGGATCCCTCCAAGGAAGCACGTAAATAATGAAATTTCGCAATTGAGTTTAGCTCATCATTTTTATGAATTAGCGCCAGATACAATTCTTTGAACTCTAACCATTTCTCGTATATGCCGGTTAACTTTGGCAACTCTATTATCGGATATTTCACACCTACTTTTGAACAATTTCTAATATTTGAGGACCCTGATGAGTTGCCTTGCGCATTACTACTTCGCACCGGAGTCCTTGCCGTCAACAAAACTGATTTTATTCCTCCGAATAATGAATAACAGGCTCTTTCGAAATTTTCTGTTTCCGATTTGTCAAAGTTTTCAAAATCGATTTCTTCTAGTTCAAACTGAATCTCATTGAACCTGCACAATAATTCCGATTCAGCTGTTGCTAGGCGCGTTTCTAGTTCTAGAATTTTTCCTTGACTAATAATTTGTTCATCGTTATTTGTTAAGTCATTGAAGAATTTGGCAAGTCGCGTAAAACTAGATTTTATTGCACCTCCCTTTCTGATGAGGAGTGCTCGTTGTTCGATTGTACCCGGCATGATTTAATTAAATGTAAATGTACACGACTGAATTGCTCAGACAGAAAATGGTAATTTTTGGACAGGAATTATGGATCAGATCTACCAATTAAAAAGGCATGCAACTGACTTACTGACATTCGCTGATATACTCGAAACTGTTTCTCCTAAAATGTACTGCTTCTTGCTGCGCAGGAATCGTGCTCCTTCTCTGTCTGGATCGCCTCTTTGTTGTCTGTTGCCAGAGTCCACGCTTCTGTTACCGCGAAATCTGACAAGCTAATGATTATACTGGAAATGTTCGTCGACACGATTGTCGAAGATTTATTCACTAAACCCGTACTGATTGACTATCCGGCTCGAAGGACCAAGTTCTATTATGTAAAACACTTTTTCTTTGCTTTGTTAGGTTTACACAATTGCTTTCCTTGAGCCGGTAACTTGGCTTTTCAAGGTTTGCACTAGAAAAATAGCTTGAGGTGGACTGTAAGTAATACACCCGATAACTTCAAACGTATTTAATGTTAAACCATAAACCACTAGAACCGGCCGGGAGCATTAAACGTGTCATACAGGTGAACAAGTGTGGGCGAATGAATTTCAATTATTGTTCTCGATATTTACTACACAATAGCTGAATCAACACTGGCGCGGTGGCGCGCTGATGTCATTGTTTGCGCCGAGTTCACTTTTGTCTCTCCAGAAAACACGACTGGAGAGGGTTGGCACTGTTTACACCCGGAAGGAACAGATTGCCTGCGGCGACCCCGTTTACACAGTATCATAGTTAAGTCGCGCAGAGATTTATATTTCTATATGAATTTCGAGTGCTTAACACCACTCATTCCATCCTTCTTCACAAAATCTATTAATTTTAGGTTTAAGATGTTTCTTGGTCTCGGTTTGCTTGAAGTATCTGTTTTTTTGCTTGACGAAGGTTGAACCAGATCGCCAGCCTTCCCTATCAAGTTTTTTGGATTACAGCGTACACATTTAAATTGAGTTGTATTTTCCAAACCACAACGAAAACAATTTTTATTTCTTGGTAACTTACATTCATAGTACTCGTGCCCTTTTTGTTTGCAATTCCAACATGACATATTATTAGGACCTTTAGAATGTACTGTGTTGATTGAATTATCGAGATTTGTCTGAACTTTATTATTTGTACTTTTAAATCTGAAATCAAAATCCTCGATTTGTCTGCACAATGATTTGAGCCTATCTATTGAATCGATGTCTTGTAAAGAAAATTGTTTTAGCATATATGGTTGTAGATTTGACATTAGCTGTTCAAGACGCGTAGGTAGATCCGGCTTTATTTTCAGTTTTAAAAACAAGGGTTCTACTGAAGCTATATATAAACTACTTTTTTTCCCCGACGCCTGTTTACGTGCTTTAATTTGCTCCCAAATTCCAAAATCTAAATATTTAGGTGAAAACTCTAATTTTAAAGCATCCACTAATTCATTCTAAGAAGATACTGAGGTTTTAATAGATCTGTACCATATTAATGCGTCTCCCTTAAATAAATCTACTGCCGAATTAAACAAATCAGTCGATATTTCGTGCTACTCTGAATTCTTCCATCCTTTCCAAAAATTCAAACAATTTGTGATGGTCACCTGACACATCATAATATAAGTCCCATTTGTAAACCGGAACTGAATTATGTTTAGTAATTGACGGAATAGGCGGTGGAGATTGTGGGACATGTATCAATGGCGGTATTGGAATTTCATTATCTGGCAATCTGAATGCAAATTCACCCTCAAGAGTTAAGGTCTCTTTTTCAAGGGTTTTTTTAACTGAAATTTGGTCATCTGATGTAGGTTCTTGACGATTCACTCGATTTGATAAATGCTCTAATCTGGTTTCAATGCATTTTTGATTAGCTCCAGCCTCAACTTTGTACCTGTTTATTACGTCCAATAAGTCTTGAATTGAATCGACAATCTCTGATTTATTTTTCTCAAAAGGCAACACACCCTTAACCTGAGTTAAACTACGATTTCCCCTCTCCCACAAAAGCAATGCTCGCAAGTTTTTCCTTCTTACGTCATCACCCGGGTGTTATACCTCGTATAATCAATTCGTAATTCAACTCCTTCGACTTTAAATAATTCGGTTCCATACCAAAATTTAGTATAAATTAACCGACCACTTCACAAAAACTTTATGTACTATAGAACAATAGAAATTTCAACTTCAAATATCCTTTACTCAATTCCAATACCCAAATGAATCCGGTAAAATATAACAAATTAGCATGTGGCTATCTCTAAAACAGAATAACACGTTACCCTACTGTTTGAATTCCGTGTAACCTAATTCCCTATAAGTTATTTATCAATATGTACCACAACGTACAAAAAAAAAATCCTACAAATAAACTTATATCGAAAGTTACGATATACAGAAGGACTGTTCTCGCTGACGCGAACATTCATTCCTAGAAGTAGTATCATGTTATTATCTCTAGTTTATATTTCATTATTCATGTCTTACAAGTAATGTACACGTTGTTAGATTAGTCTTATTCCAACTTCGAATAGATTCACTAGTTATCTTATTAATAAAGTAATTACAATTCTTTTAAAAAATCAATTTTAAAAGGACCTAACATATTTCGAATGACACTATAAAAAACTGTTCCGCAGCGTTATTACTTGAAACTTGAGGAATATAATTCACAAACAGTAACGGAATAAAATATCTATGAAATAATAATCACATGCAATAAAATAAATGAATTTCACCAGATGATTCAAAATTGGTCAAACTGAAAATACGCTCTAATTTCCTTTATGCTTATCTACCAATGATTTGAACACGTTGTAGGCGCCAAATGTAAGCTACGTAATTTTCACCTTCCCTTGATTCTAAATTAATCAAAAAGATGAATTTACCCAAGCTACTGATATTTCCCAAACTAGCTCAAATTTGTGGTTGTTCGGCCCTTTTCGTTAACAATGATGATACTTGCCCTATTACTTTTTAAACAACAAACCCTTGGCACCACCACGAGTAAAAAAGGGAGAAATTCAGGCTGTTATAAATAAAGAAATAAGCGTCATTGAATTGGTAGTAAGTAAAAAGGAAAAGAAATAAAGCATGTAAAAACAATAACAAATATATTCAAATATTGATGAACAATAGCAATATCGTTTTACAAACTCGCATGCCCTTTCGGAGCACCGATATAAAATTGAAACAATTATAAATGAAGATAATCAATCTACTTTGACTCAGCGATTACGACCAGCATCTAATTCATCATGGTAAAGAAAGTTGCACCAGAGATATCAAAATCACTCCCCTGTGTCTCTCCTGTGGTCCTGATGGTGGCTCAGCGAGGTCTCTAGTAGTGTATTGGATCCAATATCCTCCTATCGGAAAAGAAAGAAAATACACGAGTAGGATGTCCACAAGAGAAGTAAAATTTAATATTAGCAATGGCTCAGTATTGACGCTGAGAATAGTTGAGTTAAGCTGAATAAATGTTAATAGGTGAAGCCAAGATAAATTATGATTACAATTACAAATTAGATTAATATGTGACAATTATTCAGAATTTACTACAATTATAACGAAATTAATTTAAACGAGGTTAGAGAAAAATGAATTGAGTTTGAAAATCAGATATGAGTTATGGTTCAGTGATTCCTAGAACCACGTGGGTGGATTTCGTATTATTAGGCCTCTTTATTACGATTACGGGATAGTTTTTACAAGTCCCACGTTAACTCTGTAATCGAAGGTACTGGAAACAAGGCTCGTGGAATTATAGATATGGAGTGGTTAGTTCTAGCCCATTCTCTATATGTTTCGTACCTTTTAGATTTGAGATAACGCTACGTTGTTCGTATTACGAGGGGTTCAAAGCAAAAAAAATGTACGATATAATAATCCCACGTGTATTCAGAAAATGGAATCAAGTGATTTTGTCAACTGAATAAATTATATGAATGAAATTACAATATCTATAATCAAGAGATCTTGGTGCCTGTTTTAAGAGCAGGAAACAATCAAAGTTTTATATAAATCAGAGTAAGCCTGATTGTGAATGGAATATTAAAGATTCAATGCTACCCAAAAACAATTTAATTAATAACTTTGATTAAGACCTACCTTGTATTCACAGTAACACCAAAGATGATTAGTTATCAACCGCAACCGGTTTTATTCCGAGTCTCCCTTCCTAATTAATAATTCGGATGTGGGGGTAACAATAAAGTGTTTGTCGGATCCGCTCCGTATTAATTAAATACAGTTAACTATATCATTTAAGATAGAGTTCTTTAATTGGGAAGAAGTTCAAGGATATAACATCAAATTATTATAAGTTTCTATCGTGATAATGATATGTAACGATTTATTCAAAAGTCAGATCGTTACAGGGTAGAAAATGATTCGAGGTTAAACTGGCATCATCACATTGATGTTTTAGCAGGAAACCTCTATAAATTCTGCTATGCTATTAGAGTACCAAGACTTACTGTTGACTTAGAAACATGTTTTGCTGTCTATCATAGCCATGTAGAATCCCGAATTCGTTACGGTATTATTTTCTGGGGTAATTCGACTAACGTGTCAAGAATCTTCATTCTTCAAAAGCAATGCCTCAGAAACACCCTTACTTAAAAAATCGTGAAAGTTGTAAAAGACACTTTATCTCGCGAAACATACTTACACTAACAAGTTCATATATATTGAAGTATGTAAAGTTAGTAGCACAAAATAAAGATCTATTTGAAGACCAGATAGCTGATAATAAACATAATACTAGATCTAAGAATAATCTTACAGTGGATAAATTAAACTTTACCTACCTTCAGAAAAATGTGAAACATTCAATAATCAAAATCTATAACAAACTACCGATTCAGATTCGAGATCTTGATATAAATTCGTTGAAGTATAAGCTATATACTATATAAGCAAACATTTTTTAGCAAGTAGAGGTTACTACACGTTACAAGAGTTTCTCTGTGATAAGATAGAAATATAATACTACATTTAAGATATTCTGTGTACTTATCTGACATGTCCTACGCCAATCGGCAATTTTAGGAACTAATAAAATTATTACTTACTAGGTACTTACTTACTTAAAGCACCACAGTCTTCTAAAACAGCCCAAGTATAGTTTTCCCAGACGATAGAATAATTCGTTTGGGATCCGAACTTTTAGTTTTCTAGTAAGTGTGATCAATTACTGTTCCATCTCTTTGCTTTCCACTTTCAGGAATTTCATTATTGTATATGGTAGATTTAGTCAAAGTAATCAAATAAATACTCAAGATTTTTCCAGTAGAGTTGTAGAAGAAGGAACAATAAATATCCCAAATATACATGTAACTTACTCGTTCTAATGCTTTTACCATCGTTTTTATAAAGAACCATACATCGTTCCTTTTATTATATTCTATTAACAAATGGTAAACTGAGCCCATTGCTTCAGCCATTATTCAGGCTAACAATATCTGTCAGGTCAGTTTATAACTAGTCTCCATGAAACTTCATCTATACCTAAATTTGGTTTTTGGAAGAATGTTTTCCACTATACAATATCGTCGGACGATTTATGGGTGTCAGACATTTTGAAGATGTTAATTTTTCTTGAAGTATTTTCCGTGATTTCTTGTTGACGTATATTGATGATGGTGAGATGAATTTTAGGTTGTAATCAGTATTCATGGAGGAGGTTGTGTACATTTTGGTCTAATGATTCAATTTTGGAAGAACGCTTTAATTTTCTTATATTGAAACTTCAATCCTCTATGTAATTTTGTTAGGTAGTTCATAACAATTTCTTCATAAATATTCTTCTGGTAACCAATATCTTTCAGGAAGACACTTTCCTATTATCTTAAGCCCTAGTTCTGAACGGATAGCATTGAACAGTGAAGGAATAATTGTTTTAATTAACCTTGATTCAAAATTAGAAATTTCCTGAATATCACTGATGTTGTTGTGGAGGTCTGTAAGGATCAGATTGGCTCCCTGTACAGTTTCAATTAAGGATTTTATAAATAATTTTGAATAAATAAATAGGTATTCAATTTTTATCATAAAGAATAGTTGCCAGCTCATTTTTCCTGGCTTGACGATTTTTTATTGAATATTTCATTATTTCCACTCAAGGAATTTATACCTTGGGAATTCATATAAGGTTATAATACTTTCAACTATAATTGCAGATATACTAGACATATTCCTCCTTGAACAACAGATAGACATAGATCTTTTGTGGTGTTCAATGTTTTCCTGACCTATTAAGTCAATCAGTATCTCTTACAATTCCTCCAATTGTTATTGTGTAAAGTATAGAGTCTGTTAGAGGATGTCATAGCTGATTAATTCTTCCCGATTATAGAGTCCAGAAGAATGAAAATGATACAGCGTAAGCTTTTGTTGTTAGTTTTTTGCTTCACTACCAGGGATCGTTATGCCTTTTAGATCTTCATGACATGAATAGAGAAACGATTCTATCGTCATGAAATATAATACGCCTGTTAATGGACATCCTTGTCTGATGCCAGTAGAAAAATCTATTGCACTTGTTAGAAGAGAGCCTACGCGAATATTACTTACCGTTGGTGTATAGAATTGCCACACCTCATCACTCTTAAGACGAGAAAAAGATCTCGAAAAGGGTGAGTGGGTGAGGATGTGAGTGTAGGGGTGCAAGTGTGGGTGTGTGTCTGTGTGTTCGTAAGCATGTGTGAAAACTTGGGATACGATTGCGCCGTTCCTAGTGGTCGTATTGTTTTAAATAATTGCGGATCGCGAAATAGGACCTGTATCGCTTTTGGGCGCGGTAGCCCCGTTTCAAGTGGTATACTTGACATTTATTTTCAGTTTTTCAAATGGAATTAATGTATTTTATTGAACCATAATAACAAGTGTTTATCTGGTTATACATATACATCAAACTCATATATCCAATCTGGAGGAAGGTCCGAAATACTCATTTCAAGTTTCAATGACGTCATCGATTCGAGGTTATAGATTATTATATATTGCTTGTTCACCGAATCAATGATATGACGTCATGTATTAAGGTCAGCTATTCACAATAAACTGTGTTACAAACAAATTAGGAGTTATTTCTTATTATATCGAAGAATACAAAAATATTTCTAATTTTAGATATAATACACAAACTGTTATAGTTTTTACCACATGTGTGAAAAAAAATAAAGTACATCTTTACTGCTTCTGCTTGCATCGAATCTAAATTGAATAGTATGTATTTTGGTATTAAATGAAGGAATGTGTGCTAGAATTAACACCAGGTTTCTGCATGTTGTTTACCCTTTCATTTAAATTTGGTGTGTTTACTTCCAGCTGGAAGATAACCAATTCCAAAAAAAGGAAGAAGACCCTCCCCAATATCCATTGCACTATTACCTATGATCTCTAAAGTTATGGACAGAGCAATCATCATCGGAATCATACAATACCTTGAGAGCTCCAAAATCGTGTATTACCGGCAATACAGCTTTCGTCAGCAGAGATCACCAGGAGACTTGTTTGTCTACGTAACACATGTATGACAGAAATCTATTGAAAAATTTGGGGAATCTCTAGCAGTAGCATTGTATATCTCCAAAGCATTTGATCAAGTCTGGCACCAAGGCCTTCTTGTGAAACTTGCCGCTTCAACTTTACGGTTACTATCTAGTTTTCTCTGTCTGATAGATCACGCCATATAATGGTTCTGGTCCTGGAAACGCTGAAGATCTTGGATTCTATCAAGAAATTCGTCTGATTGATGATGGCACACTTACGAATTCATTGGATGTTCATCAGAAGTCTCTTCTTCTATTCCACCCCAGGAGATTCCAGATAGGCTGTAGTCCATTCATTGTCAAGCTCGAAACCTGAACTCCTTCCTACCAGACTTCAAATTTCTATCGACCGGCGAAGTTGTGGAACTTTTGCCTAGTGAGGTCTTTCCTTATGTCTATAACCTCCAAAGAAATATTCGGATGCATCCACCACCGTCTCACACGATGTTCTTGGAACATTATAGGTTTTCTTCTCGGGTAGTCAAAGTATAGAAGAAAAAAGAAAAAAAGGGAAATAGTTTTCAAAAAGTGTAAGAAGGTTACAAAATGATTTTTGAAAGTTTACTTGATCGATTATTAAAATAAAACTGATCCTACACCTGAAAGATGACATATGAAAACACTTAGAGCTTGAAATTAATATTATTAATCCATATAGTGATCTAAAAATAAGCTTTATTATTAATGGAAACAAACACTCAAAATACCCAATTATCAAAATCTTCAAACAATGCATGATTTCCAAATCTACTTTCGATAATCTCATCATCACTATTTTAGAAAAATGAATATAATATCTGAACAAATAGAAGCCATACAAGTTGGAAGATTATCTTTCATATTAATATTAATCATCTTTGATAATGTGGACGCGTATTTTCTGTTGCATACTGAAGTAATAATGCTATTGATGATATAGGTAAATTTTGTTCAACATACTAGAGAGAATAGAGAGCTTACTTACTTTTGTAGCACCAAATAAGAAGACATTACTCACGGTATTCAATTGACTCGAAAATCAAGTGGATGTTAAGAGAACTCATTCCGATTACATTTTGCATATATTTTACATGAGGTTCATAAACTATATAAAAAGTAAAACTATTCTGGTAACTAAAAGTTCCAAATACAGGTATGAAAAAAAACTTCAGAAGAAGAAGCGTATTGCTTAAAATCGATAAAATTTAATTGTATTAAAATTGCTGTTGTAATTTAAGATTAATGCACAAGCACATCATAATAATAAAGTTCACTTCACTGCCGTAAACACTATATACTTCCTTCAAAGATTGCACATTCACAATAACACAGAATTATTCACTTTATCGGTATTTAGTCTTTGCCCATATTTCTGGTGTTGGTTTTCAGCCTATTTACGCATAGCCACTAATTAATCCGCCGAACTTCCACCTATGCCAACTTGATCCCTAAGTAGTTTTCAGCTTTACCCCAGATTTGTTCAATGGTGTTGAAATTCTAATGGTAAAGGGGTAAACAGAGCACTTCGTTGGCCATATTTTTTAGTTAACATATAGGGCTACGTATACTGGTTGTGACTTTTATTTTTACGAAGATAAACAACAGTGGTTCAAGGTGTTGTCATAATGTAGGTACATTATTCCTACTCAACCATTCTTGTATATCACATTTCTGAAGGGTGCTTGTTATTAGTGATGGAGAGTCCTTCTAACATCACCAAATGTTGAAATTCAAACCAATTTAGGAAATCGTTTTGATGCATTTCACCATGATAATCGAGATCCTTCGTTTCTTAAGAAAATATTAATAATTAAATATTGATGTACTAAGAATAAAACCTGCTATACAACCAGCTTGAGCTACCTACAATATACAAAGCGCCACCAGCTTTCATAGTCTTAGTGTTAAAATCTTGGCAGGATTGCCAGGGACCGACAATACCATCTTCGAAGATCCATGTTTCTTCGAAATAGACAAGTAGATATACCTACAGCTTCATTTTTCCTTTTACTATACTGATGTACCTACAGAAGTGTACATGTTTCGCAGTTTACACAACACACGACGTAATAGAATTACAGTCTTGGGAAGAATTATTTCTGTACTTTTGAAGGTTAATTCTGTCAAAATGTAGATTCACAACGAATTATGAACTGGCAACCTACTGTCAAGTCAATTTAATAAATCTACCGCTTCTATCGGTCATTCTGTAATGTGATGCCAACTGTTAAAATGGAATATACCTAGTTTGACGAAGGTAGCTAGTTAGTTATTTACGGAAACTGTTGAAGTGTATTGTCTGTTGTAGCGCAGAAGGTAGAGCGCCCGCTTTATGTGTGACAGGTATCGGAATCGGTGCCTGGCCCTTACACAGCTTTTTTTGTCATTTTTATGTTGAATATCTACCCATCTTTTGATCCGTTTAGATGATATGAGTGATTGAGATTGTTCTCAATGTTAAAATGAGGTTTCAGAAATTTAATTTTTCATGGCATGATACTTATTCAAAGAATCCAACATATTCTTACCTAAAATGCATAGTTTTCAACATCAAACCCCTTTCCTACCACTTAAAACTGTTAAGCGGCAACATTGCACCAATATTAGTGATGTAATTTTTCACACTAGACCTTCAAAGTAAGGAAAAAGTAACTGTCTCCATTAGATTCCGAAAAACAAACCCTTAAGACCCTCTAAAGCAGGCAAGTGCCAATTTTGGTAAAATTCTGCAGACTTGACCTGCAAAATAAGAGTGAAGTCACTGTTTACATGAGATTTATAATTAACTATCCCAAACACTTTTCCCATCTCTCAAAACAGACAAGTATCCATCTTGATAAAATTGTGCACACTCGACCTTCAAAACAAGAGCAAAGTCACATGAGATTTCGGAAAATCTACCACAACCCCTCTTCCCAACCCTCAAAATGTCCCGATCATGTTGTGATTTTGCACACTCAGTCTTCAAAATAAGAGGAAAGTCACTGTCTACATGAGATTTCGGAAAAAGTCACATCAAACCCTCTGTTATCACTCTTTAAAGCGGACAAGTACCAATTTTGATTTAATTCTGCACACTTCACCTTCAAAATAAAACTAAACTCACTATTTACAAGAGATTCAGAATCCCCAGACTGGAACACCGCGGTGTGTTAGTTCTTGCTCACCTAGCACGAAAAGGATGCTTAGCCTGTGCTAAATAGTTTTAAGTCGGATAAATACTGAATCTAATAAATTGAAACTTTTGTAGCCAACCGTATTTCATAAAAAATACAGTCTATAACAAATGACATCGTGTTGTCCAGTGAGGTGAGTTCTCAAGCTATAATAACTGACTGTGATATTTGGTGATCTGTACTTGCTTGGTAGTCGGGCGGTAATTAAGTATAGCCTTGTCGTAAATCAAAATGAACATAATTATATTGAAGTGCCTGAGCTTAAAGCAAATACTGTTTCCATTTCCTCTAATATTAATTTTGACTATTTTCCGAATTCTTAAACTCTGAACAAACTAGTGAGACTATCCGCATATAGCAATAGATTTATAAAAAAAGTATTCAATCCCAGGAAATTCGGTAATTAAGTGTCGAAGAAATTGATGCAATTAATAAAAATCGCACAATGTCAGTATTTTGGCGAAATTAATGATTCAACTAAGATTAAGTAAGTACATTCAATATGAAAATTGAGTTCCCTGTATTCATTTTAAGACAATTCTAGCATTATCAGAGTAGGCGATCGTCTAGAACAGGGGTTTCCAACCTTTTTGCACCGGCGTACCACTTGACTTTTTGAGAAATTTTGGCGTACCACCAGACCTAAATATTTCAATAAACGTGTATATTTACTGTTCTAAAAGTGTTCAAAGGCTTTTTGAATTAAATTCCTGAAAAAACTTCATATTTAATGGTTAGATATTTGTTTATTTATAACATGCTTATAATAAATGAGAAATAAGAAGATTAAAATGGTATTAATTTACAGTTTTATTTATTACCCATAAGTCTAAAAACATACAAATAAAAAATTAGTACAAACTCAGCAAAAAACTAATCATCATAAAAATAAACTTGTTGTTGTTTGCCTCTGATTAAAATATCAACATTAGGAGTCATGGAACTTATCTTCACTCTTAAGTCCTGTTCAACACTTATTCTGCTTCTATGTTTATTTTTTATGTACAAGAGTTCAGAAAATCCACTCTCACACAAATAACTCGTAACAAATGGCTTCATAGCAGAGCTTGCCTGAAGATCAAAGGGTACTCGGTTTTACATCCGCTTCAGAAGTTAATTAAAGATTTATCTTTAAAATAATCTATCTTCTGTAAGATCGATAAAACTTTCTTTTAGTTCCAATTCATTTGGTGAGGTTCCCGAAAAAGGATTTCTGATCCAGTCCACTTTCGAATGATCTTCAGAGAAATACTTCTTGAAGCTTTTTTGAAGGCCTTCCAAGTGAACAATGATATCTGCAACCACATCTGGCATTGGAGATATTTCATTTTTTTCAAAAAATGATAGAGCTCATGCGTACAGAAGCTATTAATAGCTAATCGCACAATGTCAGTATTTTGGCGAAATTAATGATTCAACTAAGATTAAGTAAGTACATTCAATATGAAAATTGAGTTCCCTGTATTCATTTTAAGACAATTCTAGCATTATCAGAGTAGGCGATCGTCTAGAACAGGGGTTTCCAACCTTTTTGCACCGGCGTACCACTTGACTTTTTGAGAAATTTTGGCGTACCACCAGACCTAAATATTTCAATAAACGTGTATATTTACTGTTCTAAAAGTGTTCAAAGGCTTTTTGAATTAAATTCCTGAAAAAACTTCATATTTAATGGTTAGATATTTGTTTATTTATAACATGCTTATAATAAATGAGAAATAAGAAGATTAAAATGGTATTAATTTACAGTTTTATTTATTACCCATAAGTCTAAAAACATACAAATAAAAAATTAGTACAAACTCAGCAAAAAACTAATCATCATAAAAATAAACTTGTTGTTGTTTGCCTCTGATTAAAATATCAACATTAGGAGTCATGGAACTTATCTTCACTCTTAAGTCCTGTTCAACACTTATTCTGCTTCTATGTTTATTTTTTATGTACAAGAGTTCAGAAAATCCACTCTCACACAAATAACTCGTAACAAATGGCTTCATAGCAGAGCTTGCCTGAAGATCAAAGGGTACTCGGTTTTACATCCGCTTCAGAAGTTAATTAAAGATTTATCTTTAAAATAATCTATCTTCTGTAAGATCGATAAAACTTTCTTTTAGTTCCAATTCATTTTTTGAGGTTCCCGAAAAAGGATTTCTGATCCAGTCCACTTTCGAATGATCTTCAGAGAAATACTTCTTGAAGCTTTTTTGAAGGCCTTCCAAGTGAACAATGATATCTGCAACCACATCTGGCATTGGAGATATTTCATTTTTTTCAAAAAATGATGATAGAGCTCATGCGTACAGAAGCTATTAATAGCATGTTGATCACATCACTCACGCGTACCACCTGAAACCTTCCCGCGTACCACCAGTGGTACGCGTACCACCGGTTGGGAACCCCTGGTCTAGAAAGATATTGTTTTGGTTTCGATAAAAAGCACCCAAGAGTATTACTAGACCACTATAGTATTCAGTCTTAATGCAGTTTAAAGCATCATTATTTTGATCATTCAAAGCCAAGAAGATTATAATCATCAATTATCGCAATCTTACAGTCTGGATATTTAGATAGCATGTTATCTAAAGTATTCACATGACAGGTTATGGACTCAGTACTATAAGCTTGATTTCGTGCAATATGGACGTTGACAGTAGTCATTTTAAAAGATTGAGGTTTATCCTTAACACTTCACTGCAATTAGAACACCACCCCCCTTTCATACATTATTATTAGATACCTAGTATTATTTCTCGATCTGTAACCAAGTCGAGAATCACTATGACATTTCGAGAATATTATGAAACAGTTTATATTGAAATATTATTGATATTTAAATTGATCCAATTTCTCTGATTCCGTGAATAATCTAAGACTGAATTGTTAAAAAGAAACAATATTGCGATATGATGTATTTATAATAATAAAAGATCGGTGTACTTGGTCTAAGGCATTTATTTAGATGTTCTTAGTATCATCGTTCCAATTCAACTATTCTTTACATATATTCATACATTTACCTAATGTTTGATCGGTGCAGCGTCAGCTGGTCAATGTCCGTTGACCATCAGGTCGACGATCGATGCATATGCTTAGTCAATGATAGTTGCTTAATTGTAACCTTTATTTAGTTCATATAGTTCATAGGACCTGTTGGCACAACAAGTGTCTAAATACCATCTATGACTTAAATAAGAGTTCCTAACCAATAACAGCCTCATTACACCTCCGGGGGTGCAAAGAAAAAAAAAATATTTTTTTTTTTTGTACTCCTAAAACTGTGGTTAATTGCTTAATTGCTATCACTTCCACTGGTTTTTGTCAAATATTTCTTCACTCTGTTTTTATGCACTATTAATTCTTTATTTTTATTTCTAATAACTAAATTTGGAGATTCATCTCTTAGCACTTGATAAGGTCCTTTAAATATCTCGTCCATTTTATTGGTGCTTTCATTTTTAACTAAAACTAACTCTCCTATTTTGAAACTTACATTTCTATTACAATTTTGTTTCGATTGATCAAACAAGTTTTTCCTTTTCAATTTTGATTTCAGCAGATTTTGTTCCGCTTCAGCGCTAGCTTGTTGCAATCTAAATTTGAGTTCTTTAGGATAATCATCGAATGAATGCAATGGATCAATTTTTCCCAAATTTGAAGGTAGTGATGCTACTCTACCAAATACTAACTCAAAGGGGGTGTATTTTGTTTCCGTATGCACTCTTGTGTTATAGCTAAAACACCAGAAAGGTACCCAATTACTCCATGCTTCTGTATATTTTGCAGTTTGCATTCTAAGAAAAGCTCCCAGATTCTTGTGTGAATTTTCTATGGCTCCTAATGTTTCATGGTGGTAAGCAGTTGAATGTAATTGCTTGATGCCAAGAATTTTACACGATTCCGTGAAAACTGCTGACATGAATTCTTTACCTTGGTCGTGCAGGACCGTATTGGGAATTCCATTACGCAAGATGAAGTTATTGACCAGCGCTCTGGCTACGGTTTCGGCCTCTTTATTCTCCAGCGAGTAGGCTTCAACGTATTTTGACAGATCGCATTGTATTGTTAAGATGTATTTCTTATTTTCAATATCGGCTGATATCGGACCCATTAAATCTAAACTAATTTTTTCAAATGCTACTGATGCTGTTGTTGTTATGGAAAGGGGTTGAATATTCGGTACAGAATTTTTATAGCGTTGACATTCGTCACATTCACTGACAAACTTTTTTACATCTTTATAAAGACCTTTCCAAAAATAATGTTGCTTGATTGTATTATACATTCTAGATATTCCCGAATGACCGCCTGTTGCCAAAATGTGGTAATCATTTAATAATAATTTTTGTAATTCAGGATTGTATATTGTTCTTCTGCCTCGTAGTATTGTAATATTGATATCGCCTAATATATCGGAATGTTTCTTTATTTCCCTTGCAAGGTTTATAATATTTTCTTCATTTTTTATGAGAACTAATTCATTTATTTTTTCTTTTGTGCACAATTTTCGGAGGGCCTTTAACGATGACCGAAGCTCACACGCTAAAGATGCATCACTCCATCTCATAAATATTTTTTCTACACTAGTGTTTATTAAGATATTTCTCTCTAACATTTTCATTCCTTCTTTATTTTTAAATTCTTCAAATAACTTATTGTTAACAATTTTTAATTCTGTGGCGTTCTTTGGTTTTTTAAGTAATTCAACAATTCCTGGATGGCCAATCCTATCCTTATTGCTTACTATTTTTGATTTTGATTTTTCTTTTTCCTGATCTAATTGTTTTCTACGGGCTCTTGTTATTACATTTAATACTGCGGTTGTATGATTTTGTGCTTTTTTGAGTTCATCAGATGTAATTGTAATTCTTGACAAAGCATCAGCGGTTACATTTGTTTTCCCTTTAATATATTCTATCTTAAAATCATATTCTTCTAATATCAATCTAAATTTTGTTAATCGGCTAGATGGATCAGTCATGTTAAACAAAGATACTAAGGGACGATGATCTGTTTGAATTATAAATTTCTTTCCATACAAATAAGGTCGAAAATGTTTTACTGCCCAAACTATACCCAATAATTCTTTTTCTATTGTACAATACCGTGATTCAGCTGGATTTAATGCCCGACTTGCATACGCTACTGGTTTATCGTTTTTATTAAAAAGGGCCGCCCCTAAAGCTGTACCCGACGCGTCAGTTTTCAAAATGAAAGTGTTTGATTCTGATAAATCTGGATAATCTAAAACTGGGGGGTTAATTAATTTTTGCTTCAATGTCTCAAATGCTTTTTGACATTCTTCTGTCCATACGAAAGGCGTGTTTTTTCTTGATAATTTATTTAACGGATTTGTGATTTGAGCAAAATTTTGAATAAATGGTCTATAATAATTCGCAAAAGCTACAAATCGTTTGGTCGAGTTTGCATCAGATGGAACAGGGTATTGTTTAATTGTTTTGACTTTTTCTGGGTCAGGAGAAATACCTCCCGCTGAAATTAAATGACCTAGATATAGAATTTCTTTTTTCAAAAATTCACATTTTCTTGGGTTTAGTTTGAGATTCACTTTTCTTAGTCTTGACATTACTTTTATCAAATTTATGTTATGTTTTTCAAGACAATTTCCAAAAACTATTAAATCGTCTAAATAAATAAAACAACTTTCATAATTGAGACCAGACATTGCAATTGTCATGGCTCTCGAAAAAACACTCGGGGCTATTTTGATTCCCATTGGCAACCTTGTCATTTGATATTGCCCTTTATTAGTTGTAAATGCTGTATATTGACGACTATTTTTATCTAATTCGATTTGATAATAACCTTGAGAAAGATCTAAATGCGAGAAATACATCGCTCCCGATAAGGAATCTAATATTTCGTTGATATTTGGAAGTGGAAATTTATCATCTTTAATCTTTTTATTTAGTAATCTAAAATCAATGACCACACGCCATAGCTTTTCTTCGTTTCCATTAGCTTTTTTCGGTACTATTAATAAAGGTGCTGACCAAGCTGACCTTGTAGGTTCAATTATTCCATCGTCTAGCATCTTATTTATTTCTTTATCTATTTGTGATTTTTGAGCATATGGTAATCTATAGGGTTTACAATAAGTGGGTGTCACTTTATCTTCAAGTTGTAATTTATGTTTATAAATGTTTGTCGTAGTTAAAGGATCATTCTCTAACTGAAAGACATCAGCATATTTTGCACAAATTCGTTGAATAGCATATTTTTCTTCCTTTTTCAAATGAGATAAATCAACTTTACTCAATATGTTGTCTATTCGTTCTACTGTTTTGATATCATTTTTTGAAAACGAAATGATTTCGTAATTTTCAGCATCTAATAATTTCGGGACATAGTTTTTTATTTCTATGTCTTTATCAGTTGTATTCAAAAATTGAATGGGGATTTCTCCGTCACTAGATCTGCGCGCGATTGATCCGGCTACGAATATTCCTTCTCCAATTTCTTCATTACAAACTATTGAACTATTGACCTTGTTTGTTTTGAATTGTTTTATAATTTCGCAACGTGCTGGAATTATAATTGAATTTTTATGCTTTGAATGCATTTGCAAATTTATTTTATAATTGTTTTGATTTAAACTGTACAATGATAATTTAGAACTTTCATAATTTATTGATGCTTTATAATGTTGAAAGAAATCTGATCCTAAAATTCCATCAATGTTTTTATCAAATGATTTCATTATTATGAACTTTTGGTTTATTGAACCTTGATTTGAGTGTAACGTGATAAATGCTGATCCCTCAGATTCGACAATTCCTGAAATACCTGAGATTTTAATTTTATCATTATTATTAATATTTTGTAAGCCTTCAACTAAACTTTCCTTAAAAAATATACTAATGGATGCTCCTGTATCAACTAATAGGTCAACATCTGTATTGCCGTACCTTAACTTAACAAAATTTAGGCCATTAACACTTAAAATAATTTCCCTAATTTCGTTGGTCACGAAAAAATTCGTCACCGTTTTCCGCGTATTGTTGTTCACCCGCAACATACACTCTTCGGCTTCCGTTTCCCGTTCCACGACTGAGTCTGTTTCCCCTGTTATTATTTTGATAAGTATTGTTAGTTATGAAATTTCTATTTCTATTAAAATTTGTTTGAGGTTTTCCCCTATGTATGTTATTTTGGTGACCCCTATTTGAATTAAATCTACCTCTAGAATTATTATTGAAATATCTACTCTTAACATTACTTTGCGCTCTGTCAGCATACATGACTACATGATTCGATCTCTGATTAGACAGAATCAGGGCGTTTTCTTCATTAGCCGAACTAATCGCATCCGTTATCGTTTGTAAATTCTTGCTTTTCATGGTCACCCTCAACTCTGGGTCACGAATTCCGTTTGCAAAAACATTTATTGCTGTCTTTTCGTTTGCTTCCATGAATATTTCCAATTTGGCTGCGTCACCTTCTGCTTGGGCAATTGTTAACTCAGACATTAATGTACAAATTTTTTCGCCAAAGTCGTTCAAAGAGAGATTGCCTTGCTTCATCGCGAAAAGTTTTGTAGAGATAACATTCGCACTTTGTTTTGTTAAAAATTTACTTTCCAAATCACTGATCAGTTCTGCCAATGTGTTATAATTTCTTTTCATTCGGGCGCTGTCCCTGGTTGACAAACAACTGTTCAAAACATAATTAACTATATGTCTCTTACCGGCTTGGTTAAGACTGGGCTCGTATAAATTTATACCCCTAATTAAACTTTTAACTGATTCCTGATTCGTGGTTTTTGGAAGCACAGTAGCTGCTATTTTGAAGTCAAAATCTGCCATATTATCTAATTTTTGTGATTTATCTATGCTTTCGATACTATTACTTGTTTGATCGCTCTTTACATAAGATATTCCGATAGTTTCTTTCCTAATTCTTAATATTTCTTTACACTCACTTATTATTGAATTTATATCATGAAATATATTGATTATCAACCTTTCTGTATCTTTTTTGATACCATGAACTATTACATCTTTTTCATATTGAGTATACAATTCGTTACATTTATTTTCAATTGAATTAACATCTATAAACTTACGTTCTACTACTCCAATGTCATTCCTTTTCTCTTGATTGTCTTTTAGTAGGTTTGTTTTTATGTTTTTGATTTTTATGCACGCGACACTTAACTCATCACTCAACTTTTTGAACATCACTTAAATCACTGCATTGTTTTGGTGGTTGTTGAACGCTGCTGTGGCTGACGAGGTGGATCCGTCGCTGATGGGTTTATGTAATGTCGTCATCTCGTTATTTCATTTTTGATCATTGTCCAGTAATGATCTCGACTTCCGCAACTCCTGCATCTCGATTTCTCGATTAACCGATGCACGCCACTTTTGTTGCCATTTGTTATAGATGTAGAACACGATTACCAACAAAATTATAGTCAAAATTGACACCGTCATCCATTCGTTTCTTGAAAATGTGTTTTCCTGATTGGCGTTGTTTGATCCAGTTCCTGCTGCAAGAATCTCGATGTTCTCTCGATTATTATACCTCGAACCGCACATTATGATTCCAATTTTGGAGTTTCCGATTTTTGACAATTTCACTATTTTCCGTTCGCAGTTGGCATTTTTAAAAGTGCCTCTGGTAGGATCGCCATATAATAATAAAAGATCGGTGTACTTGGTCTAAGGCATTTATTTAGATGTTCTTAGTATCATCGTTCCAATTCAACTATTCTTTACATATATTCATACATTTACCTAATGTTTGATCGGTGCAGCGTCAGCTGGTCAATGTCCGTTGACCATCAGGTCGACGATCGATGCATATGCTTAGTCAATGATAGTTGCTTAATTGTAACCTTTATTTAGTTCATATAGTTCATAGGACCTGTTGGCACAACAAGTGTCTAAATACCATCTATGACTTAAATAAGAGTTCCTAACCAATAACAGCCTCATTATTGTGATTTACACATTACTTACCTCAGCTTTTTTAACTTATTACGATCCTGATGAAATGCTTCCATTGGTTTTTCTCCCTGTCATTGCACATTAGTGTAATATGCGTTACAAAAGACAATACAATATTTACATTTAAAACATCGTCCCTCAAATTGTCTATCAAGCCACTGACGAACATTTCGGCCAAAATGAGCTGGGCACCTATCAAGTTGGAACCAAGCTTGTCTTCGCATAACAAGAGGAATGTTATCCCACATATTGGGACTCTCCGTCTCCAAAACCTCTCAGAAGTTTAGGGAATTAAGGCGGTCCGGTAGTATGTAAGGGCCAAAGAGATTGCCTGTGTAAATCTCGATTCAAACATTAATACTAGACTCGTTTTGAAAATTTCGTGGCCTGGTTTCGTGGGGGTTTTTATGTACCCACACATGTTAGTCGTGGAAGTTAACTATTCCTCTTAGAGTAAAATATGACTCGTCTGTCTATAAAATATTGCTGATGAAATTCTCATCATTTTGATCAGCGTCCAAAAGCCATTGACAAAATCTCATTCTGCGATTTTCATCCCCTGGAAGTAATCCCTGAACTGTTTGTAGATGAAAAGATCGTTTATGATCTCGTCTTAATACTCGTAAAAAAGTGGTTTTTGGAAATCTAAGAGATCTCGAAACTCTTCTCTGACTTGTTCTAGAATCCCTGTCAAATTCAAGCAAGATGCGATTGTTTCTTATTACCTCGTTGGCGATACGATGATTGGAATTTCTAGGTGTAAATTTCAATCCTTGAGTAAAATATTGATGGTGCACATTTGCTAATATATTATGTTGTGGCTGTCGTCTATTTGGAAATCGCAAACGATATTCTCGAACTGAAGCAGCCGAATTTCCATAGCAAAATCCGTAAACGTAATGCATGTCAGCATATTCTTGATTAGAAAAACGAAAAGGCATTTTGATATTTGAACTTACGTGCACAATCTTCATAATACAAACGTAACTTATTTTCTTATAATACAGATCACTCATTAACAGTAACAAGTTAAGCCAAAATGCAAATTGCAAAATGTCAAAGGCTAATCACAGCTACCTTGTGATTTTTTATAGCGTGGGTTGATTGAGAAGTAACATTTAGGTTGTCTTTTGGATTTGTTTATCTACTATGTTTATTTATTATTTATTTTTTTAATAACTGAAATTAATAATGAAAATAAAATGCTTGAAACATGTGTGAAAAGGAACATTAGCGCGCTTTTGAAAAAAGCAGAATTTTTATAATACGAAAAAACTTTATTGGTGATTGGTTTCAAATTGAATGGCAAATCCTCTCTGCAGTTGGTGCTCTAAAAAAAACAATGGCGTACATTTTATTGAATAAAGTATTCTTGAGGAAACCCGTTCGCACGCCTCTGTGTTGTAAATAAAATAACTACAACCACTATTTAATAAAGAATACGAAGAAAAAGATTTATGCAAAATTTCAGGAGGCTACCTTCTTTCATTATTAATTTATAACAAATTACTTAAAATAATTTATTTTCTGTAACATCAAAAAAAAAAGGAAACAAAATTCGACCATATTCTACTATACAAAATACCTTTATTTTTCGATAAACTGTTGGCTGGTGAAATCCTGATGATATAAACTGGACCAACCTGCATATGTGAAAAACAAGATCTATTTTAGTGAGTCAATTTGCTTCAAGTTAATGTAGCTAGATTGTACTACTTTCATTCAGATTTCAATTTCCGTTGTACGGAACATTGGCTTAGACCATATCAAACTAATTATATAGTCATTTGAAGCAATGCGTGGAAATAACAATTTACGATTTGTAATGATTTTCAGAGCTGCACAAGATTTTATCAAAACTGCAGATGAGAAAATCACGTCATGATAGTAATACAGTGCAAATGGTTCCGAATTTTTTTTTCCTACTACTATTAGATACCACTATAGATGACCTTATTGCTCAGCTACTGTTGAGAGTTGAAAATATTAAATCTATACTCACATCTCTCTATATTTTCATTCCCTTTAGTATGTGGCAAAAAAGAATATAATTCTGACTATTTTTAAATATTCTGAGAAATTTTTAAATGAGTCTCTGTGAAATTTGAACTCTGGCGAACTGAATCCCGACAACAGTCTTAGATAAATCGTCCTGATTTTGCAATTTTAGACCTTGGGAAATGTAATAAGTATCTGTCTCCAAATATAGATACACTTGAAAATTTTGGCGAGATTACCAGCTACGATGAAATCGATGTTTAGAAACATAGATTTTCTGTATTAAATACTTTATGCTATTTTCTGCTTGGTTCAATATGTCTGTTACCGGGTGACCCATTTTGAATAATTCCCAGGAATATTACAAGAAATATACATCGGAGGGAAAAGTTCTGAACAAAAGTTCCATAGTTTTGAGGAGTTATTCGATTCTGAAAAAAATGACCATCACCTCGTTGTAAAGTTCCGCTCTAAAGTGGGGTAAAGGTTTTCTTCTGACCAGCAATCTTCATTGTGAAATTTATTGATTCTATCACGGATAAACTGAGCTTCACTGGTAAACAAAATATAATTATGCAGTTCTCGGAATTCAGGAAGATTAAATTTTCTTTTGTAATAGCTATATTTACATTTCGGTACGCTATTTTATTATATTAAATCTAAATTTAAAACGATATAGATAATATATTTAGATTTTGAACCCATAATCAATTCCTTACACATGAATAACAAAGTTCTTATTTTCAACACTTTAAAGCGATTTGCAAATTTCTAAATGCGTACGACCAATAGGAATGAGGTGTGTATGCGATCCACAGTGGTTCACACACACATACATGATCTCAAAAATAGTCTAGAATCTAGATGAATTCAGAAAAACTCAAAATGGATAGATATTCCGCGAATACTGTGAAATTTTATTTTAGACCACTTACAATACTTCAGTACCAGTAATACTGGTATTACGTATACATATAGTGAGGGAAGTAGAAATGTACGTAATGTTATCAATTTAGATTGCTTA
Organism: Endomychus coccineus; assembly: GCA_958510875.1. NCBI lineage: Eukaryota > Metazoa > Arthropoda > Insecta > Coleoptera > Endomychidae > Endomychus > Endomychus coccineus. The sequence continues at coordinate 158,472,063 of OY294067.1, read as the reverse complement.
AGTTCATGATTTAGTACTATTTGATGCCATCAACTTTGGAATAAACTATACATTTCAATACTTTCGGTATAAATATACGATTTTGTGAAAAAAATATTGGTTCATTTCCATTATAAATATGAAATTTTCACCATAGTATAGCACACGAAATGCACGTATGTAATCTTTCGAAACAAAAGATTATTCCATAAATAAAAATAGTCCTCTCACTTAAATGATTCCTCGATTAGATGTACTATATGTACATTGATTTTTTTGTTGAGATTAATTGGGACTATTAGTTGAATATGAGACAATCGCTCGGATTGATTCTACTTATTGAAATTAGTTAATTAATTGATCGTTGTAAGGAAAATACAGTGTGTCGAAAAAATATTGGCAACAGATTAAAGTAACGATCAGTGTAAATTGAAGATTTCGTCCACCCTCACCAACGAATACGATACATATTGAGAACTATGGAACTTTTGTTCAGAACATTTTTCCTTTCCGACATATATTTCTAGAGATGTTCCCGGGGATTATTCGAAATGGGTCACCCGGTTATAGTCATAATGAACCACGCAGAAAATAGCATAAAGTATTTAATACAGAAAATGAAATTCCATCTATGATTATAAAGATCGATTTCGTCGTAGCTGGTAATGTCGCCAATATTTTCAAAAGTGTATCTGTATTTGTAAACAGATCCTTATTACACTTCCCAAGGACTTAAATTTCAAAATTAGGACGATCTATCTCAGACTGTTGTCGGCATTCAGTTCTATACAGTTAAAATTCCACAGAGACTCATAAAAAAATGTCTCAAATTATTTAAAAATAATCAGAATTATATTGTTTTTTTGCCACATACTAAAGGGAATGAAAATATAGAGAGATGTGAGATTTTCAAATCTCAACAGTAGCTGAACAATAAGGTCATCTATAGTGGTATCTAATAGTGGCATAAGTTTCGGGATCATGTGCATCGCCATTTACACTGTACTACTGTCATGACATGATTTTTCATCTGCAGTTTTGATAGAATATTGTGCAGCCCTGAAAATATTGCAAATCGTAAATTGACATTTCCGCGCATTATTTCAAATGACTATAATTAGTTTGATATGACCTAAAGCAATAGTTTTTTTTGTCTCGCACAACGGAAATTGCAATATGAAATTAAAATTTGAATGATAGTAGTACAATTTAGCAACATTAACTTGAGGCAAATTGACCGACTGAAATAGATCTCACATTTTTTTTTCACGTATCTAGTTTACCTAGTGTCTGAGTACTCAACTTTAGAGTCACTCGTATCTATGACGTAATATTACATATTTTTCACATCGCTCGTAGGTTGTGAGAAAGAAATGACCTCATAGCTTAAGATTCTATATTGTTGTCAGATTTCAGTGTTTTTGAATACAAATAACTATAACCAGTGAACCAGTTGGATACAAATTGGTACCAGTTGCCTTATTATTGTTCTTCGAGGTGGTCGGGTTAATATCCAGAGCACTTGCGCCCTTATTGTGCTTGCAATTGGATATTCCTCAGCCATCATTTTGAGGATCGTTGGTTGCAGTGCTTAGAACCGTGGAAGTAACCAGCTCGATCCCTTGATTTAGCTTCGTTGGATTTTTTTATTGGGATCCACTAAAGAAGTTTATAAAACGCCGGTTCAAAATTCACAGAAACTATGTCTTTTCTCAATAAACGTTTCAACATTTAGTTGAATTATAATTATATAATTATAATCTCTTACATTTACTGTTGACGTATCCATGTTATCAAAAATGTGTTTTGCAAGACATCAGTACTGTTTTTTTTACAAATGAAAATGTATTGAATATTTTTCCAAATTTCCTAAAAAATGTCAATTTTAATCTTTTTCAATACGAATCAATAAGTCTATCTGATGGGGAAAACAATATGGGGTGCTATTTAAAAAAGTAATTGAGATTTTAAATATGCCACTTTCATGACATGTTTAAAATATTTTTTTCTCACTTTCTTCAGAATTTTCTTTCGCAGTTTCATAACTGATTGAAACATGAGTAAGTTTTCAAAAAATCATTAACTTCATAGCTTAGTTATGGAAATAATCGCAATAAATTAAGATGCTGCAAACGATATATGTTTTTTAAATTGTATTACTCAGAAACAGTTAAGAATCAGGGTAGGGTTGTATGATCAGAGTAACTCTTAATTTCGACGATGAAACTAAAACTTCCGTACGTAAAATGTATTAAAAATATTTATTCAAACTATAGAACATTCACGATTTATGAATTTGTACAAAATTCAAATCTTTAAAAATATTGTAACAACTAGTTCTTAATTTATTTCTTGAAATTTTCTAATTTTTTCTTGAATTTTTAGATCCAAATATTTTATAACCAGCAACAAAACTTTTTTCTCGTCGAATTCAATATTGGCAGTCCCTTGTAAAAGAAAATTTTTCTATCCAAAGTCGTTCTTTGAATTTTTAGATACTACTGACCTGATGACCAAAACAATTGCACATTGTAGGTGATTTCATACTTGATACAAATTCAATATTGATGTAATAATGCTAGTTCAAACATTGGCCCCGTATATTCAAACTATCATTTTTGAAGATTATCATTCATGTTATTTCCAAAACTGTTATTATTATTATCAGCATCAAGTTAATTTCACAGAAGAAAATATTTTTGCCCAACAATTATTTCCTTCCCGTGGAGACGTCATTTTAAAGCAAATGATGATACTAAGAATCACTGAATAGTTGAATAGTATCATCATTTGCTTTAAAATGACGTCTTCACGGAAAGGAAACAATTGTTGGGCAAAAACGTTTCTTTCTGAGAAATCATTTTAGTACTGATAATAATAATAACAGTTATGAAAATAACATTAATGATAATCTTCAAAAATAATAGTTCATTTGTTTAAATACACTGGATCACTGAATAGTTGACCCTTCAAATCGCAAACTGTAAATGTATAGTTTTTCATTTGTTCCAATCTTGACTTAGATAGATCAATATTTTTGTTCATCATCAGGTTGGGAGTATTCGAGAACTCAAATATCAAAGCAACAATTAAAAAAATATTTTTTCACATGACTTTCGCAAATTGATTTTGCGAATACATTCACACTAGTAACTCCAAACAGATGGATTTAGCAAATATGCCCTGTCATTAACTATGACTATTTGAAGTATGACTTCGCAAACCTTTTTGAACGATAACTAGTTTTACGACATAGCAATTGAAAATTCGCACACAAGGTTTCATCTTTTTCTGCAATAGCTTGTTTTCACTGGCCTACTATAAGTAGATTCCATTATTTAAATGTGAAATAATTCTAAAATCAAAAAAACTAAAAACTTCCCTAGCGATTCAAAATGGAACATATTTATTTGTAGAATGAAATGCATCTAGTTGAACAACTTGATGTAAACGGTCATGTCAGCGTTGGTGGTGCTTCTGCGCCTATAAATGCGGGAGGTTTTGACGTTTAACAATGAGTTTGTTTGATTTCAAAACCAAACAAATATTATATATTTTTACTGTAAGTTTTTTCATTCCTATGTAGAATCGAAAAGACTATTTTAAATTTGAAATAAAAATTGAACTTACAATTTAAGATCGAACACAGCTTTTTACTTTCTTTCATTCCTTATCTTTATTTTTTGTAGACAAAACATTTCCGATTGCATCAATTATGTCAGGTTTTAGCGATGAACAAGTTCGGTTGATTTCGAAATCAATTGGAAAATTAAACTTTCCATTAATTTCAATAACAATAATTTAAGAAAAACATTTATATCGTCATTTATAATTAAATGGTAGCTAAATTTTTGAAATAAGGTTAAAACAATTTCAAATAGTCATCTAAAATGTGCATTAATGCATTATAACAAGAAAATGAAACAAAAATCGAACATTTTACAAAAATGCAAGCCTAGATTCGACTTATTTGAACTATAATCTTTTGAAAAATAGAAATATTTATTATTTTCCCTAGTAGCAGCTATCGCAAGTTATGTGTTTTCAGCTCCACACCTCCCCCTTGAGGCATGTGATGGTTCCCCTTGTCGTTTACATGACTGATAGCTTGTGTCTCGTACCAATAACATATTGTATCTAACTGTATTAACAGATGGTCTTGATTGATTTAATTGCATCTTTAATTGTACGATAAAAACCATTCTCTTCTTTTACATTTATGTTATTTACCGTACCAGTTGTACCGTTTCATTATGTTGAGAATTGTATCATTGAATTAGAAGCACCAATGAATTCATACATGTGTCCACCTATTTGGAGATGTTAAATTGATTCAGCTCAAAATATATTTCTTTTTTGTCCTCATGTAAAAATAGCAATTATTTATTAATGTCACCATTATAATCTAATACCGTGTATAAATCATGTTTTCAGATAAACTAGCCGGTAATCAGCCTATTGGCAAGACTTCCTCACTTGTTCATATGAAAGCAATTTACTTTTCAATCCTTATAAATAAATCTCAATTTATAGCATAGAAAAGAGAGGGCAGTTGTACTTTGATGGCTCACTGTATGGTTAGTTGTATTGCATTTACCTAGTACTTGAGGTACTTTTGGTTAAATGACATTCAGGAATATTTATCTATGTGCAAATAGAAAAATTACTTCGAAGCAAAAATTGGGGTACTTAGTTATATCAATAAACATCAATTCATCGTATTTTTCTAGTGTTACTTATATATCATGACATTGAAAGTTTATTTGAATTGACAGAAATACAACCTCTTTTATCCTCTTGGTAGTTGAATTTCACAAAATTCTTTTTAGCTGGTTATATTATTTCGTGAAAAAGTTATTAAAAACTCTAATGAGTTTTAATTGCCCCATGTTGCGGTGACAATTGTTATAAAGAAAAGCCTTTATTTTTTTTTATTTATAAACTTCTATGAATTATATTTATGAAATTTTCCTTTTTTAATATTCCGGCTAGCTTTCTTTATCTTGTTTTGATTTGATTTTAAAATGTTCTTTTTATATATTCTATGGAATTAAACACAATATTGTTGTTGGAATGTTAAAAGTTCTATATTTAAAATTAATGATTCTACGTTATTTCTTACGATTTGTTCTATGTTCTACAATTCTATGCTTAACCTCCAAAACTGGTTAATATTACTTATTATTTATAAGCAACAATCTTACTTTCAGATATACAAATGATGATACAAGGATGATATTATAAACAAACTTACTTTTAAGTTATATCCAATTATATGATGGAAAATGTAGGCAAAGTTCATTTGATTTTGTATATTCTTGATGATTTTAATTTATCACTTTAAAAAAACAATTACTCTGCTTTGAAACATTCACAAACACAGGTAAACTACGTGGTTACTTCTTTTGAAATTCAGGAACTGTAGATGATAAATTTTCAACTTGGTTTTATTCTTTCAAGATATAAAACATATAAAACTTCTTCAATTATATTCTGGAACTTTATCGAAGACTGGATACTATACGATGCTATTCATTAGCTGTGGTTATTATAACCTTACTTTGTTATGAAGATTCAAGAACACTACTTGATTCGTAGAAATATTTTACTAGCTTTGGTTACTTTAACTTATCGAAGCTACTGAGACTACTTGAGTTCTCCGATGTTATTCGAAAACTAAGGTTAAGGAAATATGCTTGAGCTGCAGAAGATGCTTGGATCTTAGATGTTATTGCAAGGCTCCACTCTTTTCTATTTCTGATTTCCTTTCATAGGAGTTACAAAGGCAAGCCAGTTGATGTCATAATTGACCAATGAAATGTTTCCTTTGCTTATCAAGGAAGCTTTGGTCATTGTTGAAAACTGAAATAACTCTTCATTGTTGACTGTTTTGACGTTTCTCAATTGTCTCGACCAATCAGAATAGAGTATTCTATAAATTTTGAATTATTGAAGATTTTCAAATCATTTAAAGTGATTATGCTTTCTGTTATTTGAATTAATGTTGCCTACATTTTTTCACATATTTTGGTATAAGATAACCTATGATTAGGTTCATATTAACTTGATTATTCCAATATTTATATCAATTTTGACACTTGCTAATTGTTAAATCTAATACATAATATAAAATATCAATAACATTTCTATAACATCATATAACTCAAATTTCCTAATTTTATCTTAAATCTATAACATATTTTAATAGTTTGTGCTATCTTGTGATAGTCTGGGAATCATTTCAATTATGATTTCTTCTTTCGTATCACTGTACGTTTATCCACTTTCACTGTTTTCTTGTTTACACTTCTTATTCTATTTACATTATGGTTTATTTTGTTCTCCATTGTTCAATACCTTATACTATCTCCAATTTAACTTTTGATAATGTTTTTAATTCCATATTTTATATATTTTATTATTCTTTTCTGATTTTAATGTTCGGTAAGTTCAATTTTTATTATTTTATGTTGTTTAGGAAATGAAATCATAACAATATATTCATACAGGTTATTCCGGAACTACCTAGTAAAAATGATACGGTGACCTCGTGGTGAATTTGAATGGTGTATTATCGCCTTTTAAAGATGGCAGCTGAAATGTAGGTTATATCTCAGCAATGATCCAACATAAAAACAAATTTGATAGGCATTCAGTGTTAATTTTATAACATTGTCATCAATTGAATTGTTTACATCTTTCCATAGGCTTCTATAATAAAAATTGTTAGTTGCGTATTTAATTTTTCTACGAAAAAACTAGTAGAGATAATTAAATTTTTGAATAGACAAAAAAGTTTTGTGTCTGACGGGGCTACCTAAACAATATTTATTATATACAAATTTTTACACATTAATGTGTAAAATATATGAATGTGTATTAGTAAAACACTACATAGCATAGTAATGATTCTATAGTTGAAGTCATATCTCAAGGAAGAAACAGAACATTCTGAGAGTGAGAAACAAAAATCCGTTTGCGCCAAGTGGGTACAAGGTTGAACATATGTATTTTATGACTACGATAGAAAAGATCTTTCCTGCACCAATTCACTGATTTGTTGTATCAGCTCTCTACGTATACACATCTTAAATATAAAGAAGTACGTAGAAATTTGCAAGTATTTCATTAATTAGTAAAAATTTGACTCAATGATTGTACATTAAGTCTGTGATTCACATACTTAGCATCACGTTTAATGTGAATCATCTACAGGATATATATTTTCTAATAATTGGTTTCTTTAGCCTGTATATCAACATTTTTATAATCGAACTGATGGTTATATTCAAAACAATGTTTGGCAAGGATGATGGAAATTTCTAAGTATTTGATTTAGTACTATACTTATGGCCATATATTCTTTTTTGTAAATAATATTCTGATATACCTGTAGATGTCCCATCGCAATCTAAGCAAGTTAATTCATATACCGTGTGGGTTTGTTTATCTTCAGGTATTAAAGATTTCAGATTTGCAAAATGTTCACCCACACAATTAGTAGTTTTATGCGCAACATTTATGTCATACTTTAAACATTCCTTAATTTTCTCTTATGTCTTCGAAATGTACGGTAATGTTATAAAATTATCTTTATTACCGTTTATATTATTGATATATGACTTACCATTATAGATTTTGTTTATTCTTTCTTAAATGATAGGGTCAAAAAATATGTTAGATAGCCATTCATTTCCAGTGTATTACAGACGTTTTCTGGGTGTGACAATTTTACTGCACGATCTATAACACTTTTCTTATAACTTGTTGGTGCAACTGAATTATTGGAAGTTGAGACCAAACTTCTTTTGTAAATCACGATGTTTTTATTCTTCCGTCTGAATCATATCTAATGTTCATATCTAGGGAAATTATCATTTTTGACTACTTCTGTTTCACATGTAAATTGGATTTTACAGTGGAAATTGTTAAATTTATTCTTCACATTTTGAATGTCATTCCTGGGAACACACATCAGGCAATAATCTGCATACCGTTTGAAGAAAATGGATTGAAAATCTAGTGAATTTATTACAGATCCTTCTAGGCAATCCATAACTAGATTAGCCATATTATCTGAAATAGGAGATCTCATTGCTGGGCCAAATATTTGTCCAAAATGTTCACTGTATCGAAAATAAGAGACTTCCCTGCATTTATAAATTAAGAATGGTCTAGTGGTGTGTGGTCTTCAATCTCTGCCTACCGTTGTTTGATGCTACACAATGCTCTTCGAGTTAACATGTTTTTGTTGGAGCGAAAAATTTAAATTGCACGCCCTCCCGCGAAAAAGGTCGACACGATTTTGTGGATATGAGTTATTCAAAAAACATTTTTCCACTGTGTTATATTTTCATACTACCTGTGATACAATCATTCTCAAATCGATCTGACACCCGGTTCTGGTTTCTTCGACCCATGGAAGTTATAACCGGCTATAACTCGGAAAAAATATACATTTTCCAAAAACAGAGTTGTGAGAATAGATTGTTCATTTAATGAACAAATTATTAGTTGTTCATTGTTTAATAGAGCACATTCTAATTTGTTTTCACGTTTTCTGGTTTGACTTCAAAGAATAGATTGATACAACTTTAGGGTCCTCGGAAGTTTTTTCAAATTTCACGATATATTGCTTTTTTACAGCTTATTTTCCTGTAGTGTAAGGTATGCTTGTAACTGGGTGAGTTACACGGCAGTAATATTCAAATATATATTATTTCTTTCGATACACTTTTGAATTGCTTCGTCATGACGTTGATTATTGGATAAATTACGGATCTCACGTAAAAATAGTTCAAACTTACTAGGACTTACCTACTTTTAAAAAAATATTGGAATTACTGAACAATCTCATTAACTTTTGTCATAAATTTTTACAGGTATATTCAAAATTTGTAAGTTGTATTGACAAAATTCTAGATATTATTGTAAGATATTCATCATCATCATGGAAATTCGACTGACCTTCGCAACTCTCCAGTTTTATCGTATTTTATCAATGTGAATTATTGAGCAATGAAATATTATCAAAATTGATTGCAATCAATGTCAAAAATGAATGGGTTGTTGATACCAGTGATATGCATCCACTCATGAACGTTCATGAAGCTATACATTTAAAAATCGTTTTGTTTTCCAGATATAACCATGGACATCGTATGGGCTCGGGATCCTACGGAGGGATTTATTTTGGGGAAAATAGTTGAAATTCTCGGAAATGAAGTGGAAGTTAGCCCTTTGGACTGTAAGTTTGGAAAAAGAACATTATCATACACAGATGTCTATCCAGCAAACAAGGAACCGAATAAGGATCTTGACGATAACTGTAAGTGGAAATGTTTATGTTTTCTTTCAATTTATTGTACTCCGGCAATGTTATGGTACTATTTTCTTGACAGACCTTTAGCATACCTAAATGTTAGTGAAAACTGCATCGAGATATCTCCATCCGTTCTCGATTTATGGGAAGAAATGTACAAAATTCGACTATCTCCATCGGGTTAAGCTACCTTTGCGAGAAAAACAAATCATATAGCCATGGTAACTGCTAAATTGAAAAGATTACGGATTTGACAACTGTCAAAAGTTAGTTGTGATAGTTCTGTGGCTTAGATTTACGTTTGAATACATTATTTTTTTTGGAAAAAATATGCCATTTATTAACGCAGAAGCGTATGATATGTTACGCATTTATTTTTGATGTTTCAATTTCCACAAAAAATAAATTTTTCTCGAGAAGTGTTTTCAAGATTGGCTTGAAGATTATGGAAGACTGGCAACTTGCAGCTCATTCAAGCCACTCTAAGAAGTCGTAGAACACGCATTGAGGAAAATATTGTTAATGTTTTCGCCTAAGTGCGATACGATTCCACCATATGTATCAGAAAATTTTCCTACGACCTGGGTGTCTCAAAAACAATTGTCCACGAGATTCTTCAAGATAATAATATGCATCCCTACTATATTGTTTCACATCAGGCATTAAAAGATACTGATTATGATAGTAGACTGAACTATTGTCACTGTCAGTAATATTATGGACGGATGAAGCAACTTTCAGTAGCGCAGGCGGTGTGAATTTGCATAATAAGCATTATTGGTCGAAGCAAAACCCACATTGGATGCGGCAAGTAGAACACCAAAATCGCTGGAGTTTGAATCGTGGAAGGAAAAATTATAGGCCCACATTTTTTTTAACAAACCCTTAACAGAGAACGATTTTTGGGATTTTTGAACGTTTTCCTTCCAGCATTTTTAGAAGAAGTCTCCTTGGAAACAAGAAGGAACATGTGGTTCCAGCTTGATGGTTGTCCGGGGCATTATAACCGCAACGTACGTCAGCATTTAGACGAGCAATATCCGAATCGTGTTATTGGGAGAGGAAGTTTATTTCCCTGGCCGGCGCGTTCGAAGGATCTAACTTGTTCAGATTTCCACCTATGGTGTAGACCGAAAGACATGGTTTTCAAGAGAAACCAACAACCAGGGAAAATATGATGGAAAGAATACGAAATGCCGTTAGAAGCTTGTCCAGGGCTGAAATTGAAGCAGCTGTTTTTTCTACCGAAATTAGATTAAATAAAAGCATCGAGAATGATGGAAGACATTTTGAACGGTTGTGAGCTATTTGTAATTAAAAGTGTTATGTGCATCTTTTGTTTTATTGCTATTACTGATGTTCCTTTGGCCCGTTGGCCTTCAAACAGCGTGAAAATTATGTTTCTTCATAGCAGTTACGCCTCCTAGCGGTTGGATTACGAACTTTAAAATAATTTCCAGCCATTTCTCTTGCTCACTTTATATATGAGGATTTTTTCTCAAACCTCTAGGCCTTACTATTGTTGAGATACAGCCGCTCCGTACCCTTATCCGAACACGGCTGTATCTCAACAATGCTAAGGCCTAGAGGTTTGTGAAAAAAATCCTCAGGAGTAAAGAGGGCAAGGGAGATGGCAGGAAATTATTTTGAAGTTCGTAATTCAACCGCTAGGAGGCGTAACTGCTATTAAGAAACATAAAATTCACGCTATCTCGGAAAGTTACACGAGCTATAACTTTGAAAACATTATTTGATAGATTTGCTAATACCGTATCATTTTGCTTCACAACATTTTTTCGTATCTGTCATACTAAGGGAGGGGGAGGTCAATGCATTTTTCAATATTCAGATTCAAATATCTCCTGAACCATTGAAACGATTTGGATATTTTTAATCTCGTTTGAAAGAGCATTTTATGATCTTTTGAAAAAATAATATCGTTGAACCGGTCAGTTGACAACAAATAAACTAGAGGGCGTTATCCACAGAGATTACACATTTTTGTGATTGTTGGAAAAAAGTTAAATGGATTGGTACTATTTTCTTGACAGACGCTTAGCCGTCATAAACTTGGCTAAATTTTAGTGAAAACCGCATCTTGATATCCTCCATCCGTTCTCGATTTACAGTTCAATTTTCTCTACTTAGCACAAAATTGTTAACACGTCGAGCCTTCCTGTATACTTTATTCATGCTTAGGACTGGTTCAAAACTGGTTTTGGAGCGTGTTTAAAGGCCAACGGGCCCAAGGAACATAAGTAATAGCAATAAAACAAAATATGCACAGAACACTTATAATTACTCAAAGTTCAACCACAAATAGCTCACAAATGTTCAAAATGTCTTCCATCATTCTCGATACATTTATTTAATCTAATTCCTGTAGAATAAATAGCTGCTTCAATTGCAGCCCTTCTAATGGCATTTAGTATTCTTTCCATCATGTTTTGACCGATTGTTGGTTTCTCTTGAACAACGAAGTCTTTCAGTCTATCTCATAGGTAAAAATCTAAGCAAATTAGATCCGGCGAACGCGCCGGCCAAGGTAATAAACTTCCTCATCCAATAACACGATTCGGATATTGCTCGTCTAAATGCTACGTTTCGGTTATAATGCGCCGAACAACCATCAAGCTGGAACCACATAGACTTCTTCTGAAAATGCTGTAAGAATAACGTTCAAAAATTTCAAAAACCTTTCTAGGTTAAGGGTTTTGTCAAAAAAATGTGGGCCTATAATTTTTCCTTCCACGATTACGTTCAAACTTTTGATGTTCTACTTGCCGCATCCAATGTGGGTTTTGCTTCGACCAATAATGCATATGATGCAAATTTACACCCCCTGCCCAACTGAAAGTTGCTTCATTCGTCCCTAATATTAGTGACAGAAAATTTGGATTTTCCACATTTAACAGCCAGTGACAATGGTTCAATGTATTATCATAATCAGTATCTTTTAATGCCTGATGTTCCATTCAACTTTTTTCCAAAAATCACAAAAGTGTGTAATCCCTGCGGATAACGCCCTCTAGTTTACTTGTTCTCAATTAAAGGGGTCAACGAAATTATTTTTTCACAAAAATATTGAAATCGGTTGAATGGTTCAGGAGCTATTCGAATGTAAATATTGAAAAATGCATTGACCCCCCCGCCCTTAGTATGACAGATACGACAAAATGTTGGGGAGCAAAATGATACGGTATTAGCAAATCTATCAAATGATGTTTTCAAAGTTATAGCTCATCGTCTAACTTTCCGAGATTGCGTGAGTATTATGTTTCTTTATAGCAGTTACGCCTCCTAGAGGTTGAATTACGAAGTTCAAAATAATTTCCAGCCATTTCTCTTGCCCACTGATAACTGATATTCTTAGAACAAGTTTAATAAAATTGTAGGACAAAATTTAGTAATATTTTTTTTTCATCTTATTAGGGGTGGTAATATGGCTCTAAGATTTTCCCAACAGAAAGGCTTATTCATTATCTTCATTTTTTATCTCTTGTGAAAATTCCGTATTTTGCATAGTTCAGAAGGCAAAGAAATTTTTCTTGAACACTCATAACTGATATTCTTAGAACAAGTTTAATAAAATTGTAATACAAAATTTAGTCAACACAAAGACAAAACTTTGTTATAACATGTGTTCAATGTGACTTCCACTTCCATTAATGCAAAGATCAACTTAGCGTAAGAAATTGAAATGCACCCTCTTTAACACAAAGTCGTTTCCTCGTATTGCGTTGACAGCATTTTGAATTCTGTTCCACGGTTGTTCGGAATTATCAATTTGAACCTTGTATACTTGTGCTCAACGCAGCTCAGATAAAGAAGTCGCAAGGATTCAAGTCTGGAGACCGCGGAAACCACTAAATAGGTGCTTCTTCTCCTCTACCAATCAATCTACCAGCAAATTGTTCATCAAGATATTCTCTTACGGCACATGCAAAATGAGCTGGTGCACCGTCGTGCATGAAGAACATGTTTCGACGCAAATTAAGGGGAAAGTCGTCTAATAATTCTGGCAAAATTTCTTGAAGGAAACTAAGGTGACTAGCGCCATCCACACGATTAGTTAATCGGTACGGTCCTACTATAAAATTGCCAATAATTCCGACCCAGACATTAATTTTAAATTCTCGTTGATAATGTCTACTTTTAATAGCATGTGGATTTTCATCTGCATGAATATGCTCATTGTGTAGGTTTGTCATGCCACGACGTGTAAAGATATTAGTGTGGAATCTGTTGTCGACTACTATGCGGTCCCGAATAATTTGTGCAAAATTTAAACGTGATCCGTGGTCAAGTGGCAATAATTCTTTCACCGCCTGGATGTGAGATGAACGAATTAATTGATCGCTCAAAATTAGACTCACAGTGCTTTTTGGAATCCCAATCTCTTGTTGCAATGTTCTGGAACTGGTCTCAGGAATGTTATCAATCATTTGGAGAATAGCATCTTCCCGAGTGGGAGTTCGGGCTTGTCGAAGTCTTCCAGCTTTGATTCTGACTGGCTTCAACCTCCCCGTCTTCTAATTCGGGCAAAAGTTTTGAGGTTTGGAATTCTCCGATTTGGATACCTCTATCAGTTAATTTGACAGAATTCAAGGACTTAAAGCATATCGACCTGCTCATTAAAAGGGAAATCCATATTTATTAGCTGCCGATTAAAAGCAACAATAACAGCAATAGTAATTAAGTGATAACAGTAATTGGGGAAAAACAAAACAAAAGCAACTAAAAGTGAACAAATTGTTGAAACATCTACTATTAACAATAAACTGGGACTATAAATTTGTTTCTTGTCAAAATCATGACTTTGTCCATGACCAACTAAATTTTGTACTAGAATTTTATTGAACTTGTTCTAAGAATATCAGAAAACATGTTTTCGCTTCTAAACTATGCGGCATACGAAATTTTCACAAGAGATAACAAATGAAGATGATGAATAAGTCTTTCTGTTGAAAATCTTAGAACCATATTACCACCCCTAATCAAATTATTTAAAAAATATCAGAGGGGTGAGGGTGGTTTTACCCTTTTACAATTTCCTTTGAATTTCTTTGGTCCATACATTTGTGAATAGCGCACAAAAATGTGATTTTTAAGTGAACTTTGAACTCTCCTCATGGACAAACGGTACATTTTGTTACGATATAAATTGAGTTCAATCGACTTATTTTGACGTGTACAATACGTGGTAGCTTTAGTTCCCAGCATTTTTGGGACTACATTTAACCTGGAGGCGTTACCAAAATTCTTATCTTAAGGTTTAAATGACGTCAGACTTACGTCATCCAAGTATTATGACGTCTGATAATTACATTAAACTAGTTACTATGTGTTGTGATATCATAAAACTAAGGTTGATTGTTGATTTTGACAATTTTTCTAACATTAAAATGAGATAATACATACAGTATAAAACATAGACTTGTGAAACATATAATTATTTTTTTAATTCGAACTTTCAATGACATAGGGTATATCTGACGTCGCATATTTAGCTGTTTCTAAAACATTGACAATATATTCTCTGTTCCTACGAAGTTAGCATTAGCAATTATGGAAGACAACGACTGTTAGATATGTATCACAATCATACATTTAATCCTCAGAAGTATCGGAAAGCGAAAAATTGTTGGATATAATGACATGAATTTAGGAAAACTTCCACCATCATTATGGATAATGCTAGTTATCACAGTACTATATTGAATAAAGTGCCACCAACCACCTTCAAGTGTTGTGAAATAAAAAGAGTGACCAAATAGGAAAAATCAGCATTATGATAACACGTTCTTGAAACAACATTTTGTTGGGCAAGGTAAAAATGAATGTGCTCCAACCAGTATACGTAGCTGATATTTGAGATGGTAGTACGGCTGGAAAATCAATAGCTATGTGGAAACAAGCTCTAGAAAAATCAACACCAGAAATATGGGCAATTCGACATATGAATAAAGTGGATAATTTGAGTTATTGTTAATGGATAATATTTGAAAGAACTATAGCGTTTAAAGCAGTGAAGGGTTTATTATTTTATTGTGGTTGTGCAATAACCTCAGGTTGCAACAGCTAATTCAATATTCAAAACCGCAGATCAAAAACAAAAAAAAAAAGATGTCGATTCAAAGCTATACGCCTCCTCCTCTTAAGAAAAACTTTCCATACCCACTTTTAGTTATCGAAATAATTTAATTTATATTATGACGTGTACCTTGCGAATTTTCGGTAAAGTGCTTTCAAGATATCAACTCTACGATAAGTTCGGTCACTAAATTCAATTCAGCGGTACGGGATCGGTTGATGAATGATTCAGAATGATCAATTTGCGGAAAAGTACGAATCAAACAGGTCTCAGCGTAATGAGCGGTATTCGGTAAATTTTAGATAGCAGCACTAATAAATGAAATGTTGAAATCACACTACGATATATTCGGTTATTAATTTGGTTGGTTCGGAAAATATTGTTTGCACTAGTTTTCCGATTGTACGATATCGGATTTTACTATTTTTCGGTTAATTACTCTAATTGAGTTTATTCTGTCATCTCACCCACCCTTGTACTAACTTTCACGGAGTACCTGGTAATTGTGTGACAGTGTTAGCTTTTATACACTTTATAGATTCAGAATCTAGACAATTAGGGTTTATACTTCCGGGGTGTGCACAAACCATAACTATCACATCTGCAATAACCCCTATATCCACGGCCGAGGACTTCTCATAGTATTAAGGGAATTATTACGATTCTCAATCACACAACCACCCCCAGCTTATACTTCTGGAGTGACACAGTGTGCACAAGCCGTTGGTGGTTTGGTCGTCTTAGGATATACTTAT
The DNA here is from genome assembly GCA_958510875.1 of Endomychus coccineus. Taxonomy (NCBI): domain Eukaryota; kingdom Metazoa; phylum Arthropoda; class Insecta; order Coleoptera; family Endomychidae; genus Endomychus; species Endomychus coccineus. Next base: position 158,455,913 of record OY294067.1, on the reverse strand, counting down.
ACTTCTGGAGTGACAAAGTGTGCACAAATATACCAAAGACGCCCCTGTCGTTCAAACATACACACTATGTACGCACCACACAATTACTTGAATATTTCAATTCACGCGCGAATTCAAATCGTGCGCGATTCGACCTATGATAAACTAGGATAAACTCAAATTCACCAATTCAAATTACTGAATACTACGGAACTCAGGTATCGTACAAACGTTTACCAATTACAATAACAATCATAAATTACGGAAATCAATATATCGTAATGCTCAAAAATATAAACTATTTGCTATCATTTACCTTTTTGTAAAATGCACAAACACAAGCGGAACACTAAATTCAAAAACACAAGAGAAACTGTACTTATTGAAATGCAAAATCACAAAAGAGCTACTTCACTGATCAAAATTGAAATCACAAAAGAGCTACTTCAATGATCAAAATTCAAAAAGACAAGAGAGCGATCTGTTGTCTGTCACGGCTTTTATATGTTTTCCGAGGTTCTGGACAGGTCTGCTCCACCAAATCCTTATTTCTGTGCCAATGGTTTTTACTTATGCCCCGAACAATGATTAAAAGTGACGCTACTTTTTAGATCTAAAATTCGCGCTCATGATATCACACCAGTTGTTCCCCGCGGACTAAACAAGTGTTATCGGAGTTTTTTTGGTTGTTCGCCCTTTTTATACATAAGGTTGCACAAAGTTTGGTGTCTTAACTGGCCAGACCCCTGTTTTTGCGACATATTTTATCGGAATGAAATGCAATTTTTAAACGGGCATGAATTAGATTCATCTATTTGGATAATTATACTTATTTGAAATTAGGGAGATTTAGAAAAGTGACAATCACGGAATACACATTCAGAATTCATTCATATCTATTGAAATAATGAACTGTTCAAACTGAAATTACATGTAACATCCGTATTTATTGCCTGATCTAAATTAAATAATCTTTCAAAATTTAAGCTTCGTTACAATATATCAACTAATGAATCCTATAAAAATTGTGCAAAAAGTAATTGTAATGACTCTCGTCAAAAACATTTCGTTTTAACTTCCACTAGGTTTTCATACAACTAACGAATGAATTTAATACCATAAGTAATGTGTTTTTATTTGGTGCTATAAAAAATTGAACCGTGCTGAATATTTGTTGAAATATTATATATTCATCCTACTATAATAGTGTTGCTGAGATTATCGAATGTAGATTTGGAAATTGAGCAACGATTAGTACATTCATTTTTATAATCCAGTATTTTGAATGTTTGTTTACATAATTAGTGTGAGTGTGCGTATGCGTGTTTGTGTGTGTGGCATTTTGTTCCTCTAAAGTTGTAAAAATAAGAACTGTTTTTTTTTGGGCGCCATCACCACGGTTTGAGTGGTATTTTTGCCATCCATCTTCAGTTTTTGAAATCAATTATCTTATTTTATTGAACCATAATATCAACCTTATTTTTCTGGTTATAAATATATAAAACACGCAGTCTATTTTCTATATTTTCTGTGTTCACTCTGTAAGGAATGGTGTGTGATGTTAGGTTCTTAGGGTAGTAGAGACTTAAAACTCCTTCATGTTACTTCTTTGATGAACTTTATTTAACTCCCGACCAAGATTACATTTATGAATAATGTTGACTCATCATAATATAAACAATGTATGTTACAATATGCTAACTCATCAGTTTCTATCATTACAGTTAATTTAATTAATTAAAAGAATGTTAGATTTACTGTACAGGCTGTTCCTATTATATCGCACCACATCTCCCACTGTTTGAATGAATGGACTTTATTTCTAGCCGCAAAATAAAAAACATTCGCAAAAAATGAGAAAGGAAAAAATTTGAAATAGGAATTTATAATAGTATATTAAAGAACGAGTTTCCTAAGACTCGTCTTAAAGCACGAATTCAAGTTTAAAAAACGAGTGGCGAAGCCACGAGTTTTTTTAAAGAATGAGTGCTTCAAGGTCTTAGGAAACGAGTTGTTTATACTATTTTTTGTAATTTGCTCTTTTTATGCCGTTTTTAAACAAAAATGTTCAATTTAGTCCATTTAGGGATTTTTATGGTGGTTGGTAACATCTTAATTTTGAAAGTGAAAATTTGATTTAGTGGTTCTGTGATCGCTTTCTTGAGTTGTTGACGCTCGACACTGTCATTTAAACTGACATAATGATGACAAGATAATTCCGCATCAAGCTCGCCAACCTGAACATTTTCGTAAAAAGTTCCGTGCTTTTTTGGATATTAAGACACGGCGAGTGATGACGTTGCGTTCGTTAATGGGTCAATTAGAAAATCAAAATGGAGGCAAATTACAAAAACGATATAAAGTAACAAGGTAGGTGCCTCATTTTAATATTCCAAAAAATAACCAAGCATTTTAATAATCTAGAATAAAATAATATATTTAAATATCAACAAGATAGCATTGAAAAATGGTTTATAATTATTAGACACTGACCTACGCTAAACCCTCGCGAGTTACGTTTATTGTACAATATTTACTGTGTGAAAGTGATTGTTAATTATGAAACGGTCGCACTCTATTTTTATTCACTGTCACTTTTTTTCCACTTACATCTCTAAGTGTACAATCAACACCATTAATACTAACGACAGTAAAGAGGCCTTTATACCTAGAATCAAATTTGACTTTGAGTGGTAATTGTTGGAATAATTACCTCTTCCTCGAAAATACCCTCTATTTCCGCCTCTTTTGTTATGATCCCTGGCAAATAAAACTGTGGTGCTGTTCACGTCAGCACTAACGTTAATGCATTTTGTTACTGCCTCTTGGCAACTGCTTTACTGTTACATTTGTAGCGTAAGACTGCTACAACACTCTCGTTAATATAAGCCCTTTTCAAGCATTGTGAAAGAACTTTTATATCTGAAGCGTACTTATTAGAAGCATCTTTATCCTGCTGCCTTGAAGAAAGTAGTTTAGCTGAAACTATTCGTGAGCTTTCCACTTGAATGCCACTCCTCAGCTTTGCAATGATATTTCAAGAGAATCGTTATCCGAAATTAAATCTCCGGCCTTTCCTGAGAGTGTGGTTTTAATATACGCAACTGCATTCTGCTCTTGACTCTCGGAATTTACTTGGAGCAATTTCAGAGCATCCAAAAAAGATTGTAGTTTGTCATCTAAGCCGTCAAACTTATTTGGTAGTACTTTGCTTACAAAATTGAAGAATTCGGTTGCTGACATCGCCATTGTTTTAGCAATTTTGGTTTCCTTCTCCTCTAATTCATTTGATACTTCTGAAACATCTGAACTCCCTTGTTTAATACCTTCAGAATCTTCGACTAATATTTTTGGGTCTTTATACTTCAAGTATGAAGTCGGAACCTGATATAGCATCTTAAGAACCAAAAAAGACATGATAATTTTATCCTTGAAGGGAGTAAGAAGCTTTTTCACTTGATATTGTTGTTCTACCGTAAAACCTGTATATATTGAGCAAATGAATTCCACTAGCTGGTTATACGGTTTTAAAATGTTATACCTAATTTCAATTTTAATATTCTCGGTTTCAGAAACGCGTTTTTTGAGAACACGCTTTGCTTCGGCTGAAATACTCTCTTCATAATTTGATAACATGGTATAGGTATTTGCCCAAGTTATAGACATCAAAACTAATACGTATAACAATAGAAGCCATATAAATTACATCACGTCCCGATAATAGGATAATCATACCATTGTCAAAAATATCAGTAATTAAGATTAAACTTATTGCATGATTTGGTGTTCATTAATTACTTCATTAAATAAAATCAGCATACCATAAATGTGAATGAAATTTCTAGTCGCCTCATCATTTCTAGACTAGATAATACGATTATCAACATGAAACTAGATACAAAAATGTACATAATTATCACAATAAAATATGAAGATTTAGTTTTCGTCGCTCTACCAAAACATTTATCTAAAAGGCGGTTACTTGGAAGCTTACACTAAATCGCAAAAATCATCACCAGTTCTTAAATGTCATTTTATTTTTTTCTTTTGTTTGTTTATAACTGTTGATTATTGAGGAAATCTTTCTGTCTTCTCCCGATGTAATGACTATGATTATGATCTCCCAGCTGCACTGTCAACATCGTGCTCTGGAAACGTCCCTTTTTCAGCCTCTACGATAGGTTTTTCGTATTTTTAGCACAACTACCATACTGCTTTTGGACAATATATAGTATCACTCTAATATCGGTTGGTTCTTGAATTTCCTTCTGCTCGACGATGAAATCGGGATTCACTACGCCGGAATCAGTGATTTCCGCGTGCTTACAACTCGATTTCTCCATTTTGTGGAATTCTATCGCATTCACTACTGTTTGACCATTTTTATTAAGAACACAACTTCTCACCTAACTTAGGACCTTAGCAGGATCGCCATGTGATATTAGGTTCTTGGGATGGTAGAGACTTGAAACCCCTTCATAGTACTTTATCAATGAATTTTATTCAACTCCCTACCTAGATTACACTTATGAATATTGTTGACTAATCCTAATACAAACCATGCATGTTACAATATGCTATCTATGCTATGAAGAACCCACTGTAGTAACAGTGCATTATATAACAATGTCTCAAAGCTGCAATAACATATTTTATGACACCTAGAGAATCGTAAAACTCCAATAAAACCAGCAACAACAGTTCGCATGTTTCCACCACCTAGCTTGATATTTGAGTATGGAAAGCAGTTCAAGTAAAGGTGGATTGCAACATTGTAACCTCCTCGGAAATTAATCAGATATTTAATAATCTCCTGTAGTCAGATAAGTGATTATACCATACCTTCCAAATTCTTCCTTTTCTGATATGTTTTAGTCCGAATCACATAAACATCGTTATATTTTTCAGAATGGGAAGAACTCATATAAAATATTCTCAGATAATTAAACATAAATAATAAGTTAAAGAACGCTTTAAATTTGAAACTACTTTAAGTTCATTATACAATTGGTTGAATAATTAAAAGTATTTAACCAAATCCAACTGGACTGAAATATTCAGAGTCGGTTGCCTGATATCAATTCGTTCGACGTCATACAAATGTATGTGATGATTTTGCTTCCACAGTAATTATCACTTGTAATTCGTTTTCTAGGTGAAATGATGTATCTCAATGAAGGCTCCCTGCTGAACAATGTTCGAATTAGATATGCAAACCACAAAATATATGTAAGTTGTGATTTATAATACTTTTAACAGACATATTGACTTGGGCTGTATAAAATCAAAATCAAAAGTGATCCATATCCATGTCTTTCAAATTATATCACTTCGCCTCACATTGGGGAGCTAAAAATTGATAACATACTCATATATCGTTTAACAGAAGAATTTCAAATTCAACCTCTGATCCCCTCTCATTAGAAAGGTTGACTCGTTATAGTAACATATAAAACTACTTCAAATTTGGTTGTTTTTCTACTGTTTGTAAACAAGGTTTTTGAAAAATGTTTGAGAGTTCTGATATTTCATTTCAAAAAGACAATTTTCCATTAGTTCGAAGAAGAACTAGAGAAGCCGTATTTTTGAAAATCTTTTTCCATGAGAGTGTTTGAACTTTGAACAAAATTAGCTTCCATATAATTTCATTTTATATGATCTGCATAATGGTGGAAATGCAAAATTATCAATTACTAATTTTTTTCATTCAAAATACATACTGAAATTTCAAAAAAACAATTTTCTTTAACGTACTTCCATTCTAAGTAGAATATACTCCTGACATAATAACATCCGTAAACGTAACTGAATGTTTTCTAAATTCGGTGCACCAACTATTGAATAGTGGGATTTTCTTAGCAATTAAAAGAGAACTCTTTAAAGGTTGTTCTAGCTTCCGGAAATCTTTTATTAGAGAGATCCTTCCTAGAAATGGCACACATCTTTGAAGAAAAGAATTGCATAAATAAAAAACAGACATTAACCATTTGAGTGAAATTTATTCATATTTATTGACCTTAGACATAAATTTATCATATAACGGAGACAGGAATAATAGAACGTCCAATTAAATCATAGAAGAGGACATCCTCCCTTAATCATCTCCATTGTTCTTGTTTCAGTGTGACTTATCATCTCTATGGTTTGTTTGAATATTCTGTTATCACTTCTAGCACCGCGTGCTCGTTAATAAAATATGTCGTAATTAAAAATTTTATAAAAGTTAATCTTCAATACAATTTAATCAAATGGAAATTAGTGCTCATCAACCTCATCGTTGTGAACGTTTCCTTTCATAATGTTAACATATCTGTAAACATTCTCATCAAAGATGTAAGTCATATGGGTAAGTTAATTTATAACAATTTTACCTTTATTACTGAAATTATTGTAGCTTCCCTGAAGATGGAAATAAAGATTTCCTAAAGCTAGGACAACCTTTGAAGAGTTCTCTTTTACTTGCTAAGAAAATCCTACTATTCAATAGTTTAATTCCTTACTAGTCAGCAACGACTACCCTATATATATAAACAAGTTTAAAGTTTCTTTGCCTAATTGGCCACAATTTCGTGTATGTAACTTAAGAGATATAGAATTAAATTTTCTGAATTATGAAGATAACTTAGATAATTTAACATAGGATTAGATGAATAAACGTAAAAGACTGAACCATAGGTGGGATTCGAACCCACATTTCTGGATTTCTAGTCCAGGTTGTTTACCAATCACACCACTTTGGTCCTGTTAGATTTTCATCTTTTTTGTGAATATAAACCTCTGAAAGGATAGTAGATCATTGATGAACACAATGCGATTCGATGCCCTACCATAGATCAACTATTCACGCACATTCATCTAAAGTTCAGTCGTTTTTTGAAGTAAGGATTGTAGGTTAGTACTGCTATGGTTGGCAGTTATTTGACAGTTCTCATTCAAATGACAGCATCCCGGTTCTTATATATTTCAATAGAACTGACTGAGAATTGTTCTAGTTAAGAATAGACAAGTTTGAAGTTTCTTTGCCTAATTGGCCACAATTTCGTGTATGTAACTTAAGAGATAATTAAATTTTCTGAATTATTAAGATAACTTAGATAATTTAACATATGATTATAAAGATGAATAAACGAATCGCATTGTGTTCATCAATGATCTACTATCCTTAAGAGGTTTATATTTGCAAAAAATATAAAAATCTAACAGGACCAAAGTGGTGTAATTGGTAAAATGGGGGTTCGAATCCCACCTATGGTTCAGTCTTTTACGTTTATTCATCTTTATAATCCTATGTTAAATTATCTATTTATCTTCATAATTCAGAAAATTTAATTCTATATTCGTCGTGGTTTTCTTTTGCTGGTTTATCTAAAGTAAGTTGTGGGTTTTCCAACAATTTAAATGAAATATCTTGATGAAACAATCTTTTCATTCGCCGCGTTTCGGCTTTCGCCTCCTTCAGGAATTTATTTATTGTTTTCATTTGAAAGTGAGTTGATTTTACTGGAGCACACACTCATCATGGCTTTGAAATTCAGTCGGCTGCCAATTTTGGTATCGGGAGATGGGATTGATCAACTTCTAGCAGTTCCAAAACTGGAACTTGGAACAAGTGACTCATGTGCGTCAGATATCTACGAAACAATAAATTTATAGAATTTGAGCGATAAAGTAAATTGTTTGTGTTTTGATACAACTGCTGTAAACACTGGTTTAAGAAATGGAGTTTGTGTTCTTTTAGAGCAAAAAATGGAGAAAGACTTTGGCTTGCATGTCGCCATCACATAATGGAAATTATAATATCAGCTGTAGTGGATCAATCGCTCGATTCGTCTAGTAGTCCTAATTTTCAATCATTCAAGATTTAAGAAAAATTGGGTCAGCATTGACCAAAGCGACTACAAAACAATAACTGATGACAGCGAATCAAGTATCCTTGTCGAATCCGCTGCAGACAGAATTTCTTTTGCAAAAAAAACAATTACAAGCACATCCACTTCGAGATGACTACACGGAATTATTGAATCATTTTCTTAGGAGCAGTTCCCGAAAAAGGTGTTTCATTTAGGAAAGCTGCTGGTCTACATCGAGCTAGGTGGATGGCAAGAGCTTTGTACTGTTTGAAAATTTTCCTATTTAAACATCAGTTTAAACTGTCAAAAAAAAGAAGAGAAAGCCGTAAGATAGATGATCATTTTCACAGTAATAATATATGTAAAATATTGGTTTCAAGCCTCTACCGGATGGTCAGCACCAAGAAACGACTAACAATTATTGAAAGATCTTACAGCCTTTGAAAAAATAAATCGAATAGTTGCTACTGTTGCCCTAAAAAAATGCTGGGCCATTTGTGGTATTTGTCGGAGGAACTGGTGTCTTTTGCATTTTTCGACGACAAACTTCCAGTACAAGATAAAAAGAGAATGGTAAATGCACTAAAAATCGGGGCCAGAGAAGATTGTCCAAAGAGAATAAACATTGATGTCAAGCACATCGACGAAAAAAACATTGAGGAATTTGTAACTAGCAACTCTTTACGATTCTTCCAAATTCTGGGTATCTCATCAAAGTTTTTGAATAAAGATGTGGAAACTTGGAACGATGATGCTGATTTTGTGGCTACAAGAAAAATCGTTCATTATATGCGAGTAGTGAGATATTATACCGTGGTAGTGAGTGTTATAGCCGAGCGTGGAGTTGCATTAATGGAGGAGTATAATAAATTAATCACAACCGATGAAGAACAAAAGCAATATCTGCTTTTTTTGGTGAAGTAGTATAAGAAAAAATACCCTAACACTAACATTTCAACACTTGTATCTTTATAATGAATGATTTTAATGTTTTGATAATATGTCCTAATTTGTAATAACAACAATATTTTTACACTCTTGACTTCCTGACTTATGAATAAAAATTCTAACTAATACAGAAATGTTGAGTACTCATTTAATATCCAAACCTTGGTAGCGACCTTTGAAAGTTATCTAAAAAGTATGAAAAAAATACTGAATTTTTCTTTCAAGGTATATAATCAAATTATAGGGTGCCCCGTAAATAAGTGAAAAATTTTTTTTCTTATTAATAAGGACCCCCTTTCATATGGAATGATTTTCATGATTTGGATCTGAAACAAACACTTAATGTTGATGTTCATACAGAAATGGCAGAAAAGACAACCAGATAGTTTTGAAAACGCAACACATGGATCATAATTCAATATAGGTCAGAATGGTTCGATCCAAACAGGTAGAGAGCGATTCTTTCCAAGCCATGTGTGTGTTAGATATTTTGAATGTGAATTCTTTCTCAGATCTTCATTTTATAATATTTATGTTCAATTCAATTAATTTTGTTTATTATGAACATGCAAACGTTGATTATTGGTTCCTAACTTACTTCTTACAAAATGTTATTATTTATTTTTTGCAGACCTATGTGGCCAACATTTTAATCGCAGTGAATCCATATCAAGATATGCCTGAGCTTTATTCCTCCAAAACTTTGGAGAGCTATCGTGGTAAATCACTTGGCGAGATGCCACCACATGTATTTGCGCTGGCAGATAAAGCGTTTCGAGATATGAGAGTTCTTAAACAGTCCCAAGCCATCATAGTTTCGGGTGAATCCGGCGCTGGAAAAACAGAATCAACTAAGCATCTTCTGAAATACCTCTGTCATAGTGGCAGCGAGGCAGGTTCGATAGCTCAGCGAATCTTGGATGCCAATCCGGTTCTGGAAGCGTTCGGTAATGCAAAAACAACCAGAAATAACAATAGTTCTCGTTTTGGGAAATTTATTGAGGTTCACTTTGACAAAAATTATCAGGTTGTTGGGGGACATATCTCACATTATCTACTTGAAAAGTCCAGGATATGTTCGCCCCAGGGAGACGAACGCGGGTACCACATATTTTATTTGCTGATGGCTGGAGCACCAGAAGCCTTGAGGAAAGAACTTTTTCTCACAAACCCAGACGATTTCAATGTAAGTATTTTACTAGCTTTGTTGTCACCAAATGATCTTTGAAACAACGTATGTGCTCATAATAGGTGGACTATTGAAAATAAAGGAATGCCTGTTTCTGAGAAACATTACCTGAACAAGCCTATTTTGTTGAAATAAAAGAAATTTGAATAAGATATATTTGCTCAATCTATCCATAAAAAATCGTTCAGGGTGACGTTTTTGGTAACATGTAATACACAGTTCTTCATACCTATTTATCTGTTGTAGTTTTTTTTTTGTTTTTTTGTCGAAAATGTAGGTTTTATATTTTTTAGACGTTTACTGATTATATTTGCTAGGTGAGACAAACACCGTCAATCCCAGAATCTTTTAGAGTTGCCAAGTACGATTTGACACACTAGTGCTCAGAGACCCGATTATAGCTAAGCATGCCGTCTCAGCACTTTTTTGTTCTGTTTGATACCACCAAGCAAGAGCTGGATATGTGTTTATAAGGCTATTATTACCGTGATATCCTGGGTGATCCAAAGTTGGCGCCCAATGCCTACTATGGCAGAATTAAAAAAGATAATTATATTTTGAACTAGTATCGCAAATATGATGTCCTGAGGTACATTTACAACTAAAAGACAAAAAATTATTATAAGGATCAAAATGACCGCTGGAATTTTTTTGTTGTAAGAATATACTCATTTTTCACAATTGAGAAGTCCTTAGTATTGTCAATAACTCTTATTGAAAAAAATTTTTTGCTCAAAAGTTACAGGGCTACAAAGTAAAAAAAACACTACTTGAAGAAATCACATCAACGGGAAATCAAGCTTTCCATGAAGAACAATTAACAATCGTTTCTTTTGCAAACAAGGCAAATTCGAATATGTCAAGTTAGTGCCATCCATGATTGCTCACAATAAGCATTCTCAACTTCTTGGACCTTTTAAAATGTATACATATAAGGAACAACTTGATATTCTCTTGGTTTTTGGTGGAGCTCAACAAAGACATTTGTTAGACTGGAACGCACTTTGAGATTAGATGCATTTTCTTCCCGAAACAGTGAAATTATTGCCAGAAATATTTGGGATGATAATATGGTTGTGCGAGAACTCTATTAGGCAAAAATTTACTTCTGTGCAACGAGTGTCAGGAACAAATGGGTAACACGCTTTTAAATGGCACAATTTAGAACTTTTGACAGAGCCGTATGTTAAAAAGATAACTAAATAATTTCTAAATTTACAATTATTTGGATGATAAAAATAGTTCTTTTTAATAGACATTTGGTATGTCTTTCCTTCTATGAAGGAGTCCTTATTAATAGCGAAAACTATTTGTAATTTCTACCACTACCACTAACCACCACTTCTACTTGAAAAAATTCTACTACAACTTCATACCAACATGTGTTTCCAACATGACGCAGCCCTCCCCTCCCGCATAGGACGAATAATATGGAAATACTCAAACGCCAATTTTGCAGATAGGTGGGTCGGGAATAATGAACTGATACGATGGCCATCCAAGTCTCTGGACTTGACACCCTTAGATTACTACTTATGGAGCACTCTAAAAAAAGTTTTATAGAGCGTCCCCGACAAGTAGAAATCACCGAAGGAACAACCCGTGAAGACATATCTAGGGAAGTGCTGGAAAAAGCTACAGTGTAGGAGGTTAGAAGAAGAATGGGAAATTGTATGGAAAATCTTTTATATGGAGAGTTCTGTATTTCAAAATAGTCTCAGTTCTTAATTATTGTTCTTATATTAAAATTTTTCAATTAAATTTACATTCTATATTTACTTTTGATACTACTGACTGCCAATTGTTTTTCATGGGAAATTAGATTTATCACCGTGGGCTTGATTTCTAGATTGTCACTTTTTGCCCTGTAACTTTCGAGCAAAAATAGATAGAGAAAAACCTGTTCACAATACTAATACCCAAAACTGAGAAAAAAAAAAGATTTAATCCTTGAAAACAATTCCGACGACGTCATTATAGCCATTACGAGATATTCCCACTCAAAGGCTCTTTATTTTAATTTATTTATAACTGAGAACTGGCACAGAGAATATGGAACAACATTAGAAGCAAAATAAAACTCCATGCCCTAACAATGAATACAAAATGTGAATAATACAGCAACGTAACAGTTGGAGTTATTTATTTCAACAAATTTGTTCCTTTAATATATTCTGTTATAGCATGTGTTTTCACTGTTAAGTGTTTGTTGTGTTGGTTTCATTCAGTATATTATTCAAAGACAACATTTTCTCAAGTATGAATCATCACAACATAAATTATTAGCAATCAGTTCAATCACCATGGTATTCTCATCCACTGAGTGATTTAATTGTCTACAGTATGTCTCAGTATTAAATCTACCTTTCGTTTTTGTTTTAGTACCTGAAACATGGTTGTACCAAGTATTTCACATCGCCAGCTACCGAAAAATTGCTAACACACACGCGGAAAAGTGTTAGTCATTCGAGAAATGGGCCGTTAAAAGATATCCTCCTCAACGATGTGAATGATTTTCAAGCGTTGGATGCAGCGCTTACACGGATAGGTATTAGTAACAAGGACCGAACTGAAATTTATAAGACTGCAGCAGCAGTTCTTCATCTTGGTAACATACAGTTTGAAGATGACCCGGAAGATAGTAGGGGGGGATGCAGGGTGGCCACAGGACAGGAGAGCTGTCTGAGAATTGCAGCTAGCTTATTAGAAATTAATCCACTAGATTTGCGACAGGCGCTCGAATCGAGGGTCATGCAAAGCAGTCGCGGCGGCTTAAAAGGCACTGTTATAATGTAAGTTCTATATTTTATTTGATCATGCATGCATATAACTTATTAATAAACAATTTCGCAACAAGATTTTTCGATTCTTTATCTTATTATCAACATTTATTGAAGACGGTAAAGATGCTTCAATAAATATAACATTTTGAAAATATTTGTTTGAAAAATCTCTTTCAGATATGTATCTTTCCCATATCAACATACTCAAATGCAATGTATCTATCTTCAACACACTAGGAGCCCGTGTACTGATTAAATCGATTCTATTGAGTCTGGCTATCTACATCTCAGAACAAATACATTCGTTTGATTTAGTATCTGGCAGCTATTTAAACAAATTGGTATAGTAATGTATAAATAAGGCAATCCTTTGAGTAACAATACAAATAGGTCGGTATGAGTGTACTAATTTTTTGTTCAGGAAGGCAACCAGTATAAGACAGATTCATCCTCGTTGTATATCTTCTCTAAAGAGAAATAGATTTACTCAACGTTTTTGGTGTACACGATTACACGGCATTTACGCCCCTAAACAGCCTCTCCCCTTCGACTTGAGAATTTTGAATAATCCAAATGGTGTACAAATAGCAATCTCTGGTATGTCTTCTGGATTAATATGATGGCACGCACGAATCAAATCAATTTTTGTAAAATCTCTGTATTTTGTGAATTCAGTGTGACCTCGTAAAGTGCGGAATCCGATACCAATCCGGTGTCGATATATTATTTAAAGCTCGATAGTCTCAGCAAGGTCTCCACTTTTCGATATTTTTCATTTTAACCATATGCATAAATGGAGAGATGGCTTGAAGAAGGTCTTATAACACCTATTTTTAACAAATAATCAAACTCTTCTTTAGCAGGTTTTAATTTACCAGCAGAAAGTCAGCGAGGCTTTAAAAGTATTGTAGGAGAATTGGTTTCGATATAAGGTATAATATTGTGTTCGGCATTAGATGAAAAACTATCTGCTCTCATTAGTAGAGGAAAATATTATTCTTTGATGTCATTATTATTGATGTTAGAAGTTACAAATGTTATATAAATATATCTGGTAGTAGATTGAATTCTTTGTACAATTGTACGAACATAATTGAAATGCTACAAAAAATCTGTTCCTAAAATAGACTGTTTAGCTACAATAAAAGTTCATTGAAAATTTTACCCAAGCCAAATGTATCAATTTCAGAATTATTAGTAACATGAAGACAAATAAATAATTATTGTTTATTTTACAAATCATTGAATGTTGATGGCAAAACTCTAATTTTATAAAAAATTATAAAATAAACGTTAGCACTAGCAACATTGGCTGGCTACATGGTTTCCCTGTTTGAAAGAGCAATGTAGTAGTGTTCTACATTTTCAAATTTTGTGTTCGAAATTAAGATGGTACCAACATAATTGGCTATTCATATGAAGGTGGGAAGTTGTGAGATTTAGAATTAAGTTGTTCGAGTGGCTTCTTTAATGTTTCATCTTCAAGTAATGGATCAGCTATTTCAGCAATTTCACTCAAATTTTTATCTTGATGTGTTATAAAATTTCTTGTGGTAAATGTTGAAGAACCGTCTCTTGCAAAAAATTGCTATCTATCGTAGTTGTTGAACTGCTGGTCAGAAATTATAAATGTCTTAATTTTTGACTTTGTTTTTATCGCCATTATCTTGATTTGAAATAAGCAACTGAATTCTCTTCGAATCTGACAGCGTCAATTTTTGGACAAGTCCTTTTTTCAAATTGTTGTAGGCGTTTTCTACCGGTAAATTTATTAAAATATCACGTACCTCCATTGCTACCTCGGGTAAATAATGTCGATATTATATAATTATACTTGGTTTTAGAACTGAATATTTTCCTATTGCTACATAATGCATCTACTTGAATTAACCATAATACAGGATCTTTGGCCCACAATTCAAGTAGTTTCAAATTTATTGAGGAAATAGTATCTTCAGTCATCGTCTGGGTCAACAATTGTTACTTTTATATTGATTTATGTGATATCAGGAACATAACATTTCATAACAATTCCTCATAATCTTTATTTGTATATCGTTAATAACAACATAATCTGTCTAATCCCTAGCAACCTTTGCAATGGTCACTACACGATCTTGATGTAATCTTGCCTACTTGTCCTCTAAAACAAGGATAAATCACTGTCTTCATTAGATTTTCGGAAAACTATCCCATCTCAATTTATCACCTCTTAATGTAGACAAGTACAGATCTTGATGAAATTTATATAATTGGCCTTCAAAACAAAAGGACAGTCACTTTCTAATAAAGATTCTTGACCCAGTATGAATTATATATAAAAATTCTCGGGAAATAGGTCACATTAACACTTTGTTTTATATTTTCGTCTTTACATACGTTTCGAACTCACGACCATCATCAGAAGACTTGTTATGTCAAAAAGGGATTTTTAAAACTAATTATAGTACAAAGCGTCCATATCGCACCAATTTCAATTGGACGCTTTATGCTAAAATTAGTTTAAAAAAAACCTTTTTGACATGATGAGTCTTCTGATAACTTTTAGAGTTATTAAGATACATTTTTTTTTTCGAAGCTTAGCTGCAAGTTGCTGTGATCGTCTGAATTTGAACTGGTCTCAAAAATTCATAAAAATATTCGTATTTAATATCCCGTTGGAATTTTCAAGAAAAGTTAACTAGAATCTCCGCTCCTGTGCGTGCTAGGACATTTTTTTTTGCTGAATTCGTAAGAAAATATCAGCTTTAAAGTTATGCAAACAAGAATCATCAATATTCATTTTTTTTTTATTTGTATAGTGTTAAACAAATCATTATAAAATCGGTTCTAATTAACTTTTTTTTTTACTTCCAACAGGATATTAAATTTGAATATTTTTTTGAATTTATGAGACCAGCTGGATCAAAATCAGACGATCACAGCAACTTTGGCGCATTATGCAACCAAAGATGTTGTTTTGAAATGTGGTGCATTCATTTATATTAGTAATAGCAACATATTCTGAGAATTTCAAGCTTCGAAAGTCGGAGAATAAAACTCAAATTTTACACAAAACTTTCAACATTCATTTTAAAAATGCTGACAAATTGTTTCACCACACTGTGTCATTTTCAAAGCAAGGAGCTTTCAACTAAAGCTAAATCTGAAAGTAAAAATTTCAAGTTCCTAGGTATTTTAATTGTTGAGATATTGAATGTTTAAAAAAACACGCTTTTTCAATTTTCAACGCAATTTGCAGGTTAACAATGGCACTTGGGATATCGCACCAGATCTCATTTTGTAGATAATTACCTAAGGAACAAAAGACTATGAGGTGCATAATGCTAAAAATGCCCAGGAAAGGAGATATAAAGGAAAATATAAGAAAAACTAATTCTTTTTCACAAATTGTTAAATTAGAAAATAAAGCACGACTTTTACAAAGATAACCGTATGCTATGGCAAAAAATACATAAGAATAAATCGAAACATTGCTACCGCCCGGAAAATGCAGGCAAAAATCTCCGCCGACTGGTCTATCAATAAGTTCGATGAAGATTCGACAAAGATGGGCGTGATTTATTAATGTGCTTATCTTTCGATAACTAGATAATGCATTCGATCGATTCATTCTTCTAAACAGTTGATAGCTATTTACTTATCTATCTTGTAATGCAGTGCAATGTGTCTCACAATATGTATCCCGTATATAACGGGAAATTTAAGCTGAATATGTAAATAAGTTGGTGAAAATTATAAACATCATTGAAGAAGTTATTTATACTTTTTGTTATAATCATCCTTATTTCTAGGGTACCTCTCAAAGTATATGAAGCAACCAACGCACGTGATGCACTAGCCAAAGCTATTTATAGTAATTTATTTGATTTCATAGTTACGCGTATAAATCAAAGCATACCTTTCCAAGCTTCTAGTTACTACGTAGGCGTACTCGATATAGCCGGTTTTGGTAAGTAAATAATCGAAGCAATCAATGTAAAAATGTCTAATGGAAATTCCAATTCTGTTACAGAATTTTTCACGGTCAATAGTTTCGAACAATTCTGTATAAACTATTGCAACGAAAAACTACAACAATTTTTCAACGAAAAGATTCTCAAACAAGAACAAGAATTGTATCGAAGAGAAGGGTTGAGTGTTCCAGAAATTTCTTTTGTTGACAATCAAGACTGTATAGGTAATTTTTTCTTTTTTTCGATGTATTGTATCTTTGTGTCATATTTATTCTTTTCCTATTTCGTATGGTGTATGTTTTAGATCTAATAGAAACAAAAAACAAAGGTATTCTCACTCTGCTAGATGAAGAATCAAAATTGCCAAAGCCGCAATATCCTCATTTCACATCTGAAGTGCACAAACGTTGGCCCAACGAGTTTAGGTTAGGTTTGCCACGTTCATCGAAGTTGAAGGCACATCGCAGTATAAGAGATGATGAAGGATTTCTTATAAGACATTTCGCAGGAGCAGTATGCTATCAAACGGTAATTATAAAAATAATATGACAAGTCTGCCAAAGATGTTCAGTTCAAATATTCATTCTTCACAGATTGAGTGTGAACGAGAAATAGATTCATGTTATTTGTTGATATACCAGTATTTCAAAATCATCGCATTTCTTATAATGTTTTTTCTTGAAATTCCGTTGCTCCTGCTCCTAAATTCGCATAAGATTATGAGACTCAATACGTTCTCTGATATTATATGCAATTTTTTTTAGTGGATCCTTACTCAAATCGATGGTGACATTATTTTTGACTAAACCTTGTGCTAAATTCCCTTACCTCACTTTTATTTTGAGAAGCGTGCCTCTGAATCGTGAAAAAACTCAGTTTAAATACATATACATACGACTATTTGAATTTAAGCTTTTACAAGTCTCTTCTTCCATAAGAATAGATGGTTGGGTAAAAAAAATAGTATGGGCACATTTTCGGGTGCAAACCAAAATATGTATACGATTTTCCTCATCAGATCGAGTTCAAATTAAACGCTGAAATAAAATAAATGTATTGGAATGGTTAAAACCGCATCTCGAATCTATTTAATTTGGATTCAATAAATCAAAACAAGGGCTGGCAAGTCCAGTGCACTCACACTTATTGATTGGGTCCATTGTGCGTCCCTTGGAACAAGAGTGAGTCCACCAAGGCTGAGACAGTGCCTAAAGCGAATATATTGCTTATACTGATGTAACTTATGGCCTCAGATGATATGTACGCGCTACCGAAGTATTGCAGCCTAAGAGTAGCCAGTGTGGGGCATTCTATTAGAATAAGAGCCTCTCCACATCTACCAGAACGTGGGTCGCATAAACAATACCCAGTCTATTTGAAAGAGTGACCTGTAAGAAGTTCCGTTACCAGCTCTATGCCTCTCCTGTTCATGGTGTAAATGGGGTTTCAGCGTTTGGGCGAGAACTTTGCAAAGTCAGTGTATATTCAACTGTTTCATAGAGCACTCTTACATGACATGTAGTAAGTTTCAACAATTGATTCAGCCCAATAGTTCAAGTAATAATAGCAGCATCATCTATTTCATCAATTTGTGTTAAATACCAGTTTTGGATTGTTACGTAAACAATTTAACTACAATAAATAGTTTGGTGACAAGGCCGACCGGTGTTAGATTTCGTTAACAGACTATATACAGAGAACACATATCGCACAAAAAGAATCACTCCGATGTCCAAGAATTCGCGTAGAGCGCAATGCCCCTTGATCTGGGTGAAGGTCCGTCTCTGATTTGCTTACTCGGTCGGCCTACTATCGACAGTGAAGCGGAAAACACGTTAATGCACCGTCTTTAATTAATATACCTATCAACCAGCCTCTCCGATGCCTTCAAAAGAACGGATGCGCGGCTTATGGGAGAAAGGATTTGGTTAGTGTGATGTCATTTCTTCTCGTCTTTGACCGACGTTCAAAGTCTTGGTACAAAATCAGAGGCGATACAAAACGGCCCCCCACCTTAGGGCAGCACATTTTCATAGCTTATCACTTTCAAGGACACTCAATAGTCCAGCGCTTCCGGGGTGGTATAGCAATTGGGTTATGAAACCCGGGGAAATGCACAGATAACTTCGGGGCTGACATCCACGGCCTCCGATACACTGGGATTACCCTACACATGAATAGATGGGAATTTTTCAATTATTACAATGAAATCATTCACGAATAAGGTTTAATCACATTTAATTTTTCTAAAAGATCCATCGTTTAACTCATTTTATAATATTTTTTCCCACAGTAATATTGCAATTGAATTATGTAAACATCTCTGATTCTTGAAACCCTTGAAAATTAACTATCGATTCCAAAAAATCCTAGTGTTCTTCTAATTCCATTTTCTCGACTTTGTATTGTATTTTTTCTCCCATCTGACAAGTTCGACTCAATATTGTTTTTTATTAACTCAAGGAATCGACTTCATGATAATTGTAATTCCAGAATCACTTCATCGACAAAAATAATGATGCTCTACATGCGTCTTTGGAAGGAATAATTCAAGAGAGCAAAAATGAATTTATCAAGACGTTGTTCACGACGTCCATGGCCCAAAAAGGAAAACTAACATTTATTAGTGTAGGAAACAAATTCAAAACAGAACTCAGCGAGTTGATGGAGAAACTGAAGAGTAATGTAAGTTGATTTGATTTTTGTTTATGACCAATACGAACATAAAAGAAAAAAATCAGAAATATTTTGACAAACTAAAAGTAATCGTACTACCGCCATAATTCTAGATTAAGCTTCATCTAACTTCTACATAAAACAATAGTATACTGAAGAACATAACCCTTCCTCAGCAGTCGGGTAACAACTTCATGAGTCCATGCTGATTTCAAATACAATAAACATTTATAGTCCAAGAGTAGGATGAATTTAATCCGAGCCTAAATGGCAAGTGTTAAGTATGTAAATGAGGGCCGCTGCTATAAGCTTAAGATATGCTTAAGACTATCCTTACAACCGGATGATTTTTAATCTCTGCAGCAAATTGTACGTGAGAATTTATCATGCAACAATAAATAACCTCCTAAATTCTCAGATGTTCAAAATACATAATGTAAGCCTAAATAATATTTTGGGGGGTACAAATACATACGAAGAGCAACAAACAGCTCTTTAGTATCCATTACTTAAATTTTGACATTCCTTGGACACGTGATTTATTGTAATAATTACCAACAAGACAAGGAATTGCAATTGAAGTCATTCAATGTACTTCATTTTTAAATCAAAAACAGTTAAGATATAGCAGCAATATAGCCATAGAAAATAATTTTCACACTCCTCTTTGCGTTGCATGTAGGTTGGGCCGGCCCTGGTTAAGGTTTAAGTTAATTCAGTGCTTAATTTGAGTTTGAGTATGTATACTGATGTATACTTTCAGCTGAAAACTGACTGTTTTTAATCAATAATATTATTTGTATCTAGGGAACAAATTTCATTAGATGCATAAAACCAAATAATAAGATGATTGATAACCAATTCGATGGAGCGTTGAGTTTAATGCAACTGAAATATTCTGGAATGACATCAGTGCTGGAACTTATGGAGCATGGATTCCCAAGTCGTGCCTTATTCGGTGATTTGTATAGTGCATACCAGCAATACTTACCGAAAGAACTAAAAAAACTGACCCCTCGTGTCTTTTGTGAAGTAAGTGAAGGATTTTATAATAAAGAACATACAAACCTGATAATAGTGAACAATGCATTTTTTTGGTATTTCTTACGTTAAATTTAATTGCGGTAGCGTGAAAATAATATTGTCATTTTCCACACTAGATTTGAGGTTTTGTTACTATCGTGGCTTTAAAAGATTATTGTTCCCCTCTTGATAATGTTTTATATTTGCACGTCGGTGAGCTTTAAATCCTTCAAAAAATATACCAAGATTTCGCCTGGCTTTATGGTGTTTTACATCCTAAAGTAGTCGCTTCTTGTGGAGGAGTGTAGCTACGCAGTCACGTTAACAATGTGAGGCTCACAGGAACCCCCGTGCCACCCGTCATTAGACTTAAGCCCGTTTATGGGACCTCCTTCACTATGCAGCTGCACCGTACTGCTCAACAGAAGCCAACGCCTTATAGAAAGGAGGCGGAAAATGTCCTCCGCCTGGGCTGCTTTCTACCTGTCTCCTCGTGTTACCTGTAAACAGTTTTCTTTCGATGAATAACAGTCAGCCTCGTTCAATTCCGGCCTCCGCATATCTCTTCCCCAGTTTGGGAGTTTACTATCCAGAAGCCTGGTATAGAAAGCACAGACACCAGGCTTTTAGGGGTATACGCCATGTGGTATAGCGCATTCCCACCAGTTCGCGGAGGTAACTATTAGCTTCACACCATACATAATATGGTGCTACTATGGAGAGGCCCGCCAAGAGGACGTTGCTTGCTACGCTAAGCTCCCCGAAGAGGGACGAAACCAATCAGTGTGCAAACGTATCTGTGTTTCTTCCGTGTCTCTTCAGAATCTACATCATTCACTAGACCAATTTTTCCATTATGGTCATTGACTTTGCAATGTCCCGTTATGATTTTGAGATTCCCCTTATCGTTACAAGATTTTTCCTAAATTTATCTAGAAGGTTCTTGGACTTCCTAAGGCCCCGGAAGAGAGTTCTAGGTCTTCTGTTCTGAGAATTTCCTCTATAGTGTGTTTCTTTCACCTCAAACGGGTTCCAGTCCCATCAGCGTTGTTTCAGCACCCTTACCTGCGAAGTCCGTTCGTGTTAGAATTTTAGATAATGAAACACGCACCTTTCACATAGACTTATAGTTTATGTCTTAGAATTATATTCTGGAACATTCAGTTCATAGAATATTACATATATAGAATATATAGAAATTGCCCAACAGGTGGCTACAAAACATATATTGTTAATATGAAAACCAACAGTTCGCATGTTCATTTCCTCCAGTTCCTGGGATCCAGTGGAGGGTTTATTCTATTCTGCACTTCTAAGGTGCTCCGTTCAGTTTTGCATGTAAAAACTGTTTGAGCTAATGATATTGTAGAATATGCCTTTTTTTTGTAACCTATGTGTCCAGATCGAGTTGCACACATTGTTCAATTGCATGGACTTCCACTTGAAAGATACAGTTGTATTTTCCCGAGGAAGAGAGGAGCAATATGTTGATATACCGAGACATCGGAAATCTTGTAAAAGTACAACTCTCACTAGTAAAGAACTGTAAATTTACAAACCTAAAATAATTTTTAAAATTATATTAAGTTCATCTACATTCGAACAGATACCTCCTCATGTTCAATTTTTTTATAAAGTTGTTGAAAGTTGAAACAACAAACATTTTTGGTTGACTTCCTAGTATTACTTCATAGGTGAGGTAATGTATTAATTCAAGTTTCCAAGTTGCAAACTAGTAACATAGTAATCAGAATCACATCATCAGTATCATATTCAACATGAAATCAAGATATACAAAAAAGTTATTCGTGCATGCTCAGTTTTAATATGTGATTCTTATTCGTGTGCGATTCACTGCAACTGCACCTTAATCTCAGCTCGGCTAAATCAATGTTGCCAGGTGGAGAGGCGTAGCGAGGAATGTGCGCGCCCGAGGTCAGCTATCATAATTGCGCACCCCCTCACGTCCCAACCCCTTGATATTATGAAAGAAACAAGGGAACACGGTTTTCAATAGTTTTAAGTACCTTTCTCTTAAACTTACATATATTCATTGAACAATAAATCTAGATATGTATTTTACGCGCTTTCATTGATGCAAACGTAACTATTATGCGTGATGCATCAATCAATTCGAGAGTCTCTTTCTCTATACTCAACAGAGCTAAGTCCGACAATCTTTGTTGCTCCATTGATGCCCGCAGATAAGTTAATATAAACTTTAACTTTCTGAAGGACCGCTCACAACCTGCAATAGATACGGAGACAGTTAGCAGGACTGTTACTGTATAAAAAATCGGAGTAGTTCGATGGGGGTATCGATGACATTGCATTGCTGTTCAGACAGCTGTGCGTCCTAAATTTTTATCGTGAATGCCTTTTCCGTGAAATTTTTTTCCGACAGATTTTCATAAACTGAGACAATTCCAAATTTGGCGCCCCCCTGGATTCGGTGCCCGGAACATTTGCCCCCCCCCCCCCTCTGCCCCCCTCGCTACACCACTGACCAGGTGGCTTCATCCATCAGCCAGAGCCAGATGACATTGAGAAAACAACTAAAATTTGGAATAAACTCCCAAACTCTAGAATATATATGTTATAGTCCAAGTCATTCCGAACAAAAAGTTCAATGGGCACAACTTTTTCTATAGGCTGGTTTTGGCGCTAGAGGCCATTGAAAACTTTCATTTGTTCTTCATTGTTAAACAACACGAAACGTTATCCTGGATAATAATCACTTTTCCGAATAATCAAGATCTAAACAGTCATTAATATGAGATACTATTAGAAGTATTGTTCATTGATGTCACTATAGGTGATCAATTATACAGCGTGTTCCAGCTATCACGGTCAAAATAATACTTCAAGTTGATGATGAAACTCAAGAATATAACAAAAATTGGTCTATCATTTTGATAGGGTTGTGTCGAATGAGTACGTAAATACATCCGATAATTGTACTGATGCTCAAGGAGTGTGGCGGAGAAACATCATTTCCAAAGCCATCTACAGAAAAATGTGTTTTTCTGCAGTAAAGGGATGCAATGTTTTCATATTATCCAGTAGGTACCCTTCAAGTTCGAGGATGAATAAACAATTTTTAAAAGAAATCTGGACTATATTTTTATACAGGGTGGGGCAATAGTGTGTCTTTCGATTTCTAGAGTTGTTCTATTGTGATATCGACTTGAAAACGAAAGTTAACTAGACAACAGAATCTAGCACAAGAATGTTTTGCATTTACAGGGCGATACGAAAAAAATCGGGTTGGAAGGTGAAGTGCATTATTTTAAAAAGAAATATCATTAATAATAATAATAAAAATAATGATAATGATATATATTAGTGAATTTTTCAAACATCTACATAACCTCCATTCACCACTACACCTACTATTATTGATTGTCTCTGAATCACTTGGACGTTACGACTTTTTGGTCGAAATTGGGTAGTCCATTTGCAGATGCATACCTTGAAAATCCCTGACGTTAAGATGATAGATTTAGAAAGAAAAAAAAAGGCCATTTTATAGACAGACTTGTAATATTTCTCATTCTTTTTCATGGCCTAAAATTATTCAGGATGGTCGAACAATATTTTTCAGTAGGTACGGAACTTTTCGAATATAACTTTCGATTTCTTTTAAAAGGAACACTCCTTATATTTTTCGACTATGTGATGTAGAATACGGTGTAGAATAGGATTCATAAACATTTTTTCATTGTAGATCCCTAAGACGATTTGTAACCATTTTCGAATTATTGCACTTTAAAAATTGTAGGTAGCTGGAACACACTGTATAATTGATCACCTATAGTGACATCAATGAACAATACTTCTAATAGTATCTCATATTAATGTTTAGATGTTTAGATCTTGATTATTCGGAAAAGTGATTATTATCCAGGATAACGTTTCGTGTTGTTTAACAATGAAGAACAAATGAAAGTTTTCATTGGCCTCTAGCGCCAAAACCAGCCTATAGAAAAAGTTGTGCCCATTGAACTTTTTGTTCGGAATGACTTGGACTATAACATATCAAAAATTCAGCCAATTCGACAGGGGGCCACTTTCCCTACTAAAGTGTGCGGTATCCTTTATGTATAAACATATTTCTAACATGTTTTTTAATACTAACTCAATACAGGAATTATATATGGTTGCACAAGAAGAAAACCTATGATGTTCCCAGAACATCGTGTGAGTCAGCGACGGAATTTTGGGAGGTGACAAAGGCATTGGATTTTTTTAAATGTTAGGTTATTAGGTATATGGAAATATACTACAGATACCTTCAAAACAAATGACCAAAAAGCAAAAATATCAACAAAAATAATCTAATCATTTATCACAACAATGTACAATCCGTAATAAATAAGATTCACTGAGTATTGGCTGCGACTTGATGAGGAAATTTTCACTCATATTAATGGATATAGGTACGCTAATCTCCCATTACAGCAGAAAAATTAAGCTCCATGGAGGATCTTGCATATTTGTATCGTATGACTCAACAGAATTTTTAGAAATAGAAGAACTGAATATAAACAGCGAGGAAGGGAATATTGAAATCTCTTACATTTTAAGTATGCCACCAAAAATAATAATTATTTGTATATATAGCCTCTCGGAGATCTTTATACTTTCAAAGTTCTCTCTGAATTGTCATAATGTGCTTTATCAAATATGCTACATTCAAACTAGCATTAATAAGAGACTGAAATATTGATCTGAACAAAACACCTAGGGTAAACGATTTTACTGATGTAGTGGCAAGTTTCAATCTTTAACAGAAAAGTCATGTAGTCCAATAGACAATTTATTCATTAATTTTGAAAATCCTCCCCCTGGGAAGATAATATGTATAGCACTGTGTCATCACTATGGGCAAATACGTCGTACTTCATACTGTCAAATCCAAAAGGCTACCCATCTTAAAATCGAAACTGAAATCATTCCTCTCAAAATATATGTCACGATTATAAATGTGAGACATTTCAAATATTTAGATCATTAAACCTACTATTTAAATAATTTTAACACCCTCAAGGGTTTATGTTTTATATTTTTATGTAGATATGAAATTTGGACGAATAAATACTTCCTCAGTACTTACTTGCTTACTCACTAGGAAATGAGTTCCACAACTTTACCTTTCAATTGAAAAATCAAGTCTGGTAAGAGGAAGTTAGACAGGTCCCAAGCTTGACAATGAATGGATGACCAGCCTGGACTCAGGGCCGGATTTAGAGTGTTGGGAGCCCGTAGGCACGAGTTTGTTGTGGGTCCCTATGGTACGCGGTAATATTAAATGCCACAAAATATTTTTACAATACAAAATTGTAATGTCAAAGGACTAGAAACTTATCTGTAATACGGCGCCACAACTAAACCTAACTAATTTCAATGGACTTGTTATTATGTAGTGTGTCAAAGCAATGTGACATCAGAAATAGCTTGTTTCAACTTCTACCTGCCATTGCATAAATATTAAATATACAATATTTCCTGCTTTTGTAATGTAAAATAACTAATTAAAATATGTGAATTCAAATTCTGGACAAATTTACTCAAAAATTATGAATTGGTTACTATATTAACAAAATCATCCTATCATTTTTGTTGAAATCCAAAATTTTTCCAATATACCTACCTATACTTAGTGGGGGCCCCTTCTTGGTGGGAACCCATAGGCAGCCGCTCACTGTGCCTACTCCTAAATCCGGCCCTACCTGGGCTCGTCCTGTCTGTCAACGTGGAATCCATTGTGGTGTAGTAACGAGATTTTTGATGAGCAGTGACCTTGGAAATATCAATAGAAAAGGGCGAGATTTCTACGATGATCTAGAGAGCTCAATGAATTCGTTGACATCGTCAATCAGACGATTAACTCTCTTCTGGATAGAATCCAACAGCTTCAGTCAATGTTTGCGAGTCGAACTCCAAACATGTGAACAGTATTCCAGGACATGTCAAATCTATGCTTTGTAGATCATGAGGGGCTGCTCGAGTGAAAGAGTTTACGGAATGAACCTCACAACTTCACAATCAGATATTTACAAAGGATCATTCTTCACCACCAATCAAATCATGTCGAACTCGGAAAATACAATCTGCTTCGTATGTTTATGCCTACCATTACGTCGACAACACTTATTTCGTCAATGCTTCTAGACTCATGCATGTTCTCACTGTTGAACATTTTCAGCATGGACGAAGTTGGAACACGTTGGCTCGATGTATCAACATATTGTCCCTGTCCTAACAGGGTGCATAACTGCATATTCCCCTGTATCGTTGATTGATTTCAAACAACGCCTGTATCCACTCTTCTTGTTTCCAATGGAATTATTACAGTTATGTGTAAACAGAAATACCTTGCCAATGACCTTAGTGTCATGGGTAAGTCATGAAGAAGAGAAGAAATTACTGTTTATCAATAATTGATTATAGAGTAGAGTAGTTTAATTATCTGCACCTGAATAATAAAAAGATGCCAAAAAAATATGTTGCTTACGTTTCTGCTTTGAATATATTATTAATAATGATCACATTTTCAGTCCATGTTACACAGCTTGAAATTGAGCGACAAAGATTATAAGTTCGGTATTACAAGAGTGTTCTTCAGGCCGGGAAAATTTGCCGCATTCGATAACATCATGCGTTCAGATCCTGAGAATTTGAAGAATATTATTGCCAGTGTTCAGAAATGGGTTTTGAAGTCGTATTGGAGAAAATCGCAATTCGGTGTGGTCGCGGTAATAAAAAGTAAGTGTATTTCCTTTGATTTAAACATTTATTAATACTGCTGAAAAGAAATTTAGCAAACCAAAGGGGCTATTGCTATTGATTATATTCGTTCGGAAAAATACAGCAAAATGTATAACATGACATCATTGTTATAGGTAAAACATACGAAAATATTTTCAATAGTTCTTAAAATAATTCTTGAACTGGATATTATGGTAAACAATAAAATTGTTCACAACTGTGGATATACTGTAACGTATAACGTATATGTTGTAAATAATAATTTTAAAAAATCAAACTTATCCTTACGTATTGGTAGATATTATGACTTGAATCTATTATCTAATTTTGCAGTCATGTTTTTAACTTCATGATGTTTCAGTGAAAAATAAAATAATCTACAGAAGTAAAGCTCTCATTGTCATCCAAAAAAATGTCAAGGGGTACCTTGTTCGGAAGCGTCATGGACCAAGAATAAAAATATTGTTAAAAATCAAAGCATTGGATGGTAATTTGAAGAAAATCGAGAGTAGCGCCAATCAACTCAAAAAAGATAAAGAAAGCACCACAAAAGCAATAAATAGCCTTGAAACTCAAATACATCAAACAATTAATAGAATAAAAGTAAGTAAATAAGTTATTCAATTCATTGTACCATTTGTGGAAAGATCAACCATATGAAATGAGTTTATTTCTCATTTGCTTTCTAGAAGGACGATAGAATTGAAGTGTCTATTCTGAACAGTCTATATAAAGATATAGTAGCAAAAGTGGATGAACAAATGTCGATAGTGCAGAAGAAGATTTCAGATCAGAAGGTTGCAGACGAACAGAAGAGACTGCAAAAAATCCAAGAAGAGTTAGCTAGACAGAAAAAAATCAAAGAAGAAGAAGAGACAAAATTGAGAGAAGAAGAAGAAAATAGAAGGTTGAAAGCAGAAATGGAAGTGAAACGTAAAATTGAAGAACAGAAGCAGAAAAAGCAGGTAAATATTATTCTCGAGCACTTATAAGAATTGTCTGAAGGTCATGGAGTCCTAATAATAATATTCTATGAGAACAACTAAATAAATTGAGACATCTTTTACACCATCCAACTTCAAATTGGTGGTAACGTAAATAGGTTGTTGATACATTTCTGGATCGCAATTCCAGGAATGGTTGATTGTTGATTACTATTTATAAATCACTAAGTATATAGTTTCGGGATACCGAGAGGTAAAATGAAATACTGTTCTTTCTACGTAACTTGAAAGTAATGTTAATTTATTGTATCCACACAACACAGCTTCTATACTACCGTTAAAAGCAGATATTCTCGCATATAGAACACAGAATAATAGGTAGTGGGCGTTATTGAAGTATTGAACTTATTTCAGCAATTACCATAGAGATCATACTATATGATCTCTATGGCAATTACTATATACATTGAAAATTGATGTGTGAACAGGAACAAATCAGAGTCGTGAAACAAAATAACTTTTTTTCTGTTTAAGACTCCATATATCGATTAATATTTTTGGGATGAATTCTAAATAGATTCTACTTTTAGAGAACTGCTGGCAAAACTGTTGCATTATCGAAATGATTTGACAAAAACTTTTTTCTTAAAAAGCAAACCTTTCTTAGAAACAGGTTTCAATCAATATAGAATAACTTGAATTGTAGACTGCCGAGGATACCGATGCTTGATATATCTTGGTATCCGGGTGGAGTCCATCGTCATTATGACATTAATATACCGTAGTTTCGTCGACCATTACAGACTGTATTAATAGGATATTTGAAATCGGGGACTGAGACTGACCAGTGTAGGATGTCTCCAGCTGTTTATAGTGGAAAGTCTTCCGGTATTTAATTTGTCCATAAGTGATATGTTCACAAATGGTGAACCATTTTATAATCTCAATTAAAAATGTCTACGTCACAACAACGAACGAAAGACGAAAAATTGAAATTATAACTCATTAATGCGTTATTGTTCTTAGGAGGAAGCAGATAATAAAATTGCTGTGGAATTGAAACGTCGACAAGAGCAAGAAGCTTTAGAAGATCGAAAATACCAAGAGCAGCTACAGCAGGAACAGCAAGACCGAGAATTAGCTTTACGTCTAGCACAAGAAAGTAATGGTCAAATTGAAGAAAGTCCACCTATGATACGCAAGTACGGTTAAGAATAAAATATTTTAGAATGAATTCTCGTCATATTTTCTGAAAGTCTATTTTTTTTTGATGCCTACATGAAAGGAAAAACTGGATCAAATTCTATATATGAAGCCGCTACTTTGTGATAGTTGCATAATGAGAATATGATTTTTTCTTCTTTCCACTAACAGTTTACACTTTATTGTGTTGCAATTATTATTGTTCCAATAAAGTGTTTGAAACAAAGAAAAATTCCTATTCTCAATGTGAAAGTTATATTAGACCATTGGTCTTATTTTGTGAGTCGAAGGTTTTATGTACAGAACAGCTACCCAGTACAGTAATGTTCAAAAAATGGAGAATGAGTCCTGGTTCCAATTCGTTAATGCATTTCAGGAGTATTCTTTATTAGTATCTCAATGACATTTTTAATATTATCTATGATTGACAACTTGCCAATTAACTGCCAACAACATTTTTCTTCAATACAGGCTAAGAAAAATTCAAAAACCTGTAAGTCACACAATCTTGCACTTTCTCCCAGCGAAATAATTTCAATTCTTCTAGTAATTATATCTTGCTGGATCACATTCTTCAATACTTCCAGAGGGTAAATGTTTTGAATTGTCCTCATCAAAAAATCTGACGCAGTTTTCAGACGTACCAGACGCACCTCATTGTCCTTAACTGGAAAATGCTCTACAATTCGTGTTATAGGCCAACCATTTCCGTTCTTTTTGTAATTTTCTATAAGGAATACGTCACCTACTTTCACCTTCTTCGAGCTTAGTTTATGTCGTTTCATCGACAATTAGGATAAATATTCGATACGAAACGTTTTTCTAAGGTCTTCTTTCAGTTTCTATCGATATCAAAACCTTCTCCTGGAGTATTTTGCATCAATTTTTATCTTAGTCCGGAACATTGACCTCCTTCACGTCCATTAGAAACATTGCTGATGTTGATGTTATTTATCAGGTAAATATGTTAGTTGCCTATAGTTTGCAACTGCTTCACAATCACACAGTATCGTAGACAAATATTCGAGATTGAGGGCTGTTCTTCGAAGAACTTTGCTGAGTAGTTATCTGATCATTCAAATTAACCTCTCCCACCATCCTCCTCATCAAGAAGACTTAGGAGGACTGAACTTCCATGTCATTTTTTCGACTGAACTGAAATTATTAATTTTCTTCCAATCTAATATTGCTAAAGCATTTTGTAACCAAACGAAATTTGAACCATTATGTTTATACATAAATAGTCTTGCGATGAATTTTCGAAGAGCTTGGATGAAGGATTCTTCAGATAATGATGTCGAGTATATAGCTTTAAACACAGCGCATGCGCTCACGCAAACTTTTTCTTGAGGTCTTAGATACTATGTACCGAATTAATCAACTCCACAGATCTTAAATGCAGTTACGTCCTTTACTTTATCTGTCGAAAGTGGTGGTGAAGGAGTCATCAAATTTATCGGAATATTCTTCTGAGATATGATACATTTGGAAATTACATTTCTAACTGTTCTCCGACTGTCCATAATCCGGAAGTTTTCACGTGATATATTAAAAAAATTGAGTTTCAACATGACAATGTCTTATGTGTCGATCATAAATGATTTTGAAGGAGTGTTGTGAATCGACAATTATTTTTATCGTCCCTGTTCGATATCTTCATCTTCAGTCTCAAAATCACAAATTCATCTTTAAATGCATACGGACTCGAAAATCTCTCATCTTTCTGAATCAACCACAAAAACTTGTGTTCTTCTTCTGTTTCCTAGGTACACAAATTTCAATATCTTCTGTTATTTTAGTGCGTTGCATTGAAGCAGAACCGCCGCTCTTATTCCAAGTCGATATCGGTCGGAATGTTCTTGAAGATATGTCTTCATAAATTGGTATTACCCATGTGTGAGTTCATGTTATACAAAATTGTGAAGGAAGTTTTGAAATCTCACAATCCAAATTTTTTCAGATATTTACTACATGTTTCGAGGTCTATCAATTACACCTCATTATCAAGTATTATAAGAAATATATTATACTATATACTTTTCTTTCAGCCATTTCTTATAATACTTGATAATAAGGTGTAATTGATAGACCTCGAAACATGTAGTAAATATCTGAAAAAATTTGGATTGTGAGATTTCAAAAACTTCCTTCACAATTTTGTAGATATGTCTTCCTCTGCGTTGATCCAGGATAATTAATTTTCTGAAGACATCGTCAGTGACCACGGAACCTTCATCGTCCACATTCGGGAATACAAAGATGCAACCTTCCGTAGTGTTCTTTCTTCTCATGAACAGCACTTGAAGTTTATTCCTCTGCGGCGCATGTTATGAGAACAACCAGGCGATCTTCTTCTTCTTCGCTGAAGATAGGCTGCCCTCCTACACGTTTTGTATGATTTTCTTTGACAGCATCACTTATGGTAGACTTTGGAACACCATAGAACTCCGACGCTTTTCTCAAAGACCTTCTTCCATTTTTGACGTCATCGATCGCTTTACGTAGATGTTCGGTGTTATAATTCGCCCGCCTAACACTCTCACGTACTTTCGCGGCATGTCGGAAGTCACCCCCTAAAAGCGATTTTTTTGGTTATGAAAAATATTGAGGTAGAATTTATGATTTTGCGCCAAGTGATTCTTGAATAGTCACTGTAGCCAGTGAAAATGGCGAAAGTCGTGAATAATTATATCAGAATTCTGTAGATAACTTACTTTTTACTGTTTTCCAAAATCAAAATAATATATTTTTTTCCGGAGCGTCGTACGAGACTAAAACGGGGAAAGTACCATGCACAACCCAACGCGGTTCAAAGCGTACTGACTTGCGTGCGAAACGGGGCCCATTCGACTCGAGGGAACGAATCTACCCGAACGAAACTTAACGAGTAATCAAGTGTCCGAAGTCACCCTCACTGTACGAAGTCACCCCAGTTGACGGTACGATTCCAAACAAATGGCTTCCATACTTCTGTTTGTTTGATCCATGCCAGCACTGTAGTGGTAATAAGTCGAACATCAATCGTAACGGAAAGGAGTTCAAGTTGGGGAATGGTAATTTTTATCAAATGTGATATTCTACTTTTGTAAAAGTTGAACAAAAACTCCCTGACTATATTCAGCTCGCAGGAAAATTACGGAAACATATGAATTTTAACTTCCGTGACAAAGCAAGTGTAAGCTCCAGTTAGTAATATCTTTTCTGAAACTTTTAATAGCCAGCTAAGTATTCCCATATTTGTTAACTGATTGACCACCGTTCTTAGCCAATTCAAAAAAATTTCTTTGATATCCGTGGGTACCTCCGAATAAAAAATTTCTTTGATATCCGTGGGTACCTCCGAATCTCATCCAATTGTCAATTGCCATGTTTTCTGAAGGAGCAATTTTGGAACAAGAAATACTGGTGATGAAAACCCGATAGAACCAAAAATAGTATTAGCTACAGATATAATTGTTCTCCTTGTTATATTATGTGTGGAAATATTCGGCAGTACATCTGAGTTCAAATCTATTATGTCAGTTATTTAGGAAAATTAAAATTATTCAATGATTTAGTATCAGAAATTAAGTTAGGTAGATACTTTGATGTTTTTTCATCGGTTGACTTTCATGTTTAAGTAGGCTGTGGAAAAATCTTCTCAAACGTCAAGTCAATAATTGCGTGTTACATTATAAGAGCGAATATGCAGTACACAAATGTTGGAAAATATGAGTATGTTTTATTAGATATAATAGAAATAATATACAAGCGTCGAGGCAGTATCATAATCCATATTCGGAAAGAAAACAACCCCACCGTACAATTTTTCTTTCTTGAAGTAGTAATTTAGAGCAGCTTGGAAATTTCGTTGCACCCAGAGGAAAGTATGGCTCTCATCGTTTAACCCAACGAGATATTGAAAACATTATTAATGAGAAACCATTAAGAGGTATAAGTCGCTTAACATTATTGACAAAGGCGTCTTTCATAGACATTTGGTAAAGAGTAAATACCATCCTTACAGGCCAATGATTGTACAAAAATTAGAACCTTGCAATGCACCGTTTTGAGTTGTGTCACTATTTTAACAATCAGTACAAATTATAGAAAATTTTCCGTTAAATGTATGCTGGATTGACAAAACAAGATTTCACAATAATGGGAATATTTAATAAACACAATAACCACTATTGGGCTTCAAATAACTCTCATAACATCATACGATCAAGAGCACAAGAAAGATTCGGGTTTAATGTTTGTTGTGGGATATCAAGTAAGTATACTTTTGATAAGTTCCTTCTTGCTCTTAACAAACATATCTTAGAAACTAATCAATTACAGAATTACTGGACTTCAGGAACAAAATTATTGGTCCAGTTATTTATGATTTTATTTTAAATGGGTTACGTTACTTGGAGCTGCTACAAACTGAAATTTCTAATTATTCATTATTAACTGAACACGGAAGAATATGATTTCAACAAGACGGCGCTCCACCTTATCATGCAAGAATTGTGCGAAATTACCTTGGTAATCAGCTTGGTCCACAAATAATAACAAATAATGGACCTGTAAGGTGGCCTCGCAGATCGCCTGATCTTACCCCTCTTAATTTTTACCTTTGTGGTTATGCAGAAAACCAAATTTATCAAGAGTCAATTGAAGAGATAGATGATTTGAGGCAAAGGCGGCAAATCAGGTGCGTAATCGCCCAAAACGGAGCCCATTTCGAACGGAAACCTTAATTTTTATTCCTTTTTGTTGTTAAATTGATTTATTGGTTATACTCTTAATTACATTTTATTTGAGGTTGTTATGGAAAGAGTGAAATTTGTTTCGACCATTTTTTCCACGCCTCTCATTAACTTTCATCCAAGCCATACATAACGTCAAAACAAAAATCCTCTTTTTGTGAGTCAACCGATGAAAAAAAACATTGAAAAGGAAATCTGTAAGAATTCAATATGGCGCCTATTAGAAAATCTGAACTTAGAACTCATGTCTCAAAAACTAAACATTTTTGGTAAAATCTGACAACATTACTGAAATGGTAATAAAAGGGTGTCAACGTTCTGTTCTTGTACAGCTGATCGTTTCCGATTTATTCGCCAAAATCTAAAATGCAAAATATCAATTGTTTACATAAACTCAACAGAAACAGTAGCAGGTAGCCTTTATTTCGAACCGGATTCTTAAACAGAACAAAAGAATGCACAGCTTTCCCCGTTTAACCGTTGTTGTAGCTCTCACGGTTACTGAAATCCCGATGGTGAGTTTGTTTAAAATTCAATGTAAATAGCTCATGAGTATAAATTTATAGAAGGAACACCATCAGCGGGGAATTTTTTTCTCATATTTTGTGTAATCAGTTATTTGGATATATCTACTACATAGGTCAATATGCTCCAGATTGTACTGCACTACTAGTCCAGTCACACTGGGGAATGTTTTGGTATTTTTTGGACAATCCGTAAATTTAGTCATACTATATGTTTTTTGGGGCGCTGGTCATGATGGTGTGATTGAAATTTGGATTTACCTTGCCGCTTTTTGAACGGTAGCCATTTTTTTAACTTAAAAATTGTCATTTTTCAGTTTTTTCGTTTCTAGAAAAAACTATATATATATTCCAAACAAAAGTTGTCAGAAAAGCTAATACGTATATTTTGGCGGTTAGAAGTTGATCGGAGGTCATGCGTCCGATATAGGGCTCAATTAGTGTTTATGGTAACGCAAAATTGAGTATATTATCGAGAGTTTTTGGTTTCTGGATATTCTGGTTAGTCGAAAATTTATAGAAGGAACACCAATCACCGAGCAATTTTTTTGTTTTCCCATATTTTGTAAAATCAGTTACTATGGATGCATCTGTTACGTAGGTCAATATGCTCCAGATTGTACTGCACTACATCTTATGGTACTCCAAAAACGGTCAAATTCTTTTCTATTTTGTCGCGATCTTTAGCAAAATGAGTTACGTATTTGTTATTACACTTTTCTTGGGTTAAATCACTTTAAATAACAAGAGATGCAAAAATTGATATATTTTTAATGTTCCTATTATGTTTATTAGATAATAATTATTGGCAAAACCCTGACGAATCATGTACACCTGAAAAAAATCAAAGAAATTGCCATGAAAGTATTTTGAAATAGTCATCGTCCTGGTATTCCTTTAAACAAGCAATTATTTTGATTCTTATATTAGCAACCACACAGGTTTCTTAGCAATATCAGTCAAAAACAAATTTGAATTCGTTATACTTTACCTAAGAAACAAAACGTGCTGCTCAAATTAAGCAATAACGTTGCGAAGAGAAAATGGCTGACATTTCATTAATTTTTTTGCAACAAAAAATATACTACTGATCACTCAGTTTTAATCAGAGAGTCAGCTACTTTGTAATTGTGTCGACCTCGACCGCCAATAAAACTGTTCCAAGCATTATCTCAGATACACACGCATATTTCGAAGCAGTCTATGATGGATACCTCAATAACATCTAGTCCATGAATTGATTGATATAACTTTGGTTGATATTTACAAGTGTGTTACACTTTCCAACTTACAATTTTTAACTTTATCACAATAAGCTATTAAAACCCATTCTTTATTCTCATTCTCCTTCTATAATTATCAGATCTAATTCTCTATATTTATCATGAAGTGTCTAGATTTCACAAACAAAGAAAAAATTACAGACTTGATTGCCTTTTATAACGAAAATCGCGAACCCCCATTTCATCTATTCATTCCAATGTACTCTATATATTGTCGAAAATTTCATCGAGCTCTTCGTCAGGCCTCACCCGTGACAACAAGTTAGATATTCACAGTTTCCTAATTAGGTGGTAATTTGACTTGGAGTTTCCATTATTCTTACGGGAAATATATTTCAGGAAAAAGAAAGTAAAGTGCGGTCGTGGAAAAAATTTTTAATGAACGTTTAAACTCGCAAGCAACACCATTTTCTGAGCAGATTCTAAGATTGTTAATATTGATGGACCTCAAAAATATAATCTGTTTAATTCGTTCCCCTTCACAAATATCATGATGGTACCAGCTCAAAACTGAAATTATTCATAATTTGAGGGGTTATCAGTTGAGATACATACTTAGTAAATGTATTGTTCTAAAAAATTTGTTATATCGAATAAACCATGTTGAATGTTTAAAGCTTAATTATTGTACATATTGTATATTGTGGTGGCAGCTCAATGTCTATGCTTCTTGTTTCCATGATTCAGCGGTGGAATGGACCTGGGGAGGCAGTCATTCAAATTGAACAGGTACTTTATATTTCGTTATGTTCTTTTTAACATAAATTTTGTTGAATATTAGTCAAATTATTGCATAAGTATCTCGTTATGGCAACGTCAGTATCTGTCTTGCCTTTGGTGTTTGTTCTATGGAATTGTTTGAACCGCATGAAAAAAATTGCACGTTTGTAAGATATCGTCATTTCTTTCCTCTATTGCATACATCCATTGACATTGAACGCTATTGTGGGGCATATTGTGATTCATTATTTCAAAATGTGCCAGGTAATAATTACAAAGAATACACATCACATTTACTCAAATTGCAAGTTTTATAAAAATAAAAAAGTTTACAATGATATGAATGGAATAACTACGAAAAATATTATAATTTGTATCATGAAATAGTTTCAATTTATTGTTATGAATTATATGTAAATTCCTGGTAATAGATCACAATAACACATATGTCATATTTATTCTCATCTTTACGTACGTTTCGGTCTCATGGCCATCATCAGAAGACGTTTAAAACCTAATTCACATCAACTAAAGCGCGAGACTCCTTAGACTAGTTGCACTAAGCAAGTATTAGAAAATCAAGTAATGTTCCTATAGTTGAAAGCGCTATTACTCGAGAAAAAAGCATATACGGTGTTAAACAGTTATGTTTGAGATTTTTATGGCAGCTAAGACCTAAAGTCAGAAATGATGGTACAACGAAAGGTCTTAGCTGGACCAAAATTCCTGATTTACTATGTCGGCTTTCTACCTACACGCAATTCTACACATTATACAGGTAGATATACGTAGGAATTTGCAAGTATTTAATTGATAAAATGTTTATAAATTTGTCTTATGACTATAAATCGGTTCTGTGATTAACAGACTTAGAATCACGTTCTATGTGAATCATCTCCAGGATAGATCTTACATAATAATTGGTTTCTTTAGCTAAAGTATTAACATTTTTATAATCGAATTGATGGTTATAATCAAAACAATTTAGCAAGGGCGGTGGAATTTGTTTTCAGTAATATACTACTTGTGGCCATACATTCTTTTTGTAAATATTGTTCAGGAATTCCTGTATAGCTACTATCGCAATCTAAACAATTTTGTTTATATACCATGTGTTGTTTATCTTCAGATATTAACGGTCTTATATTTGAACAATATTTACCAACACAGTTAGTAGGTTTATGCGCAACACTTACGCATTTCTTAATTTTTTCTGAGGTCTAGGAAATGTATGGTAATGTTATAAAATTACCTCTATTATTGATATATGATGCACTATTATAGATTTTGTTTATTCTTTCTTTAATGATGGGGTTAAAAATTTTTATGGGTGGCCATTCACTTCCAGTGTATTACGAACATTTTTAAAAATTTTGTGACGGTTTTATGGGTGTAACAATTTTACAGCGCGATCTGTAACGCTTTTTAAAAAAAAATCCATAAATAATTGTTGGTGCAACTGACTAAAAGTGAAGATATCGTGGAGACCGAACTTCTTTCGTACACCACGATGTTTTTATTTTGCCGTCTGAATCATGCCTAATGTCCCTATCTAGGAAGTTTATCTTTTAGTTCACTTCTTTTTCACAGGTAGATTGAAGTTTAGTGTGCAAATTGTAAAATTCATTAAGTACATGCTAAATTTTATCCTTGGAAACACACATTAAGAAATATTCTTTTTCATATGTTAAAGTGACCTATTGCCAAGAACTTACAAATATGTTTCAATTATCTCAAATTTGATAATTTTCCAATAATAGTTTAGAAAAACATGTTTTACTACAGCTAGATGGTTCTCAGTTATGATTCTCAAATCTAAAACTGGTTTAAGAGATTTCAAAATTTGACTAATATTTACGCAAGTTGCAAAAACCTTCGCTCAAAAGTTTCCTTTTAATTCTACAAACCTATAACTTGAATAATGACTATAGATTCTATAAAATAGAGTTTGGGCAATCAGGAAGAGTGATTATTTGTATGCATCACGGAATCACAGATTGTCTTTGAATAATTTCTACCGAAGTAATAGAAGGAATTCAATCATTCTCTGAATAATATTGCATTAGAACAAACTTTAGTCAAAGATGGTTTTCACCGATTCGGACAATTTTGGTGAAATTTTGAATACATTATCACTAGCTCAAAAGCTCAAGATCTCTAACAAACTATAGATTATAAACGAATCTATTTGTCAGTTGAAATGAAGTTTGCAAAACCAAATGTATTCAAACTTTTTTCACAAGGATATACTTGGCTTAGCATAGATTAGATTGTCCATTTGTTAAATTACTCGTTCCTCATTCCTGCTAATAAAAGCATCTCAGTTGTTGAAAATCATTATTATTGAACTGTCACAATCGACCTCTTGAAAATGAGCTCCCACGGACGCCGTGAAAATTGGGCCCAGGCTAGTGGCTTCAAACGCTCGAAATTCCAAATATTGAAGCACCTTTTTCAGGTTGGCGGTGAGATTGCTCAGGGTGTACTCATCAGATTCAAAAAAGTGCATTTTGAAGGGGCAGAAATATCTAGCCTTCAAAACATCAGAATACTGATCATGTAGCCAATCAAAAATCTTTTTTACAGAAGAGAAGATTTGTGTTTTGAGCATATGATAATGAGAACGTTCACATTTGTGTACGGTTTAATATTAGATGCTATCCTTGAAGGTACTTATCCCTTTTGGAATCTAATTAGACGCAGTTTCATGGTGCAAACATCAAAAGGAAACATACAAACCTCATGGAGTGCATATTATATTCACAGTTATGAACGTTTTTATTTGCTCCGAAAAGATATTTCCTCTTCTGACAAATACTATTTTTGATTTACTGGTTACATTATATCGATATGCAGATGCAAAAGTTTGAAAGCTTAGGTATTTTCCTTCAAAACCCACTGTTTTTTCTTAATCCGGTCAGAAATCTCACCGCAACCTGAAAAAGAAGCTTCAACATTCGAAATTTCGGTCGTTTGAAGGCACTAGTTACGTTGGACATAGACTTAAGCGGAAAGTTCAATATTTATGGGAAAATCAGTGGAAACCTTGTCTTATTTTCCGAGATATAGCAGGAAAATCCTGGAAAATTTTGACTGCTTATGTGAGGGGACTATCTTTCAAACTGGTCTCCTACTAAAATACTGTCCCTATGCCAAATTTCATCTGCTTCCAAATTTTTTTCCTCACATTTCAATGTAAGCGCTGGACTATCAGTCACTAGTCCTTATGTTATCTTTATTCTATTCGACACATTTTTTACATGTGAATTTTTTACGGATTTCACAATCATCGTTTTCATGTGACTAGTGAGATGAACAATTTATAGGTACCATATTTTCAAGCTATTCAATGGTATCACCTTAAATACAGCATTCGTCCTCAGTATAGTCCGAAGTTCAATTTTGGACGCACCCCAAGAATTCCTGTTCCTCATTCAGTGCCCGTCCTGAGCCGATATACCAGACAAGACCACAAGCAAGACACCTTCTATAATTCTCTCAATGAACAAGCTTTCTTCGGGTTATTATTCGGGTTAGTTTGTAACCAAAGTTTAAATAATTGTCAACGGTTTCTCTTACAGATAGGCATGTGCATTTTCTTCAGGTAACCTATTGTTTGAATTAAGAATACCCTGGTACATGTTTTACTAATTTTGTACACTCTGTAGTTCGGTGTTTTCTCACTATCTAAGATTAACAAGTATGGTCGATCGAACCTACTGTTCCGTTATAACTTCAGTCAGATGTCAAGTTTGGTACATTAACTTAAACCGATTGGCCAATATCAATATGAAATGGAGAATATCAGAAGTTAAGTTGACTGTACCTGGAAAGTTAAAAATACGTGTCGATTCTCTTTCTTTCTAAATTTTCGATGAAAGGTTGTCGCAACGAATTGTGTATATCGAAAAAAGGTTATTTTGAAACATAAATTTCTTTTATTTTATCAGATCAGATGCAGTGAAGAATCAACAAGCGGCTTTAAGCAAAGGCAAGTACGATCTCTCCACGTGGAAATACTCCGAGTTACGTGATACTATCAACACATCCTGTGATATCGAACTACTTGAAGCGTGCAGACACGAGTTCCATAGAAGGTTGAAAGTATATCACGCGTGGAAGGCAAAGAATCAAAAACGCACTGTGATGGACGAAAACGAACGAGCTCCTCGTTCTGTGATGGAATCGGCAAACAAATTACCAAGTAAACCAGAGATTCTTGACAATCATGCCAATGACAGACAAAGATACTTCCGTATTCCCTTTACAAGAGATAATCTGGAACAAGTAAAACGTGGTCAGTGGTACGCTCATTTTGACGGACAGTACGTAGCGAGACAAATGGAACTGCATCAAGAGAAACCCGCAGTTTTATTAGTAGCAGGTAAATTCCCATTCTCTCATCTTAATACGATAAAATTTTAAACAAGATACTAACCGACAGTAGGTCTCCAACTAATAAGGAAAAAATGCAAGACTTCAAGAAATCGTTAATGAATTGTTGAAACTGTCTAAAGCTGATGATGTAGATGCAAATATTCCTTTTTCGTTTTGGAAAGATGAAGTTATTTGAGTAATAGTCCTCATTTTTTTATTGAACGTAGCGGTATCATTCGAGACAATAAAATACCATAATTATGGTAACATGTACGATGTATATGATTCGTGCACTTGGACGCCAAATATTTGTGGCATACGTTGTCCTGGTAATGGAGGAAACTAAACAATGTTATGACGTCTCCTGATGATATTAGTAGAAGTACGCTTCTACTAATAACCTATTATGCATTCAATCATAATGTACTTTTCCATAGGCTAAATAAATAATCAGGGTTTTGATATTTATTCCTTCGGGATCGACAAGTGGCAAATGTTTTTCCACAAAATTGTCAAGTTAACTTAACAGATTTCGATACAATTCTGAACAAGGATAAACCTTCCAAATATCTATCATATAACGAAGAATTTTTAAATCGAATAGTTTTTCTGTAAGACTTGTACCTATCTATATAGTAATGATTGCTTGGTAGCCGCAGATTAACGTTGAATTCCGCATTGCGCCAAGTTATATTCACTCTGATTGCCTTCAAAGTAAAACAAATGCAGTAGTGGGAAAGCATTATTCGGAAGCATCTGTTGCGTCATCATACCTGTGGGCTATATATATTGCTAAAATGTTTCCCATGAGGACCATACTGCGTTAGCTTGCATATAGAATTCTAGTCTTGTCTCTACTAATGTGTGGAGTTCTCGAGGAGTCCAGTACAGCTAATTAGTTTTCATTCAATACTGTCTGTTGCGGCTGTTGAGAAATCTGAAGTGAACTCCAATGGCAATCAGTTTCCCTTAGCGTTAGCCTTCGCCATCAGTCGATATTCATCTTTCTCAAGGTATTACAATAGATAGAGCAGTGGTAGATGTCGGTGGCAGTAAATTCTCTCCAGCTATAAAGTACATTGGTTGATCAAGAGTGCGAAACTTTATTGCGCAAGACATTCATATCTGTATAAAATCTAAAATGATCAAGAGTATTTAGACCGAAATACTTTTCCTTGATAATTTAATAAGAGCTTATGATTGCATAAAATTTGTTTGGTTATATGCAAAAGCCTCGCATATAAACAATCTGTCTTTAAAATGTACTTCTTCAAACATCTTCCACTGCCTTTTATATTTTATTATTGCGTTTGAATATATACTACTAGAAGTCTGATGTTTCAGGTAAAGATGATATGCAGATGTGTGAGTTGTCACTGGAAGAGACCGGATTGACTAGAAAAAGAGGAGCGGAAATATTGGAAAGTGAATTCGCAAAGGAATGGGTCAAAAATGGCGGCAAACCTTATGAACGACCGGCAGATAGGAAGCGATAAAATTTTTAGATTAGAAGGTAGTTAAATTACAAATGTCAACTAGCAATTGTATTTAAGTGGTATTTGTTTCAGATGCAATAGGTTAGCAATAGCTTTACAATATTATAATAGTTCATTGAATTCTTTAAAATTTATTAATAAATTATTTATTTAAATTATGACTCATTTCTTCCACAGTTGAATCATTTAACCAATCTAGTCCCACTAATGTCATGGATACCAATTCAGGGAAGGCATGGCACTAATTCCCATCATAGTAAGTGTACCTACCATATAAACTTTTGTAAGAAGCATATTTACGAACTATGTCGTATTTGAAGAAAGGTTCGTTAAAAGGCAGAAAATTCTGTAGAGAACTTGGGCACTGGAAATAGAGGTTTGGAATCACATACACACGAGTAGAAAACGTGATGTTTCTCTAGTAGTTACTTGCACTGTAATATTTAAGCTTTTGATTTGTGTTCAAATGACCCGAACAATCTCATGGTAATAATTAACTTCAGGGCTCGTAATGAAACATATCCTTCGATCCTTAATTAAATAGGACTGCCGTATTTGAGCGCCAATGAATTACGAAAAGACACGAAAGAGTACCCGATCAAGAATTTTCAGCATTACGAGGTGGACAAATAAAGAAAAGTTTCAACATAACAATTTCGTTTTATTCCTCTAGGGAATTATAATTGAGAACAATAATTATCTTGATTCACAAAGAAAATTAATTCAATGAATTAACAAAGAAATTAATACTTAGCAAAATTGTGAAAACAAATTACGAGTTCCAACATTTGATTAAATGACATTCAAATTAAAGGTTTAATTTTGATGAAAGAAGAATACATTTTGAATCAAAAGTTCGAGTTAGGAAGATAATTATTGAGACACTAATTTTGGAAAGAGAATACAAACAGTTGATCATGAAAATTTGGTTATTCCACTAAAAACTGTTACCGTACTTGAAACTTGGATAAGCGTTGTGAAGTTGCCTCTAAGTGCTCTGCCAGAAATTCCTTTTCCAACACGACAAGGAAAAAGAAAGGAGACGTCTCGATCGTTTAAACCCTGGAATACAGACAATGCGAGTAGTATCTCCTCAATTTCGTGGGACGAATAACTAAAATCAGCAGGAACAATTAAAATAATCCCACAACTAAGATTATATTATCTTCCCAAAATGTTTATTCAAAATTATAAAAAGGAACTAAAGTCTTGAAGAAATAGAATAAATTACAGGAAATTTGTTAAGTAGAGAAATAACAATTTATTAAATTACAATATTGAATAATTAGTTAACAGTTTACTGGTTTTAGTCATGCTGGAATCTAAGAGTTATGAAATTCGGAATTCGGTGATATGGTCGATTCTAAACTTGTTCTCGTAAAATCAGAGAAAGTTCACTTCCATAGAACTTACAAATTTGGCTACTTCAGCATAAAATGCCGCTACTATATCATTTTTTATTATGAAGAATGTCGTTCCAAGCTGAACTACGCAATATTACATAACCACGTGCTAGGTTAAACTAACACAAATTTAGTGACGCTAAAAAGAAATACAGTTTTGCATTTAATCAAATGCAACGACCAAATAAAAGAAAAAAAATGATCTTGTTATGTGGTGAGGATAAGTTCTATGAACCATAATTTGAAAGTTTAAATCGTTTAAATCTTCTATCCCTATACGAGATTACCTAAAATCCTCAA
This sequence comes from Endomychus coccineus, assembly GCA_958510875.1. Lineage (NCBI taxonomy): Eukaryota > Metazoa > Arthropoda > Insecta > Coleoptera > Endomychidae > Endomychus > Endomychus coccineus. The sequence goes on along the minus strand of OY294067.1, from coordinate 158,411,752 downwards.
TTAGCGAATACAACCTTATTTCTATTATTAAATGCATATAATCCATATGTTCGTAAATGCATAACGAATACACAAACAATATGTTTAGTGCCAGGGAAAATTATGAAAGAAAACCATAAAGAATTGGTTAATGATATACCAACAATAATGTGGTTAACATATGGTTATTGCAGAATGGAAACCATGTATTATTATAATGTGTATAAAGCATTGAATATGCAGAATTTTTTTTTCCATAAGTGGAAAGCAATAAAGTTTGATTATATTATTAGTAAATATTGGATATCTGACGAGGTTCAGGAAAATTCCTTTGCTTACAAGTATTATTGTAATAAATAAGATGACGACAAAAATTTTTAAATTGAATTAATATAGGATTAGCATAATGGTTTACATATTATTTAGGAACTCGATTTGCGTACAATGAAATACCTTTAGTCAATCATAACAATAATATAAAAAATTGCAACAAAGCATGATTCATTCATATTATAGTACCAATTGAATCAGCGAAGTAATTGCAAGCGAATATTTCATTCGATATGTCAATGACAATCCAGTGACTATAGGAATGATCACCCAGGACGTCACGGGACAATTGAAATATGTTACTAAGCTAAGTCAGTTACATATATGTCATAGGAGAAAGTACAGAAAAAATAAGAAGATGAATGTAGGCGCAGTATTAAAGTATTAACAGAAGAAATAATAAAGGTGAAATAAAGATGAATTGTGACATACGTAAGTCTGCAGCTTTGATCCGCATATGACTCAGGTACATTGTGGAAAAGTATGACAGCAATAATATGAGTTACAAATGATTTTTTTACGTGAGACTGGAGCTTTGATCCACATATGGCTTAGGTACGATGTGGAGAAGTCTCACAGTAGTAGGAAGACAGATACTGCAAAAGGCAGATCTACAAAGTATATTCCTAACTATCGGGAGAGATAGGTTAGCGTTAAATGCAGTGGCGGCTCCTCGAAGGAGGCTAAGGAGGCTCAGCCTCCTCACCAATTTATCTTAATGATCATTCTCCATTTTATTTCCTGTTTCTCTGATAATTCTTTAAATTTTACAATTAATTCCCCGTTCTCAGTAGTTATTTTCAAGCTGGCAACAGTGGCCAGAGGCTAGATTCTCTATATATCTCAAACGCTAAATACGTGTGGTCAACACAGTTGCCGTTTTTCCAACCATTCAATTGCCCAGTGGGGTGAAACAGCGAATATGGCAACATAGTAGGGAGGCTAGCTTTCCGTACCCATTCGTCGGTCGAATGAAATACGATTACTTGCTCCCGCCTCCCGCTGCTAGAAGAATGCGGCAGCTCAGTTGTTGTTTTTATTCCACGAGGCCATAGATAACTCTACTACCGTAGAATGAAATGTCTTATGGAAGGGACCAAAACCGTCAAGTATTTACGCTTCCACAACACGGGAGGGCGCGTCAAGCGTCCGGATTCAATAGAAATTATAATGCGCATGCGTTTGTTATTGTTGTTCAATAGTAGCCATGTTTAATTCATTTGTGGATTTTGCTTGCTATCATACACGCTATTTCTACAATATTATTTTTGCATAATATTTATCATGGGAAAACAGGGTTGTGCTATACGCAAGTTTCGGCCACTTCAGGACCATAAGCGCTACAGATTTCCGAGCTGTATTTCATTGATTGAAAGAATCTGCGAAGAATATGAAACCTAGTGAGAAACATTGTGTTCTTATTTTTGATGAAATGAGTCTTACACCATACCTGCAGTATAATGAAAAATACGGACGAAGTCGATGGTTTCTAAGATTTTGGAAGTTACAAAACCTCTAACATAGCTAATCATGTACAGGTAAACTATATGTGAATGAAAATAATTGAATTTCTCTCATTGTCGCTCTTTCAGATTTTCATGCTGCAAGGTATTGAGGGAAAATGGAAACAACCAATTATGTATCAATTTATTAAAGGAGCAGCAAAGGCTGAAACCATTAAATGTTCAATTCAAAACATTGTACGATCTTGCAGGGAAATTGGTTTCAATGTGGTGGCCACAATTTGCGATCAAGGTACAAATAATGTCAGTACGATAAACAAATTAGTGAAGGAAACGAAAGATGAGTATGCAATGCAAGAGGAGGGAAAGAATTATATGACTTCATATTTGAAGTTGATGGACAAAAAATTATCCCATTGTATGATCCACCACATTTATTGAAAGGTGTGAGAAACAACCTCCTAACAAAAACCGTTTATTACACGCTAAACGGAACTTCAAAAAAAGCAAAATGGGAAGATATACAAAAGGCATGGCAACTGGATAATGTTAGTGGATACTTGAGAGCAATGCCAAAATTGACTGAGTTTCATGTAACTCCTAATAAAGTGAAGAGAATGAAGGTGTCAATATGTGCTCAAGTTTTGAGTAGAATATTTAATTGTATTTATATGTATATTTTATATATTTCTGTTCTAACTCAGCAACATGTATATTTAATGTATTGTTGTTTTAATTAGTCTCGGTATTTAATTGTATTTATGTGTATATTTTTTGTATTTTTGTTTTAACCCATTGTAATTAGTCTCGATATGTAATTGTATTTATATGTATATTTTATATATTTCTGTTCTAACTCTGTTGTTGAATAAAAACTATTGGTAAAAACTATCGACTTTCATTTCCTACTTAAATTTTAGAAAACAAAATTTGCATTTATGTGCTGTGTAACTTCGAATTTCCCTCCAAACCATCATTTAGTACGCTTCCAATCCTCACGCAGCGCTCTTGTCGCGGTTTCGGTACCTAACTTGGAACATTTCATTCTACGGTAGTAGAGTTATCTATGCACGAGGCGTAGTAAGGTTAAGTAGTTAATTTGTAAGTTATAATTTATCTAATCGGAATCGGTGAACGTTAAAATTATGAGTGACTTAGTTGCAGAGTTCTTAGAAAATCCATTTAGTGGATTAACATATGATAGAAAAGTGTTCTTCAAAAACAAACGGCCTTTACCGGATTTGAAAGGATTAGTGATGGCAGGGAAGTATCAAAATCGATCGTTTAATACTGATAATTATAAAAAATATGTATGGTTAACGGGATCTGATGTACACAATATATTATATTGCTGGTATTGCTTGCTATTCAGATGTGAATAGCAAGCAATACCAGATACAACTTCATGTTGGGGGCACTTGGGTTATAATGATTTGAAACATTTAGCTCGTGGCCTAGAAAGACATGAAAAATCGCAGGAACATATTACATCGTGTATTAAGTTTAAATTAACCGGTAAACAGAATATTGTTAATGCGATTGATTCTACACGAACACGCGAAATCGAAAATCATAATAATACAGTTAAAGAAAACCACGAAGTTTAAAAAAAATCATTGATTTCTTATTGTATTTATCATTTCAAGATTTGGCTTTTAGAGGGCATGATGAAACTGAAAATTCAGTTAATAAAGGTAATTTTAGGGAATTGTTAGATTTGTTTTGTAAATACGACAGTAAGCTTCGCGATTTTATGACTAACGCGTCAGTATTTGCAGGCACCTCAAAAACAATACATAACGAAATTCTTGATTCAATAAATTATGTCCTCCGAAATCACATAGAGGATGAATTATTTAATGCCCCTTTTTTTTCGTGGCAGGTTGACGAAACAACTGATATAACGTGTAAATCACAATTATCAATAATTTTTAGATTTGTAAAAAATGGACAACTAGTGGAAAGATTTTTAGGGTTTTACGATGTTAGTTCGGGAAGAACAGCGATCAATTTATTTAATTTCTTAATGGAAACATTTCAACGATTTGACTTTGCGAATAAATTAATAGCTCAAACCTACGACGGCGCATCTGTAATGGCGGGACATTTAAACGGTCTTCAAACAAAAATAAAATCAGTTTCGCCTCAGGCTATTTTCACCCATTGTTACGCTCACAACAAGAATTTGGTTTTAAGTAATGCATGTAATTCCATTAAGGAAGTTAGAATTTTTTTTTCCAACTTATCGTCATTTTCAAATTTTTTTAGCAAATCCACCAAACGAACTGAAATTTTGAATAACATAGTAGAAAACAGAATTCCCTGTTATGCTCCAACTCGATGGAATTTTACATCACGTGCAGTGTTTACCATTCACAAAAATAAAGACAAATTAATTGAAACATTTGATTTTATATTAAACAGTGATGACTTTTCGACAGATCAGGTTTCATTAAATGCTGCTGTTGGTTTAAAATCTTATTTAGAAAATGAAGAATTTTTGTTTTTTCTTGATACTTTTAAATTAGTATTTGAACAAACTGATCTTATTTTTCAAATTTTACAACATAAATTCACTGATATAATTTATTCAAGAGATCGTTTGAAACATCTCATTGATAAAATTTCACTTTTCCGTAATACAGAATTTCATTTTAATATCTTATTTCAAAATTTTTCAACTGATGAGGCTCCTCCCGCGAAAAGGAGGAAAACATATAATTTGGTAGACAAGAAACTACATTATAAACAACTTTTTTATGAAATTTTAGATACCATTAAAGGTCAAATTGAGATTCGATTTTCCGATTTACATAATAATAATAATAATAATAATATAACTTTATTTATTGAGAAGAAATACTCTAATGGGAGGCGAAGATCTAGCATAAGCTACTCAACTTGACCCCCCAGACGAGCAAAATAAAAGATACAAATTCTAAACCTAAGCCTAATTAAATTAATACAAACAAAAAAGAAAAAGACGATCCAGAATGATGACGAGCAATGAGAACACACTCTCAGCCCTCCGAAAAAATTCTGTCTCTAAGCCTCAAACGAAAACGAAAGCTCTTCACTGATAAGTTTTCTTGCTGTAAACAGTACTTATTAAATATTACCGGCGCATTGTACGAAAAAGATCTACGAAACATGGAAGAACGAAATCTAGGCAAGGAAAGTGTATTTACATGTCTCAAATGAAGATCATGCACATCCTGTCTAAAAGTAAGCTTCTGCCTCAAGTAAAGTGGTGACGAGGTAGACAACAATTTACAAACAAACATTGAGAAGTGGTAACTGTATAACTGGTCAACCCTAAGCCATCTGAGCTCCTTTATCTTATGTGAGATGTGGTCAAACTTTGCAAAACCAAAAACAAATCGAGCACATGAATTAACAATCTTCTGCAAACGATACTTGCAAAGTTTATCCAAACAGGGGAAATATACCACATTGCAATAATGAAGTAGTGGAATCACTAAACACTCACAAAGTTTTTTTCGCATTTTGAAGTTGATAATATGGTAGTTTGAGTACATCAATTTGAGTGCAAGATAGGCTTTTTTTACAACATATGAGACATGCTCTCTAAATCTCAAGTTAGTGTCAAAAATAACGCCTAAATTTCTCCCAGTCTCTACGTACTTAATAAGCTCACCGTCTATCATCAACTTAAAGTTCTGCAGGATATGAGTCCTGCGGTTCCTTGGACAAAATACCATATACATGCACTTTTTTAGATTCAATTTAAGATTGTTTTCACGCGCATAATCAGAAATAGAAGCCAAGTCACGATTTAAAGCAGCAGCAGCTTGTATGACGTCCCCAGGTAAAAAGACAGACCGAATCTGAGTGTCATCCGCAAACATCTGCATCTTAGACTGGCGAATACTCTCAAACATATCGGTCGTATAAATCAGAAACAATAAGGGACCAAGCACAGAACCCTGGGGAACCCCAGAGGTAATATAACGAACCGAGGACCTTTCACCCCTGCATTCAACAACCTGTGTCCTCTCACAAAGATAAGACATAAAAAAATTACAAACTGTATCGCTGAAACCATAAAACCTCAACTTGGCTACTAGAAGGGAGTGGTCCAGCGTATCGAAGGCTTTTGAGAAATCTAATAATACCAATGCAGATGCATGTCCTTGGTCTATACTTCTCACAATATCATCCACAATATTAGCCAAGACTGTTACCGTACTGTGGCCCTTTCTAAAACCAGATTGCAGATCCGAAACAATTCCCACTTCAGTAATATATGTGTGAATCTGTCTGTATAGAATCTTTTCCAGGACTTTACCACATAATGGTATAATGCTTATTGGTCTTAAATCGGAATATGACTCAGGATCAGTGACTTTAGGCAAGGGCTTCACAATGGAAAGTTTCCATAAGGTCGGGAAGAATCCTATCTCCAGACAGCAATTAATTATATGTGTCAAATGTAAGCAAATAGTGGGCAAACATAGTTTCAACATCTTGGAATTTATCCCATCGCTACCATAGACTTCCGAACCCATCCCTTGAACAACAGATCTAACCTCATCTGGCGTCGTAAGAACAAAATTGAAAGAATGTTGGGCATCATATTTTCTACCTTTCAAGCTATTAACCATGTTGGGACAGTTATCTGGAGGGCAAAACACAGAACAAAAGTAATTATTAATTTCCTCAGGATGACTTAAGCTAGCCGGTATGTCTGCTGTACGAGTATATTTAATCTTGAGGTTACCCAAAGCTCTCCATAGCTGTTTAGAATCTTTCTCCCCATCAAGGTGGTTCAAGTAGGCAATTTTTTCTCTTCTAATTGCTCCCAATGTGAAGTTACGTAACTGCTTATAGAAAATCCAGTCCTTTATTTGTTTAGTAGCTCTATATTTGCTCTGAGCTCTATCTCTCAACTTCATCATTTGCTTAATGGTATCCGTTATCCAAGGAGCATGCGGCTTTGTGATAAGAGCAGATTTAAATGGAGCATGCTTATCAAAAAGCGTTAATAAATTATAATTGAATCGTTCCACTTTACGATCAATGTCTGTCTCATAAAAAATGGCATCCCAGTCCGCAAGACATAAATCGGACAGAAAGTCGCTAAGGCTAAAGCGCCTAAAATCCCGATAGTAGACAACCTTAGGCTTTATACGAGGCAATTCACATCTGACTCTGAGAAACACCAGCCTGTGATCCGATATAAGATCTGCGTTTAATGTACCAGACTCTGTAATAGCGATCTTCTCCGAAGCATACATTACATCAATCAATTTTTCTGTTGTTGGCGTAATGCGCGTGGGTTCTGAAATTATTTGACTAAGACCATAGGAAACCATGCATTGACTAAGTGGGTTATTCAAAAAGTGATCAATGTTTACGTCACCCGTCACAATAATATCATCAAACTGAGGTGAAACGAAAGACATAATACTATCCATGTGCTCAATAAACGAACAAGTTGAAGTTTTGGGAGCCTTGTATATAACACCTAGCAAAACAGTAAGCTTTCCAACCGAAACCTTGAGCCACAAATCCTCTACACCCTCTGTAGTCAAAAAGTCATTAAAAACTACTGACGCATTCAATCCATGTTTAACGTAACAACCCAAGCCACCTCCCCGCCCCAGACGGTCTTTTCTAAAAAATCTGTAACCTGGTATACCTACCACATTCGTCGGTATAGACTCGTTCAACCATGTTTCCGACACGCTTATGATACTAAAATCTCCACTTGCAACTAAATTGACAAAACTATCAAAGCCAGTGAAGAGCGATCTAACATTAAGATGGCAGACAGATAAAAATAATTGGGCAGCATTAACCATAATTAGTTCTCTCCTTTAATCGTTCAATTGCAAGGCAATAACATCGACAGGCTGAATCAAACACAGTATGATCCGTAGGTATGTCAGTTCTAAATTTTTCGTTATGAGACTTACAATTAATACAACATTTGGCTTGGGAATTGCAATCCTTCCTATGGTGATCTCCAGCACACACTGGACAAACTATATTTCCTCGACAGTTTGATTGAGTATGGCCATACATCGAACACTTGTAACAACGGACCACTGACAGATGCACCTTAGCAACACATCTCCCGCAGCCTACATAGAGGAAACCACGCGATTTAATCATATTAAAGATCTGAGGACTAGTCTCCAGAATAACATTGACGCCACTCCGAGCTCGTAGTTTAGATACAACCCTGAGATCATCCACCCCACAATTTAAATCATTCCTTTCAATAATGTCAGACAAAATTTGTTCACCATCCGCAACCTCAGTTTCCACCTCATAAAGTATTAATCTAGGAGAAAGTTTCTTTGGTACGCTAAAAGTACAACCACGTAAACCATCATTTTGCAATAACACATCCTTCAGTTTCTGTAACGAGGCATCCCCATCACAATTCACAAGAATGCCATCCTTAATTCGCCTTGTACCAACAACTTTAACATCACGGGACGATGAAACGTTTGACTTAACCTGTCTTTCTACTTGATCATTAGAAACCGAACTATTCACTGACTTCACAAGCAGAACTGATCGATCCTTATTTGCGGCAAACATACTCTTTGTGACCTGACTGTATGTAGGAGCAACAGGCGGTGACTCATTATCGACAGGCATCTTATAAGACTTCGAAAAAGATATCTCCATATGATGAATTTTTTCCCTCTGCAAATCGCTGGAATATTTCACTTCCTCATACAAAGAATTTAACAAAAACATTTCCCGTTTCAAACATTCATTTTCTTTACGAACTAGACGAAGTTCCACTGAAATATCGGGTATATCATTAGGTATGCACTGCTTACACAGCCAATTGTGCTTGTTTAACATGACAATGGTAGAAATCTTATCATAGCAATTGTTATGTAAAACGGCGCTGCAAGTGTTATTACAGCACTCGACACAATCGCCTGGAATGACGAGGTCGCAGCAAAATGTACACTTTACAGCCTCTGTGCCACTCTTGTTTAATGAGTCTTCACAGTTCTCAGTTTGACTAATTGAAACACTATCCACCGGAGAACATCTATCACATAGCCAAGAAGAAATTTCATAATCGCTAGTCATCTGATGATATACAGATACAGGAATCTTGACACAATCAAGATGAAAAGAATTCTGACACGTAACACAACTAATTGTATCGTCATAGCGATCCACTTTACGCTCGCATTTACCGCAAGTCAAACCGCGTGCCTTGTTCGGCATCACGACCTCAACTCCATGAATTGAAGTTTTTCGACTTGACGAATAGAAGATTTTTCGAATCTTTTTTAAAAGAGTTTCCCAATACACTTTTACACTTTTAGATAACTTAGTTCTCAAATATAAATTTTTTGATAAAATAACACTGCACAATGAATTATGCGTTATATACTCGGATAAAGATATTTTAGGCCAGTACGATAGTCACGCCGATATGATAAAATATATGATAGACAATGATTTGCAACAAGTTTTACCTCAGTTTTATAAACTACTTTGTTTGACAGTCACCATTCCTGTCACGTCGGCATCCGTGGAGAGATCATTTTCTACTCTCAAACGAATTAAAACTTACAATGGACCAAAATCGTTTATACAATGTTAGTTTGATATCTATTGAAAAAGATTTAGTAGAACACTTAAAACAAAATGATACATTTTATGATAATATTATTGATCATTTTTCGCAAACTAAAGACAGTAGAATTCCGTTAATATATAAAAAAAGTTAATAAAATTAATTAAAAAAAACGAAATATGAAAAATTCCAAAAAAAAAGAAAAAATATCAAAAATCCAAAAAAAATAAAAAACAAAATACGAACAAAAAAATTTTTTGGCAAGAGAAACTCTACACCTCCACGTTGGTTCTTGCTGGGCAACAATTAATGTTGTCACTGAAGTAGCTGGTACGGTCGCTGTGCAAAAGTTAAATTAATTGGCTGAGTAGAGTATATTGAAAAAAAAAGTTTTATGTCCAGCCTCCTCTCTTAAAAAGTTCACGAGCCGCCACTGGTTAAATGAGATTGAAGAGTTAAGAAGATGAAAGGTCGCGAGAGCCAGATGATGAGCGCAAGAATGTAGGAAAGAAAGACATAAAGATGGTACAAAGATAACATATGTTTCTATATAATATAAGTAAATAAATAATTTGGAAAAATCTGATAACTTGATATAAGACAAATTGTAAATGCATAAGGAATACACAAACAATATGTTTAGTGTTATGATTACCTTGTGATAGTATAAACATATTGTTTAGTATGAGCTATACAACATCTCCTGACATCACGAGCGTGGGAACCTTGTAGCCAAGGTAGTTATTGAAAAACTGATATATATTTACTAGGATTATTATTAGAACGGATTATTATAATTATTCATCGTTAAGATTAAGATATAATTATGGGTTATGGATTGATTGTATCATTATCATTATTAACATTGTTATAAGTATTGTAATTGTGTGGAGTGAGACATTAAGTCATTGTGACGTCGAGCTCTAAGTTCAGTAAAGTGCAACCCTTTTTCTAACGTGAGTATGTCAATTCCTGTGCCCAGAAGGACCACCGATCAGCTTATGGCAAACTGACCCCAGTCGTTAAGAGTTGATCACCATATGGAGATCAGCTCTTAAAGTCTGGAGACGGTTTGCCCTAAGCTGATCGGTGGTCCTAGTAGAGGCATAGGGATTGAAACACATACTTATAAAAAGAGTTACACTTTACTGAATGTAGAGCTTGACGTCATTATGACTTAATGTCTCGCTCTACTTAATAACAATGGTACAGATACAAATCAATTGTAATACTGCCGATGATGATTGATGATCATGGATATCTGAATGATATCCGAATACATGAATGTCGGAATATATCAATGTGCGAATGAATCTATGAATGTCCTACATAATCTAATCTCAGTATATATATATATATATATATATATATATATATATATATATATATATATATATATATATATATATATATATATATATATATATATATATATATATATATATATATATATATATATATATATATATATATATATATGTTTCTTCTTAGGTTCTCGCGGACGTAATGTGTAGAACTGGATTCTCGGGTATTGATCCGCGTTGTGTGGTTTCGGTCCTCAAAAGGACCAATTTCACGACGTTTCGGCAAAGCCGCATTTGCCATCTTCAGGTGATTCGACCGTAGAGTCTGGAAAATCTAGGCGAACTGACGCTTATTTGGAGGGACAGGTATTTATATCCCCCGTTATGCTTGACCTTTGGACTTTCGAACTATTTCACGCTTGGTTGATTTCTACGTGTTTGGCTCCGAGTGACACGTTTGGATGACGTCATTGCGACGCTGGAATCAGCCGGAAAGTTTCCGTGACCTGTTGCACGTGCACTGGATACCACGTTCTCTCTTGTTTTTGGTTGTATCTTCCGACTTTCTAAAGCGGGTTTCCATGTTGCTGGTAATCTTAGTCCGTCATCTCGTTTGTTAAGACTATGTGGACGTTTCTCGATCTCTATTGCCTCCCTGGTTATTCTGGTGTAGAAGTGTTCAATGTTGGCTAGAGTCTTTGTGCCGCTAAAGTTGATCATATGGCCCGTACTTCTTACATGTTCAGCTAGTGAAGACGTGGTTTCGTTTTTCGACACAGCGTTTGCATGTTCAGTCTTTCGCACATCAATGCGTCTGTTGGTCTGTCCAATGTATGTCTTTTCACAATTACCACATGGCACCTCGTACACTCCTTGACATTCTAGAGGAATTCTGTCTTTTGGATTCCGAAGAACATTTTTGATTTTCCTATCTGTTGTGAAGGTTGTTTTGATTTCATGACGGCTCAGTATTTTGCAGATTTTGTCAGTTGTGCCTTTTATGTAAGGTAGAAAAGCGTTTCCCACTGGTTGATCTTCATTATTGACATCCTTCTCATTATTGCGTTGAGAGTTATGAATCTGTTTTCTTGAATAGCCATTCATCCTAAGGGATGCTCGGATGGTTTCCATTTCTCCATAGAAGTTCTCCGCATCAGCGAGACGTTTTGACCTTGTCATGAGGGTATTTACGACTGATTGTAGCTGGGATGGATGGTGATGCGAGTTACTATTCAAATATCGGTTCGTGTGGGTCTTTTTTCTGAATACTCTATGTCCCAAACTGCCGTCAGTTTTCTTTGTTACCAAAACATCTAGAAATGGTAATGAGGATGAATGGCTATTCAAGAAAACAGATTCATAACTCTCAACGCAATAATGAGAAGGATGTCAATAATGAAGATCAACCAGTGGGAAACGCTTTTCTACCTTACATAAAAGGCACAACTGACAAAATCTGCAAAATACTGAGCCGTCATGATATCAAAACAACCTTCACAACAGATAGGAAAATCAAAAATGTTCTTCGGAATCCAAAAGACAGAATTCCTCTAGAATGCCAAGGAGTGTACGAGGTGCCATGTGGTAATTGTGAAAAGACATACATCGGACAGACCAACAGACGCATTGATGTGCGAAAGACTGAACATGCAAACGCTGTGTCGAAAAACGAAACCACGTCTTCTTTAGCGGCACAAAGACTCTAGCCAACATTGAACACTTCTACACCAGAATAACCAGGGAGGCAATAGAGATCGAGAAACGTCCACATAGTCTTAACAAACGAGATGACGGACTAAGATTACCAGCAACATGGAAACCCGCTTTAGAAAGTCGGAAGATACAACCAAAAACAAGAGAGAACGTGGTATCCAGTGCACGTGCAACAGGTCACGGAAACTTTCCGGCTGATTCCAGCGTCGCAATGACGTCATCCAAACGTGTCACTCGGAGCCAAACACGTAGAAATCAACCAAGCGTGAAATAGTTCGAAAGTCCAAAGGTCAAGCATAACGGGGGATATAAATACCTGTCCCTCCAAATAAGCGTCAGTTCGCCTAGATTTTCCAGACTCTACGGTCGAATCACCTGAAGATGGCAAATGCGACTTTGCCGAAACGTCGTGAAATTGGTCCTTTTGAGGACCGAAACCACACAACGCGGATCAATACCCGAGAATCCAGTTCTACATATATATATATATATATATATATACACGGTGTCCATGTCAAGGTAGCTTATACCAACCAATATGTTTATATTATCGTAACACTAAATATATTGCTTATGTATCGCCTATGAATTATAAACATATGAATTGAATACATTTAATAATAGAAATAAGGTCGTATTCTGTAATTGAGGGATTTTAGGTAATCTGGTATAGGAATGGAAGATTCCTATACTACAACCAAACACCAACGAAAATACCAGTTACTGAACAAATATTGAAGAAAAATACTGAGAGTGATGACATCATAGAGCTCACAGAAGCGAAACCTAATTTGGTAATAATATTCGATGATGTAATGAATGAGAAACAGGAGAAAATTCGTGCTTATTTTTCAAGAGGGAGACACAGCTCAATTGATAGTTTATATCTTTGTCAGTCGTTAACTAGATGTCCAAAACATGGATTGTGCGACAATGCAATTAGAAACATATTTAATGATCATAAGAGTACCGACACGTCACTTGAGAACAAAGATTTGTGATATGAACAAAGGTCTAGAGAAAAATCGGGTTTGCAATATAATTCAACTTTGGACAAATGATTTATGAGTAATCAAACTATAAAAATTAATAATGAGGGTAATATGATAATGAAGGGTACTCCGTTCAAGGATACTACAGGATTATATAATTTGATATTTTACAGAGATGTTCTACCTCAACTTACACCATAGAATATGAAAAGAATTACAGCCAAATCATGTAAATGATTAATGCTCATAGACATAATTACGATCGAATAAGAAACATGTGTGGATATGCATCTGAATGACATCAGTAGTAGATTGGAGGCGTTGGAACGACGAATAACATCTGTGGAAGAGTGAAGAGACTTTCATCATCCACAACAAGAACAAAGCAGGTATCTGTGAAACGTATAACTCCAAATCCTGTGAATATACCCAAAGAGTTCTGCATTGATAAGACGAGTCGAGAACAAGTTGTGCATGAGATTCATAAACCGAGTAGGAAGAATTTTAAACGTCGCCGAACATCATAAAGGGTTTGGATGATTTGTGGCAAATGGATCTGGCTGAAATGGAAATAGAGGATTTAAATACATTTTGGTAATGATCGATTGTTTCATGAAATTTCTGTGAACTCATCCGTTGAAAACGAAATCGACCGAAGATGTACGGAAAGCGGTTATTTCTATATTAGTGGAAGGACATAAACCTAGGAATCTGCTGAGTGATCAGAGAAAATATTTCTTCAATAAACACTTTGACGATTTAATGAAGAAACATAAAATCAACCATTATAATACTAACAGCGTGAAAAAAACCGCCATTGCTGAACGTGTCATTCAAATGTTCAAAGGAACGCTCTACAAACAATTCAGTCTGAGCAAAAAATACAAATGGCTTGATTTACTTCAATAAATCACAGAAAAATATGATAAACGTAAATATAGTACTATAACTATAGCTCCAATAAAAGTGACGAAACAGGATGAGAGCGAGATATTGAAGCGCTCCTTCTCACACATTAAGTTAGCCCTGTCCACGGTCGTACATACATATCTGGGAACTCTATTGTTCGACATGAGTCTCTTACATGCCGCCAAACTTGTAGTCCCTCGCTCAGCCACCAGCTAGCACTTGGATTGAAGTATGGCAACAATCACATTATTAAGTAAAATAATTTTTCTCGTAACGCAATATTTACTATTCTGATTTGAGAGAGGAGTAGAACTGTTACTCTTGTCAAAATGTATTACTCACCTTAAAAATAACTTCCCCTTTTTCGCACACATAAAAGACCTCGTTAAAACGATTTCTTTCCGGAATCGCAAGCATCCACTTTTTTCGCATTTCCGCATCTTTCGGCACTTTAAAAACAGAAGTTTCATTGCTTCACACTTTTGTACCCCGTTTTGCATTTCGGCACAATGCACGGTTTCGTCATTTTTTTCTAAAAACGCCGGTATTCCTTGTGTTCACAAGTCAACAATGACAGTTGCCAGAGAACACGGTCATATACGTGTCAGAGATCATTCTTCGACTACTGCGCTACCGTTTTGGTACTACGCGACAGTTGACTCTTAGCGGACTCACTTCTCACATGGGAAACAGCCTCGAGTTCCCAGACCTGTATGTACGACCGTGGCCCTGCCTCACTAATACAACGTTGGGGGTGTGGTGCGAACAAGTAAATCTGAAAAAAAAAGGATATACACCCAATTGATCTACGGAATTGTTTAAAAGTTCACGTAACAGCACCTGTTACAAATATTTTGCAAGATATATTGGGAAAAACGATAAATGGAGGATTATACGAGGAGAAATTAAGAAAAACAAGACAACTCGATGTGTATTTAGTCAAAAAAGAAATTACTAAAGAAGAGGGGTCAACAGTATGTCAAGTGGTTGAGTCTAGATAATAATCACAAAAGTTGGAACAATAATTCGGATCTCGTTCAATGAACTCACCATTGATGATTTGAAGACTAGAAGAAAACCAACAGCTGGAATATTGTTGACTGTAGGACATGAATATTATAATAGAACAAAATTCTACGACTAGGAGGGTGAATCAAGAATGAATTTGAAAAATATGTATTGTTAAGATTATACTAACGTCTTTTGTATTGAGAAAATTTTGAAACCTTTCCTCTTCCCATCTTTAAATAACGGTGCAATTTCGGAGGCTCATCAGTCTGTATGGAAGCATATGTAGGAGAACCTGTTCTCGATACACTTATAACAAGCTCCCGTTTGAACTTTATATTTCCGGTTATCAATACTGTGGTCCCGGTACAAAATTAGGAGAATAGAAAAGAGAAGATCCTGGTATCAATCCACTCAATGAAGCTTGACGCCAAAACGATATATCATATTTGCGAAACGCTAGTTTGGAAGGACGTCACGAGGCGGACAAAATATTAGAGAACACAGCTTGGCAACGTATTAAATCTAAAGACGTAAAATTTGGAGAGATGATTGCCGCTTCCGGCGTGAATAAAATAATGAAAGCAAAGAGGACATTAGAGATGGGTATGAGAAAGAAGGTTGGGTTCGGCAGTGGAATTGTCGAAGGGGTAAGAAAAATTATGAAAAATAAGATCGACTCATTGAATCTAAAGAAAACATTGATACCAGCCTACAGTTACAGATTAAGACAAACGTTTGTCATCTCGTAACTTACTGACTTCATCGCCCCGCTCGAAAGTGTATTATATCGCCCGTCCTTCAGCACTGCGCCTTCAGCGCTGTGCTTTCAATTCGTCACGTTCTTGTCGGCCGTAAGATGAACGATAAGTGACCCGTCATACATCAACCCGTCACTCTCTTGTCGGCCATAAGAAGGCCGTTAAGTTACCTGTAACACCTCAACCCGTCACTCCCTTGTTGGCCACGGAGTGGCCGTTTAATTACAAGTCGCCATGTCCCCTCAATAAGTCTGTGACGAATAGGACCTTGAAATCCAGCATTGGTAGGCATGGCTAGCTTCGCCCTACATCTGCATCGCATGAGCTTTCTGTTGTGGTCCCTACGAAGGCTATGTCACCTGATCTCTTCTTCGCTTCGAACTTTTGCTGACTCTATCGACCCCTTTCTGAAGCAAAAGCTCCAAATCGCTCTTCTTCGCTTCATTAGCCGGAGGCTATGCTACCCAAAGGACGTAACTTCGCTAATCGATAGTGCTCTCCATTGACTTCGACTCGTTGCTCGGATCCGCAGGCCCTAGCCGTCTCGCCATCCCGCACAGTCCGACTGTTCATCGCCCCACCATCTACGCCTACCACGCTGCTTGCTCGCTCTGCTTGTATTCTTGCTCATGTGAGTTGTTGTTTTATTTACCCAGTGAATTATTGTTCTTTCGTTATTATTTCGTCACTCTATTGTATAACTAACCATACATAGAGCTGCACGAATATAACTTGCTCCGAACTTTGCATATACCTTTGATATATGGACCAGTGCAACAAACTCACCTAGTGACCAGTGAACTTCGTGTATTGTGTGCATTCTGAACATTAGATCTCTGTCTCGCCCTACGCGCTGTGTATACCTGGTGTACCAGTCTAGGCAGACTTAGCATCGCCCCATTTTCATCGCCCTGTGTATTTATTCACTGTAAGTATAGCCTGCAGTAATGAACAGGGCCCAGTGCTCCTGTCTGTGTATATTCTGTTCCAGAGCTATCTAATCGGACACAACAACCCCAAAGGGCCCTCTTGCAGGGCCTCACATCACCTCATCACCCCGCCCTAAGATACCAGCGGTATTAACATCTCAAACAGCTTTGATAGTGGCATGAAACCATTCAAAAAAGCACGTGGTCAGGAAAATGTTCGATTGCCAAGTGTAATTCCTATACCTTGTATCAATCCGACTTGAATGAATCATCACATATCATTCATTATTCATGATAGAACCCTATAATAATTTGAATATATATCCTTGAACTTCCTCCCAATTAAAGAACTCTATCTTAAATGATATAGTTAACTGTATTTAAGTAATACGGAGCGGATTGAAGGAACACTATATTGTAACCCCCACATCCGAGTTATTAATTAGGAAGGGAGATTCTGAATGAAACCAGTTGCGGATGAAAACTAAGGATCTTAGGTGTGACTGTGAATACAAGGTAGGTCTTAATCAAAGTTATTCATTAAATTGTTTTTAGAGTAGCATTGAATATTTTCAATTTCATTCACAATCAGGCTTACTCTGATATATACAGAACTTCGATTGTTTCCTGCTCTTGCAATAGGCACCAAGATCTCTTTATTATAGAACATTGTAATTTTACCTATTTTAACCTGATATCATTTATTCAATTAGCGGAATCATTTGATTCCATCATTTTCTGAATGTACGTGTCGTGGGTTTATTATATCGTATATGTATTTGCATTGAACTCCTCATAAAACGAACATCTGTGTAGCGTTATTCGAATTGAAAAGGTATGAAACATATAGAGGAAGAGCCAGAACTAACCACTTCATAACCATAATTCCACGAGCCCTGTTTCAATATACCTTCGATTATAGAGATAACGTGGGACATGTTGAACTATTCCGTAAATCGTACTAAAGAGGCCTTATAATACATCTCA
This sequence comes from Endomychus coccineus, assembly GCA_958510875.1. Taxonomy (NCBI): domain Eukaryota; kingdom Metazoa; phylum Arthropoda; class Insecta; order Coleoptera; family Endomychidae; genus Endomychus; species Endomychus coccineus. Next base: position 158,393,798 of record OY294067.1, on the reverse strand, counting down.
TATTTTATTTTCAAATTCAATACATTATTTCAAACCTTGTTTAAATTCATTCCATTATAACCGTAATAAATTCTGAATAATTGTCATATATTAATTTAATCTCTAATTGTAATTATAATTTATATTGGCTTCACCTATTTAAGATTTTTCCGGCTTAACTCAGCTATTCTCAGCGTCATCTCTGAGTCATTGCACATATTAAATCTTACCTATCTTGTGGATATCCTACTCGTGTATTTTTCTTTTTCGATAGGAGGACATTGGATCCAATACAATAGTAGAGACCTCGCGGAGTCGCCATCAGGACCACAGGAGATACACAGGGGAGTAATTTTAATATCACATTGTTGCAACTTTCATTACCATGATGAATTAGATGCTGGTCGTGATCGCTGAGTGAAAGTAGATTGATTACCTTTATTCATAACTGTTCCAATTTTATATCGGTGCTCCGAAAGGGCGTGCGAGTTTGTTAAACGATTTGCTATTGTTCATCAATATTTGAATATATTTGTTATTGTTTTTATATGCTTTGTTTCTTTTCCTTTTTACTTACTACCAATTCAATGATGCTTATTTCTTTATTCATAACATCCTGAAATTCTTTCTTTTTTTCTCGTGATGGTGGCCAGGGTTTGTTATTTAAAAAGTAATAGGGCATGTATCATCATTGTTAACGAAAAGGGTCGAACAACCACAAATTTGAGCTAGCTTGGGAAATATCAGTAACTTGGGTAAATTCATCTTTTTAAGTAATTTAGAATCAAGGGAAGGTGGAAATTACGTAGCTCACAGTTGGCGCCTACAACGTGTTTAATCATTGGTAGATAAGCATAAAGGAAATTAAAGTGTATTTTCAGTTTGACCAATTTTGAATCATCTGGTGAAATTCATTTATTCAATTGCATTTGATTATTATTTCATATTGATATTTATTCCGTGACTGTATGTGAATTATATTTCTCAAGTTTTCAAGTGATAACGCTGCGAAACAGTTTTTTTATAGTGTCATTCGATATAAGTTTATTTGTAGAATTTTTTTTTGTACGTTGCGGTACATATTGATAAATAACTTATAGAGAATTAGGCTACACGGAATTCAAACAGTAGGGTAACGTGTTATTCCGTTTTGGAGATAACCACATGCTAATTTGTTATATGTTACCGGATTCATTTGGGTATTGGAATTGAGTAAAGGATATTTGAATTTAAAATTTCTATTGTTTTATAGTACTTAAAGTTTTTGTGAAGCGGTCGGTTAATTCAGACTAAATTTTAATTATGGCACCAAATTATTTAAAATCAAAGGAGTTAAATTACGAATTGATTATACGCGGTATAACACCAGAGGGTGATGTAGACTTGAAAAGGAAACACTTGAGAGCATTGCTTTTGCGGGAGAAGGGGAATCGTAGTTTAACTCAGGTGAAGGATGTGTTGCCATTTGAGAAAAATAAATCAGAGATTGTCAATTCAATTCAAGATTTAATGAACGTAATAAACAGATACAAAGGTGATGCTGGAGCTAATCAAAAACGCACTGAAACCAGGTTAAATCATTTATCAAATCGAGTGAATCGTCTAGAACCTACATCAGATGACCAAATTTCAGTTAAAAACCCCCTTGAAAAAGAGACGTTAACACTTGAGGGTGAATTTGTTTAATTCGGCAGTAGATTTATTTAAGGGAGACGCATTAAATTGGTACAGATCTATTAAAACAACAGTATCTTCATGGAATGAATCAGTGGATGCATTAAAATTAGAGTTTTTACCTAAATATTTAGATTTTGGAATTTGGGAGCAAATTAAAGCACGTAAACACTTAAACAGGCGTCCGGGGAAAAAAGTAGTTTATATATAGCTTCAGTAGAAACCTTGTTTCCAAGCCGGATCTACCTACGCGTCTTGAACAGCTAATGTCAAACCTACAAACATATATGCTAAAACAATTTTCTTAACAAGACATCGATTCAATAGATAGGCTCAAATCATTGTGGAGACAAATCGAGGATTTTGATTTCAGATTTAAAAGTACAAATAATAATCAAATTCAGACAAATCCCGATAACTCAGTCAACACAGTACATTCTAAAGGTCCTAATAATATGTCATGTTGGAATTGCAAACAAAAAGGGCACGGGTACTACGAATGTAAGTTACCAAGAAATAAACATTGTTTTCGTTGTGGTTTGTAAAATACGACTCAATTTAAATGTGTACGCTGTAGCCCAAAAAAACTTGATAGGTTGGAGTCAATCCGTAAATTTTTTTATAATAATTCAACCTCTCCCAAATTAATTAAACTTCCGGACGATAATAGACCATATTTGAACATTGGTATTTTTAATGATTCAATTCCAGCTTTGGTGGATTCACGTTCAAATATAAACAAAATTGGTTCCAAAGCTTATTACCTCTTGAATAAGTATAAATTAAATATGACCAATGACTTAGATAAATGACATGTGGTATTAACCAATCAGTATTAGTTAGAATTGTATTGCCGATGACTTTTAATGGCGTTAAGAGTTCAGTTCCTTCTGTAGTAATACCTTCGATTCAACATTCTTTGATCTTAGCAATCGAATTTTGTAAAACTAACAAACTTGCTTTTGATTTTGGTGATTCTGTCTGGGGAACCTATACTGAAACAAATAGAGCGGAAGTTACTTACATACAAGGTTATGATACATTGTCAAAATCTCAAATCTCTCAACTTAAAAGGGAAATAAATCTTTTTGAGGAAATTTCACAAGTACGTCTAGGTATAACGACATTAATAGAACATTGTTATAACTGAATCTAAACCCTTCAGGATTAGGCAGTACCCCTTTTCACCAGCGATGCAGGAAAATCTACACAATGAAATAGATGAAATGTTGGAACTTGAGGTTATTCAACCATCAAATTCTCCCTATCGTAGTCCAATGTTACTGGTGAAAAAGAAAGATGAATCTTTTAGAGCTTCTTTGGATAGTAGATATTTGAACAAAATTACGGTGAGTGATGCATTCCCACTTGCATTAATTGATTCTATTTTGAGTAAACTACAAGGAGCTAATTACCTCACTACAATCGATCAAAAAAAGGCTGTTTGGAATATCCCGTTGGAATGGAATTTTCGACAGTATACAGCTTTTGGAATTCCTGGCAAAGGTCTTTACGAGTTTTGCGTAATGCCTTTTGGCTTCACTAACGCACCTGCCACAATGCAGAGACTTATGGACAACACGATCGACGAAACAGTAAATCAGTATGTATGTCCCTATCTGGACGACATAATTATAGCCACTCCCACTTTTGAAGAGCATATTAAAATGCTAAGACTGATTCAGGAAAAGCTGAAATTTGCTAACTTGGCAGTTAATGCGGAGAAGTTGCGAATTTTGTCGCCCCTCACTTACATTTTTGGGATTTATCGTCGACAAGGAAGGCCTTTTTTAATACATTGCGACGCCAGCGACGTAGGCTTAGGTTGTGCCCTCTTCCAAGAACACGAAGGTCAACGTTATCCGTTGGCTTGTGCTAGTCGTTCTCTGACCAAGGCAGAGAGAAAATATACTGTAACAGAGCGGGAACTTATGGCCGTATTGTTCGGATTGGCTAAATTACGTTGTTTTGTTGAAGGAACTCGCGTTACTGCATACACAGACCATGCCAGCCTCGCTTGGTTATACAATTTGAAGGACCCAGTCGGTAGACTAAGAAGATGGGCAATAAAACCATCACAATATGGAATCGATATAAAACACCGTCCTGGCTCACAAATGGTGGTCCCGGATTATCTATCCCGTGTCGTGGAAATGGTTAATGTAATTAGCACTGATGAGTTGATATCCTATGACTTGTATACAAAAATGCTGAGTTCAGTGATGGAATTTCCAGATATCCCGATTTCAAAGTGGTAGGTAATGTTCTTTATAAACATGTTAAATTATCTAATAATGTGCTTCAAATTTAGTTTGAGTGGAAGTTGGTTGTCCCTACGGCAAATAGGGCGAATATTTATGATGAATTTCATTGTGACTCAACTGCTGCTCATTTGGGTATTTCGAAAACCTTGTTCCGGATCTCAGAACTGTACTATTGGCCATGTATGCGGCAAGACACAATACGTTTTTGCAGAAAGTGTTTAATTTGTGCTGCTCACAAGAGCTCCAATGAACGAAGACCTGGGTTAATGGGACAAATGAAAAAAATTAATTATCCACTACAACTATTAAGTATAGATTGGTTTGGACCTCTTCCGAGATCTAAAAAGGGGAACCAATATATTTTTGTAGCCGTCGACTGGCTTACAAAATTTTCATTCATTTTTCCATGTGCTAAAGCAAATACAGCAACAGCAATAAAGTTATTAGAGAATAACATTTTTCTTACCTTCGATGTTCCTCAGATTATTCTTTCTGATAACGGAAGCCAGTTTACTTCTAAGCAATTTAAAGACTTTGGCCGATTATAAAATCCAGAAACATTGGTTAAACGCTCGCTATCACCCTCAGGTGAATAATAGTGAACGAGTGAACCGAGTAATAATAACGGCGATATCATCTTATATTCACGACAACCACAGGGAGTGGGATGTAAATATAAACAAACTAACCCAAGCCTTACGTCTGGCTAAACATGATTCAACTGGAGCCCTGCTTTCCTAATGTTCGCTCGTCAAGTTCCTACCACAGGAGATTTTTATGGTGAAGTAAGAGAGAATGATATTCTGGATATAAACAATAAAATTCATAGACAAGCCGACGTAGATGGTTTACCCGAATTGTTTAGTTATGTCAGGAAGAAAATTGCAGTAGCCTATGAAAACTATAAGAGGTATTATAATCTGAGGAAACGTAATCTCCAATTCAAAATAGGTGATAAAGTTTGGAAAAAGAATCAAGTTTTAATATTTTTCTTCCAAACTGGCACCGAAATATATACCATTTACAGTTACTAGAGTATTATATAACTTGGTTTATGAATTGCAGGATAAAAACAACCGAAATGTGGGTAATTGGCACATTAAAGACCTAAAGGTCGATTAATGTTATAATAGCAATGATGACATCCGGGAGAATGAGGTGTCCAGTGAGGAGGGATAGGGATAGTGGATTCCGCAGACTGTTGACACGGTGGTGGAAATTGATGTTGCACTTATGCCTAATGACGGAGAACAATTCGAAGTTATTACAGTAGGTGAATGCAGTTATGGAAGCTACCGACCGTTGATGTTCTGTGGGATGCATGTCTTTCCGATCTGCCCATTTTCAGAACTCTGGTATCATTTTTCCTTATTTAAAATTTGCATTTCACAACTAGTTTCTGTAATTTTATATACAGCTATTGCGTATTTGTTTCACACATAAATTGTTGTCATAACATTTTGAATGTAGTTGTTATTATTTGTCGAAACATTTCTTGAGAATCATTTTAAGAATGATTATTTTGGTTAAAACATAAGTATTGTTTCATATTTTACCTTTCCGAAATGTCAGAGTGTCAATTTGAGACAGGGTTAGTAGATGAACAGGACTACTCCTGCGACAGGATATCCGGTCTAGCTGTCGATGTGCATCCGGTGTGAGCTTGTCCTTATCAGTTTTGAAAGGATGTAGGTGATAAGGATTTTATTTGTAAAGAGTATACAGGGTGTGTATAAAAAGTGTCTCACATGTACAGAGTCACGTGACTAACACATGACAGCATGGCGGCCCTAAGGTACAACTGTCATGGCGACCATAAGGTCCAGCTGTCATGGCGACCATAAGGTCCAGCTGTCATGGCGATCATAAGGTCCAGCTGTCATGGCGACCATAAGGTCCAGCTGTTATGGCGACCATAAGGTCCAGCTGTCATGGCGACCATAAGGTCCAGCTGTCATGGCGACCATAAGGTACAGCTGTCATGACAACTCAAAGGTACAGATTGTTTCGTAGAGGTGGCACCACCAAGTGACAGCTGTCATGGTGACCCAAAGAAACATGCTAATTCGTGAAGATGTCGCCACCACATGACAGCTGTCATGGCGGACCTAAGGTACAGATTGACAGTAACTGATTCAATCGTTCACGAACTATGATGAGCTAATGAGGAATAAAATGTGAATAATGATTGTATTACATTCATGCACATGTTTTTTCGCATGATTCAACACATGCTTTAACATTCAGACAAGTGTTTCAGTATTCAGACACGTGTTTCAACATTCAGACATGTGTTTCAGTATTCAGACACGTGTTTCAGACACGTGTTTCAACATTCAGACACGTGTTTCAGCATTCAGACACGTGATTCAGACACGTGTTTCAACATTCAGACACGTGTTTCAGACACGTGTTTCAGACACGTGTTTCAACATTCAGACACGTGTTTCAACATTCAGACACGTGTTTCAGCATTCAGACACGTGTTTCAATTCAGACACGTGTTTCAACATTCAGACACGTGTTTCAGCATTCAGACACGTGTTTCAACATTCAGACACGTGTTTCAACATTCAGACACGTGTTTCAGCATTCAGACACGTGTTTCAGACACGTGTTTCAACATTCAGACACGTGTTTCAACATTCAGACACGTGTTTCAGCATTCATACCTATTTAACATGTATTTGATACCTGATTTTGACAGAAGCGTAGAAGCACCTAACCGCGTGATCAGACATACACAATATAACATCATCATCTAGTATATAAACAAATGCTTATTAACATATGTTCCAGTATGATTTCGATTCGCCTTCAGGCATGATGAAGATTGTTAAGCAAAAAGACTCGTTGAGTATTATGAACTTAGGGTCAAGCAATGAGAATGTTGAACAACCACAACGTCACAGCTCTTTGCTGCCTAATACTCTACGAACAATAATCTGTGGTCCAAGTAATTGTGGGAAAACAAATGTGATGTTATCTCTATTGTTAGATGCAAACGGTCTGAAATTTGAAAACGTGTACATATATTCAAAGTCTTTAGACCAACCAAAATACCAGTTACTAAAGGAGACATTGAAGAAAATTGAGGGGCTTGGATATTTTCCTTGTACCGAAAGTGATGAGGTCATAGACCCCACAGAAGCGAGGCCTAATTCAATCATAATATTCGATGACGTGATGTTTGAGAAACAGGAGAAAATTCGTGCTTATTTTTCAAGAGGGAGACACAACTCAATTGATAGTTTCTATCTTTGCCAGTCTTTTGCTAAATGTCCAAAACATGGATTGCGCGACAATGCCAATTGCTTGATTATTTTCAAACAGGATGAGCTCAATTTGAAACATATATTCACCGATCATGTAAGTACTGACATGTCACTCAAAAAATTCAAAGAGATATGTAGCGTATGTTGGAAAGATAAATATGGATTCCTCATGATAAACAAAGACTGTGATATGAACAAAGGACGTTATCGCAAAGGTTTTGATAGTTATATATACATCTAACATGTATATATACTTTCATTTGAAATAGACAACCCGCTCAGCATGGACGTGGGTGTGAGTAACATGCTAAAGGAAAAACAACAATTGAAGAAAAAAATTTGGGAGCTAGCAAACGTTGTGAGGAAAAAATATATGGCTGTGAAATTGGGTAAAGCTGAAAATGATGAGATTCTAGATAATATGTTCAGGAATGTATCTAAACCTCTAGAGGAAATTGCGAGAAATGCTGAAATAATCAAACAAAATTCGTTGGTTAAACCTAAAAGTATTGTTTCTACAGCAACACAAATGGAGAACATACCAATCCCAAATATTGTAACTGAAGGGGAAGAGTTCGTATATAACCCCCAAAATACTGAGGAGGATGTGTTTACCCTCGAACCTACTATCGATCAGATTCGTGAAGAATTCAGAAAACATAAGAAAGATAATGCAGAGGCTACAGAGGAGTTTCTGCAACAATACCCCACATTAGCACGTTATTACTTGGAAGGATTCCTATTGGATGATGATGTCAAGAAATACGATGATAGAATGGGATTGCAATATAATTCAACTTTAGACAAATGGTTCATGGGTAATCAACCTATAGAAATTGATAGTGAGAGTAATATAATTATCAAGGGTACTCCGTTCAAGGGTACCACAGGACTGTATAATTTGATATTTTACAGAGATGTTCTACCTGATACTTACACTGTGGAAGATGGGAAAAATTACAGTCAAATGATGGAAATGACTAGTGCCCATAGACGTAATAACGATCCAGCTGATCGAATAAGAAACATTGTAAAATACAAAAATGTACTGAAACCTTTGATTAATTCCATGAAAAAACCCACAGCCAAAACATACACTGGAAGTGCATATATCAAAAATGATATGATTGAATATAACGAGAAACCTATCGAATATGTTTATTGGGATGACGTTAACGAAATTGTGGATAGACTAAGACTTCTTGTTGCATCCTCGCATGCAGGTAACCATAATCATCACAACGAGATAATCTCTATAATAGAAGAATTGATAGAGGCAGGGGTAATTGAACAAAATTCAGGTGTTAGACAAATTCATCACAGTTATAAAGATGGTTTCAATGGATAAGTTTGTCAGAGCCTCCTCTTCCATGTGGATATATGATACAAATGTATTTAATAATAATTTCAAACAAGTTCACGGACAAGGATTATTCCTAACGAGCGATGGAAGTTATGATATGGAAAATCGTAGATTGTGCAACGTAAAATCACCGAATGATGATGGAGATGTTGCAAATAAAGTATATGTTGATAAATTAACACACAAACTGAATCTGAAAACGGAAACCAGTCTTAAAGATACCTTCAATGTTAGGGCTGATAATTTGATCAAAGATATCAACAAGGATCTGGATGAACATAAATTAACGAATGAGAAGGTCATTCTCGACATTGATAAACATCTGATGGACATTCAGAATAAATATAATGGAATGGGGATCTATATAAAATCAGAGTATAAAACAATCAGTGATAGTGTGAGGGAAAACAGAAATGAATTGAAAGAGATCAATAACACATTTAACAGTGTGAACATGCGTCTAAATGACATTACCAGTAAAGTGGAGGCGTTAGAACGACGGATGACATCTGTGGAACCTTCTAAGAAGAGACCCTCATCATCCACAACAACAAAGCAGGGCTCTGTGAAACGTATATCTCCAAATCCTGTGAATATACCCAAAAAATTAATTCTACACTAGATTTCCACATTGATAAGATGAGTATAGAACAAGTTGTGCATGAGCTTCATAAGCCGAGTAGGAAGAATTTCAAACGACGCAGAACGATCATAAAAGGTTTGGATTATTTGTGGCAAATGGATCTGGCTGAAATGGGTAATTACGCTCGTGAAAATAGAGGATTCAAATACATTTTGGTTATGATCGATTGTTTCTCGAAATTTCTATGGACACGCCCGCTGAAAACGAAATCAGCCGAAGAGGTTCGGAAAGCGGTTAGTTCTATATTGCTAGAAGGACATCGTAAGCCTAGGAATCTGCAAAGCGATCAGGGAAAAGAATTCTTCAATAAACACTTTAACGATCTAATGAAGAAACATAATATCAATCATTATAATACGTATAGTGTGAAAAAAGCAGCCATTGCTGAACGTGTCATTCGAACATTAAAGGAATCGCTCTACAAACATTTCAGTCTCAGCGGGAAATACAAATGGCTTGATATACTTGAAGAAACCACAGAAAAATATAACAAACGTAATCATAGTACTATAAATATGGCTCCAATAAAAGTGACGAAACAGATTGAGAGCGAGATATTGAAGCGATCCTACTCACACATCAAGTTAGCTCTGCCTCACAAATACAACGTTGGAGATGTGGTACGAATAAGTAAGGCTAAACATATTTTTGAGAAGGGATTTACGCCCAATTGGAGTACGGAATTATTTAAAATCATCAAAGTAAAAATTACCAACCCGGTCACATATCTACTAGAAGATATGACCAACGCACCAATCAGCGGCTGTTTCTATGAGGAAGAATTACAGAAAACAAAACAACCCGATGTGTATTTAGTCGAAAAAATATTACGAAAGAGGAGGGGTCAACAGTATGTGAAATGGTTGGGTCTAGATAATAATCACAACAGTTGGATCAATAATTCGGATCTCGTTCAATGAACCCATCATTAACCATTTGGAGATTATTAGGAACAAACAAATAGCTGGAATATTATTGACTCGAGGGTATGGTTATTATAATAGAACAAAATTCCTTGAATATGAGGGTGAATCAAGAGTGAAGATTATAATATTTGAAACATATATTGTTAAGATTATACTTAAGTCTTTTGTATTGAGAAAATTTTGAAATTAATAAAAAATATTATTTTGAGATCTTTGGTCTTTCTCCCTCCCCTCGTTAAATAACGGTGCAATCTTGAATTTTCATCAGTCTGTATGGAAGCGTACGTAGGAGAAGGTGTTCTCAATACGCTTATAAACAAGCTCCCGTTTGAACTTCATATTCCTGGTTATCAATTCTGTGGTCCCGGTACAAAATTAGAAGAACGGTTGAGAAAAGGAGATTCAGGTATCAATCCACTCGATAAAGCTTGCCGCCAACACGATATTTCATATCTGCGAAACGCTAGTTTGGAAGGACGTCACGAGGCGGATAAAATATTAGAGAACGCTGCTTGGCAACGTGTCAAATCTAAAGACACAAAATTTGGAGAAAGGATTGCCGCTTTCGGTGTAAATAAAATTATGAAGGCAAAGAGGAAATTGGGGATGGGTATGAGAAAGAAGGTTGGGTTCGGAAGTGCAATTGTCGATGGGATGAGAAAAGTTATGAAGAATAAGTTTGACTCATCCAATCTGAAGAAAACATCCCAAACAGCGTTGAAAGTTGCACGAAAACAATTCAAAAAAGCAGGTGGTCGGAAAAATGTTCGGTTACCAAGAGTAATTCCTATTCCAAAGACTGGAGGATTTCTACCATTTTTAATACCTCTGTTTGCCGGCTTATCAGCTGCTGGAGCATTGGCGGGAGGTGGTGCAGGCATCGCTAAGGCCGTCAACGACAGCAAAGCAGCTCGGAAAACCTTGGAGGAAACGGAAAGACATAATAAAACAATGGAAGCTATAGCTTTGGAAATAGTATCGCAAAGGTCTTGGTCTATATTTAAATAAACATCCAAAAAACAGTCAGTAAACCTACCCAGAAGACCTCTGACCGATCTCGATCTACGAAAACTAGCAAAAGCTCTGAAAATTCCCCATTTTAGAGGAGTATTTATGCGTGATGAACTGCCATCCAACGGACCATGGAAAAACGAGCGTGGAATAGTTAATTTAGATAGCTCGGACAATGGAGGCACTCACTGGGTTGGGTTTAATGAAGTCGGTGATACAGTTTTATATTATGATAGTTTTGGCAATTTACGCCCCCCTCGCGAACTAGTGGATTATTTCAAAAAGTGTAAGATATTATTCAATCACGATAATTTTCAACAATATAACACTTATAATTGTGGTCAGTTATGTTTAGAATTCCTCTCTAACTCTTCAGTTGTGCTCGACTAACCCTGCATTTATTAGTATATAAATAGATTGTTGGTAGAATTTTAATCAATCATGTCTCAGACGTTCACTATCACGGGTAAGAGTTCCCGCTTATCTGTAGATTTTCACCCACCTATAGAACTAGATCCTCATTCATATTATTCTATCGCACTTGTTGGCTTGCATACGTACAATAGCATTCCGAACATTGAAGAAGGTTTTAATAAATTTTATTATAAAAATGTGAAGGGTGAGGAAGAAGTAATAACTATACCTACGGGGTCCTACGAGTTGACAGACATCGAGGATTTCATACAAAGTGCAGTTTGTGGGATAGGAGTGAAGCAAGAAGAACGTGACCGGAAATTATCAATAAAATCTAACAACAACACTCTACACACAGAGCTGAAGAGTGATTTTGAAGTGAATTTTATTCCTAAAGATAGTATAAGCGAACTGTTGGGATTCAGCAAAAAGAAATTGACATCTCGCGAACTACACGTATCTGATCGACCTATAAAGATAATCAAAGTTCAAACAATACGAGCAGAGTGTAACTTAACCGCAGGAGCATATTATAACAATAAGATAGCTCATACGATATATGAGTTCTCACCTCTTGTACCACCTGGGTTTTCCATTGATATAGAGCCGAAGAATCTTATTCATCTACCGGTCATCAGCAAGACGTCCTTCGATAACATCACACTGAATATTTTAGATCAGAATTGGAAACGGGTAAATTTTCGTGGAGAAGAAATTATTATACGGTTGGAGTTGAAAAAGACCGCTAGGGATTATGGCTTCCAACAATAAATAATAATCCAATACTCACCACCACTCATTATATGAAAAGAATTCATCTGAGAAGGTTGTTGTTGCAGTAGCCATCACTTGAGAACATGGGTTTGGATTTCAGCAATAAAAGACATACCCATAGTGGTCATCAGTCATTATCTACAACGAGTTCAAGGGAGAAGGTTGCTTCTGCATCACTATCATTGGAAAATATCAATTTTTTGAAGTCTCTTGGTTACAATGTCGGAAAAACTTCAAATATTCAACGAGCCAAACTTCAATGAAGACATCATCCGAGAAGAAACTCATACCTACTATCCCCACACAACATATTTTGGCAACAGCGATGAAATTGAGATATTAATCAATCAACAAGATGTGTTGGTAGATTTGGCCTCGTCTGCTTTATTCATCGAGGCAGAATTCCAGCCAGAAGCAAGTGGTGATGGTGAATGTAAGCTAACGAATAATTTCGGAGCGTTTCTCTTCGAATATATCAGTTATGAATTGAATGGAAAAGAGATAGACAAAGTACGTGATCCTGGTATTGTCAGCACCATCAGAGCTTATCTAACATATGCCAAACATGAATCTATACCTCTAGCTATTTCTGGATGGTCATTTAAGGATGTATTGAGTTCAGTCTACAATAATAAAATCAATTTATGGATACCGTTGAATTTTCTACTAGGCCTATTCATTGACTATAACAAAGTTTTGAGTGGAAAACATAAGCTGCGCTTGATAAGGTCTCGAACCGATAACGATTGCTATACTAATAGCACAGGCACGAAAACGGCTAAAATAAATGTGAAGACGATAGCATTAAAAGTGCGACATGTGTTTCCAAGTGATCAAGCTAAATTTCAAATGTTGGGGAATTTGAGTGCTGAGAAGCCTATTTTGATTCCATTCCGTAGTTGGGATCTGCATGAAAATCCGTTGATGAAGGAGAGCACTCGTGACATTTGGGCTGTTAAAACATCAATGAATTTGAAACGCCCTAGATATGATTCTAGCTTTCCAAACTGATCGAAAAAATAATCCTGTTAAGCACAGTGCATATTTCGATAATATAAACTTGCTAAATGTAAAATTATACTTGAATTCAGAGTGTTATCCACATAAAGCAATGAAATTGAATTTCACCGACCAGCAATACGTGGAAGCATACCAGATGTACTATGATTTCCAGAAATCATTTTCAAATAAAATAATAAGTGAGCCCATGTTAGATTATATAGCATTCAAGAATAGAGCAATTTTTGTGATTGACTGTTCAAAACAAAACGATGCTATAAAGTCATCAACAGTTGACGTCAAACTAGAGATGGAAAGTTTCCTGAATTTCCCCAAAAACACCAGGGCTTATTGCATCATCATTAACGATCGTATGATGGAGTATTCTCCGATTACAGGATCAGTTCGGAATTTGGTGTGAAGAACCAGGTGATGAATCATAATGTTATAATTTTAGTTCTAAATGATGTACTATCAAAATGTATCTTTCCCAATAAATGTTATTATTATTATTATATTTGATATTTTATTCCTCAAACGGTAGGTGGTGATGTAAACATCCGACGATCATAGTTTGTAAACTATGGTAGTCGGTTGCTGGAAATGAAACAAATTGAAACAACTAGTGACGTTATCAGTCAGTTATCAACGTTTGCAATGACATCGAAACGGAGAGTTACCCCCCACCCTCACTATTCACGTTCACGTTCTCACGTATGTAAGAGAGAATCATTTCAGAAAATGTTCAGTTATAAAAATGAACTTAGCAGCGTGCGTTCGTGATTCAAATGTGGCTACATGGTCCACCAACAATTTTATTAAGTTAACAGTTAATGAAGTGTGTCTAAAATTTGGGATCGATATAAGAAACGATAAAAGAAACTATTTATTTTGGAATATTCAACTAAACCAACGCGTTCTGATTAATGAAGATCTATTGGATTGGTTAGGTTATCGCGGCAAAGAATATCATGCTAAAAAGGGTGTTATAACAAGATTGTTGAGGCATATACACCATTTAGAAATTTGTGATAAGACTGATGCACGAAAGAAATATTATGTTCTAGATGCTATTGATTTCGAATCATTATTGATGCAAATGCGAACTCCTAAAGTCATCGAGTTACGTGAACTGTTTTCGTTAATGAAATTTATTATGATGAAATATTGTGAGTACGAGAAATTCTATGAACAAAAAGAACGTCAAAGAGCTGAGGAACATGAATGTCTTGCGAAAGAACGATCTCAACGCTTATCTCAACAAATTCAAATGAATGTTATCACCTTACGGAATAACATTGCACCAAATATTGTTCCACCTCCTATAAATTTCGGAAAGAGACGAAATTTAGGTAATTACTTTGTTTTTTTTAATAAAATTTATATAACATATATTATTTAGGATTATATCGAACATCGAATGATATGAGACCAGAATGGTACCTTATGCGTCGACAGGAGGATGGTTGGCGTGATGCCGACAGAAAATTACAAAATCGAGGAATGCGATTAATACGTAAATGGTCTAACATATCTCATGCTATCGATATTGGTAACGAAGTGAAACAGAATCTCCGGCCCGATTTGAAATGGTATGCAAGAGGAAATATTATTCATGCCGCAGAAGGAGAGGGAGGTGAACAATTGATTAGTGATATCAACATCGAGTCATTGATAGAATGTGTTATCAATCACAAAAATAAAGCTTATGAACTAGCAAATGATAATGTCAATATATTATTATAATTATCATTCCTTTTGTTTTATTAAAACTTATATCTTCATACAATCATTTATTTACATGGTAAATAGCCTTCTTTACACATTTAACAAACATTTTCAACATTAGTACTGATAAAGAAGATAAAATTGCATACAAAATTGCGAAAATTTTAGAAATTTCTTCGTCTAGTGAGGATGATGTACGTGTGGATGGTGTTGATATTGTCTTTTGTATGACATGTGGTAAACATGATGATTGTTGGAGCAATTGCCATTCAGCCATATCTCCCTCACTCCGGTCAAAGAATAAAAGTTTAAGTTTATAATGTATGGTGGTACGATTATCTTGAGGAATGTTGAATGCGAATACCTCTAATTGATTATAGTTGATTTTTCTAAAATTCATCGGAATCCATTCGGTACGGTTACACCCCCCACCACCATCGGTTGCAACATCCTTCAGACAAATATAAATGCGCTCAACGTGTTGGGGAACGTTCGCGTATAGAATACCATTCAGAATTGTGGTTAGAATCACGAAATTTGTTTTTAACATCCCCACTCCCATCATTATCTTCACTTTTTTGCACTTGTAAATGTATTCAACAGTCTTATAACTTTTATTTTATCTTCGTAAAAATTCAAGTCTCTTCTTAGTTCATGAACTTTCTCCACAAATTTTCAAAGTATACGTGTGTATTCTTCAAAAGATATATGCATAATGACACATTTACAAACTTACTGGATATCTTTATCATAACCTCCAACTATTCACATTTACTCATAGAGTATCATTATTATTACTCGCATTTCATTCCTCATCTGACCATCATAGTTCGTGAACGATGATGACGTCATCATCGTTCGTAAACTATGGTCGCCGGATTGAAACAATGAATGCCTCCCGTGACGTCATCATCGTTGGTAAACTATGATCGTAGGATCTTCAATTCAATAAAATTAACATTCTGCATATCAAGACTTTTCATTTGATACCTATAAAGCTATGGTTGACATTCATAGATCCGTCATGACAGTTCGCGTGACAGATTCTTCATGGATCCACCACGTCACACCCTCCAAGACGCGACATGACACCTCGATGAAGACCTCACGTGACAGACACCATGACAACTCTTTCCACCACCATGATGCTCTATGGTTTTGAGTTAGGTTAGCTCTATAATCTTCAGCTCTATGGTACGTGATAGCCACCATGACACCTTGTGACAGACACTCCGTCGAAGTGACAGACACCATATCTCACCGCGTGACAGATCATGTGATTTCAAAACCGTACGAGTCGCATGAGTCGGACGAGTCGAACTGGTGGCGACACCTCCACGAAGCAGTCTGTACCTTTATGCTGTGACGTCACACGTCTGCCCTGTGATAGCGGCCTATCATCTTGGATTCGCACGAGTCGGACGAGCCGAACTGGTGGCGCCACCTACACGAAGCAGCCTGTACCTTTAGCACGCCATGACAGCTGTCACGTGGTGGTGACACCTACACGAAGCAGCCTGTACTTTCGGTCCGCCATGACATCTGTCGCGTGACACCTACACGGAGCAGCCTGTACCTTTAGCTCACCATGACAGCTGTCACGTGGTGGTGACACCTACACGAAGCAGCCTGTGCCTTTAGCCCACCATGACAGCTGTCACGTGGTGTTGACACCTACACGAAGCAGCCTGTACCTTTAGCCCACCATGACAGCTGTCACCTGGTGGTGACATCTCCATGAAGCAGCCTGTACCTTTGGTCCGCCATGACAGCTGTCACGTGGTGGTGACATCTTCACGAAGCAATCTGTACCTTAGGTCCGCCATGACAGCTGTCATGTGGTGGCGACATCTTCACGAATTAGCATGTAGCTTTGGGTCACCATGACAGCTGTCACTTGGTGGTGCCACCTCTACGAAACAATCTGTACCTTTGAGTCGTCATGACAGCTGTACCTTATGGTCGCCATGACAGCTGGACCTTATGGTCGCCATGACAGCTGGACCTTATGGTCGCCATGACAGCTGGACCTTATGGTCGCCATGACAGCTGGACCTTATGATCGCCATGACAGCTGGACCTTATGGTCGACATGACAGCTGGACCTTATGGTCGCCATGACAGTTGTACCTTAGGGCCGCCATGCTGTCATGTGTTAGTCACGTGACTCTGTACATGTGACACACTTTTTATACACACCCTGTATACTCTTTACAAATAAAATCCTTATCACCTACATCCTTTCAAAACTGATAAGGACAAGCTCACACCGGATGCACATCGACAGCTAGACCGGATATCCTGTCGCAGGAGTAGTCCTGTTCATCTACTAGGGTTGTCTATACAACTAACATAGGAAGGGGTACTTTTGGATTACCTATCCAATTGCATTATTAAGATATAATTTGGGGTGTTGCACACCTGCAATTAGTAAATGTGGGAAACGGTGATCCAGTGATTTTTGCGTTGTTGTTATAATGGGAGGTTGCTTAATTTGAGACAGATGTTAGTCTATTCAGGCAAAATCCCAGTTGGGGAAAGATAATAGAGGTATAGAAGTGAAATATATTATCAAAATATTTTTTTTCTCATTTTAGACAAATAGTACAACTAAAGGATCCAGTGTGTTGGGTTATGACTCCTATTTTTTATTGATGTAATGTCAATATTTACATTTAATTTTTTTTTCACTATTTATTGTAATTATGATTATATTTTTTTCTCGAAGATTCAAGAAATCCAACACTAGATTGAGAGTAACTAAATTATCACTAGGGATGCATAAAGTCAACCTGACTAATTGAATAACCCCCCCTTTCAAATCTTAAAACATTGTTAATTAAGGTATAACAACAAAAACCCCTAGTGAGGAGATATATTCCTAAATCTACATAGGATTGGGGTGTTTTCTGTGTCTGAATTTGAAAAGTGCCGAAGGGGCCATTAACGTCTTGAATAAAAACCCTTTTGCCTTCAGACTATATCAGGTTTTCTAGACTCCATCCCGTTTACTCTCTTTTGGGTAGATTAGCAACATAAAACCCAGTCATTCTCTCTTACTTCTCTTGACTCAACCATAATCACCAAGCATTCGTAGAATTGTTGGGTATTTGTTTTAGTACATCGGATTAAGGTGTATGTGTTTTTTTTTGACATTGTGTCAAAACACCTTTCAGTCAAGTTCCTAATACTTGTACTGGATTTAATTTTTAAATTCATGATTTAAAATTCAATCTTAAGTGTCTTCTTGATTATTCATTATTATATTTTTCAGCTCAATTTAGCTGAATGTACGTGTCGTGGGTTTATTATATCGTATATGTATTTGCATTGAACTCCTCATAAAACGAACATCTGTGTAGCGTTATTCGAATTGAAAAGGTATGAAACATATAGAGGAAGAGCCAGAACTAACCACTTCATAACCATAATTCCACGAGCCCTGTTTCAATATACCTTCGATTATAGAGATAGCGTGGGACATGTTGAACTATCCCGTAAATCTTACTAAAGAGCCCTAATAATACGAAATTCACCCACGTGGTTCTGGGAATCATTGAACCATAAATCTCATATTTTATTTTCAAATTCAATACATTATTTCAAACCTTGTTTAAATTCATTTCATTATAACCGTAATAAATTCTGAATAATTGCCATATATTAATTTAATCTGTGATTGTAATTATAATTTATCTTAGTTTCAATAAATTTTATTATAAAAATGGGAAGGGTGAGGAGAAGGCACTAACTATACCCACGGGGTCCATTGAGGATTTCATACAGAGGTTTGTGGGATAGGAGTGATGCAAGAAGAACGCGACCGAAAATCAGCAATAAAATTCAACAACAACACTCTACACACAGAGCTAAAGTATGCTTTTGAAGTGAATTTTTTCCGCATGATGGTATAAGCGAAATATTGGGATTCAGCAAAAAGAAATTGGCATCTCGTGTACTACATGTATCTGACCGACCTATAAAAATAATCAAAGTTCAAACTATTAGGGTGGAGTGTCACTGAACGGCAGGAGCATATTATAACAATAAGGTAGCTTATACGATATATGAGTTTCCGCCTCTTGTACCACCTGGTTTCTCAATTGATATAGAGCCTAAAACCTATCTACCGGTCATCGACAAGACGTCCTTCGATAACATCACACTGAATAATTTAAATCAGAATTGGAAACGGGTAAAGTTTAGTGGAGAAGAAATCATTGTACGGTTGGAGTTGAAA
Source organism: Endomychus coccineus (assembly GCA_958510875.1). Classification (NCBI taxonomy): domain Eukaryota; kingdom Metazoa; phylum Arthropoda; class Insecta; order Coleoptera; family Endomychidae; genus Endomychus; species Endomychus coccineus. The sequence goes on along the minus strand of OY294067.1, from coordinate 158,374,508 downwards.
AAGAGCTCTAGAGATTATGGATTTCAACAATAAATAATAGTCCAATAGTCACCAGCATTCATTATATACGCCGAATTCACCTGAAAAGGTTGTTCCAGCCAATGTCACTAGAGAACATGGAATTGGATTTCAACAATAAAAGATATTCTCATATTAATATCAGTCAATACATACGAGTCCAAATGAGAAGGTTGCTGCTGCAGCTTTATCATTGGAGAATATACATTTTTCGCAGTCCCTTGGTTACCATGTCGGAAAAACTTCAAATATTCAACGAGTCAAATTTCAATGAAGACATCATCCGAGAAGAAACTAACACCTATTTTCCACACACATCTTTCGGCAACAGCGATGAAATTGAGATATTATTCAATCAACAAGATGTGTTGGTAGATTTAGCTTCGTCTGCTTTATTCATCGAGGTAGAATTTCAGCAAGAAGCAAGTGATGATGATGAATGTACGCTAACCAATAATTTTGGAGCGTTTCTCTTCAAATATATCAGTTATGAATTGTATGGATAAGAGATAGACAAAGTACCCGATCCTGGTATTGTCAGCACCATTAGAGCTTATCTAAAATATGCCAAACGTGAATCTAGCTCTAGCTATTTCCGGATGGTCATATAAAGATGCAATGAGTTCGGTCTACAATAATAAAATCAATTTATGGATACCGTTGAATTTTCTACTAAGCCTATTTATTGACTATAACAAAGTTCCGAGTGATAAACATAAGCTACGATTGATAAGATCTCGAACCGATAACGATTGTCATATTAATAGCACAGGTGGTACGAAAAGCGCAAAAATAATTGTGAAGACGATAACACTAAAAATTCGTCACATATCTTTTCAAATGATCAAGTTGATTTCCAAATGTTGGGGAATTTGATTGCTGAGAAGCCTATATTGATTCCTTTCCTTAGTTTAGATCTGCATGAAAATCCGTTGATGAAGGAGAACAGTCCAGACATCTGAGCAGTTAAAACATCAATGAATTTGGAATGTCTCAGATATGTGATTCTAGCTTTCCAAACTGATCGAAAAAATAATCCTGCTAAGCAAAGTACATATTTCGATAATATAAACTTGCTAAATGTAAAATTATACTTGAATTCAGAGTATTATCCATATGAAGCAATGAAATTGAATTTCAACGATCAGCACGCAATTCGTGGAACTGTACCAGATGTACTATGACTTCCAGAAATCATTTTTAAATAAAATGATAAGCGAGCCGATGCTAGATTATATAGAATTCAAGAATAAAGGAATTTTCGTGATTGATTTTTCGAAACAAAACGATGCTATAAAGTCATCAACAGTTGACGTTACACTGGAGTTGGAAAGTATCCTGAAATTTTCTAAAGACACGTGCTTATCGCACCATTATTAACATATCTCATGTTGTCAATATTGGTAACGAATTGAAAAAAAAAATCCGTACCGATTGGGAATGATATGCAAAAGAAAATCCTACTCGTGCCAAAGAAGACTAGGGAGATGTACAATTGATCACTGCCGTCAACATCAAGACCTCGATAGAACGTTTCATCTCCCACGAACACGAAAATAAAGCTCATGAATTAGCAAATTATAATGTCAATATATTGATGTAAAAATATTAATTTTTTCTATTATTTCTGAAATAAAACAAAGTAAAACACATGTCTCAATGTTGAAACAAGTGTCTGAAAATGAAACATGTGTCTGAATGTTGAAACATGTATCTGAATGTTGAAACACGTGTCAAGCACGTGTCCGAATGTTTAAACACGTGCCGGAATGTTGAAGCACGTGTCGAAACATGTGCCTGAATGTACTATCTAAATGAGTATATAATCATTATTAATATTCGCATCTATTTGTTATCCTACCATCATAGTTCGTAAACTACGGTCGCCGGATTGAATCAGTGACCTCTCGATGGTGTGAAGCAGTGACGTCATTATCGTTCGTAAAGTATGATCGCGGGATGTTCAATTCATTAAAATACCACTTACTCGTCAAAATCTTCATTTATGAATACATTTCTTCACAATTTTAATTAGGATTTCAAGTGGTGGAACTAGTAGGACGTTAATATTGAAACTCAGTGTTTCATTTGCATAAATTCCATTTTGTTTCTGTGGTGACGCTCCAGTCTGATAATTAATCGATACTGTTGGCTGTACTCCTTCAGTTTGTCAATTAATAGTGTCACCCTCAGTGTCATCGTGGAATAAGAACTTGAGTTTATAGTTAAACATAGACATCGTTGTAGGAATGTCATATGTAAATACCTCTGGTTGGTTCTCATTAATTATTTGATGATTCATCGGTTGCCATTGTGTTCGGTTAGATTTATTCTTGAGATCCGTGCTGGGACAAATATAAACTCGTTCCACTCGACGTGGAGCGTTTGTTTGTATACAAGGTTCTGTTCAAAATTGCGGTTAGGATTTTGAAATTCGCCTTTAATACAACCATCCCCGATACATAAATTACGCCGTTGTTATATAAATATCACCTTCGAACCATATGTATCGCTCTCGTGGATGATGGTTACATTTAATGAAACAAATAGTTATTCAAGTGAAATTTTTGGACTAGTGTGAAATGAACTGTTCACGATATATATATATATATATATAACTTAAGAGATATAGAATTAAATTTTCTGAATTATGAAGATAACTTAGATAATTTAACATAGGATTATAAAGATGAATAAACGTAAAAGACTGAACCATAGGCGGGATTCGAACCCACATTTCTGGATTTCTAGTCCAGGGTGTTTACCAATTACACCACTTCGGTCCTGTTAGATTTTTATATTTTTGTAAATATAAACCTCTGAAAGGATAGTAGATCATTGATAAACACAATGCGATTCGATGCCCTACCATAGATCAACTATTCACGCACATTCATCTGAAGTTCAGTCGTTTTTTGAAGTAAGGATTGTAGGTTAGTACTGCTATGGTTGGCAGTTACTTGACAGTTCTTATTCAAATGACAGCATCCCGGTTCTTATATATTTCAATAGAACTGACTGAGAATTGTTCTGGTTAATTATAACTGCCAACCATAGCAGTACTAACCTACAATCCTTACTTCAAAAAACGACTGAACTTCAGATGAATGTGCGTGAATAGTTGATCTATGGTAGGGCATCGAATCGCATTGTGTTTATCAATGATCTACTATCCTTTCAGAGGTTTATATTTACAAAAATATAAAAATCTAACAGGACCGAAGTGGTGTAATTGGTAAACACCCTGGACTAGAAATCCAGAAATGTGGGTTCGAATCCCGCCTATGGTTCAGTCTTTTACGTTTATTCATCTTTATAATCCTATGTTAAATTATCTAAGTTATCTTCATAATTCAGAAAATTTAATTCTATATCTCTTAAGTTACATACACGATAGTGGCCAATTAGGCAAAGAAACTTTAAACTTGTTTATATATATATATATATATATATATATATATATATATATATATATATATATATATATATATATATATATATTACGACAAGATGAGATCTGTTATATATATTTTCTATACAAATGGAGATCCGTTTTGTAAAGTGAGATCCGATTTCGGATCTCGTGTTGTTTCGAGTGTATATCGTCACCATTTTCATTATTCATGTTCATAGAAACAAAGTTTAAAATTTTCAATGAATCTCATTTTTACTCATTATTTCACCTCTTATACAATCATAGTTCATGGAAATTGATGAAGGTGGCGCTTCACAATACTCAAGCAAATAGCTATTTTATGCACTACACGAGATCCTCTCGTAGGGGCAACGCTGTAGACAACGAAATACGTGAAATGAAAGAGAGGTATTATCATTAACATCAGCTGAGTTTGATTTTCTCGCTTAACTAATAATTTATTCATTATGAATTATTACGGTTATCAGTCTCCTGGGCTAAAACATTAGAAATACGTTGTCGAAATGTTTCAAAATAGGACAATAAGGATATATTTGTCATGCTTCCAAATCGATTTTAACAGTATCTCTCACATATTTAGTTCATCATTGCTAGTGTCCAGGTAGATTGCAATAGATAATTATATTTCAATCTAGATTTCAATTAGACTCGAGGGAGAATTTCTGGAAATTACCTGATTTAATTTTCTATATATATAATATATGAATGATATATTTTTTGCTTCATAATTTCACAAGTGATGTCACGACATACAATATACAATCTCACATTACCTGTGACAATAACAGATAGTCTCGACGTTTGATTCAATTTTATTCTGTAGTATATAGAGGAATATTACATTACTCCATTCTAAACTTTTAGATTTCCAGTAATTTGATGAATAAATTTATTTAACAAGCGAAATAAGCTGTATATTAAATATGTGCACATTTTCGTTCCGATTAAACTGTACATATAAGTGGTAAGAGACCATTTAATATTTAATTATTGTGGATATGAAGGAATGATTGTAAATAATTCGCATTCAGAATTCACTGGGTAATTGACTCAGATCGATTCAGTACCCATAGTAGATTAAGACGATGCTCTCTACGGAGCACAAAATGCCAGTACTTGTCTCATGAAACAAACTCTAAGACAAGTATATCTTACTTTACTACATGGCCAAACCATATTTAACTGACGCACAGTCAATATTGGTAACCAGTGAGTACCAATTTCATTTATTTATCATCATGCGAAATACTAAGGCAGCGAACAAAGAACTAACGGGAATGGTGATGGAAAAACCATCATGGGAGATTGAAAGGAGACATCAGGTGGATTATGACGATGCTATCCATAGCACAGCAGTGAAACCAACTGAAGAACTTTGAACAGGTACTTATATCTATCTGTATGAGAAATGTGGAGACGCACAGGTTAATTTTAGTTTCAATTACATAAATGCTTAGATAATTTTATGTTGTATGAATTTAAATTCAGAAATGTTTGATGAAAATATTATCCTCAAGACAGCAGATTATGTGTTGCCTTCAATAAAGAGCAACAAATAACAAGGAAATAGAGTTGTTGCACAGTCTAGGTAGATTGTCAAAACAAATGTTCAATTTGAGACTCAAAAGTCTATCTACTCAAATAATAAAAATTTCAAATATCAATTTTAAAATGAATAGAAGTCAACGTTCCAGTAATGTTTAACTAGAAGAATCAATGTGAACGTGGACCTACACCACGGAATTTTGCTGATTCAAGGTAGAATTGATACATCACGTTCATGACCGTGAAATGTTATATCATAACATAACGGGAAATAGTTCACATTAACAGTTATGCTTTATATTTTCTCGTCTTTCCGTACGTCTATAACCGGATTACTTAAAACTAATTGTATTAACACAAAGCGTCTTTATCGCACCAATTCCAATTAAAATTCCCACATCGCCGGAACGAACAGAAATATGAAAAATTGACATTGTAGCACATCAATGTTATGAGTATGAATATCAAGAATTCACTGTTGGGCAGTACCCTCAAAAAATGCAAGCTCACGTCAACAAAGTCTATGAGCGACTACAAACGAGAACATTAGGTTCAAGTATCCACTTTCAACCCAGATGTTAAGATTAACAAACTAATAGGAAAAGGTTTGTCAGTTATTGGAAAGATACTTCTGACATTCTACCTAGAATATACTTTTAACATTATAAAGACGCATGTAGGAATTTACATGAGTTTTAGTTAATTAAGTTAGTATATATCTGACTCAGTGTCTGAATATCTGTCCAATGATTTACAGATTTGGAGTCACGTCTTATGTGAATCTCCAGAATAGATCTTTTATAATAATTGGTTTCCTTAGTTGAAATATTTACATTTTCATAATCGAATTGATGGTTATAATCAAAGCAGTGTTTAACAGGGGCGGTGGAATTTTCTAAGTTTTTGTTTCTTGTGCTATACTTATGGCCATTCATTCTTTTTTGTAAATATTGTTTAGAGATTCCAGTATAAGTCCCGTCGCAAACTGAACAATTTAGTTTGTACACTGTGTGGGTTTTTTTATATTTTTTTAAAGGTTTCAGATTTGAGAGATATTTTAAACACTGCTAGTAGGCTCATGCGCGACATTTATATCATACTTCTTCAAATATTTCCTAATTTTCTCTGAGGTCTCTGGAATGTATGGGAATGTTCTACAATTGTCTGTATTACCTTTCGTGTTATTTATAAATGACGATCCATTATACATTTTGTTTATTCTTCCTTTAATGATAGGATTGAAAAATGTTTCTAGGTAGCCATTCATTTCCAGTGTACTACGAACAATTTGTGAATTTTTGGGACGGTCCTTTGCGTGGGACAATTTGACCGCGCGATCTGTAAGGCTGTTTATAACAATTTTTTTATAACATTTTGGTGCAACGGAATTGAAGTGGAGATAACGTTGAGATCAAACTTCTTTAGTAAATCACGAAATTTTTTATTTTTTCATCTTCATCATGCCTAATGTTCATATTTAGGAAATTTATGTTTTGGTTCACTTCTATTTCACAAGTAAATTGAAGTTTACAGTGGAAATTGTTAAATTTATTAATCACGTACTGAATTTTATCATTGGAAACACACATAAGGCAATCATCTACATACCGTTTAAAGAATACTGGTTGAAAATCTAATGAATTTATAACAGATTCCCATAGGCATTCCGTAACAAGGTTAGCAATAGTAGTTGAAATAGAGTCCCATTGCTGTACCGAATATTTGTCCGAAATATTGCTGGCCATATTGAAAATATGTGCATTCTAAGCAAAACTGTAATGCATTCATAAATTCCGATTGATCTAGAGGGGTGTGGTTTTCAGTCAGTGCTCAACGTTTTTTGATGCTACTCAATGCCAAAACGATTGGTACATTTGTAAATGAAGATACAACATCCAAGGAAATTAGTTGATGATTCACGAGTACGCATCGATTTTTTATAAATTCATTAAAATCTTATGATTCATTCCCATAAAATTCATGTTTTCCTATTATATTATTGATAAATTTTAATAAATTGTAGGTAGGGGCACCAATATTATATATCGCAGAATATAATAGTAGTAGTAGAATCACATTATGCAGGAAAAATAGAGAAATGATCTACGAAGAAGGGACTGAATACCCGGGGAAATGTGAATTTGTCTATAGGAAGCGTAAGAACTACTGACATAAAATGGTAGGCGGTGAGGATTTCGGTACAATTATAGTAAGGAAGACATCAAGACACAGGGGTTAGTTGTACAACAAATAAACCGGCAGTTCATTTCCTTAGTGCGAAATTTGGAAGCAATTAACAATTTTTTTCTATACTTTGACTACACAAGAGGGATCCTATGATGTTCGAAGAACATCGTGTGAGTCAGCAGTGGAAGTAGAAAAATGAGATAAACATTCGTATTTCTCTTCAAGGTTTTGAGGTTAGAGGTATAAAGAAAGACCTTACTAGGTTCATAACTTCGTAGAGTTTGACAGTGACACACTATGTGTTACTATTGCAATTATTCGTGTTTCGTTCATTGTTGCGACGTAGACATTTTAATTGATGACGTGCTCAGTAAAATAAGTTAAAGAAATCCCGCGCTTTAGTTGATGTCAATTAGTTTTCAAACCTCTTCTGATGACGGTCTTGAAACCGTAACGAAAATATAGTAGACATCTGTGTTAATGTATCCTATTTCCCAAGCTTTCACATCTAATTAAAAGGTTATGATTTAAGTATATTCCGAAAAAAGGGGGCATGTATTATATAGGGGTAACATTACATTACCCAATATACAGGATAAGTGAAATTCCTTGAATTGAGGTCTAATTGAAGGATGCTCTGTATGTGACATCAACTACTTGATGATAATTCATTTGAGTGTAATGTTCGTTTGTTTTGATGTACAGTTTATTCACCTGTCATAAAAAAATATCTTATAAGCCAGAGGCAGAATTTCAAAAATCTTGTTAAAACCTTTTGAACCTTTATAAATTATGTTTATAAAAATGTTATTGCTACTGAAAGTCTGGAGAGAAATGTATTCTTCATCAGTTCTACTATCATGAGAATATTATTATTGATTTTCTTGTACATGTTAACGTTTTTCTTTATTGAAATTAGTATATTAAATATGTATAAGCTTGAAATCCTCGAAATTTGTAGAAGTGAAATATTGGTTTGCAATGATATTGAAGATTGGCTCTTCATGTGCATTTGAAAATTTTCATTAGTTTAAATGCATTTTCTAGTTCCGATCCAGCTCTCCAAAAACTTTACGTATAGGTGACAATTCACTGATCTGAGTGGTAATATTCAGAACATGTGAGTGATTTGTATTATAATAACAAGTAATGGATAATACAAACAACAAGTAAATAAGACATTTCCAGATGAACTCCAATACTCGTAGGTGGGAATGGACATTTCCATACTGAGAGCATGTAGTAAATATCATTGGGTATGAAGATTATTATTCGAATCATTGGGTATAAGAGCTTCTATTTCAAAATTTTTGGATATGTAGCAGTTTTTCAATGAAATTGAATAATCGAATTCAATGATTCAGTCTTTTTTAGTAGTTCTACTATCTTTTGTCCCTGCAACATTTCAACTATTTCGTAACTATTCATTACAATAACCAGTAATATTATGTCTACAATAACATAACTTCAATTCAGCAATAATATCGCGGGAAGCGTGGATACTAATAAAGTCAAACCATACGGTGTGACACCCGTCTTTAGCGCGCGAAAGCCCGATCGATTGTTATTCGCATTCATCGGTTAATTATATTAGGTTATATTTGTGATGCTTCCGAATAAATTTTATCAAAATCTCTCACAGATTTTGTTAATTTTTGCTAATATCTAGGTAGATTTCAATAGTTATAATTCAATTTATATCTCAATAACAATAGTATTTCTGTTCTTCTTATGAAGAACATTTGCTTCTATTTTGTAATTGAAATGAACTCTTGGAAATCAAAATTATAATTCAGGAAATGATTTCAACAGAATTAAAATCGAGATTACACTTATTAAACTTTGATATACTTAACATGTTTCGTTGCATATCAAAATTGTAAGAAGTATTATAACACGTGTGAGTTGCAAGTGTTGCAAGTTTTGTTAATAAGTAATAATGAACAACAAATAAAAAAATAAGACATTCCGAGATGAACTTGAATAGTCATAGGGTAACGAAATATTTGAATATTGCGAGCATATAGTAATATTATTGGCATAAATATTATCACCCTATATGAACAGGGAAGTTTTTAAGGTGTTTATATTCATTATTATACTTATAGTCAGTATATTTTTACCACATTGGAAGAGGTTTGTACTCATGTAGTTACTCTAGTAATCAAAAATTAGTAGGGATTCATAAAGCTTTGTTTGTACAGAGTTACTGCTAGACGTACAAATGAATAACGTATGAGTTGGACCGGCAACACCGCCGGATCCCACCTATACCAAAAATTTCTTAATATACAACTTTGGATCTCGTCTTGAATGTATATGTAACGGAACTCTACCTGGTACGTATATATATGTATATTTCAAATTGAGAGATTGTTTCCCCTCTCTCGTAATTCCTGCGAAGCATGTATCTATATGCATTGCCCCGATAAAAGAAATCTAAAAAATTGTTTCCATATAGAGGATCTCGGGTTGTCCACAAATTAAACGGATCTCACCTTGACGAGAAAACATGTATATATATATATATATATATATATATATATATATATATATATATATATATATATATATATATATATATATATATATATATTCTTTTATTGATATTCTTGAACCATTTGTAATATTTGTATGCTTTCTTGGTATATTGGTTCTTATATATACTGAAAATAAAATGAAATAAAAATTCTTTTTGACGTTTCGACAATGTTTATTGTCTTTTTCAAAATGTGAATTGGTGTTTCCATGTAATTTAGAAAAGAATAGATGATTTCGATTAATGAAATGCGTCTGCAGCCGACTTGTGTTTTAAGATCCAATTCACATTTTGAAAAAGACAATAAACATTGTCGAAACGTCAAAAAGAATTTTTATTTCATTTTATTTTCAGTATATATAAGAACCAATATACCAAGAAAGCATACAAATAAATATATATATATATATATATATATATATATATATTGGTTCGTATATATACTGAAAATAAAATGAAATAAAAATTCTTTTTGACGTTTCGACAATGTTTATTGCCTTTATCAAAATTGTTAATTGAATTAGTGTTTCCATGTAATTTGGAATAGAATAGATGATTTCGAATAATGGAATGCGTCTGCAGCCGACTTGTGTTTTAAGATCCAATTAAAACTGCAGAAAACATTGGATCGGTTGTGTGTGAAAGAGTAATGTATGGCTAACTACAATTTGAAATAGATTGAATTTGATTAAATACAAGACATTCCAATATTGTACAATTATAAATATCTATGAATTATTGTATGAATTAGTTATTCTATGATAAGCATTTCAGATCTATCATAACTATTCAAGTTTAAGATAATTCTATGGAATTTAACCTCAAAATTGTTACTCATAGTGTCATAGTTAAACAATACGTTATCTTTTTTAGGTTGAATTTTGAATAGACATTTACAAATGTCAGATATTGAGAGGTTCCAATACTTTCAATTGAGATGTTTCCTTGAATTGAAGATAAGCATTATCTAAGTACTCACTATTGAGAATGATGTGATTATCATTGATTTTTGAAAATTTTGGTATTATTCTTAAACTTTATAGTCGTAATAAGTATATTTTCCTATTTTCCCTTCTGATTGGCGAAAGTATTCATCATCTTTGAGAACGTTTTCAATAAATGGACGGTGTAGAATCCATAATTTTCTTCAATTTTCTTATAAAAAGCCATGATTCTTATGATGTATGTATATTGATGTTGAGAGTAGTGTATTCTTGAAAAATAAAAAACCTATTTCACCAGGCGAAATTATTCTTTTATTGATATTCTTGAACCATTTGTAATATTTGTATGCTTTCTTGGTATATTGGTTCGTATATATACTGAAAATAAAATGAAATAAAAATTCTTTTTGACGTTTCGACAATGTTTATTGCCTTTATCAAAATTGTTAATTGAATTAGTGTTTCCATGTAATTTGGAATAGAATAGATGATTTCGAATAATGGAATGCGTCTGCAGCCGACTTGTGTTTTAAGATCCAATTAAAACTGCAGAAAACATTGGATCGGTTGTGTGTGAAAGAGTAATGTATGGCTAACTACAATTTGAAATAGATTGAATTTGATTAAATACAAGACATTCCAATATTGTACAATTATAAATATCTATGAATTATTGTATGAATTAGTTATTCTATGATAAGCATTTCAGATCTATCATAACTATTCAAGTTTAAGATAATTCTATGGAATTTAACCTCAAAATTGTTACTCATAGTGTCATAGTTAAACAATACGTTATCTTTTTTAGGTTGAATTTTGAATAGACATTTACAAATGTCAGATATTGAGAGGTTCCAATACTTTCAATTGAGATGTTTCCTTGAATTGAAGATAAGCATTATCTAAGTACTCACTATTGAGAATGATGTGATTATCATTGATTTTTGAAAATTTTGGTATTATTCTTAAACTTTATAGTCGTAATAAGTATATTTTCCTATTTTCCCTTCTGATTGGCGAAAGTATTCATCATCTTTGAGAACGTTTTCAATAAATGGACGGTGTAGAATCCATAATTTTCTTCAATTTTCTTATAAAAAGCCATGATTCTTATGATGTATGTATATTGATGTTGAGAGTAGTGTATTCTTGAAAAATAAATAACCTATTTCACCAGGCGAAATTATTCTTTTATTGATATTCTTGAACCATTTGTAATATTTGTATGCTTTCTTGGTATATTGGTTCGTATATATACTGAAAATAAAATGAAATAAAAATTCTTTTTGACGTTTCGACAATGTTTATTGCCTTTATCAAAATTGTTAATTGAATTAGTGTTTCCATGTAATTTGGAATAGAATAGATGATTTCGAATAATGGAATACGTCTGCAGCCGACTTGTGTTTTAAGATCCAATTAAAACTGCAGAAAACATTGGATCGGTTGTGTGTGAAAGAGTAATGTATGGCTAACTACAATTTGAAATAGATTGAATTTGATTAAATACAAGACATTCCAATATTGTACAATTATAAATATCTATGAATTATTGTATGAATTAGTTATTCTATGATAAGCATTTCAGATCTATCATAACTATTCAAGTTTAAGATAATTCTATGGAATTTAACCTCAAAATTGTTACTCATAGTGTCATAGTTAAACAATACGTTATCTTTTTTAGGTTGAATTTTGAATAGACATTTACAAATGTCAGATATTGAGAGGTTCCAATACTTTCAATTGAGATGTTTCCTTGAATTGAAGATAAGCATTATCTAAGTACTCACTATTGAGAATGATGTGATTATCATTGATTTTTGAAAATTTTGGTATTATTCTTAAACCTTATAGTCGTAATAAGTATATTTTCCTATTTTCCCTTCTGATTGGCGAAAGTATTCATCATCTTTGAGAACGTTTTCAATAAATGGATGGTGTAGAATCCATAATTTTCTTCAATTTTCTTATAAAAAGCCATGATTCTTATGATGTATGTATATTGACGTTGAGAGTAGTGTATTCTTGAAAAATAAAAAACCTATTTCACCAGGCGAAATTATTCTTTTATTGATATTCTTGAACCATTTGTAATATTTGTATGCTTTCTTGGTATATTGGTTCGTATATATACTGAAAATAAAATGAAATAAAAATTCTTTTTGACGTTTCGACAATGTTTATTGCCTTTATCAAAATTGTTAATTGAATTAGTGTTTCCATGTAATTTGGAATAGAATAGATGATTTCGAATAATGGAATGCGTCTGCAGCCGACTTGTGTTTTAAGATCCAATTAAAACTGCAGAAAACATTGGATCGGTTGTGTGTGAAAGAGTAATGTATGGCTAACTACAATTTGAAATAGATTGAATTTGATTAAATACAAGACATTCCAATATTGTACAATTATAAATATCTATGAATTATTGTATGAATTAGTTATTCTATGATAAGCATTTCAGATCTATCATAACTATTCAAGTTTAAGATAATTCTATGGAATTTAACCTCAAAATTGTTACTCATAGTGTCATAGTTAAACAATACGTTATCTTTTTTAGGTTGAATTTTGAATAGACATTTACAAATGTCAGATATTGAGAGGTTCCAATACTTTCAATTGAGATGTTTCCTTGAATTGAAGATAAGCATTATCTAAGTACTCACTATTGAGAATGATGTGATTATCATTGATTTTTGAAAATTTTGGTATTATTCTTAAACTTTATAGTCGTAATAAGTATATTTTCCTATTTTCCCTTCTGATTGGCGAAAGTATTCATCATCTTTGAGAACGTTTTCAATAAATGGACGGTGTAGAATCCATAATTTTCTTCAATTTTCTTATAAAAAGCCATGATTCTTATGATGTATGTATATTGATGTTGAGAGTAGTGTATTCTTGAAAAATAAAAAACCTATTTCACCAGGCGAAATTATTCTTTTATTGATATTCTTGAACCATTTGTAATATTTGTATGCTTTCTTGGTATATTGGTTCGTATATATACTGAAAATAAAATGAAATAAAAATTCTTTTTGACGTTTCGACAATGTTTATTGCCTTTATCAAAATTGTTAATTGAATTAGTGTTTCCATGTAATTTGGAATAGAATAGATGATTTCGAATAATGGAATGCGTTTGCAGCCGACTTGTGTTTTAAGATCCAATTAAAACTGCAGAAAACATTGGATCGGTTGTGTGTGAAAGAGTAATGTATGGCTAACTACAATTTGAAATAGATTGAATTTGATTAAATACAAGACATTCCAATATTGTACAATTATAAATATCTATGAATTATTGTATGAATTAGTTATTCTATGATAAGCATTTCAGATCTATCATAACTATTCAAGTTTAAGATAATTCTATGGAATTTAACCTCAAAATTGTTACTCATAGTGTCATAGTTAAACAATACGTTATCTTTTTTAGGTTGAATTTTGAATAGACATTTACAAATGTCAGATATTGAGAGGTTCCAATACTTTCAATTGAGATGTTTCCTTGAATTGAAGATAAGCATTATCTAAGTACTCACTATTGAGAATGATGTGATTATCATTGATTTTTGAAAATTTTGGTATTATTCTTAAACTTTATAGTCGTAATAAGTATATTTTCCTATTTTCCCTTCTGATTGGCGAAAGTATTCATCATCTTTGAGAACGTTTTCAATAAATGGACGGTGTAGAATCCATAATTTTCTTCAATTTTCTTATAAAAAGCCATGATTCTTATGATGTATGTATATTGATGTTGAGAGTATATATACGAACCAATATACCAAGAAAGCATACAAATATTACAAATGGTTCAAGAATATCAATAAAAGAATAATTTCGCCTGGTGAAATAGGTTTTTTATTTTTCAAGAATACACTACTCTCAACATCAATATACATACATCATAAGAATCATGGCTTTTTATAAGAAAATTGAAGAAAATAATGTATTCTACACCGTCCATTTATTGAAAACGTTCTCAAAGATGATGAATACTTTCGCCAATCAGAAGGGAAAATAGGAAAATATACTTATTACGACTATAAAGTTTAAGAATAATACCAAAATTTTCAAAAATCAATGATAATCACATCATTCTCAATAGTGAGTACTTAGATAATGCTTATCTTCAATTCAAGGAAACATCTCAATTGAAAGTATTGGAACCTCTCAATATCTGACATTTGTAAATGTCTATTCAAAATTCAACCTAAAAAAGATAACGTATTGTTTAACTATGACACTATGAGTAACAATTTTGAGGTTAAATTCCATAGAATTATCTTAAACTTGAATAGTTATGATAGATCTGAAATGCTTATCATAGAATAACTAATTCATACAATAATTCATAGATATTTATAATTGTACAATATTGGAATGTCTTGTATTTAATCAAATTCAATCTATTTCAAATTGTAGTTAGCCATACATTACTCTTTCACACACAACCGATCCAATGTTTTCTGCAGTTTTAATTGGATCTTAAAACACAAGTCGGCTGCAGACGCATTCCATTATTCGAAATCATCTATTCTATTCCAAATTACATGGAAACACTAATTCAATTAACAATTTTGATAAAGGCAATAAACATTGTCGAAACGTCAAAAAGAATTTTTATTTCATTTTATTTTCAGTATATATACGAACCAATATACCAAGAAAGCATACAAATATTACAAATGGTTCAAGAATATCAATAAAAGAATATATATATATATATATATATATATATATATATATATATATATATATATATATATATATATATATATATATATATATATATATATAAACAAGTTTTAAAGTTTCTTTGCCTAATTGGCCACTATCGTGTATGTAACTTAAGAGATATAGAATTAAATTTTCTGAATTATGAAGATAACTTAGATAATTTAACATAGGATTATAAAGATGAATAAACGTAAAAGATTGAACCATAGGCGGGATTCGAACCCACATTTCTGGATTTCTAGTCCAGGGTGTTTACCAATTACACCACTTCGGTCCTGTTAGATTTTTATATTTTTGTAAATATAAACCTCTGAAAGGATAGTAGATCATTGATGAACACAATGCGATTCGATGCCCTACCATAGATCAACTATTCACGCACATTCATCTGAAGTTCAGTCGTTTTTTGAAGTAAGGATTGTAGGTTAGTACTGCTATGGTTGGCAGTTACTTGACAGTTCTTATTCAAATGACAGCATCCCGGTTCTTATATATTTCAATAGAACTGACTGAGAATTGTTCTGGTTAATTATAAACAAGTTTTAAAGTTTCTTTGCCTAATTGGCCACTATCGTGTATGTAACTTAAGAGATATAGAATTAAATTTTCTGAATTATGAAGATAACTTAGATAATTTAACATAGGATTATAAAGATGAATAAACGTAAAAGATTGAACCATAGGCGGGATTCGAACCCACATTTCTGGATTTCTAGTCCAGGGTGTTTACCAATTACACCACTTCGGTCCTGTTAGATTTTTATATTTTTGTAAATATAAACCTCTGAAAGGATAGTAGATCATTGATGAACACAATGCGATTCGATGCCCTACCATAGATCAACTATTCACGCACATTCATCTGAAGTTCAGTCGTTTTTTGAAGTAAGGATTGTAGGTTAGTACTGCTATGGTTGGCTGTCATTTGAATAAGAACTGTCAAGTAACTGCCAACCATAGCAGTACTAACCTACAATCCTTACTTCAAAAAACGACTGAACTTCAGATGAATGTGCGTGAATAGTTGATCTATGGTAGGGCATCGAATCGCATTGTGTTCATCAATGATCTACTATCCTTTCAGAGGTTTATATTTACAAAAATATAAAAATCTAACAGGACCGAAGTGGTGTAATTGGTAAACACCCTGGACTAGAAATCCAGAAATGTGGGTTCGAATCCCGCCTATGGTTCAATCTTTTACGTTTATTCATCTTTATAATCCTATGTTAAATTATCTAAGTTATCTTCATAATTCAGAAAATTTAATTCTATATCTCTTAAGTTACATACACGATAGTGGCCAATTAGGCAAAGAAACTTTAAAACTTGTTTATAATTAACCAGAACAATTCTCAGTCAGTTCTATTGAAATATATAAGAACCGGGATGCTGTCATTTGAATAAGAACTGTCAAGTAACTGCCAACCATAGCAGTACTAACCTACAATCCTTACTTCAAAAAACGACTGAACTTCAGATGAATGTGCGTGAATAGTTGATCTATGGTAGGGCATCGAATCGCATTGTGTTCATCAATGATCTACTATCCTTTCAGAGGTTTATATTTACAAAAATATAAAAATCTAACAGGACCGAAGTGGTGTAATTGGTAAACACCCTGGACTAGAAATCCAGAAATGTGGGTTCGAATCCCGCCTATGGTTCAATCTTTTACGTTTATTCATCTTTATAATCCTATGTTAAATTATCTAAGTTATCTTCATAATTCAGAAAATTTAATTCTATATCTCTTAAGTTATATATATATATATATATATATATATATATATATATATATATATATATATATATATATATATATATATTGAATACATTGAATCCACCGCGAATATATATATTGATGAATATATATATAAATATTAGAGCTGGAATAAATTTGTAATAAACTCCTCCGTCTATTCGCGGTGGATTCAATGCTTTCTAAACGGACCTGTATATATATCCTTATTATATAAACATTTTCTTTGTTATAAACACGGAGTATGTTTCATTGAAGATTGCTGACACGTTCCTGCTCGTATGCGTTAGCTTATCGAATATAGCGATTCCGCAAATGATGTGGAATACCAACCACAAGGTAATTTTGATTGATATTTATTTTATCAACCTGATGCTCGACATTCACAGAAATCACTTATCCTTAAAGACCAAACGATTGCGACCAAAGTGGAAAATGCTTAGTGGATACTTTTATATTACAAAACTGACCTGCAGAGAAATTATTACAAATAAAAGTAGATGAACTGGGCTACTTCGGGACCAGGATATCCGGTTTCCACTTCCGGTCTAGCTGTCGATGTGCATCCGGTGTGAGGTTGTCCTTATCAGTTTCGAAAGGATGCATGTGATAAGGTGTGAGATAAGGATAGTACTTGTAAAGAGTGTACAGGGTGTGTATAAAAAGTGTGTCACATGTACAGGGTCACGCGATTATCACGTGACAGCTGTCATGGCGGACCAAAGGTACAGGCTGCTTCGTGGAGTTGTCACCACCACGTGACAGCTGTCATGGCGGACCAAAGGTACAGGCTGCTTCGTGGAGGTGTCACCACCACGTGACAGCTGTCATGGCGGACCAAAGGTATAGGCTGCTTCGTGGACGTGTCACCACCACGTGACAGCTGTCATGGCGGACCAAAGATACAGACTGCTTCGTGGAGGTGTCACCACCACGTGACAGCTGTAATGGTGGACCCAAGGTACAGACTGCTTCGTAGAGGTGTCACCACCACGTGACAGCTGCCATGATGGACCCAAGGTACAGACTGCTCCGTGGAGGTGTCGCCACCGCGTGACAGCTGTCATGGTGGACCTAAGGTACAAACTGCTTCGTAGAGGTGGCGCTACTAGTTCGACTCACCCAACTCACCCGACTCGTTCGACACACCTCGTTCTAGTTTGTATTGTTGGTGTTAATAGCGGTGAAGCAGTGTAGCTCAAGATGAAGTGTGTGGCGGTCGACATTCAGAGCTTCCAAATCTCTCACCATACAATGATAGTTGAGGAACTTGCTTTGTTGGATTGTGAAAAAAAGTTAGAAAAATATTTTCTATTCAAGCCACCCACACCGCTAAGCGAACTCTCAAAAAATCAGATGAAGCAAGTAATGTTTTGTGAAAAGTACCATGGAATTCCATACGACTCCGAATATCAGGACTATATTCGGGTGGAGGAAATTTTCAAGGAAAATATTGATCCAGATAGCATCATATACGTTAGTGGTGCGGGCAAAGCCAAATTCATAGTGAACATTCTCAAAAAATTGGGGTAAGATCGTCGGGTGAAAGTGTTGAATTTGAAAGGCAGCTGCCCGGAATTTGTTCGGGAAAACTGTAGATATATCTGCCTTCATCACACCGCCAACGATAATTCTATGTGCTGCAGTGTAAACAGCTGGAAATTGTTTGAATTTGTTACAAAAGAAGATGCCCATCTAGATATATAACGCGGGTCTCAAAAAATGGGTGGATGTGTCGGAGGCTCTCTCTCCTGCTCCAAACTGATCAGTATTGATATGTCTTCGGAAGAATACGCACGTGAACTGCTTGAATTCCATGTGAAATTAAGCGAGTTTGCGCACTTATCCGATGAAAAATTTAAATTATTAACTCGCAAGGGAGTATTTCCCTATGAGCACTTGGATGATTGGGGTAAATTGAACGAAGAAAATCTTCCTCCAATAGAAAAATTCTTTAATCAATTATGCGACGAATCGATGAGTGAGGATGATTACAGGCATGCTCAAACAATTTGGACTAGCTTTAATTGTAGAAATTTGGGTGACTATTCGGATTTATATTTGAAAACGGATGTTTCATTATTGGCCGATGTATTTAAGAATTTCCGCACCAAATGTATAGATCTTTTTGCTTCAGATTTGGCCCACTATTTCACGGTTCCCTCCTTCACGTGGGACTGTATGTTAAAATATACAAATGTGTCTTTGCAATATTTGAAATACATCGATATAGTCTTATTTGTGGAGAAGAGAATTCGTGGAGGTGTGAGCCAATGCAGTAATCGATTTGCAAAGGCCAACAATAAATACATGCATAATCACGACCCCCAAAAAGAGGATAGTTACCTCACGTATTTCGACGTTTGTAATTTCTATGGATGAGCTATGATTCAATATTTGCCCTATGATGGGTTCAAGTGGGTTGAAAACCTCGATGATGTGGACGTTCGGAACGTCTCAGACGAAAGTCCAATTGGCTATATATTGGAAGTCGATTTAGATTACCCCGCTGAACTACATGATTTGCATAAAGATCTCCCTCTTTGCCCCACTCAAACAGCACCACCCAACAGCAAATTACCTAAATTACTAACAA
This sequence comes from Endomychus coccineus, assembly GCA_958510875.1. Taxonomy (NCBI): domain Eukaryota; kingdom Metazoa; phylum Arthropoda; class Insecta; order Coleoptera; family Endomychidae; genus Endomychus; species Endomychus coccineus. Next base: position 158,354,729 of record OY294067.1, on the reverse strand, counting down.
CTATCCACAATAAATCTAAATATATCATTCACCACCGAAATTTAAAACAATGTTTGGCGCTGGGGATGGTGCTGAAAAAAGTCCATAGAATTTTGGAATTCAAGCAAGCTCCGTGGCTTAAAGCATACATAGACCTTAACACTAGATTGAGGGAGGCTTCTAAGAATGCGTTTGAAATAGCTCTCTTCAAGTTGCTGATCAACGCAATTTTCGGTAAATTCATGGAGAATGTACGAAAGCATAGACTAGTTAGATTAGTTCATAAATGGTACGGGCCCTATGGGGCTCGCTATTATATTTCCCAGCCTAATTTCAATAGCAGCAAGATATTTGAATAGAATTTGGTGGCCATCGAACAAAATGAATTAGAAGTTTTATTCAACAAACCTATCTATGTGGGGATGTCTATTTTGGACATTTCCAAAACCTGCGTTTATGATTTTCATTATGGCTTCATGTTGAAATTATATAAAGACCCTGGATTGATGCGATTATGCTACACCGACACTGACAGTTTGATTTATCACATCATAACAAACGATGACATTTATGAGTCAATTATAAATAGGAATATCGGGAAATTTAACACGAGTGATTATGCCCCAGACAACCTCTTTAAGATTCAACAAGTCAACAAAAAAGTAGTAGGCTTAATGAAAGACGAGAAGAAAAGGCTCGTTATGGATAAGTTCGTTGGTATGCGGGCAAAAATGTACAGCTTCACTGTTCAAAATCAAAATCATGATGCTAGTGACGTCACAAAGAAAGCCAAAGGGGTGCGCGAGTATGTCTTACGAAACACTATTACATTCGGGGACTATGTTAGATGTTTGGAAGAGAACAGAGATCTCTCCGCTCTTCTGATCTAAAGTTATAGACCATTGAGCAGAATAAAATCGCTTTGAGCCCCTTTGATGATAAGAGGGTAATCTTGGGGGATGAAACAAGCACCCTACCTTATGGTCACTATTCTTGAGGTTCGAATTAAGATTTTTTGTGTTTTAAATTATAGGATTAAGATATTTTGTATATTGAGTAGTGTAAATTATATATGTATTTTATTTTCAATTATAGGTTAAGATATTTGTATATTGACTAATTAAATTATATATGTATTTTTTTGATCAATTTGGATGTATATCTTCTATATATATTTGGATATATGTATTTTTTATCTAAAAAAAAATGATAAATATTTTTATTGTTCGAAATCATACATTACTTTATTTTTATAGAAGAATAACATTTCTCTAAGTGTATTGGTCAATAAACAGTCGGGCGAAATACCGATGAAACAATACAAGAGGGTCATTTCATCGGGCTGCTGCTGCTGGTCTCTCGTACTTTTAATCATATCAATAACTCAATAACATTGTGATAGTACGTGGAAAATCAAAAATGTTCCAGAAAAGACACTCGATGCGATAGCACTTCATCGTTGATTCGAATTATTTCTCGAACATCTTCCTCGCACAACCACACATGGATATTGTGCTTTGTAACTTGAAGTAATTTAACATTATTGAAGTACACAAGTTGAACTATTTGACAGTATTCATCGGATAATATGGGTGCAGCATCGAAATCTGATTGTAAAGTTGTGAAGAATTCGTTGATTTTCACTAGAAGAATATCGATGAAATCGATCCATTCCAACAAACTAAAGCTGAGTTTACAATTTTGGGAATGTTGAACGAGTGAGATTGTAGGTGAGAAGGTCCGTACAGGACTCAATCCACATTTGATTTCATAACCCACCAACGGGTACCTTGTATTCATCAATAGCAATGGCTCATCTTTTGCCTTCATCTCAAACTCTCCTAAAATCCGATCCAACTCGGAACAGCAGCTGCTGCTGCTATCTTCCGTTACACCACCACTATTCTGGGACAACAATTTATTAAAACTGTTCTGGATTGTTCGATTCACTAGAACCTGACCCCCAGCCAAAATATTTACTTGCACATGCGCAGGTCATTAGCAGCATATTTCTTTGATTTGATTGGAAGTTTGGATGAGAACATCGAAGCATAAAACTTGAAGTGTGGGGTGAGGAGAAAATTTGTGGTGTTGGTTGCGTTCACCATCGACTATGTATGAGTCGAAGAAGAAAGTTTTATTAGAAGTTCCTCGTAGATCCATTATTTCACATCGGTAAGGCAGAAGCTCGATCCGATAAAAATCAACATCAATTTCATGTAGCACTTTGGAACAATCAAGTATATAGGACCCCGGTTTTGGGATTATACCAGGAATTTGGTGTAATATGAATTTCTTCCCTCTATTTTCGTATATAAAGTAGCCTTCAACATTCATATCAATTATCTCCCAGTTGTTTTCGGGCGGTTCGAAATCTCCACCAACATAGAAAATATCCACATACGCACATTCCTTCACGGCTCCAATAATGAACGTTACAAATTCCCCTGCGATTATCCAATTTTTGGATGGTAAGTGTAATTCTTCCAAGGTTTCCATCAAACTCGGACATACACTTTTAAATTGTTTTGCATCGTACACGGTGGTAAGCACATTATGAACAAAACTGTTGTATAATCGCGAAGACATTTTCACGCAGACTGATTCTATTGTTTGACTTCCACTTGCTTGAACCATCAGTCAAATATTTTATTAGGAAGGCATTCGCAGCAGCAGCACATTATACAACATCAAAATTTTCAATCCAACTTTTCTCTTTTATACCATACCATTTTACATACATTTTGTCACCCTTTTTTCGGAGCACCTTCTCGATCAAATAAACATCTGGCTGTTTGGTTTCCTGTAATTCTTCCTCGTAGAAACAGCCGCTGATTGGTGAGCTGGTCATATCTTCTAGTAGATATGTGACTGGATTGGTAATTTTTACTTCGATGATTTAATAATTCCGCACTCCAATTAGGCGTAAATCCCTTCTCAAAAATATGTTTAGCTTTACTTATTCCCACAACATCCCCCACGTGGTATTTGTGGGGCAGGGCCAACTTAATGTGTGAGTAATCGGTGACTTCTTGGAGTATATCCACCCATTTGTATTTCCCACTCAGACTGAATTGCTTGTAGATCGCTTCTTTCAACATTCGAATGACTCGTTCAGCAATGGCGGCTTTCTTCATAGAATACGTATTATAATGGTTGATTTTGTGTTTTTTCATTAGCTCGTCAAAGTGCCTGTTGAAGAATTCTTTACCTTGATCGCTTTGCAGGTTCCCAGGCGTACGATGTCCTTCTAACAATATAGAACTGACAGCTTTCCGTACCTCTTCGGCTGATTTAGTTTTCAGCGGGCGTGTCCATAGAAATTTCGAGAAGCAATCGATCACCACAAAAATGTATTTGAATTCACGATTTTCGCGGGCATAATTACCCATTTCGGCAAGATCCATTTGCCACAAGTCATCCAGCCCTTTTATGATTGTTCTGCGGCGTTTAAAATTCTTTCTAACATGCTTATGAAGCTCATCAACCACCTGCGCTTTACCCTTCATCATTTTTTTGGATCGATCGTCGTTGCCGGGCTAATAACTTTTGTGGTGGTGGGGTGGTGGTAGTAGATCTTTTGTAAGGATGATAACTCCCCTTTTTTGATTGGGAGACCATGGTGATACTGATGGTATCAATCGCTTGTTCTATTTGGGATACTTTGCTTTCGATGGTCTTTATACGTGTGGGCATGGTCGAATCAATAGTACTAAGCGTTTTATAGTCCAATTCTATAGTTATCAGTTCACTATTGATTGTCTGTATACGGTCGAATAGGTTGTCATATTTCGAATGGTTTTCTTGATCGCTACTAATGAGTGTTTTATAGTCTCATTTGCTTTATCAGTTTTGAACGATGCTATCATACCATCTACAAGTTTTTCAACTCTAATTCTATTTTGTGTTGTAGAATCAATCAGAGAGTCCGTGAATTTTTTATTTTCAACCTGGAGGATACCCCCCTCATCATGTATACTCTGTTTTATAGCTGTAGAGTTAACATCACTTTGATTTTCGTATGACTGTATTTCAGTATGAAGGATCTTCAAATCTTCGTGAAGTGCATTTATTAATCGTGTTGAACTTGGAATTGAGGAATTCATGATGTTATTAACGTTTATATAAATGGTTGCATACTTTACAAGAGCTTCGTTCAATTCGTATTCACTCTAGTGATAGTGTTATCTACATATGCTTTGTTCGCAACATCATTATCAGAGATAGGTATTTTCACATTACAAATTTTCCATATCCACATCACCTTCGGGCGTGTACCTTAAAATGTTCATAAGCATAGATCTGCGTTTGAAAACATCGATGATGCTATCGCCCGACAACGCAGATCGCCTACCGAACTTATCAAGACTCATTATATAAATGATTGGTGAGTGGAAGTAACCAATACTAATATATGATGTCCGCCTCTCTTAGTTCATTTATTATAGCGACAATTTCATTATCGTGCGAAGTATTTCCAGCTTGTTGTGATGCCATCAGTAGTTTTAGTCGATCCACCAGCTCGTTTGGATCATCCCAAAAAATATATTCCATAGGCTTCTTGTTGTATGTTAAATGTAACCCGCTACCGCTTGCTGCTGTCGAAGTTGTCTCCGACGACGACATCGAGGTTGGCCGAGACATAGGTTCAATTATGGACATGTACTTTGTCGCACTGGTACCCTTCAAACGCTCATTAATATTTTTATGTGCATTTGTTAACCTCAAAATTTCTTTGTATGCTGCTCGATCGTTATTCGTGAATTTTCTGGGTGTTTTGTAGAATATGAGCTCGTACATACCAGGTTTTCCCTTTGCGCTATACCCGGAATAGTATCTTTTAACACCTAGAATCCAGCCGGCAGAGCTCGCATCATAAACAGGTCCATATACTTTATCGATTTTCTTGTTGTTTTCCCAATGTTCTTGAACGTAGTTACGATAAGGATAATGTGCAAGTGAAAGTTCAATCTCGGTCATAGCATCATCGAACGCGTCATCCTCCTCTTCCCCCTCCTCTCCTTTTTCATCGTCATCTTTAGGTTCTAATTTTATGTCTTTTTTCATTAACTGCGCAGCAGCAGGATGTTTAATTTTTTTAACGATCACTGTCAATGGTGTGGCGATAGGTTTGAACAGTTGTTCTATTGATTCGTCTTCTTCAGATTTACCTAGTTTCAAGGCCAGATATTTCTTTCTTATAGACTTACTCAATTCGGAGATTTTTCGCTTACGTGCTAACTGTTCGGCGTCCATCTTGTATTTGGACTAAATTACCAATTCACGTTTTTATATATACATCGAAACCTTTGCGGTATCTTCCGTCGTTCAAATCGAAATCCTTAGCAATGACTAAAGTTCCAAAATTATCCGCCCAGCACATGGCGCACATCTTCTTGAACTGATTGAAATCCACGTCCGGCGATACGTGCTCATCAAATACATGCTTCAAATTGATCTCGTCCTGCTTAAAAAGAACGATCAAATTACAATTGTCACGGATCAATTGTTTCGGTATTTTCGAGTGCGTTTGGCACATATATACCGCATCGATATTCTTATGACTACACATAGAATAGTATTCCCGAATTTTGTGCTGGCCTTCGCACACAATTGTGGAACGACCGAGGAACCCTCCATATTTACCAGTGTCAGATATCGGTGAAATTACCAACATCACCGTACTCGCTCTAGATCAGCATTCGAACCCGATAAATTTTCGGGGTGAAGAAAGTGTTCTACATCTACATTCACAAGAAGTCTGAGAACAGAATATGGGCCTAGTTGTTGCTGGTGCTGGCAATAAAAGAACCTCGCACGCTTCATATCCATCAGTCTTCAACAAAACGCTCAAAGAACGAGAGCTACTCACCAAAACCAACCGATTAGTTCTGAAATCTTTAGGGTTTCACCTTAAATAAAATGCCTAATAAGTGAAAGTTTGGTGGTGTAGATGATGTTGGAGATAACAATGTTATCTCATCAATTTTTGATTTATACCAGCAGCCGAAATTCGACGAGTCGATTCGAAAAGCTGAGTATAGATCGATCACTCCGTTCGTTAAAGCCTTCAATAACAGCGACATCGTGGAGTTTGGCATAAATCGAGTGGAAGCGTTTTTTTCCATGAAGGATACTCTATTGGCGATCAAGGGAAAAATCGAAGTGAAGGGTGGAGGTAATGTTATATTGTTGCCGAATTATGGAGCCTTCCTTTTCGACTCTTGCTCGTACATTGAGAGTGGCAGGGACATCGAAACAGTTCGAGATCCTGGTATAGTCAGCGCTGTTCAAGCATTTACCTGCTACGCTCCTACAGCTTCTACGCATATGGCTACCGCTAGTTGGTTGTACCCCCTTGAGAGCGTAGTCCTGCACGAAACTAAATCATTCAGTCTATTGATTCCGCTGAAGCATATATTCAACATTTTCAACGATTACCCGATGATTACATTTGTTAGGCAGACTATTCGACTGGTACGTGCTCGAAACGACAACGATTGCGTTGACATTGAAACCGCCACGACCACCTTCCTGATTGATAGCATGGAATTGAAAGTAAAGTATATCTATCCCAACGATATAATTAGAGAAAAGCTATTGCGGGCAATCAAGAGTGATTCGCCAATCCTAATTCCATTCCGGAAGTGGGAATGTCATGAGCTTCCTGCCATAACAAGCGAGGCCCGACGAGAAATTTGGGCAGTCAAGACTAGTGCAGCAGTTGAAAAAACTCGCTATGTCATAGTATTCTTTCAAACGGACAAACGAAACAATGTGAAGGCTAACCCCACAATATTTGACCATCTGGATATAACAAGTATTCGCTTATCTCTAAACGGCGAATATTACCCCAACGAGCGAATGAACTTGGACTTTGCCAAGGATGATTTCGCGCTCGCTCACCATAACTATACCGAGTTCTACTCTAGCTATACAAATTCCTCGTCGGCTGCTGTGAAACAACCAATGTTAGATTACACCAGTTTCAAAAAACGCCCCCTCTACATAATCGATTGTTCGAAACAAGAGGAAGCAGCGAAATCTGCAACTGTTGATGTGCGATTGGGAATCGAGGCAGATAAGGGATTTCCAGCCAATACGAAAGCATATTGCATCATCATTCACGATTGTTTGATGGAGTATTCCCCCCTCTCGGAAATAGTGAAGAGCCTAATCTAAAACATACTGCCTAACGACGACAGATCATTTTAGTCCGAGCCATCATGAGAATAGCAGTGGTTGACATTCAGGGATTCATCATCGATGATGTCTTTCATTCCAAAGAAATGTCTATACAAATTGGATTCAAATGACATTATTCGTTGTTTAAGCCAGCCGTACCGCTTACGATGTTAAGTGAGAAGGACCAAAAATCCGCTTGGTATTCGGAACATTTTTGTCATGGTTTGGAATATACATCGGGCGATGTGGAATATGAAGAAATTGATAATATCCTAAGATTGACTCTACTGTGTGCAGCCGACATTATATATGTTCGAGGTCATCAGAAAGCCGAATTTCTCACGAAAAAGTGCGTGGATCTAGATATCTTTCCACGAATCGTAGATGTATGCAGTTTCGAGAGGGAAATATATGTGTGCAGTTCACCATGTCGATAATCTACAACATTGATTCCTCACCATCATACTTCCAAAATAAAATGTACTTTTTCCAGAATAAATAAAAATATTATTAATATTTGATATTTCATTTCTCATACACCTCTCCCACACACCATAAACGATTCCAAGTCGTTTGAGTCGCTTGCGAGTCACTTACGAGTCGCTTACGAGTCGCTTGCGAGTCGCTTACGATTCGCTTGCGAGTCGCTTACGAGTCGCTTGCAAGTCACTAACGAGTCGCTTGCGAGTCTTATGAGTCGGACGAGTCGAACTGGTGGCGCCACCTCCACGAAGCAGTCTGTACCTTCGATCCCCCCATGAAAGCAGTCTGTGCCTTTGGACCAAAGCAGTATGTACCTTTGGTCTGCCATGACAGCTGTCACGTGGTGGTGACACCTCTACGAAGCAGTCTGTACCTTTGGTTCGCCGTGACAGCTGTCACGTGGTGGTGACACCTTCAGGAAGCAGCCTGTACTTTTGGACCGCCATGACAGCTGTCACGTGGTGGTGACACCTCCACGAAGCAGTCTGTACCTTTGGTCCGCCATGACAGCTGTCACGTTATAGTCGCGTGACCCTGTACATGTGACACAATTTTTATACACACCCTGTATACCCTTTACAAGTAATATCCTTATCTCACACTTTATCACATGCATACTTTCGGAACTGATAAGGACAACCTCGAACCATATTCACATCGACAGCTAGACCGGAAGTGGAGACCGGATATCCTGGTCCCGAAGTAGCCCAGTTCATCGACTGATAAATTACATTTGATTACAGTAAAAAAAACATGTATTACACCTCCCGGGCTCAAAATACTAGCCTGTGGGCCAGGTTCCACCTGAAGCTACACCACATCGGACCAAAGAGCATTAAATCCACCGCAAATAGACTGAGGAGTTTATTACAAATTTATTACAGCTCAAATATGTATATATATATATATATATATATATATATATATATATATATATATATATATATATATATATATATGAGTTTAAAGTTTCTTTGCCTAATTGGCCACTATCGTGTATGTAACTTAAGAGATATAGAATTAAATTTTCTAAATTATGAAGATAACTTAGATAATTTAACATAGGATTATAAAGATGAATAAACGTAAAAGATTGAACCATAGGCGGGATTCGAACCCACATTTCTGGATTTCTAGTCCAGGGTGTTTACCAATTACACCACTTCGGTCCTATTAGATTCTTATATTTTTGTAAATATAAACCTCTGAAAGGATAGTAGATCATTGATGAACACAATGCGATTCGATGCCCTACCATAGATCAACTATTCACGCACATTCATCTAAAGTTCAGTCGTTTTTTGAAGTAAGGATTGTAGGTTAGTACTGCTATGGTTGGCAGTTACTTGACAGTTCTTATTCAAATGACAGCATCCTGGTTCTTATATATTTCAATAGAACTGACTGAGAATTGTTCTGGTTAATTATAAACAAGTTTAAAGTTTCTTTGCCTAATTGGCCACTATCGTGTATGTAACTTAAGAGATATAGAATTAAATTTTCTGAATTATGAAGATAACTTAGATAATTTAACATAGGATTATAAAGATGAATAAACGTAAAAGATTGAACCATAGGCGGGATTCGAACCCACATTTCTGGATTTCTAGTCCAGGGTGTTTACCAATTACACCACTTCGGTCCTATTAGATTCTTATATTTTTGTAAATATAAACCTCTGAAAGGATAGTAGATCATTGATGAACACAATGCGATTCGATGCCCTACCATAGATCAACTATTCACGCACATTCATCTAAAGTTCAGTCGTTTTTTGAAGTAAGGATTGTAGGTTAGTACTGCTATGGTTGGCAGTTACTTGACAGTTCTTATTCAAATGACAGCATCCTGGTTCTTATATATTTCAATAGAACTGACTGAGAATTGTTCTGGTTAATTATAAACAAGTTTAAAGTTTCTTTGCCTAATTGGCCACTATCGTGTATGTAACTTAAGAGATATACAATTAAATTTTCTGAATTATGAAGATAACTTAGATAATTTAACATAGAATTATAAAGATGAATAAACGTAAAAGATTGAACCATAGGCGGGATTCGAACCCACATTTCTGGATTTCTAGTCCAGGGTGTTTACCAATTACACCACTTCGGTCCTATTAGATTCTTATATTTTTGTAAATATAAACCTCTGAAAGGATAGTAGATCATTGATGAACACAATGCGATTCGATGCCCTACCATAGATCAACTATTCACGCACATTCATCTAAAGTTCAGTCGTTTTTTGAAGTAAGGATTGTAGGTTAGTACTGCTATGGTTGGCAGTTACTTGACAGTTCTTATTCAAATGACAGCATCCTGGTTCTTATATATTTCAATAGAACTGACTGAGAATTGTTCTGGTTAATTATAAACAAGTTTAAAGTTTCTTTGCCTAATTGGCCACTATCGTGTATGTAACTTAAGAGATATAGAATTAAATTTTCTGAATTATGAAGATAACTTAGATAATTTAACATAGGATTATAAAGATGAATAAACGTAAAAGATTGAACCATAGGCGGGATTCGAACCCACATTTCTGGATTTCTAGTCCAGGGTGTTTACCAATTACACCACTTCGGTCCTATTAGATTCTTATATTTTTGTAAATATAAACCTCTGAAAGGATAGTAGATCATTGATGAACACAATGCGATTCGATGCCCTACCATAGATCAACTATTCACGCACATTCATCTAAAGTTCAGTCGTTTTTTGAAGTAAGGATTGTAGGTTAGTACTGCTATGGTTGGCAGTTACTTGACAGTTCTTATTCAAATGACAGCATCCTGGTTCTTATATATTTCAATAGAACTGACTGAGAATTGTTCTGGTTAATTATAAACAAGTTTAAATTTTCTTTGCCTAATTGGCCACTATCGTGTATGTAACTTAAGAGATATAGAATTAAATTTTCTGAATTATGAAGATAACTTAGATAATTTAACATAGGATTATAAAGATGAATAAACGTAAAAGATTGAACCATAGGCGGGATTCGAACCCACATTTCTGGATTTCTAGTCCAGGGTGTTTACCAATTACACCACTTCGGTCCTATTAGATTCTTATATTTTTGTAAATATAAACCTCTGAAAGGATAGTAGATCATTGATGAACACAATGCGATTCGATGCCCTACCATAGATCAACTATTCACGCACATTCATCTAAAGTTCAGTCGTTTTTTGAAGTAAGGATTGTAGGTTAGTACTGCTATGGTTGGCAGTTACTTGACAGTTCTTATTCAAATGACAGCATCCTGGTTCTTATATATTTCAATAGAACTGACTGAGAATTGTTCTGGTTAATTATAAACAAGTTTAAAGTTTCTTTGCCTAATTGGCCACTATCGTGTATGTAACTTAAGAGATATAGAATTAAATTTTCTGAATTATGAAGATAACTTAGATAATTTAACATAGGATTATAAAGATGAATAAACGTAAAAGATTGAACCATAGGCGGGATTCGAACCCACATTTCTGGATTTCTAGTCCAGGGTGTTTACCAATTACACCACTTCGGTCCTATTAGATTCTTATATTTTTGTAAATATAAACCTCTGAAAGGATAGTAGATCATTGATGAACACAATGCGATTCGATGCCCTACCATAGATCAACTATTCACGCACATTCATCTAAAGTTCAGTCGTTTTTTTGAAGTAAGGATTGTAGGTTAGTACTGCTATGGTTGGCAGTTACTTGACAGTTCTTATTCAAATGACAGCATCCTGGTTCTTATATATTTCAATAGAACTGACTGAGAATTGTTCTGGTTAATTATAAACAAGTTTAAAGTTTCTTTGCCTAATTGGCCACTATCGTGTATGTAACTTAAGAGATATAGAATTAAATTTTCTGAATTATGAAGATAACTTAGATAATTTAACATAGGATTATAAAGATGAATAAACGTAAAAGATTGAACCATAGGCGGGATTCGAACCCACATTTCTGGATTTCTAGTCCAGGGTGTTTACCAATTACACCACTTCGGTCCTATTAGATTCTTATATTTTTGTAAATATAAACCTCTGAAAGGATAGTAGATCATTGATGAACACAATGCGATTCGATGCCCTACCATAGATCAACTATTCACGCACATTCATCTAAAGTTCAGTCGTTTTTTGAAGTAAGGATTGTAGGTTAGTACTGCTATGGTTGGCAGTTACTTGACAGTTCTTATTCAAATGACAGCATCCTGGTTCTTATATATTTCAATAGAACTGACTGAGAATTGTTCTGGTTAATTATAAACAAGTTTAAAGTTTCTTTGCCTAAATGGCCACTATCGTGTATGTAACTTAAGAGATATAGAATTAAATTTTCTGAATTATGAAGATAACTTAGATAATTTAACATAGGATTATAAAGATGAATAAACGTAAAAGATTGAACCATAGGCGGGATTCGAACCCACATTTCTGGATTTCTAGTTCAGGGTGTTTACCAATTACACCACTTCGGTCCTATTAGATTCTTATATTTTTGTAAATATAAACCTCTGAAAGGATAGTAGATCATTGATGAACACAATGCGATTCGATGCCCTACCATAGATCAACTATTCACGCACATTCATCTAAAGTTCAGTCGTTTTTTGAAGTAAGGATTGTAGGTTAGTACTGCTATGGTTGGCGGTTACTTGACAGTCCTTATTCAAATGACAGCATCCTGGTTCTTATATATTTCAATAGAACTGACTGAGAATTGTTCTGGTTAATTATAAACAAGTTTAAAGTTTCTTTGCCTAATTGGCCACTATCGTGTATGTAACTTAAGAGATATAGAATTAAATTTTCTGAATTATGAAGATAACTTAGATAATTTAACATAGGATTATAAAGATGAATAAACGTAAAAGATTGAACCATAGGCGGGATTCGAACCCACATTTCTGGATTTCTAGTCCAGGGTGTTTACCAATTACACCACTTCGGTCCTATTAATTCTATATCTCTTAAGTTACATACACGATAGTGGCCAATTAGGCAAAGAAACTTTAAACTTGTTTATAATTAACCAGAACAATTCTCAGTCAGTTCTATTGAAATATATAAGAACCAGGATGCTGTCATTTGAATAAGAACTGTCAAGTAACTGCCAACCATAGCAGTACTAACCTACAATCCTTACTTCAAAAAACGACTGAACTTTAGATGAATGTGCGTGAATAGTTGATCTATGGTAGGGCATCGAATCGCATTGTGTTCATCAATGATCTACTATCCTTTCAGAGGTTTATATTTACAAAAATATAAGAATCTAATAGGACCGAAGTGGTGTAATTGGTAAACACCCTGGACTAGAAATCCAGAAATGTGGGTTCGAATCCCGCCTATGGTTCAATCTTTTACGTTTATTCATCTTTATAATCCTATGTTAAATTATCTAAGTTATCTTCATAATTCAGAAAATTTAATTCTATATCTCTTAAGTTACATACACGATAGTGGCCAATTAGGCAAAGAAACTTTAAACTTGTTTATAATTAACCAGAACAATTCTCAGTCAGTTCTATTGAAATATATAAGAACCAGGATGCTGTCATTTGAATAAGAACTGTCAAGTAACTGCCAACCATAGCAGTACTAACCTACAATCCTTACTTCAAAAAACGACTGAACTTTAGATGAATGTGCGTGAATAGTTGATCTATGGTAGGGCATCGAATCGCATTGTGTTCATCAATGATCTACTATCCTTTCAGAGGTTTATATTTACAAAAATATAAGAATCTAATAGGACCGAAGTGGTGTAATTGGTAAACACCCTGGACTAGAAATCCAGAAATGTGGGTTCGAATCCCGCCTATGGTTCAATCTTTTACGTTTATTCATCTTTATAATCCTATGTTAAATTATCTAAGTTATCTTCATAATTCAGAAAATTTAATTCTATATCTCTTAAGTTACATACACGATAGTGGCCAATTAGGCAAAGAAACTTTAAACTTGTTTATAATTAACCAGAACAATTCTCAGTCAGTTCTATTGAAATATATAAGAACCAGGATGCTGTCATTTGAATAAGAACTGTCAAGTAACTGCCAACCATAGCAGTACTAACCTACAATCCTTACTTCAAAAAACGACTGAACTTTAGATGAATGTGCGTGAATAGTTGATCTATGGTAGGGCATCGAATCGCATTGTGTTCATCAATGATCTACTATCCTTTCAGAGGTTTATATTTACAAAAATATAAGAATCTAATAGGACCGAAGTGGTGTAATTGGTAAACACCCTGGACTAGAAATCCAGAAATGTGGGTTCGAATCCCGCCTATGGTTCAATCTTTTACGTTTATTCATCTTTATAATCCTATGTTAAATTATCTAAGTTATCTTCATAATTCAGAAAATTTAATTCTATATCTCTTAAGTTACATACACGATAGTGGCCAATTAGGCAAAGAAACTTTAAACTTGTTTATAATTAACCAGAACAATTCTCAGTCAGTTCTATTGAAATATATAAGAACCAGGATGCTGTCATTTGAATAAGAACTGTCAAGTAACTGCCAACCATAGCAGTACTAACCTACAATCCTTACTTCAAAAAACGACTGAACTTTAGATGAATGTGCGTGAATAGTTGATCTATGGTAGGGCATCGAATCGCATTGTGTTCATCAATGATCTACTATCCTTTCAGAGGTTTATATTTACAAAAATATAAGAATCTAATAGGACCGAAGTGGTGTAATTGGTAAACACCCTGGACTAGAAATCCAGAAATGTGGGTTCGAATCCCGCCTATGGTTCAATCTTTTACGTTTATTCATCTTTATAATCCTATGTTAAATTATCTAAGTTATCTTCATAATTCAGAAAATTTAATTCTATATCTCTTAAGTTATATATATATATATATATTGTTATGATTTCATTTCATAGACAATAAAAATTTAAAAATAATAACTTACCGAACTATGAAAATCAGAAAAGATCAAATAAAAAATATTTTTATGGAATTAAAAACAATAATAAAAGCTAAATAATAGTTAGGATATTAATATTAACAATGTAAAACATAATAAACAACGATGTAATAGAATAAGAAGTGATAAACAAGAACTTCAGTGAAAGTGAAGAAACGTTCTGTGTAACGAAATCAGAAATCATAAGTAAAGTGATTACAAAACTATCATGAGATAGTACAAAACATTGAATAATGTTATAGATATAAGTTAGGATTAGTAAATTTGAGTTATGTAATGTTAAAAGAATGTTATTGATATAATATGGTATGTATTAGATTTAAGAATAAGTAACTGTCAAGAAAACCATAAATATGGGAATAATCATATTAATAATAACCCAATCATAGGTTATATTATACCAAAGTGTGGGGAAAAATGTAGGCAATATTAATTTAAAAAGAAGGAATCACTAACAATTAAAATAAGTTGAAAATCTCAAATAATTCAAAAAGTAAAGTATACTAAATTCTGATTGGTCAATAGGAATTTCTAATGTCAGTCTGGTAACAATGAAGACTTGTGTCAGTTTCACAACAATTAACTTGGCATGCTTGATTTGAAAAGAAAGCTTCTGATAGGTTGATTATGACATCTAGTAGCGTCGGTTTTGGAGGCCTATAAAAACGAATCTGAAAGTAAAGAAGTTCAGTTTGCCATTACATCTGTAGAGTGAAAGTACTCCTGCAACTCACCAAAATTTTATAACCTATAAACACCAGTGAACGAAAGTGTTCCAAACTTCGATAGGTTCAAAGAAACCAAAGTTAATAAGTTTTATTAAAAGTCAACGATTATTCCAAGTATCTGAATCCAGTAAAAGGCTGTAATAACCTCCAATTTATAAGAAGTATCCAACGATTGCCATTCATCAATAATTTCAATAAAGCATCGAAAAGTTTCATGTTTTATCTAAAAGGATAAAACAAAGTATTATCAACAGTTCCTGATTCTCAAGAAGAAGTAATCAAAATTAGTTACCTGTGATTATTGTGAAAAAGCATAGTATTGTGTAAAAGTGAATCATCAACGAAATTATAAAAGAATTAAATTGAAAATTGCCAACATTGTTAAACACACTTTTGGATATAAACTAAAAGTAAGTTTGTTTATTATATCTCCATTGTAGTGTTATTTGTAAATCTGAAAGAAAGATTGTCGTTTGTAATTTTGTAAACAACTATTAATATTGAATAGTTTTGAGGTTAAAGCTAGGTCTATGCTTAGAACATAAAATTAAATTGTAAATTAGAAACCTGAGATAATTAGAGTCATAGAGATTTAAATATAGAAACTTTTTAACATTCAAAGAATATTGTGTTTAATTCCATAATAATAATAATAAAAAGAAAAGGATCATTATTATTCAAAATAAATAAATAAAAAGCTAGCCGGAAGAATAAATTATAATTATTAAATAAATAAAAAATCAGTAAGAGTTTTCTTAATAATTGTCGCTCAAACGTGAGGCCATTTGAAAAAAAAGGAATAGAACCGCGTATCAAAATAATTTAAAGAACTAGATTAATTAATAAGAAAGTAAAAATGGAAGGAGATAGACAGAGGACTCCAGAATTGATAGGATTTGATCAAGAGGGTGAAATGATTAGTGCAGAAAGACCACCAATAATAGATAGTCAATCACAAATAATGAGATTGCTTGAAAGTTTAAATTTAAAAGCTAATGAAACGAATGAAACAAATGCTAAAATTGAACAACGTATGAGTGAAACAAATGCTAAAATTGAACAAGGTATGAGTGATATAAGAGATGAAATTAAGAGAGTGAATGATAAATTTGATAAAAGAACTGAGGAAATAATGAGAATAGTTGAAACTGAAAAAAAGGAAATAAGACAACATGTTGAAGAAAGTATAGATAATAAATTAGAAGAATATAATAGCTTTGTAAATAGAAAGTTTAATAATGTAGAGAAAGAAATAGATATTATGGAAAATAGAATGAATGATATGGGGAAGAATATTGAAGAGAATGTGAATGTGAATGTACAAAGTATGAAAGAAAATCAGGAAAAAATTATAAATGAACAAGATGAAAGAATAAAAAGAATTGAGAATAGATCCGAAGAGAGAATGAATATAGAATACAGAAATGTAGGTCATGAGAATACAATAAAATTTAATGGAAACATAAAATTATTACATCCATGCATTTTTGTTAAAGATTTGAAAAATGAAATACAGTATGAAAGGAATATAGAGAGAATGAAAAAATTAATAAGAGAACGATTGGTTGATGAACCTTTGTTGTGGTTCAATTGCAAAGAAAGGGAATTAAATAGTTTAGATGAGTTTATAGATGAATTTTTAAATAATTTTTGGGGTGAAAATGAGCAGTCGAAATGTCGAGAAAGGTTATATTTTAGGAAGTATATAGAAGGGACTAGAAAAGCATGAGTGCTTATGCACTTAGCCTATATAATGAAGCGCAATATTTAGAACCTAAAATAAGAGAGGAAGAGATAGTTTTATACATTTCAAGACAGTATCGAAGTCAAATATCTGAGGCAATAGCCATTGCAAATATTAAAAACATGAATCAACTACTATCATACTTAAATAGAATTGATAATAAGAATAACATAGGAACTAGGCAACAAAATGGATATAATGATAACAGGAACAATTACAGGGGAAATCAAAATTATAATAATAGATTCCAAAATAATAATTATCAAAACAATTTTAGAAATAGGGATAATAGAAACCAAAATTATTATAATAGGGAAAATAGATATAATGGAAATAATGCTAATCAAAATAGAAATAGATATAGGGATTATAGAAGTCAAAATAATAATAATAATAGAAATAATAGTAGAAATGAAAATAATCAAAGGGAAGTAAACTGTAGTAGGATTGAAAGTAATATGGAAAGGGAAGACTCTTCAAGTCAAAATAATCAACAAAATCAGGATTTTTAAGAAAGCACGAATACCACGTTAATGTATTATATGAACATCAGAGGGAATACATTGACTACGAACAGCAAAGGGAAGAAAATGAAAGTATAGGTTTAATTAAATTAAAAGGTTTTTTAAAAGGGAAAGAAGTAGAAATTATGTGTGATACAGGATCAGAACTATCATTAATAAGGGAAGAACTATTGTCTGAAATAAAATTAACAAATCAATTGAAAATACCAAAAGTAGAATTAGTAAATATTAGTGGAAAGAAAATTACTGAAGTATCAAAAATGATTACTGAGCATGTTATAATAGGGAAGTCAAGTCTAGAGATGCAATTATTTGTAGTGCCGAATATGAAATTGGATATTGTTATGGGAACTGATGAATTAGAAAAGCATGGAATTATTATAGATTACGAGGAAAAGGAAATAAAGTTGTTAGATGAAATTATAAAGATAGGGAAAGGAAAAAATGAAAATATTGACAGACCAAATGAAGGTTGCAATATAATAAATGCGGTCGAAAGAAAAGACTCAAGCAGAAATTTAAATGAAATAATCTCGCAGATGAAAATATCCGAGAAGTATAGGGGAATAATATCAGAAATAATTTCACAACATAAAGGTTTAATAATTGATGAAACTCGTATAGCTAGTAATTATATTCATAAATTCCAAGTCAAAGAAATTGAAAATTTTAAATCCAAGAACTATCCAATCCCATACAAGTACATAGAAGATGTTAGGAAAAAAATCGGTGAAATGCTAGAACAAGACATAATAGAAAGAAGTAAAACAAAATATATAAACCCTATTGTTATAGCAAAAAAGTCAAATGGTGATATCAGGTTATGTTTAGATGCTCGAACATTGAATAGATTGTCAGTACCACAATATGAAGCTCCTAAAAATATAGAGTCAATTTTTGGTAGAATAATAAAGGCACAAATTTTTAGTAAAGTTGATTTAAGACATAGTTTCTGGTTGATTCCTTTACATGAAAGTTGTAGAGATTACACTGGTTTTATGATAGATGGAGAAGTGTATCGTTTTAAAGTTACGCCTTTTGGTATTCAAAGTGCATGCAGTGCGTTAGTTAGAAGTATGAATCAGATATTGAATAGATTTGAAATTTTTGTAGTTCATTATATCGATGACATATTAATATTTTCTAGAACAGTAGAAGAACATAAAGATCACATAAAATTAGTTTTGAACGAATTAGATATAGCAGGTTTAAAAATAAATATTGAGAAATGTGAATTCTATAAAACAGAAGTTAAATTTTTGGGTTATAAATTAACGAGGGAAGGTTTAGAAATGGATGAAGATAGATTAGATGTAATTAAAAATTTCAAAAGACCCACTAATCTTAAAACTTTGAGGGGATTCTTAGGTCTAATAAATTATTTCAAAAGGCTCATTCCTGATTTAAGTCAGAAGGAGATTCCATTAGTAGAATTACTCAAGAAAGGGGTAAAATGGAAATGGGATAATGAAAGACACGAAGCTTTCCAAAATTTAAAAGATATTTTCATTAAAAAATTAAAAGTCTATCATGCACAATATGATAAACCTTTCATATTAAGAACAGATGCTTCTAAACAAAGATTCAGTGGTGTTTTATTACAAAAACAAAATAATGAAGAAGTGCCCATAAGTTTTGTGTCAAGAATGACAAAAGTTCATGAAAAAAATTACAGCATTACTGAATTAGAATTAGCAAGTATAGTTTTTTGTGTAAAGAAATTAAGATTTTATTTGTTAGGGAATAAAGTAAGGGTAGAAACTGATCATAGTGCATTAACAAGTATATTTAAAAACAAGTTTGTAAACAGTAGGATTCAAAGATGGATTTTGTTATTGCAGGAATATGATTTTGGAATAAAACATATTCCAGGAAAATTAAATATAATAGCTGATACTTTAACAAGAGAAGAGGGAAATTTAAAAATTGATAAAAGGAAATATAAAGTAGGAGCAAATATTTTATTAGAAGTAAGGGGTTTATTTTCATTAGAGAGCATTAAAAACAATCAAAGTACTTTATCAGAGAAGGATAAAAAGAAATGTAAAATCAAAGAGGGAGTTTATTTACAAGATATAGGTAGGAAAGAATTATACAGAATAAATCAAGACCTAACTTTAAAAATTTTAAATCATTTACATAGTGAATTCAATCACATAGGAGCAAGGAAAATGTGGCTCATATTCAGAGAAAATTATATAGGTAAAGGAGATTACCAAATTGCAAAAGAAATCACAAAGAAATGTGACATATGTCAAAGAGCAAAGCCTAAAAATATAATTAACCACAATTTAGCAAAGAGTATTATAGTAAAGGAATGTTTAGAAATAGTAGCAATAGATTTTTTAAGTGAGTTAATAGTAACAGAAAAAGGAAATAGACATATTTTGGTTGTAGTAGATTTATTTTCTAAATATATAAAATTATATGCTTGCAAAACGACAAAAAGTAGAGAAGTAATGCATAAGTTAGAAAACTATTTTGAAGAAATTGGTAGGCCAAGAAAGTTAATTACAGATAACGCAACATATTTCAAAAACATACGTTTCAAGTATTTTTGCAAAAGGAATTTAATTTTTCATCAATTAACAAGCATCAGACATCCTCAATCCAATCCATCAGAACGTTATATACAGGAAGTAATAAAATATCTGAGAATATCTTGTGAGGGTAAACATCGTCAATGGGATGAATCAATATCCAGAGTAGAAAAATGTTTAAATCATTGTCCAAATACTACAACAGAGAAAACACCTGTATTAATAATGAAAGGCGAAGAACCAGATAGAAAATGGTTAGATGAAAATTCAGTAGAGCGAAATGAAATTTTGAAAGATATCAGTAATAGGTTAGAAAGAAATGCAAGAAAGTATATGAATAGGGAAATGAGAAAAAGAGGAAGGTTAATTAAATTTGAAATAGGTGAATTAGTAATAGTAAGAGCAATGAGAGTAACTAATAATAAAAAGAATATATGTGGAAAATTATGTTTTGCTTTTGAAGGTCCATATGTAGTCATGAATGAAAATGCTGAAAATAGTTATGAATTAATGAATCCTGAAAATGGAAAGATAAGGGGAATATTTAATATTGATCAAATATACAAGTATAATTATTAATAAATTTAGTTCATGAAAATAAAATCAAAAGATAAATAAATTTTAAATATTAATGTGATTAATATGTTAAAATTGATTTAGGGGGATTTGTTATGATTTCATTTCATAGACAATAAAAATTTAAAAATAATAACTTACCGAACTATGAAAATCAGAAAAGATCAAATAAAAAATATTTTTATGGAATTAAAAACAATAATAAAAGCTAAATAATAGTTAGGATATTAATATTAACAATGTAAAACATAATAAACAACGATGTAATAGAATAAGAAGTGATAAACAAGAACTTCAGTGAAAGTGAAGAAACGTTCTGTGTAACGAAATCAGAAATCATAAGTAAAGTGATTACAAAACTATCATGAGATAGTACAAAACATTGAATAATGTTATAGATATAAGTTAGGATTAGTAAATTTGAGTTATGTAATGTTAAAAGAATGTTATTGATATAATATGGTATGTATTAGATTTAAGAATAAGTAACTGTCAAGAAAACCATAAATATGGGAATAATCATATTAATAATAACCCAATCATAGGTTATATTATACCAAAGTGTGGGGAAAAATGTAGGCAATATTAATTTAAAAAGAAGGAATCACTAACAATTAAAATAAGTTGAAAATCTCAAATAATTCAAAAAGTAAAGTATACTAAATTCTGATTGGTCAATAGGAATTTCTAATGTCAGTCTGGTAACAATGAAGACTTGTGTCAGTTTCACAACAATTAACTTGGCATGCTTGATTTGAAAAGAAAGCTTCTGATAGGTTGATTATGACATCTAGTAGCGTCGGTTTTGGAGGCCTATAAAAACGAATCTGAAAGTAAAGAAGTTCAGTTTGCCATTACATCTGTAGAGTGAAAGTACTCCTGCAACTCACCAAAATTTTATAACCTATAAACACCAGTGAACGAAAGTGTTCCTCGATAGGTTCAAAGAAACCAAAGTTAATAAGTTTTATTAAAAGTCAACGATTATTCCAAGTATCTGAATCCAGTAAAAGGCTGTAATAACCTCCAATTTATAAGAAGTATCCAACGATTGCCATTCATCAATAATTTCAATAAAGCATCGAAAAGTTTCATGTTTTATCTAAAAGGATAAAACAAAGTATTATCAAC
Organism: Endomychus coccineus; assembly: GCA_958510875.1. Lineage (NCBI taxonomy): Eukaryota > Metazoa > Arthropoda > Insecta > Coleoptera > Endomychidae > Endomychus > Endomychus coccineus. Next base: position 158,332,884 of record OY294067.1, on the reverse strand, counting down.
AGTTCCTGATTCTCAAGAAGAAGTAATCAAAATTAGTTACCTGTGATTATTGTGAAAAAGCATAGTATTGTGTAAAAGTGAATCATCAACGAAATTATAAAAGAATTAAATTGAAAATTGCCAACATTGTTAAACACACTTTTGGATATAAACTAAAAGTAAGTTTGTTTATTATATCTCCATTGTAGTGTTATTTGTAAATCTGAAAGAAAGATTGTCGTTTGTAATTTTGTAAACAACTATTAATATTGAATAGTTTTGAGGTTAAAGCTAGGTCTATGCTTAGAACATAAAATTAAATTGTAAATTAGAAACCTGAGATAATTAGAGTCATAGAGATTTAAATATAGAAACTTTTTAACATTCAAAGAATATTGTGTTTAATTCCATAATAATAATAATGAAAAGAAAAGGATCATTATTATTCAAAATAAATAAATAAAAAGCTAGCCGGAAGAATAAATTATAATTATTAAATAAATAAAAAATCAGTAAGAGTTTTCTTAATAATATATTATATATATATATATATTCTTTTGTTGATATTCTTGAACCATTTGTAATATTTATATGTTTTCTTGGTATATTGGTTCGTATATATACTGATAATGAAATAAAAATTCTGTTTTGACGTTTCGACAATGTTTATTAATTAACAATTTTGATAAAGGCAATAAACATTGTCGGAACGTCAAAACAGAATTTTTATTTCATTGTCAGTATATATACGAACCAATATACCAAGAAAACATACAAATATATATATATATATATATATATATATATATATATATATATAAATGCCCCCCCGGAGTGGGGGCATTTATCGTTAAGGCAGCACAAAAAGCTGCGGAAGAACTTGGTCTCGAATTTCAGATCAGTCGAGAAGGCCGACTAGAGGGCAACCTCGAGCTCCTACCTTCTCGCCTGAAAGCCCAGATAAATGCCGCGGAGCAAGATCTTACGCTCAGGCGGCATGTTGACAAGCCGATACACGGTGTTTTCTATCGAAACATCGAAACGCTCGGCTTGTCAACTAGGCTGACCTTCGGCTACCTAAGGTCAGCCGGGCTTACATCCGAGACTGAGGGATTTACCGCAGCTTGCCAAGATGGCGTAATTAACACCTTGGTCTATCGCCGCAATGTGATGGGTGTGCAGGTCCCTGATGTCAGCTGCAGGGCCTGTCGAAAGGCGCCTGAGACGCTTTTCCACCTTCTGTCGGCATGTCCGGCAAAAGCGGCCTCGGCGTACACCCATCGCCATAATGCGGCCCTACGGGTGCTGTATTACCATCTAAGGCACTCGTACGGAATAGACCAAGAGCCGGTGCTGCCTTACATGCCAGGAGATATTGAGTCCGTTGTCGGAAACGAAAAATGCCAGATCTTCTGGAATTATCCGTTTCCGACCGTCAGGTCCATACAAGCAAATAGGCCTGACGTTGTCCTCCTCGATAAACTAATCAAGACTATGTATGTCATCGAATTCTCCTCTCCGGCAGAGAAGAACATAGTCTTGAAAGAGGAGGAAAAATGGACAAAATATCAAGATCTCCTGTTCGAGCTCCGCACGCTATACCCAGGCCACAAGGTCGTATTAGTGGTTCTGATCATCGGTGTTTTGGGCGGAATTCGGTCTTCGCTGCGTTCAAACTTGAAGATCATTCCGGCCTGTAGGAACTCGGCGCAGATCTTGATAGACCGGATGCAAAAGGCAGTCATTCTGGGTTCAATTAGAATACTTAGGGCACACGATTTAGGAACCTGAAGCTACTTACCGACCGGTGGGGAGGAGTAGCTTCGGTTAACCGCCTTTTAGGTTTTTCTGGCGCGACTGCTGCGATGTCGTCGGAGCTCGCAGCAGCCCCGACCAGGTTTGAATGTAAAAAAAAAAAAAAAAAAAGTATATATATTATATATATATATATATATATATATATATATATATATATATATATATATATATATATATATACATATATACATATATATATTCTTTTATTGATATTCTTGAACCATTTGTAATATTTGTATGTTTTCTTGGTATATTGGTTCGTATATATACTGAAAATGAAATATAAATTCTGTTTGACGTTTCGACAATGTTTATTGTCTTTATCAAAATGTGAATTAGTGTTTCCATGTAATTTAGAAAAGAATAGATGATTTCGATTAATGAAATGCGTCTGCAGCCGACTTGTGTTTTAAGATCCAATTAAAACTGCAGAAAACATTGGATCGGTTGTGTGTGAAAGAGTAATGTATGGCTAATTACAATTTGAAATGGATTGAATTTGATTAAATACAAGATATTTTAAGATTGTACAATTATAAATATCTAAGATTATTGTATGAATGTTGTAGTCGACTACAACAATACAAAAATTTTAAATATTGAAACAAACGACAACAAACGTTTGATATTGGAATCTATTCAAATTAAAAAGAACAATTATGTAAATGACAAAATAGATTCCAATCTTTCGAAACTTTATAATAATCTAATTCAAACTTAACAAAATTTTATTAGTTTGAAGTGCCACTTTCCACTTGTTTATTTAAAATTCAACCTAAAAAAGATAAAGTATTATTTAATTATGACATTGTGAGTAACAATTTTGAGGTTGAATTCCATAGAATTATCTTAAACTTGAATAGTTGATTATGATAGATCGGAAGTGTTTATCATAGAATAACTTATTTATACAATAATCATAGATATTTATAATTGTACAATCTTAAAATATCTTGTATTTAATCAAATTCAATCCATTTCAAATTGTGATTAGCCATACATTACTCTTTCACACACACCCGATCCAATGTTTTCTGCAGTTTTAATTGGATCTTAAAACACAAGTCGGCTGCAGACGCATTTCATTAATCGAAATCATCTTTTCTTTTCTAAATTACATGGAAACATTAATTCACATTTTGATAAAGACAATAAACATTGTCGAAACGTCAAACAGAATTTTTATTTCATTTTCAGTATATATACGAACCAATATACCAAGAATTTATAATCCTATGTTGAATTATCTAAGTTATCTTCATAATTCAGAAAATTCAATTCTATATCTCTTAAGTTATATATATATATATATATTGTTATGATTTCATTTCATAGACAATAAAAATTTAAAAATAATAACTTACCGAACTATGAAAATCAGAAAAGATCAAATAAAAAATATTTTTATGGAATTAAAAACAATAATAAAAGCTAAATAATAGTTAGGATATTAATATTAACAATGTAAAACATAATAAACAACGATGTAATAGAATAAGAAGTGATAAACAAGAACTTCAGTGAAAGTGAAGAAACGTACTGTGTAACGAAATCAGAAATCATAAGTAAAGTGATTACAAAACTATCATGAGATAGTACAAAACATTGAATAATGTTATAGATATAAGTTAGGATTAGTAAATTTGAGTTATGTAATGTTAAAAGAATGTTATTGATATAATATGGTATGTATTAGATTTAAGAATAAGTAACTGTCAAGAAAACCATAAATATGGGAATAATCATATTAATAATAACCCAATCATAGGTTATATTATACCAAAGTGTGGGGAAAAATGTAGGCAATATTAATTTAAAAAGAAGGAATCACTAACAATTAAAATAAGTTGAAAATCTCAAATAATTCAAAAAGTAAATACTAAATTCTGATTGGTCAATAGGAATTTCTAATGTCAATCTGGTAACAATGAAGACTTGTGTCAGTTTCACAACAATTAACTTGGCATGCTTGATTTGAAAAGAAAGCTTCTGATAGGTTGATTATGACATCTAGTAGCGTCGGTTTTGGAGGCCTATAAAACGAATCTGAAAGTAAAGAAGTTCAGTTTGCCATTACATCTGTAGAGTGAAAGTACTCCTGCAACTCACCAAAATTTTATAACCTATAAACACCAGTGAACGAAAGTGTTCCAAACTTCGATAGGTTCAAAGAAACCAAAGTTAATAAGTTTTATTAAAAGTCAACGATTATTCCAAGTATCTAAATCCAGTAAAAGGCTGTAATAACCTCCAATTTATAAGAAGTATCCAACGATTGCCATTCATCAATAATTTCAATAAAGCATCGAAAAGTTTCATGTTTTATCTAAAAGGATAAAACAAAGTATTATCAACAGTTCCTGAGTCTCAAGAAGAAGTAACCCAAATTAGTTACCTGTGATTATTGTGAAAAAGCATAGTATTGTGTAAAAGTGAATCATCAACGAAATTATAAAAGAATTAAATTGAAAATTGCCAACATTGTTAAACACACTTTTGGATATAAACTAAAAGTAAGTTTGTTTATTATATCTCCATTGTAGTGTTATTTGTAAATCTGAAAGAAAGATTGTCGTTTGTAATTTTGTAAACAACTATTAATATTGAATAGTTTTGAGGTTGAAGCTAGGTCTATGCTTAGAACATAAAATAAAATTGTAAATTAGAAACCCGAGATAATTAGAGTCATAGAGATTTAAATATAGGAATTTTTTAACATTCAAAGAATATTGTGTTTAATTCCATAAAATAATATAAAAAGAAAAGGATCATTATTATTCAAAATAAATAAAATAAAAAGCTAGCCGGAAGAATAAATTATAATTATTAAATAAATAAAAACTCAGTAAGAGTTTTCTTAATAATTGGCGCCCAACGTGGGGCCATTTGATAAAAGGAATAGAACCGCGTATCAAAATAATTTAAAGAACTAGATTAATTAATAAGAAAGTAAAAATGGAAGGAGATAGACAGAGGACTCCAGAATTGATAGGATTTGATCAAGAGGGTGAAATGATTAGTGCAGAAAGACCACCAATAATAGATAGTCAATCACAAATAATGAGATTGCTTGAAAGTTTAAATTTAAAAGCTAATGAAACAAATGCTAAAATTGAACAAGGTATGAGTGATATAAGAGATGAAATTAAGAGAGTGAATGATAAATTTGATAAAAGAACTGAGGAAATTATGAGAATAGTTGAAACTGAGAAAGAGGAAATTAGGAAACATGTTGAAGAAAGTATAGATAATAAATTAGAAGAATATAATAGCTTTGTAAATAGAAAGTTTAATAATGTAGAGAAAGAGATAGATATTATGGAAAATAGAATGAATGATATGGGGAAGAATATTGAAGAGAATGTGAATGTGAATGTACAAAGTATGAAAGAAAATCAGAAAAAAATGATAAATGAACAAGATGAAAGAATAAAAAGAATTGAGAATAGATCCGAAGAGAGAATGAATATAGAATACAGAAATGTAGGTCATGAGAATACAATAAAATTTAATGGAAACATAAAATTATTACATCCATGCATTTTTGTTAAAGATTTGAAAAATGAAATACAGTATGAAAGGAATATAGAGAGAATGAAAAAATTAATAAGAGAACGATTGGTTGATGAACCATTGTTGTGGTTCAATTGCAAAGAAAGGGAATTAAATAGTTTAGATGAGTTTATAGATGAATTTTTAAAGAATTTTTGGGGTGAAAATGAGCAGTCGAAATGTCGAGAAAGGTTATATTTTAGGAAGTATATAGAAGGGACTAGAAAAAGCATGAGTGCTTATGCACTTAGCCTATATAATGAAGCGCAATATTTAGAACCTAAAATGAGAGAGGAAGAGATAGTTTTATACATTTCAAGACAGTATCGAAGTCAAATATCTGAGGCAATAGCCATTGCAAATATTAAAAACATGAATCAACTACTATCATACTTAAATAGAATTGATAATAAGAATAACATAGGAACTAGGCAACAAAATGGACATAATGATAACAGGAACAATTACAGGGGAAATCAAAATTATAATAATAGATTCCAAAATAATAATTATCAAAACAATTTTAGAAATAGGGATAATAGAAACCAAAATTATTATAATAGGGAAAATAGATATAATGGAAATAATGCTAATCAAAATAGAAATAGATATAGGGATAATAGAAGTCAAAATAATAATAATAATAGAAATAATAGTAGAAATGAAAATAATCAAAGGGAAGTAAACTGTAGTAGGATTGAAAGTAATATGGAAAGGGAAGACTCTTCAAGTCAAAATAATCAACAAAATCAGGATTTTTAAGAAAGCACGAATACCACGTTAATGTATTATATGAACATCAGAGGGAATACATTGACTACGAACAGCAAAGGGAAGAAAATGAAAGTATAGGTTTAATTAAATTAAAAGGTTTTTTAAAAGGGAAAGAAGTAGAAATTATGTGTGATACAGGATCAGAACTATCATTAATAAGGGAAGAACTATTGTCTGAAATAAAATTAACAAATCAATTGAAAATACCAAAAGTAGAATTAGTAAATATTAGTGGAAAGAAAATTACTGAAGTATCAAAAATGATTACTGAGCATGTTATAATAGGGAAGTCAAGTCTAGAGATGCAATTATTTGTAGTGCCGAATATGAAATTGGATATTGTTATGGGAACTGATGAATTAGAAAAGCATGGAATTATTATAGATTACGAGGAAAAGGAAATAAAGTTGTTAGATGAAATTATAAAGATAGGGAAAGGAAAAAATGAAAATATTGACAGACCAAATGAAGGTTGCAATATAATAAATGCGGTCGAAAGAAAAGACTCAAGCAGAAATTTAAATGAAATAATCTCGCAGATGAAAATATCCGAGAAGTATAGGGGAATAATATCAGAAATAATTTCACAACATAAAGGTTTAATAATTGATGAAACTCGTATAGCTAGTAATTATATTCATAAATTCCAAGTCAAAGAAATTGAAAATTTTAAATCCAAGAACTATCCAATCCCATACAAGTACATAGAAGATGTTAGGAAAAAAAATCGGTGAAATGCTAGAACAAGACATAATAGAAAGAAGTAAAACAAAATATATAAACCCTATTGTTATAGCAAAAAAGTCAAATGGTGATATTAGGTTATGTTTAGATGCTCGAACATTGAATAGATTGTCAGTACCACAATATGAAGCTCCTAAAAATATAGAGTCAATTTTTGGTAGAATAATAAAGGCACAAATTTTTAGTAAAGTTGATTTAAGACATAGTTTCTGGTTGATTCCTTTACATGAAAGTTGTAGAGATTACACGGGTTTTATGATAGATGGAGAAGTGTATCGTTTTAAAGTTACGCCTTTTGGTATTCAAAGTGCATGCAGTGCGTTAGTTAGAAGTATGAATCAGATATTGAATAGATTTGAAATTTTTGTAGTTCATTATATCGATGACATATTAATATTTTCTAGAACAGTAGAAGAACATAAAGATCACATAAAATTAGTTTTGAACGAATTAGATATAGCAGGTTTAAAAATAAATATTGAGAAATGTGAATTCTATAAAACAGAAGTTAAATTTTTGGGTTATAAATTAACGAGGGAAGGTTTAGAAATGGATGAAGATAGATTAGATGTAATTAAAAATTTCAAAAGACCCACCAATCTTAAAACTTTGAGGGGATTCTTAGGTCTAATAAATTATTTCAAAAGGCTCATTCCTGATTTAAGTCAGAAGGAGATTCCATTAGTAGAATTACTCAAGAAAGGGGTAAAATGGAAATGGGATAATGAAAGACACGAAGCTTTCCAAAATTTAAAAGATATTTTCATTAAAAAATTAAAAGTCTATCATGCACAATATGATAAACCTTTCATATTAAGAACAGATGCTTCTAAACAAAGATTCAGTGGTGTTTTATTACAAAAACAAAATAATGAAGAAGTGCCCATAAGTTTTGTGTCAAGAATGACAAAAGTTCATGAAAAAAATTACAGCGTTACTGAATTAGAATTAGCAAGTATAGTTTTTTGTGTAAAGAAATTAAGATTTTATTTGTTAGGGAATAAAGTAAGGGTAGAAACTGATCATAGTGCATTAACAAGTATATTTAAAAACAAGTTTGTAAACAGTAGGATTCAAAGATGGATTTTGTTATTGCAGGAATATGATTTTGAAATAAAACATATTCCAGGAAAATTAAATATAATAGCTGATACTTTAACAAGAGAAGAGGGGAATTTAAAAATTGATAAAAGGAAATATAAAGTAGGAGCAAATATTTTATTAGAAGTAAGGGGTTTATTTTCATTAGAGAGCATTAAAAACAATCAAAGTACTTTATCAGAGAAGGATAAAAAGAAATGTAAAATCAAAGAGGGAGTTTATTTACAAGATATAGGTAGGAAAGAATTATACAGAATAAATCAAGACCTAACTTTAAAAATTTTAAATCATTTACATAGTGAATTCAATCACATAGGAGCAAGGAAAATGTGGCTCATATTCAGAGAAAATTATATAGGTAAAGGAGATTACCAAATTGCAAAAGAAATCACAAAGAAATGTGACATATGTCAAAGAGCAAAGCCTAAAAATATAATTAACTACAATTTAGCAAAGAGTATTATAGTAAAGGAATGTTTAGAAATAGTAGCAATAGATTTCTTAAGTGAGTTAATAGTAACAGAAAAAGGAAATAGACATATTTTGGTTGTAGTAGATTTATTTTCTAAATATATAAAATTATATGCTTGCAAAACGACAAAAAGTAGAGAAGTAATGCATAAGTTAGAAAACTATTTTGAAGAAATTGGCAGACCAAGAAAGTTAATTACAGATAACGCAACATATTTCAAAAACATACGTTTCAAGTATTTTTGCAAAAGGAATTTAATTTTTCATCAATTAACAAGCATCAGACATCCTCAATCCAATCCATCAGAACGTTATATACAGGAAGTAATAAAATATCTGAGAATATCTTGTGAGGGTAAACATCGTCAATGGGATGAATCAATATCCAGAATAGAAAAATGTTTAAATCATTGTCCAAATACTACAACAGAGAAAACACCTGTATTAATAATGAAAGGCGAAGAACCAGATAGAAAATGGTTAGATGAAAATTCAGTAGAGCGAAATGAAATTTTGAAAGATATCAGTAATAGGTTAGAAAGAAATGCAAGAAAGTATATGAATAGGGAAATGAGAAAAAGAGGAAGGTTAATTAAATTTGAAATAGGTGAATTAGTAATAGTAAGAGCAATGAGAGTAACTAATAATAAAAAGAATATATGTGGAAAATTATGTTTTGCTTTTGAAGGTCCATATGTAGTCATGAATGAAAATGCTGAAAATAGTTATGAATTAATGAATCCTGAAAATGGAAAGATAAGGGGAATATTTAATATTGATCAAATATACAAGTATAATTATTAATAAATTTAGTTCATGAAAATAAAATCAAAAGATAAATAAATTTTAAATATTAATGTGATTAATATGTTAAAATTGATTTAGGGGAATTTGTTATGATTTCATTTCATAGACAATAAAAATTTAAAAATAATAACTTACCGAACTATGAAAATCAGAAAAGATCAAATAAAAAATATTTTTATGGAATTAAAAACAATAATAAAAGCTAAATAATAGTTAGGATATTAATATTAACAATGTAAAACATAATAAACAACGATGTAATAGAATAAGAAGTGATAAACAAGAACTTCAGTGAAAGTGAAGAAACGTACTGTGTAACGAAATCAGAAATCATAAGTAAAGTGATTACAAAACTATCATGAGATAGTACAAAACATTGAATAATGTTATAGATATAAGTTAGGATTAGTAAATTTGAGTTATGTAATGTTAAAAGAATGTTATTGATATAATATGGTATGTATTAGATTTAAGAATAAGTAACTGTCAAGAAAACCATAAATATGGGAATAATCATATTAATAATAACCCAATCATAGGTTATATTATACCAAAGTGTGGGGAAAAATGTAGGCAATATTAATTTAAAAAGAAGGAATCACTAACAATTAAAATAAGTTGAAAATCTCAAATAATTCAAAAAGTAAATACTAAATTCTGATTGGTCAATAGGAATTTCTAATGTCAATCTGGTAACAATGAAGACTTGTGTCAGTTTCACAACAATTAACTTGGCATGCTTGATTTGAAAAGAAAGCTTCTGATAGGTTGATTATGACATCTAGTAGCGTCGGTTTTGGAGGCCTATAAAACGAATCTGAAAGTAAAGAAGTTCAGTTTGCCATTACATCTGTAGAGTGAAAGTACTCCTGCAACTCACCAAAATTTTATAACCTATAAACACCAGTGAACGAAAGTGTTCCAAACTTCGATAGGTTCAAAGAAACCAAAGTTAATAAGTTTTATTAAAAGTCAACGATTATTCCAAGTATCTGAATCCAGTAAAAGGCTGTAATAACCTCCAATTTATAAGAAGTATCCAACGATTGCCATTCATCAATAATTTCAATAAAGCATCGAAAAGTTTCATGTTTTATCTAAAAGGATAAAACAAAGTATTATCAACAGTTCCTGAGTCTCAAGAAGAAGTAACCCAAATTAGTTACCTGTGATTATTGTGAAAAAGCATAGTATTGTGTAAAAGTGAATCATCAACGAAATTATAAAAGAATTAAATTGAAAATTGCCAACATTGTTAAACACACTTTTGGATATAAACTAAAAGTAAGTTTGTTTATTATATCTCCATTGTAGTGTTATTTGTAAATCTGAAAGAAAGATTGTCGTTTGTAATTTTGTAAACAACTATTAATATTGAATAGTTTTGAGGTTAAAGCTAGGTCTATGCTTAGAACATAAAATAAAATTGTAAATTAGAAACCCGAGATAATTAGAGTCATAGAGATTTAAATATAGGAATTTTTTAACATTCAAAGAATATTGTGTTTAATTCCATAAAATAATATAAAAAGAAAAGGATCATTATTATTCAAAATAAATAAAATAAAAAGCTAGCCGGAAGAATAAATTATAATTATTAAATAAATAAAAACTCAGTAAGAGTTTTCTTAATAATATATATATATATATATATATATATATATATATATATATATATATATATATATATATATATATATATATATTTTGATGAATATATATATATATAAATATTAGAGCCGTAATAAATTTGTAATAAACTCGTCAGTCGTGGATTTAATGCTTTTTGGACCGATGTGCTGTAGCTTCAGGTGGAACCTGGCCCACAGGCTGGTATATTTTGGGCCCGGGAGGTGTAACGAATGTTTTTTTTACAGTAATCAAATGTAATTTATTTGTAACAATTTCTCTGCGGATTTGGATTTAATGCTTTTTGGACCGATGTGGTGTAGCTTCAGGTGGAACCTGGCCCACAGGCTAGTATTTTGGGCCCGAGAGGTGTAATAAATGTTTTTTTTACTGCAATCAAATGTTATTTATTTGTAATAATTTCTCTGCGGATTTAATACTTTTTGGACCGATGTGGTGTAGCTTCAGGTGGAACCTGGCCCACAGGATAGTATTTTGGGCCCGGGAGGTGTAATAAATGTTTTTTTTACTGTAATCAAATGTAATTTATTTGTAATAATTTCTCTGCGGGTCAGTTTTGGTGAGGGGCACAAATGTTGGTGCAACTTCTACCACATCGTTAGTTAATAATAGCTCTTTCAAAGAAATGTCCAACTAAAAAACTATCAACAATTACGAATCATAATGAATTAATTAGTTCATCCATTTTCCACATAAATACTTAGGGAAATATTTCTACTTGATTATAGATTACACATTTTCTGTTTAACGGAACACTGGTTTGAAAATTGCAGCCTTGAATATGTTAATGTCCCCGAATACAAGCTTGTTTCAAATTTTTCGAGAAAAATTCACATCCATGGTGGTTCAACTATCTACACAAAAAATGATAATACTTCTGAGGAAGTGCCATTCTTGAATGAATTTGCAGTGGATTGTCATTTAGAAATCTGTAGTGCTAAGTATGTTATTGGTTACTCATCAATTATATACTTAGCACTAGTCCTAGTCTTAGTTACTAGTATTTATAGACCAGGAAATGGAGATTCTGGTGTTTTCGAGGAACGACTAGCATCAGTGCTTACGTATGCTTTAAAGAAATTTGAATTCATAATTTTAACAGGAAATTTTATTATACATTTCAACAAACAGGATGATACCAACACTGAAATATTCAAAGATATAGTAAATTCTTTCGAATTAAACATAACCTGTAATCAACCAGCTCGAATTTTCACTAATATTAATGGCATAACATCTTCTAGTACAATTGACTATATGATAACAAATGTAACTCTCGAAAACTACAGGTGTGATGTTACAGATCCTGATTTTGGTGATCGTATGGGGCATAACCTTTCCATAAGTTTCACTGGGTTCATAGATCAAAAGCCACCACGTGTCTCCAAAATGGGAGTTTTTAATGAACAAAACCTAAACTCTCTCAACTTCCATGCAAATAAAATAGATTGGACATATTATTTAAAAGTTGATGATATTAACAAAGAGATGAGTCTTGGGACCGTTATTGTTCCTACTGTTTGCTAAAACTCGCCAAATTTTATCAGCGAGGGTAGTCACAATGTTTGTAGGATGATATAGCAACAACGGTTTCAGGCAAGTCTCTTGAGGAAGTACAAACCAAAATTCATAAAACATGCAAAGAAATGGAGTTCTGGTGCAACAAAAACTCTTTTATATTAAACAATTAAAAACTGTATGTATAAAGTTTCATCTCCATAGAATTATTCCTTAGTTAATAAAGGAACAATTTCCATTTTCTTTCACAACCAGTGTTAAACTTCTAGGTACCTGACTCGACTCCGATTTGAGCTTCAATAATCACATAAAACATGTATGTAACAAATTAAACAAAGCTTCTGATGGAATTCTTCAACTGATATTATACGTTAATGAACGAACTCTGATAAACCTATATTATGCACTAGCTTACTGTGATCTTTCTTACAATATAATATCTTGGGGTTGTGCCAATGATCTCAATAGAGTTCTTGTATCACAAAAGAGATTGATGAGATTAATTTTCGACTTAGACTACCGTGCAAGTTGTAGAGAAGTATTCAAGAAATACTCAATTTCAACTGTCCCTTCTATTTACATTATGAAGTGCGTTAACTTTACCAGGAAATATTTCATCAACAATCTGAAGTTCACGACTATAACACAAGGACCATAAATCTCCGTTTACCTCCTCACAAAACGCAAATCTCCAGTTTATAAATGTATTGTTTTTATAACGCTTCACCAGTTGACATCAAATCAAAACCGACTTACAATTCGTTCAAGAATGGCGTGACATCATTCTTCCAACAAAAAACTTTTTACTCTATTAAGGAAATTTGTCTCCTGATGATTTATAACAATGTTTTTCTGGGCAGAAAATGTACATGAATTATATATACGGGAAATCTTTTATTATATTATATTATACATATTTCTTACACATACACTACTTACATCTAATGGTCTGAGTAATCATTGTACCAATTCTTTGTTTGACTTACGTTCTGTATTTTGTATGTTATTATGGTGAATAAAGATTATTGTTATCATTATTATTATTATTATATTTTTGTCATCGTAAAATTGTATGTCTCTTCTCAGTGCTTTCACTTCTACACAGAATTCGCCCAGTTTACGTGTGTATTCTCCCAAAGACAAATCGATACTGATATTATTCTGCAATGCATAGAACATCACGATTGCAGGCCGATGTAGTTGAAGCATTGATGAGTAGAAAGCTCTGTTCGACGTTTTTTCTCATTTAAATGCGCCATATGAGATTTTTCCATTAAAACAGTGGAAATTCACATTCTACGACCTTTCATTTGATACCCATCATAGAGCTATATATATTTTGATAAATGAAAATTTCGAACCCTTATCACGGAAGATCCGGCAAGTCGATCGCTTTATAAGTAATATATTCTCATTCATCACATCATGTAGATTCAGAATATGCAATAAAATAACCACTTTCGATTTCTCTCCCGATTTGACAAAATGTCGACGATAAGACGCACTTTCGGTGTCACCTCGATGATGATGCTTGAGTCGATGAAAAACGCATGTGACAGACGCCATGACTCTGAACATGTGACAAACACTATTACAGTTCATTCATAGATGGCGCACAGCTATCTAGACATCTGTGATACCCACATGATAGACGCCATGACACCTCGTTGAAGACTCACATGACAGACGGCAAGATACCTCTATGATGACTTACGTGACAGACGCCATGATATCTCGTTGGAGCGCTCCCCCGTGATAGACGCCATGTCACCTCGTTGAAGACCCACGTGACCGGCGCGACATTATGAGACCTCCAGTTAGACGCCATGACACCTATCACATGACAGGTTACAGCTCGGCGAAACGACCTGTATCCATACCCATGTGATATACGCTATGACGTCACACATGCTACAAAGCGCCATGACATCCGTCACGACATTCCACGTCACACATGCAACAAGGCGTCATAACACTCCGTCACGACATCGCACAAGATCATCACGTAGTAAACGTCATGACACCTCTCAGGTGACACCTCGGCGGAAAAACCTCTCCAAGTGATATACGCTGTGACGTCACACGTGCAACAAGACGACATCACAAACAGATGATCACGTGATAGACGCCATGACACATCTAGGTAAACGCCATGACACATGGTCGAAGTCGAAGACACCTCGGCGAAACTACCTGTATATCACACTCTTCACGAACAACCTGTATATTCCCTTATCTCTCACATCAGATGCTTATCAACAACATCCTTCCAAACCTGATATGAGCACCAACACCCCGGATGCATATCGACAGCTAGACCGGAAGTGGAACTGGATATCCTGCGCCATAGCTCGCTCTCTATATCTACTTATAGTTTCAATAGAATTGAAGTTTTGCCCAGTCACATTCGTCTTATTGTATTTGACGTGAAATTTAGTACTCTCTCATGGATTTGATAACCACCCGTAAGCGGTAGTTTCGATAAAATTTAAAAAAAGTCGAGGATTTTGAGTTGATATAGATAAAGCTATGAATTGAATCCTGAAAATTCAAAACCCTCATCGCAGAAGAACGGTCGACATGATCGTTATATTATTAAACAATTGTTGTTCTGGGGAATAACGCAAACTCATGAAATGTGTTTGAATGTTCACTTCCTGTTTTACTTTCGTAAGCCGTCTATTGAATCGAACTTCTTTTCTTTATAGAATGTAACAGTTCTTGCTATGACAGTTCATATGTATGTTGTGCATACATTCACTTCCTTATTACTTCATTGTTTATTTTGTTATCTCATTCATAAATTGTTCTATACATGTGTTTTTATTTGTACCAAGTACCAAGTTTTCCCTGTGAATTTTTATATTAGGAGTTCGTAAACCAATCAAGCACTACCTGTCTATAGATCGAAATGACAAATGACAGTTATTTTAAATTCGTGTGTGGTTTCCCGTGATTTTTAGCATCAGTGCTCCAAATGATAGGTTATGTGACGTTTTCTCGTGTTTTGATTGGTTCTGTGACTATTCATGTATTGGCTGATACGTGACAGTTCATAAACTGACAAATGATGGTTCCATTATTTGACAGCTACAGCATTCCGACAGATACATTGACAGGTCCTTCATTAATATCACATTTTCAAAAAGATGGCTTTATAGTTTGCTTTGTAACATATGATATGACGTTGACACCACAGGTATTTGAAATTAGGACGTGGCTACCGCGTTTTTCAGTAAACTTGACATATTGATTGGTTAGGGAATCTGACAATGCAATGTTTCGAAAATTGAAATAGGAACTGTTCAACCTAAATTCGACTCATGTTCAATAGTTTTCAACTTATTGAGTCTCCTTTGGTCTAGTGCTACTGCTGAACGAATTTTTGTCAAATAAATATAAATTACAAATTTGAAAGTAACTTGTTATGAGTCTCATCTCGAATAGTGGTAACTGTCATAAAATGAATAAACTGCAAGGTAATGATTATATCTAAAAGTGTTTATTCTGATACAGATTCATATTGACGACATTATATAGATTCAGTATTTTTTTTATGTGGTTATATATCTTGTTGTTGAAGTGAATTATTCCACCGTTTTTATTTTCCCCAATATACGTAGTCATGTATAGTGTGAAGGAAGTATTAAAATAGGATATATCCATTTGAGCATTTCTGAATCGATCTGGACTATTTTTGACATGATGTGTTTATTATTATGATTATTATTATTTATTAAATCGATAGTATTTGATAACATTTCATCCTCGGCTATAAATATTTTGAATTTTTAGTTACTATTTACATTTCATTAAAACTATACATTTAAGGTAAGTTTCATTATTATTTTTCCTATCTACCCGAATTGTTCAGAAACCATAAGAATTTGACCTCCCAATCTGCATAGGATGTCCTTAAAGCACCACAGTGTTTTAAAACAGCCCAAGTATAATTTCCCCAGACGATAGAAGAATTCGTTTGGGATCCGAACTTTTAGTTTTCTAGTAAGTGTGATCAAATACTGTTCCATCTCTTTACTTTCCTCTTTCAGGAATTTCATTATTAATTTGTATATGGTAGATTTAGTCAAAGTAATCCAATGATTACTCAAGATTTTTCCAGTAGAGTGGTTGAAGAGGGAACAATAAATATCCCTAATGTACATGTGAATTACTTGTTCTAAGGATTTTACCATCGTTTTTATAAAGGACCATACATCCTTCCTTTTATTATATTCTATTAACAAATGCCAACCTGAGCCCATTGCTTCCGTCATTATTCAGGCTAACAAGGTCAGTTTATAGCTAGTCTCCATGAAACTTCATCTATACCTAAACTGTTATAGTGTTTACCACATGTGTGAAGAATAATAAAGTACATTTCCACTGGTTCTGCTTGCATCGAATCTGAATTGAATAGTACGTGTTTTGGTATTAAATGAGGGAATGTGCGCCAGAATTAACACCATGTTTCTGCATGTTGTTTACCCTTTCATTTAAATTTGGTGTGTTTACTTACAACTGGAAGATAACCAATTCCAAAAAAAGAAAGAAGACTCTCCCTAATACTCATTGCACTATTACCTATGATCTCTAATACAATCATACAATACCTTGAGAGCTCCAAAATCGTGTATTACCGGCAATATGGCTTTCGTCAGCAGAGATCACCAGGAGAGTTGTTTGTCTACGTAACACATGTATGACAGAAATCTATTGAAAAATTTGGGGAATCTCTAGCAGTAGCATTGCATATCTCCATCTGCATTTGATCAAGTCTGGCACCAAGGCCTGCTTGTGAAACTTGCCGCTTCAACTTTAGGCTTACTATCGAGTTTTCTCTGTCTGATAGCAGGTTTTAACGATGAACAAATTCGGTTGATTTCGAAATCAATTAGAATAATAAACTCCCCATTGATTCCAATATCATTTTAAGAAAATCATCTATATCGTCATTTATAATTAGACGATAGCTAGATTTTTGAAATAAGGTTAAAACAATTTCAAATAGGCATCTAAAATGTGCATTAATGCATTATAACAATGAAATAAAACAAAAATGGAACATTTTACGAAAATACAAGCCTAGATTCGACTTATTTGAACTATACTCTTTTGAAAAATAAAAATATTTATTATTTTCCCTAGTAGCAGCTATCGCAAGTTATGTGTTTTCGGCTCCGCACCTCCCCCTTGAGGCATGTGATTGTTACCCTTGTCGTTTACATGACTGATAGCTTGTGTCTCGTACCTATAACATGTTGTATCTAACTGTATTAACAGATGGTCTTGATTGATTTAATTGCATCTTTAATTGTACGATAAAAGCCATTCTCTTCTTTCACATTTATGTTATTTACCGTTGTACCGTTTCATTATGTTGAGAATTGGAGAATGATTGTATCATTGAATTAGAAGCACAAATGAATTCAGACATGTGTCCATCTATTTGAAGATGTTAAATTGATTCAGCTCAAAATATATTTCTTTTTTGTTCTCATGTAAAAATAGCAATTATTTATTAATGTTGCCATTATAATCTAATACCGTGTATAAATCATGTTTTCAGATAAACTAGCCGGTAATCAGCCTATTGGCAAGACTTCCTCAAGTGTTCATATGGAAGCAATATACTTTTCAATCCTTATAAATAAATCTCAAATTATAGCATAGAAAAGAGAAGGCAGTTTTACTTTGATGGCTCACTGTATTGTTTGTTGTATTGCATTTACCTAGTAGATTTATTTGTATCAATAAACATCAATTCATCGTTTTTTCTAGTGTAACTTATATATCATGACATTGAAAGTTTATTTGAATTTGAATTGACTCTTTTATCCTCTTGGTAGTTGAATTTCGCAATATCCTTTTTAGCTGGTTATTATTTCGTGAGAAAGTAATATATATTTATACAGGATATTCCGAAACTACCTAGTAAAAATGATACGGTGACCTCGTGGCGAATTGGAATGGTGTATTATGGCCTTTTAAAGATGACAGCTGAAATGTAGGTTATATCTCAGCAATGATCCAACATAAAAACAAATTTGATAGGCAGTTAGTGTTAATTTTATAACATTTTCATCAATAACATAAAAACAAATTTGATAGGCAGTTAGTGTTAATTTTATAACATTTTCATCAATTGAATTGTTCACATCTTTCCATAGGCTACTATAATAAAAATTCTCAGTTCTGTATTTTATTTTTCTACGAAAACTAGTAGAGGTAATCAAATTTTTGAATGAACAAAAAAGTTTTATGTTTGACTGGGCAACCTAAACAATATTTTTGTATATACAAATTTTCACTCATTAATGTGTAAAATATATGAATATATATTAGTGAAACACTACATAGTAATGTTTCTATAGTTGAAGACGTCATATCTCAAGGAAGAAACAGAACAGTCTGAGAGTGAGAAATAAAAATCCGTTTGCGCCAAGTGGGTACAAGGTTGAACATATGTATTTCATGACTACGACAGAAAAAGTCTTTCCTGCACCAATTTACTGATTTGTTGTATCAGCTCTCTACGTATACACATCTTAAATATAAAGAAGTACGTAGAAATTTGCAAGAGGTAAGATTCTAATTTCCAAAGAAGATACTAGACACATACTTGAAATTTGTTCAATAAGAGAGCCTCGAACTCCCCATAAACTTGAAGCGTAGCGCTTGCGTTAATTGCGGAATGCTTACGTCCCAATCCCTAAGATTATCGTGAATAAACGAAGAAATGACTGTAATTAAAACTCGATTAACTCTTTCACTATTATTGACTTGTGGATGCTAACGACCTTTCAACCAATGTTTCTGAACTTTGTTATCAGAAAAGAATTTCAAAAATTGCCTAGATAAAAATTAGCTTGCATTATCTGATAATGAAATCTTGGCATACCCTAAAGGTAAGGAAAACTTGATTTTCCAAAAATTTTATAGCAGAAACAGAAGAAGTTTCTGCACAAGGATAGATTAATTAATGAAAGATAATAAGCGCCTTGCAATTTGCTTAAAATGGTGTATATTAACTGGTTCAAGTGTCTACTGTCTAAACAAGCACGATAAGAATTATCCTTTTTCTTTACCAAAAGCATAGGGCTCCTATAAGGTGAAGAATAAGGTTGGATTATACCAAGTTTTAGCATCTCATCAATTTCTAAATCTAAATGGTTTTGTGAAGCAGGAGAAAAGTTCGATTTTTGATTGAAGCTCCGCTTTTTGTAATGCTCTTAACGAATCAAAACTATAAATTGTAGTAATATTATTTGAACTTATGGTAGGTTCAATGTTCCAGTTAGATTTACCAAAGTCGACTTTAATATTTGATATTTGCAAAATTCTATACCCAGTATTACTGCTTGTTGTATAGTCGGTATAACGCTAATTTCAACGGAAGTTTGAATGTCATTAAACGATATAGGAACTATTCCTAAGACAGGTTGATGTAAACCATCAGCGGTTGTTACCACTTTCATATTGTTATCCCTAGATATTCATAATTTATATTTTTCAATAATGAAATTACCCTGTGAACCATTAACATTAATGTTAGAACCATTGTCTAACAGTGCAGGAAAAGAATCCTCAAAAATGTTAATGTTCAAATAAGGTCTATTGTCATTAGGTAAATTTATGAAAACTGGAGAAATCGTTTTGGGTGAACAATTCTTTTAAATTGTAACCAACCACTTTTCCCATTCAACCCTGTCGAAGGTTCCTTTTACTTTCGGTTTTGATTTGTGGAAGTACCTGGGTTTTATTCTGACGTCGAAGCCAGAGCCAGGCCTGTAGGCTTCTTCGACACGTTTTTTTGGCCTACATTATGTTAGGTATTCCACATCCAAAACGGGAAGTTTTTCTAGGGGCAGAGCAAGATGTATGCCTGTGCCCTTGGCAACGACAATTCCAACAAACAATTGGAGAGAAAGTTTGTAGAGCATTGACTGTAGGTCTAAATTTAATTTTAGATACATTTTCTTGTAAAATGCTTTGACTTTTGAAACGGAAATCTTCGATTTGTCTATAATTTACTCTTAAATCATTTATAGATGTGATGTCATGTAAGGTAAATTGATTCAAAATATGAGGTTGTAAATTAGACATAATTTGTTCTAATCTCGTCTCCTCATCAGGACAAACTTTTAGCCGAAGCAATGTACAAACTGCATTTCTCTTTCGAAAGTTGTTTGCGGTTTTGAATATGATTCCAGATACCAAAATCAATATATATAGAGAAAAAATTCGGATTTTAATACTTCCAATTAATTGTATCCAAGAAGAAACAGTAGATCTAATGAATCTAAACCAATCCAGGGCATCGCCCCTGAAGAGATCTACTATTGAACAAAAAAGATCTTCCTCTGATAGACCTCGAGCTTCTCGTAATTCTTCTACCCTATCCAAAAAATCATAAACTTTTTGACGATCCCCAGATCCATAAAAAAATAAATTCCGTTTGTAAACTGGTACTTTGAGAAAAAACTAAGGCATTCCATAGTTAATTGGAGAAGTTGGAGTAGAAGTATGTTAAGTTTACCAACAGGACGAAGTCTAATAGCAAATTCTCCTTCTAGAGAAAGAACATCAGCTGCCAATTTATCTTTAAGAATTTGATCACTTAAAGATTCAGGGTTAACCCTGTCTATGCGAGAAGATAAGTGATCAAGCCTAGTTTCAATTCTCCTAGCATTGTCACCCGGTTCTCCTTGATACCTATTAACTGCTTCTTTAATATCTTTAAGAGATCCAGATATCTCAGCGAATTGAAATTCATCATTAACCGAAGTTAAATTCCTGTCAGATTATTCCCTATGTAAACAACCCCTTAAAAGCTTGCTTTTCGTATTAGTGTCACCGTCAGTAAATTCGACAAAATCGGTAATATATCACAAGATAAACAGATAATTCAAGTGTAATGCTAGCCAGACACACACACGGAAAAAAATGGAGCTAAGTTCAAAAATGCCGCAATGGACATACAACATTATGGTGAAACCCATGATTGGTAGTAGGTATCCCGCCACTTTGGCCCGCCAGACAGAGAGCCTTATCAGATGTAGGCAACCAGTGATACACTCGTGCATGCGCGGTATGCCCAGACAGGTATCGGTAAGTACTGACCCTGTATTACCGGCCTGGGTAGACGGTTAGGGCTCGCCTCTAACCTCTAGGTGTTACCGGGTAGACGGCTAGGGCTTGATCGTTCAAGGTAGACAGCAAGCAATATGTGAGGTTAGGGAGAACTTCAATGTAAAGCAGCATCAAAATATTTTTTTCTACACACGGGAATCGAACCCGAGAAATGAAATCCAAAAGCCAGCTCCTTAACCGCTCAGCTATGGAGGAATTGAGAACAAGCGATTTTAATGTTGTAGATATAACCGCAGGGTATCCGGTCTGAGTGCGAGTATATTGCAGTCTATATGATGCAGGTAATTTGTTTTTACATGACGTTAGTCATGCAGGTATGTCACGAAGCGAGGTATGGAATGTGAGACTTCATAGCGCTAGCCCATAGGGGTTTTGAAATAGTGTTGTTTGTACATGTCGTCAGTCACGTGATTTTTGAAAGAGACCGGGCATTCATCGGAGGTATCATGGGAGGGCTGCTGTTCCTTGAATGCATAGATGGAATGTTATATATAGTATAGAAATGATATCTTCTGCATCTCTCTCAAACGCGATGTTTATAAGGAAATTACTTTCAAAAACGTTTATTCAAGCTGTCTGTACCTTACTTGATTGCTATATTACAAAATGCGATTTCAATCATCTTAAACATATATGGAAATTATTTTTAGTATACAAAATGGAGTTGGGAGACTTCAATGGGGTATGGAATGTGAGGTTATACAGATTGTTTATGTATGACGTTAGTCATGTGAATTTGAATGAAGCTGGCGCGATCTCCAACGAGACAGGTGTGTATGTGAGGTTATACAGAGTGTGCAGGTATAATGATGTCTATCACGCAGGTCTTCAGCGATGTATCTACCTTGCAGGAGCCTTCAATGAAATGTGAGGTTGTTTGTACATGCCGTTAGTCGCAGGGGTTTGTCTGAGTTATAATGATATCGTACGCGGCGCATTGTCTGCCCCCACAAGTCTTCAATAAGGGTCATAACATCTAACATGTGATAGTTTACAAAAATGCTGCTTCTCATAATAGCGATATTATGAAGCGTTTGCAGAAATAACTATTAAATCATCTAAGGACTTTTTGCTTGATTAGAACTAGCGAGTACAAAATTCGTTATAATATTATAAGTATGTATCATTAGCTTACTTGTGCGATAAGGTCGTGCTAAATCATGTCCAACAGCAATGTATTCAACTTGGAATTATCGTAATGATGCGCGCGATCCTTCAATGTTAAAGTAGTTTCATAAGTTATCCGAAAGTAATATGAATATATTAAATGTTTTTCCAAAATTAGTTCCGAAGTAAACATAATTCGCTATAATATTCATTCATGTATGTTACATAAATTATCCTATATAATTCAAATAAGGTTGAACAATATTCACTATCATATTTTGCGGTAGAGCTACAGCTCGCTCGAGAGATAAGAAAGATACGCCGATCACCTTCAAACGCGATGAGAATACTTTATTTTAAATCACACATGTATATATTCGAATCATATTGATTGTAAATCGCATAATATGATCCGAAATCTAGCTGCTGCTGGGTGTAACCCTATACAGAATCTAGACGAAGCGGTGTTACGCATCACGATGATTATTCGAACTGTCTGTACAGCTCGATTGCTATATAACAAAATACATTTTTAATCATCTTAAACATATAGATGTGCTAATATAATTTTTTTTCAGTATGCAAAAATATACTAATAAAAACATTTTTCATCGACACACATTTCTTCATAGGATAGTTAGCTTTTTATAAAATTCAATCAATTTCAATGGGAAACATATATGCGAGGGAGTTTTATAGAGATCGAACTCATTTCCCCAACCACCCCAAGAGGTAGAACTATGATGAGGAATAGATGTGGATAATAATCATATGAATATCTTCATAAGCGCTAATCTATATGACATTCAAACACATGCTTCATAAAAGTCTGAATATTGAGTAGAGATATAGTATCTTCTTCATAAGCAATCATTATCATCATTCAGACACTTGTTTAGCACGTGATTCAACAGCCTGGCATCATCGTTCACGAACTATGATGGGCTGATGAGGAATAAAATACCAATAATAATTATATAAATATCTCCATTAGCAATCTGTACTATTTTCCTTCACGAGCACGACTTTTACAAACTCCATACGTTCGCGTAAAAGATTATAATGATAAACACATTTTTGTTCACGGGTTTACATAATCATATGAATATCTTCATAAGCGCTAATCTATATGACATTCAAGCACATGCTTCATAAAAGTCTGAATATTGAGTAGAGCTATAGTATCTTCATAAGCGATCATTATCAACATTCAGACACTTGTTTAGCACGTGATTCAACAGCCTGTCACCATCGTTCACGAACTATGATGGCTCGATGAGGACTCAAACATTGAACAGATGAATCTTTGAGGTTAAATATCTGCTGTAGAAATTACCCCACTTTTTATTACCTTTTTTATTTGAGAATATCGATATTTCCCATGTAACTAACCTAAAGCTATTTTGTATGCAACATTGTTATCATTTGCGAGCCTACGAGGGCCTGTGTGTTGGTCGGGGCTAAATGAATATGTTTGACTATTATTACCTGTAGAGACTCATTTGAGATTCTTCAAGTTTGAGATTGATAACCCACATGAAGAAAGAAGCTTCAACGATTTGATATCAATGAATATTCGTTATTCTGAATGTGACAACTTTATCGGCTTCAACACTCGAGATAAGAGAGAATATTTACCGCTGATGTAGGGAAAATCAATATGATGCATACAAATTGGGGTGGGTGAGAACATCAGACTATAGCTTTATGTGTATCGGAATACATAAGGATTTGACGAGTAGGTGGTGTTTTATTGAATTGAAGATCCGGCGATCATAGTTTACGAACGATGATGACGTCACTGCTTCAAGCCAATGACAGTAACTGATTCAACCCGGCGACCATAGTTTACGAACGATGATGACGTCACTGCTTCAAGCCAATGGCAGTAACTGATTCAATCCGGCGACCATCGTTCACGAACGATGATGACGTCACTGCTTCAAGCCAATGACAGTAACTGATTCAATCCGGCGACCATCGTTCACGAACGATGATGACGTCACTGCTTCAAGCCAATGACAGTAACTCATTCAATCAGGCGACCATAGTTTACGAAACGTGTTTCAGACACGTGTTTCAGCATTCAGACACGTGTTTCAGACACGTGTTTCAACATTCAGACACGTGTTTCTGCATTCAGACACGTGTTTCAGACACGTGTTTCAGCATTCAGACACGTGTTTCAGCATTCAGACACGTGTTTCAGACACGTGTTTCAACATTCAGACACGTGTTTCAGCATTCAGACACGTGTTTCAGACACGTGTTTCAACATTCAGACACGTGTTTCAGCATTCAGACACGTGTTTCAGACACGTGTTTCAACATTCAGACACGTGTTTCAGCTTTCAGACACGTGTTTCAGACACGTGTTTCAACATTCAGACACGTGTTTCAACATTCAGACACGTGTTTCAGACACGTGTTTCAACATTCAGACACGTGTTTCAGCATTCAGACACGTGTTTCAGACACGTGTTTCAGCATTCAGACACGTGTTTCAGCATTCAGACACGTGTTCCAGCATTCATACCTATTTAACATGTATTTGATACCTGATTTTGACAGAAGCGTAGAAGCACCTAACCGCGTGATCAGACATACACAATATAACATCATCATCTAGTATATAAACAAATGCTTATTAACATATGTTCCAGTATGATTTCGATTCGCCTTCAGGCATGATGAAGATTGTTAAGCAAAAAGACTCGTTGAGTATTATGAACTTAGGCTCAAGCAATGAGAATGTTGAACAACCACAACGTCACAGCTCTTTGCTGCCTAATACTCTACGAACAATAATCTGTGGTCCAAGTAATTGTGGGAAAACAAATGTGATGTTATCTCTATTGTTAGATGCTAACGGCCTGAAATTTGAAAACGTGTACATATATTCAAAGTCTTTACACCAACCAAAATACCAGTTACTAAAGGAGACATTGAAGAAAATTGAGGGGCTTGGATATTTTCCTTGTACCGAAAGTGATGAGGTCATAGACCCCACAGAAGCGAGACCTAATTCAATCATAATATTCGATGACGTGATGTTTGAGAAACAGCAGAAAATTCGTGCTTATTTTTCAAGAGGGAGACACAACTCAATTGATAGCTTCTATCTTTGTCAGTCTTTTGCTAAATGTCCAAAACATGGATTGCGCGACAATGCCAATTGCTTGATTATTTTCAAACAGGATGAACTCAATTTGAAACATATATTCACCGATCATGTAAGTACCGACATGTCACTCGAAAAATTCAAAGAGATATGTAGCGTATGTTGGAAAGATAAATATGGATTCCTTATGATAAACAAAGACTGTGATATGAACAAAGGACGTTATCGCAAGGGTTTTGATAGTTATATATATATCTAACATGTATATATACTTTCATTTGAAATAGACAACCCACTCAGCATGGACGTGGGTGTGCTAAAGAAAAAACAACAATTGAAGAAAAAAATTTGGGAGTTAGCAAACGTTGTGAGGAAAAAATATATGGCTGTGAAATTGGGTAAAGCTGAAAATGATGAGATTCTAAATAATATGTTCAGGAATGTATCTAAACCTCTGGAGGAAATTGCGAAAAATGCTGAAATAATCAAACAAAATTCGTTGGTTAAACCTAAAAGTATTGTTTCTACAGCAACACAAATGGAGAACATACCAATCCCAAATATTGTAACTGAAGGTGAAGAATTCGTATATAACCCCCAAGATACTGAGGAGGATGTGTTTACACCCGAACCTACTATCGATCAGATTCGTGAAGAATTCAGAAAACATAAGAAAGATAATGCAGCGGCTACAGAGGAGTTTCTGCAACAATACCCCACATTAGCACGTTATTACTTGGAAGGATTCCTATTGGATGATGATGTTAAGAGATATGATGATAAAATGGGTTTGCAATATAATTCAACTTTAGACAAATGGTTCATGGGTAATCAACCTATAGAAATTGATAGTGAGAGTAATATAATTATCAAGGGTACTCCGTTCAAAGGTACCACAGGACTGTATAATTTGATATTTTACAAAGATGTTCTACCTGATACTTACACTGCGGAAGATGGGAAAAATTACAGTCAAATGATGGAAATGACTAGTGCCCATAGACGTAATAACGATCCAGCTGATCGAATAAGATACACAGTGAAATACAAACATGTACTGAAACCTTTGATTAATTCCATGAAAAAACCCAGAGCCAAAACATACACTGGAAGTGCATATATCAAAAATGATATGCTTGAAAATAACGAGAAGCCTATGGAATATATTTTTTGGGATGACGTTAACGAAATGGTGGATAGACTGAGACTTCTTGTTGCATCCTCGCATGCCGGTAACCATAATGAGATAATCTCTATAATAGAAGAATTGATAGAGGCAGGGGTAATTGAACAAAAACCAGGTGTAAGACAAATTCATCACAGTTATAAAGATGGTTTCAATGGATAAGTTTGGCAGAGCCTCCTCTTCCATGTGGATATATGATACAAATGTATTTAATAATAATTTCAAACAAGTTCACGGACAAGGATTATTCCTAACGAGCGATGGAAGTTATGATATGGAAAATCGTAGATTGTGTAACGTAAAATCACCGAATGATGATGGAGATGTTGCAAATAAAGTATATGTTGATAAATTAACACACAAACTGAATCTGAAAACGGAAACCAGTCTTAAAGATACCTTCAATGTTAGGGTTGATAATTTGATCAAAGATATCAACAAGGATCTGGATGAACATAACTTAACGAATGATAAGGTTATTCTCAACATTGATAAACATCTGATGGACATTCAGAATAAATATAATGAAATGGGAATCTATATAAAATCAGAGTATAAAACAATCAGTGATAGTGTGAGGGAAAACAGAAATGAATTGGAAGAGATCAATAACACATTTAACAGTATGAACATGCGTCTAAATGACATAACTAGTAAAGTGGAGGCGTTAGAACGACGGATGACATCTGTGGAACCTTCTAAGAAGAGACCCTCATCATCCACAACAACAAAGCAGGCCTCTGTGAAACGTATATCTCCAAATCCTGTGAATATACCCAAAAAATTAATTCTACACTAGATTTCCACATTGATAAGATGAGTGAAAACAAGTTGTTCATGAGCTATATGAGCACAGAAGAAAGAACTTTTACCAGCGTCGAACATACATAAAGGACTTCAATATAGGTGGAAGGGGTAGGAATATGCAATACGACTAGGACGATGAATCAAGAGTCAAGATTGAGATATTTGAAACATATATTGTTAAGATTATACTCAAGTCTTTTGTATTGAGATAATTAATAAAAAAAAAAAAATATTTTGAGATCTTTGGTCTTCCTCCCACCCCTCGTTAAATAACGGTGCAATCTTGAATTCTCATCAGTCTGTATGGAAGCGTGCGTGGGAGAAGTTGTTCTCAATACGCTTATAAACAAGCTCCCGTTTGAACTTCAAATCAATACCAGGGGCAAAATTAGAAGAACGGTTGAGGAGATTCAGGGTATCAATTCATTCGATAAAGCTTGCCGTCTACACGATATTTCATGCAATATAACACTTATAATTGTAGCCAGTTATATTTGGAATTCCTCTCTAACTCTTCAGTTGTGGTCGACTAACATTTATTAGTATATAAATAGATTGTTGATGAAGTTTTCATCAATCATGTCTCAGACGTTCACTATCACGGGTAAGAGCTCTCGTTTATCTGTAGATTTCCACCCACCTATAGAACTAGATCCTCATTCATATTATTCTATCGCACTTGTTGGCCTGCATACGTACAATAGCATTCCGAACATTGAAGAAGGTTTTAATAAATTTTATTATGAAGATGTGAAGGGTGAGGAAAAAGTAGTTACTATACCTACGGGGTCCTACGAGTTGACAGACATCGAAGATTTCATACAAAGTACAGTTTGTGGGATAGGAGTGAAGCAAGAAGAGCGTGACCGGAAATTATCAATAAAATCTAACAACAACACTCTACACACAGAGCTGAAGAGTGATTTTAAAGTGAATTTTATTCCAAAAGATAGTATAAGCGAACTGTTGGGATTCAGCAAAAAGAAATTGACATCTCGTGAACTACACGTATCTGATCGACCTATAAACATAATCAAAGTTCAAACTATACGCGTAGAGTGTAACTTAACCGCAGGAGCATATTATAACAATAAGATAGCTCATACGATATATGAGTTCTCACCTCTTGTACCACCTGGGTTTTCCATTGATATAGAGCCGAAGAATCTTATTTATCTACCGGTCATCAGCAAGACGTCCTTCGATAACATCACACTGAATATTCTAGATCAGAATTGGAAACCGGTAAATTTTCGTGGAGAAGAAATTATTATACGATTGGAATTGAAAAAGATCGCTAGGGATTATGGCTCACAACAATAAATAATAATCCAATACTCACCACCACTCATTATATGAAAGGAATTCAACTGAGAAGGTTGCAGTAGCCATCGCTTGAGAACATGGGTTTGGATTTTAGCAATAAAAGACATCTCCATAGTGGTCATCAGTCATTATCTACAACGAGCTCGAGGGAGAAGGTTGCTTCTGCATCACTGTCATTGAAGAAGGAGAAGGTTGCTTCTGCATCACTATCATTGGAAAATATAAATTTTTTGAAGTCCCTTGGTTACAATGTCGGAAAAACTTCAAATATTCAACGAGCCAAACTTCATTGAAGACATCATCCGGGAAGAAACTCATACCTACTATACACACAACATCTTTTGGCAACAGCGATGAAATTGAGATATTAATCAATCAACAAGATGTGTTGGTAGATTTGGCATCGTCTGCTTTATTCATCGAGGCAGAATTTCAGCCAGAAACAAGTGGTGATGGTGAATGTAAACTAACGAATAATTTCGGAGCGTTTCTCTTCGAATATATTAGTTATGAATTGAATGGAAAAGAGATAGACAAAGTACGTGATCCTGGTATTGTCAGCACCGTCAGAGCTTATCTAACATATGCCAAACATGAATCTATACCTCTAGCTATTTCTGGATGGTCATTTAAGGATGCATTGAGTTCAGTCTACAATAATAAAATCAATTTATGGATACCGTTGAATTTTCTACTAGGCCTATTCATTGACTATAACAAAGTCTTGAGTGGAAAACATAAGCTGCGCTTGATAAGGTCTCGAACCGATAACGATTGTTACACCAATAGCACAGGTACGAAGAGGGCTAAAATAAATGTGAAGACGATAGCATTGAAAGTGCGACATGTGTTTCCAAGTGATCAGGTTAAATTTCAAATGTTGGAGAATTTGAGTGCTGAGAAGCCTATTTTGATTCCATTTCGCAGCTGGGATCTGCATGAAAATCCGTTGATGAAGGAGAGCACTCGTGACATTTGGGCTGTTAAAACATCAATGAATTTGGAACGACCCAGATATGTGATTTTAGCTTTCCAAACTGATCGAAAAAATAATCCTGTTAAGCACAGTGCATATTTCGATAATATAAACTTGCTAAATGTAAAATTATACTTGAATTCAGAGTGTTATCCATATGAAGCAATGAAATTGAATTTCACCGACCAGCAATACGTGGAAGCATACCAGATGTACTATGATTTCCAGAAATCATTTTCAAATAAAATAATAAGCGAACCCATGTTAGATTATATAGCATTCAAGAATAGAGCAATTTTTGTGATTGACTGTTCAAAACAAAACGATGCTATAAAGTCATCAACAGTTGACGTCAAACTAGAGATGGAAAGTTTCCTGAATTTCCCCAAAAACACCAGGGCTTATTGCATCATCATTAACGATCGTATAATGGAGTATTCTCCAATTACAGGATCAGTTCGGAGTTTAGTGTGAAGAACCATGAATCATAATGTTATTATTTTAATTCTAAATGTATTTTTCTAAATAAATGTTATTATTATTATTTTTGGTATTTTATTTCTCTCACTTTCCCGCAAGACATCACAATAATGAACGAGCCGTTTGGTAAAGTACAGTCCCTTGGATCAACCCATCAAGATTGTAATCTAAATTTTAAATATCGCTTCAGGTCTAGAAACAAAAATTTATGCAACTATCTAATTAATAAATATAAAAGTGATTCAGATTATTATGTTATCTTTTCAATTATTATAATATGTAGTACATAGTGGTTATAAGACAGTTTGCGGTGAATATTCTCTCTTATCTCGAGTGTTGAAGCCGATAAAGTTGTCACATTCAGAATAGCGAATATGAAAATAATAAATAACCTATCAATTCGTTGAAGCTTCTTTCTTCATGTGGGTTATCAATCTCAAACTTGAAGAATCTCAAATAAATCTACAGGTAATAATAGTCAAACATATTCATTTAGCCCCGACCAACACACAGGCCCTCGTAGGCTCGCAAATGATAACAATGTTGCATACAAAATAGCTTTAGGTTAGTTACATGGGAAATATCGATATTCTCAAATAAAAGGTAATAAAAGTGGGGTAATTTCTACAGCAGATATTTAACCTCAAAGATTCATCTGTTCAATGTTTGAGTCCTCATCGAACCATCATAGTTCGTGAACGATGATGACAGGCTGTTAAATCACGTGCTAAACAAGTGTCTGAATGTTGATAATGATCGCTCTACTCAATATTCAGACTTTTATGAAGCATGTGTTTGAATGTCATATAGATTAGCGCTTATGAAGATATTCATATGATTATGTAAGCCCATGAACAAAAATGTGTTTATCATTATAATCTTTTACGCGAACGTATGGAGTTTGTAAAAGTCGTGCTCGTGAAGGAAAATGTACAGATTGCTAATGGAGATATTTATATAATTATTATTGGTATTTTATTCCTCATCGAACCATCATAGTTCGTGAACGATGATGCCAGGCTGTTGAATCACGTGCTAAACAAGTGTCTGAATGTTGATAAAGATCGCTTATGAAGATACTATAGCTCTACTCAATGTTCAGACTTTTATGAAGCATGTGTTTGAATGTCATATAGATTAGCGTTTATGAAGATATTCATATGATTATTATCCACATCTATTCCTCATCATAGTTCTACCTCTTGGGGTGGTTGGGGAAATGAGTTCGATCTCTATAAAACTCCCTCGCATATATGTTTCCCATTGAAATTGATTGAAGCTAACTATCCTATGAAGAAATGTGTGTGTCGATGAAAAATGTTTTATTAGTATATTTTTGCATACTGAAAAAATTATATTAGCACATCTATATGTTTAAGATGATTAAAAATGTATTTTGTTATATAGCAATCGAGCTGTACAGACAGTTCGTGATGCGTAACACCGCTTCGTCTAGATTCTGTATAGGTATTGGGCTACACCCAGCAGCAGCTAGATTTCGGATCATATTATGCAATTTACAATCAATATGATTCGAATATATACATACTACATGTGTGATTTAAAATAAAGTATTCTCATCGCGTTTGAAGGTGATCGGCGTATCTTTCTTATCTCTCGAACCAGCTGTAGCTCTACCGCAAAATATGATATTGTTCAACCTGCGACATAAACTTATTTGATTTATATCGGATAATTTATGAAACATACATGAATGAATATTATAGCGAATTATGTTTACTTCGGAACTAATTTTGGAAAAACATTTTATATATTCATATTACTTTCGGATAACTTATGAAACTACTTTAACATTGAAGGATCGCGCGCATCATTACGATAATTCCAAGTTGAATAAGATGATTTAATAGTTATTTCTGCAAACGCTTCATAATATCGCTATTATGAGAAGCAGCATTTTTGTAAACTATCACATGTTAGATGTTATGACCCTTATTGAAGACTTGTGGGGGCAGACAATGCGCCGCGTACGATATCATTATAACTCAGACAAAACCCTGCGACTAACGGCATGTACAAACAACCTCACATTTCATTGAAGGCTCCTGCAAGGTAGACACCTCGCTGAAGACCTGCGTGATAGACATCATTATACCTGCACACTCTGTATAACCTCACATACACACCTGTCTCGTTGGAGATCGCGCCAGCTTCATTCAAATTCACATGACTAACGTCATACATAAACAATCTGTATAACCTCACATTCCATACCCCATTGAAGTCTCCCAACTCCATTTTGTATACTAAAAATAATTTCCATATATGTTTAAGATGATTGAAATCGCATTTTGTAATATAGCAATCAAGTAAGGTACAGACAGCTTGAATAAACGTTTTTGAAAGTAATTTCCTTATAAACATCGCGTTTGAGAGAGATGCAGAAGATATCATTTCTATACTATATATAACATTCCATCTATGCATTCAAGGAACAGCAGCCCTCCCATGATACCTCCGATGAATGCCCGGTTTCTTTCAAAAATCACGTGACTGACGACATGTACAAACAACACTATTTCAAAACCCCTATGGGCTAGCGCTATGAAGTCTCACATTCCATACCTCGCTTCGTGACATACCTGCATGACTAACGTCATGTAAAACAATTACCTGCATCATATAGACTGCAATATACTCGCACTTATCACTCAGACCGGATACCCTGCGGTTATATCTACAACATTAAAATGCACGAGTGTATCACTGGTTGCCTACATCTGATAAGGCTCCCTATCAGGCGGGCCAAGGTGGCGGGATACCTACTATTGGTAATACATATTTGTAATGGTGGACAAAGATAACCCAAAAAATAGCTGCGGCTGAGTTGAACAAGGAACTTCCTCAGCATAAAGGGAGCTGTGAAATCAACTTCAACATCAGCTAAGAAAGTGCTATCGGACTTACCCTCAGTTAACATTTCAATATTTTGATCGTGGGGAGGCAAGAATGGATCGGGCCATATTAGATTTGAGGAAATTGTGAGAGGTAACATTCTTAAAATGAAACAAACGGACCACATCACTCCCAAGTAGTCTCCCAACACTAACTAACTGAGTTTAATGATTTTGTTTCCTGACTGTAAACATATCTAGGGGAATGATTTAGTAAGATTCAATACTAGTGTCAGCTTAAGCAATGGGGAGTTTAGATGGATTTCTGTCGTAATTCGACTTCTGACATTGTTCGCACCAGATTAAGAAAACGATTCTTATTCTGTAACTTTTGACAATTAACCAGGATCGAAGTGAAGATTTGCCAGTTCACCTTGAACAATTTGCTTCGTCAACCCGTATCTCTAGCTAGAAATAATATCCTTACTCGACCACGAGGAGCACAAATCTCAAGTGGGAAAAGATATTACGTAATTAGGAAACTGGTCTGATATCTGATTAAAGTATATTTAATTCGAAGAGAATGGAACTAAATTATGACGTTAAGTTAAAAGCAAGATGAGAATGAAAATGAGATAAATGAATGTGGTGGGACTATCCACAGGCATGACGTCCATTAACAGAAAATTTCCAATCGGCAATTCTATATCTTACCAAACGTAATTATAATATTTAAAAGACTACGTAGTTGTTGTTGACCAAATTTCGGCCGGTTCCTCATGCCCAAAATGGCACACACAAAACCGAACTGATCTTCCTGCCTGAATATAATCAATCCCGCACGAACTACATCTTCCATTGATTTATATAGAAGAATAACGTACCGCGTTGAATATACAGCTGCCGCTGTTATTACAAAGATGTCAGGGCCTGTCTCATCCGGATTTATTTATTCAAATTACCAATTAATTAAAACAATACTGAAATTAGAACCGCTATTACAACGCTATTTCCTAATTTATCCAGAATGTCATTAATCATGAATAAGGGGTATTTGGTATCCAATGTATTTTCACTTAGTTGCTTCTAGTCCATGAAGATGCTCCAAATTTTTTCCCTGAAGCTTCCATTTTTTGGTACCACAGTACTGGACTACTCCAAGGTACCAAGGTGATATTGATGGTTAGATAATGTTTTGTTGAAGTAAATTAGCTACTTTTATTTCACCTTTAGTTGATGTGTTGGTGTTAATCTATATAATTTAGTGGAAGTTGGTAAATTGTCTGAAAGTAGAATTTTGTGATCAATTTGATTGGTACATGTTAAGGGAATACCTTCACAGAATATCTTTATATTCTACTTATAATTTTCCTATTGCCTTTCGTGCTTCTTCATCAGTATTTTCTACTCTTGTAATTTTGCCAACTTAATCGCGAAATTCAAATGCTGTCGTTAATGGCATAGCACGTGGTTTCAGAGATTTCATAGAATATATTGGTCTTTCACTATCCTATCGTATAAGAAGCTCCAATTGGACCGATATCTAGTGGTAGAAATGTGTATGTGCTATATGCATCGTCACACTTTACGGATCGTTGATATATAGTATAGCTACGGAACGATAGACAATATTTGACAGCCGTAACGATCGAAACGTTCGAATGTTCGATTGTTGAAACAAATCTCATGATGATGAGAACATGAATACCTACTAACGAAAACGCTGAAATCGAGTCGAGTATGTCAGAGGTAATCGTTGTTACCCTCGAAATTCAAATGCTATCATATCTGGCATATCAGGTAGCTTCAGAGTTTTAATAGTATTAGTATATATATTGTTGATTGACTACTATCACAGACAGTAATTATTAACCAGCAAAATTAAATGCTTTCGTAGACGTAATAGAACGTGTATTCGAAGACTCTTTAGTATATATCAGTCATTTACCTCATTTCACGAGCTCCCAATCGGTGCGAATGTATATGTGTTAAATGCGTCACCACACACTCAAGATGATGAGAACATAACTACCCTAACGGAAATGCTGAAACCAAAAGTATGTCGAAACGTTGAAATGACTAATGACAAAACCATTATCGAAAAGATACTCACAATAACCTCACGTTTCCACACAGCTTCTACACTTCTAACTTGAAGATATATTTTACAATTTCATGAGGACAATTACATTCACGAAGTTATAACCCCAGTATCATACCAAGAGATAATACTGGAATATCAGAAATTATTTTGGTCAAGGGTGGTTGTGGAATCTAAAACGTGTGTCTTACTTTACGTTTGAAATAACTATGTCACTGTCACACTGACATCATCAATAACTTACAAATTTCATACCTATTTATTTCAGTTGTAAGACAATAATGAACTACAAATCATGAAATAACGGTTTTAGTAACAAGAAAAACTAAATTACAGTAATTGTTGGAAATGTCCCCCGTTTTGTGCGATGCACAAGTTGAAGCGCATCCTCATGCTGTAAAATTTGTAGGTTATTGATGATGTCAGTGTGACAGTGACATAATTATTTCAAACGTAAAGTAAGACACACGTTTTAGATTCCACAACCACCCTTGACCATGATAATTTTTGATATCCCGGTATAACGCTGCGTAGTTATAGAAGCTTCGATGTTGTGATCATAGCGCTATGACTTGTAAAGCCAACGTCAGAAATTCGAACCTACAGTAGCTGAATAGATGAATCCATGTATCCGGTGTATTTTACTATTCGAAACTTGTATCGACAGATACAACAGATACAGTAATTTATATACAACACTGGTGGTGGAATTTTCGAGCAATGTTATTACCCTGTGGTTTCAAAATACTTTCCGAACTACAGCTCAAGTAATTAAAGAAAGTAATGTTATCCTTACCTTTATTGACCAACGTAAATCAATTATATATATACACAATTTATTTATTGACTTTAAAATGAAGGGTCCAAAGCAAGAACCGACTAAGTCCGCTTTCACACATTTTTCAGGAGATAAAATAAACGTATTTATTATAAAATAAGTAGAATCAAATATATGTAAACTATTCTGCGTTGAATAGTGTATTTTTTTAATTATCAATAAATAATCAATGGACTTATCTGATTATTGCCCAGTTTTTGCAATTTTATATTTCACTAATATGATTTAATATTTAAATAAAACAGTAAATAAGCAAAAATATGTATTCAATGAATACGTTATGAGTGATTATATATTGAAGATGAAATATTAGTAGCTTAAACATATTTTTCCTATTCATCGGAACTAAATTCGGAGACTGAAGTGTCAGCATTAGGTTCTTTATGAACGGTAGGGTATACTTAATGTGGTTGTAAGACCATTGATCACACTGAGGTACATAGTTGGTTGCTAGTGTCATGACATGGTCAAACTTATTTTTTTTAAGTATTTTTGGACCGAAATATAACTTTATCTCATCAGGTAATGACACAGGAAACGAAACTTTGTTATTCTTGATATTAAATTCTGAAAAAATTGGTTCCCAAACTACCACGCTACACTTTAACAATGTACCTGAATCGCTCTTTTCGTACAACAAAATGCGATATTTGGATAAAGTAAATTTGAGGTTTTTTGGAGGGATTTTTTATATACATATTTTCCAATTGTTTTTTGCAGTCTGGAAACATATCTTGAGTTACCTACTTCATTTCAAAATATTTACTTGTTTCTCTGATGATATTCATATAATCCCTAGGTAAATAAATTCTATCGTATTCCCCTTTTTTCCGCTTCTATTTGGCCAAAACTACGGTCGCACTGCAAAAAACTATGGTCCGGTTCAGGGTACCTATGACATATTAAATTAAATTTTGCGAGATCTACTAAAGTAAGCAAAAGTTGTACTAATATATAGTTTTTATTTTGCGAAGAGCAGTTATCCGAAAATAAATATATATCTGTAACTTCGGCCGAAATATGATTTTTCAAACAGTCTAGAATTATGCTTGCGACTTCGCTTTGCCCTTTGCCACCCACGGTCTCATCATAGACATAGCAATAACTTTTGCCAGTGGTACCAACATGTATACAAAAATTTGTATTGTATTTTATAGAATACTTCACCACTGGATGAAACCGGGAGTGTTGGAAGTCAAACGTGAGGACTTCCACTCCCGGTGTTGTTTTTGCAAGGTTTTTTTTCTTTCAAGTGGGTGTAGAATGTTTCAGATTTTCTAAGGTGTATTTCTTTCTCAAGTGCAAGGGATTTTATAATTTCATCCGAGTCAGAGCTATTGATTTTGTTCATGAGTTTATCACATTTTGAGCAAGTGTCAGATTTAGGCTTACCAAAGGTAATTTCAGAATTTTCAGTGAAATATTTTCGGAAAAACTCATATTCAATAACAGGATTATTTTTGTTTTGAAAAAGGAATGAATATTGCTCTGGCTCATGTTTCTGCAAATATAATTCATGCATTTTAGCAATACTCAATAGAGGTGACAAATAGAAAAGTTTTAAATTGTCTTTTCTACTATAATGAGATTCGTATCTCGGAAAACTTAAAATACGTTCTCTAACTCGTGTAGTTACTTCCGTTGAAACCTAGTCTCGTGGATGCCTCTGCGGTCTGTTGGAGGAGTAACGTTGCCAAGGTAGAGATGCTGCTGCTATCGCTCCAACCTGCTTTTTGTGATTCCATTTTGTTTTCAAAAACTGATTTCTCCGAAACAAACAATGAAAATCAGGATGTGCTTGTTCTATCAAATTAGAGGTATAAATGAATCTTTTACATATTACAATGTGAATGACAAAACATAACACTGCTCTTCATTGACTTTCTTCTCCGAACACTACAATTGTTAGTGAATTATATTCAAGATTACAAATAATCCGTATTATTTGATATTATTAATTAATAAAGAACCCAATTTGGTTTGTAACAGTTCATTATATAACAATCTCTCAAAGCTGCAATAACATATTGTATGACATCTAGAGAATCGTAAAACTCCAACAAAACCAGCAACAACAGTTCGCATGTTCCCACCACCTAGCATGATACTTGAGAGTTGAAAGCAGTTGAAGTAAAAGTGGATTGCAACATTGCAACCTCCTCGGGAATTATTCAGATATTCAATATTCTCATGTAGTCAGATAAGTGATTATACCAAACCTTCCAAATTCTTCATTTTCTGATATGTTTTAGTCCGATTCACATAAACATCGTTCTATCCTTCAGAATCGGAAGAACTTGTATAAAATATTCTCAGATAATTAAACATAAATGATAAGTTAAAGAACGCTTTAAATTTGAAACTACTCTCAAGTTCATCATACAATTAGTTGAATAATTAAAATTATTCAACTAAATCCGACTTAACCTACATAACGAGTGAGGAATCAATTGATCACAGCCTTTTTATTGAAATATTCAGAGTCGGTTGCCTGATATCAATTCGTTGACGTCGTACAAATGTATTTGATGATTTTGCTTTCACAGTAATTATCACTTGTAATTCGTTTTCTAGGTGAAATGATGTATCTCAATGAAGGCTCCCTACTGAACAATGTTCGAATTAGATATGCAAACCACAAAATATATGTAAGTAGTGATTTATAATACTTTTAACAGGCATATTGACTTGGGCTGTATAAAATCAAAATCAAAAGTGATCCATATCCATGTCTTCCAAATTATATCACTCCGCCTCACATTGGGGAGCTAAAAATTGATAACATACTCATATATCGTTTAACAGAAGAATTTTAAATTCAACCCCTCTCATTAGAAAGGTTGACTCGTTATAGTAACGTATAAAACTACTTCAAATTTTGACTTGGTTGTTTCTCTACTGTTTGTAAACAAGGTTTTTGAAAAATGTTTGGAGTTCTGATATTTCATTTCAAAAAGACAATTTTCCATTAGTTCGAAGAAGAACTAGAGAAGCCGTATTTTTGAAAATCTTTTTCAATAAGAGTGTTTGAACTTTGAACAAAATTTGTTTCCATATAATTTCATTTTATATGATCTGCATAATGGTGGAAACGCAAAATTATCAATTACTAATTTTCTTCATTCAAAATACATACTGAAATTTCAAAGAAACAATTTTCTTTTACGTACTTTCATTCTAAGTAGAATATACTTCTGACATAATAACATCCGTAAACGTAACTGAATGTTTTCTAACTTCAGTGCACCAACTATTGAATAGTGGGATTTTCTTAGCAAGTAAAAGAGAACTCTTTGAAGGTTGTCCTAGCTTCCGGAAATCTTTTATTAGAGAGATCCTTTCTAGAAATGGCACACATCTTTGAAGAAAAGTATTGCATAAATAAAAAAACAGACATTAACAATTTGAGTGAAATTTATTCATATTTATTGACCTTAGACATAAATTTATCATATAATAACAGAGACAGGAATCATAGAATGTCCAATTAAATCATAGAAGAGGACATCCTCCCTTAATCATCTGCATTGTTCTTTGACGCATTGTTTCAGTGTGACTCATCATCTCTATGGTTGGTTTGAATATTCTGTTATCACTTCTAGCACTGCGTGCTCGTTAATAAAATATGTAGTAATTGAAATTTTTATAAAAGTTGTTAATCTTCAATACAATTTAATCAAATAGAAATTAGTGCTCATCATCCTCATCGTTGTGAACATTCTCTTTTATAATGTTAACATCTCTGTGAACATTCTCATCAAAGATGTAAGTCATATTAGTAAGTTAATTTATAACAGTTTTACCTTTATAACTGAAATTATTGTAGTTTCCCTGAAGATTTCCGAAAGCTAGGACAACCTTTAAAGAGTTCTCCTTCACTTGTTAAGAAAATCCCACTATTCAATGGTTTGGTGTTATCTGTGATTGCGAGTTTGGTTGTTTGAGTGTATATAGAGTGTGATTGTAAAGAGTGTATTACGTTATATATTATATAGTAAGAAATCACAGTCACGAGGTTTTGAAAGAGGTGTCATGGCGTCTGTCACGTGGTTCAAAGAGAGGTGTCATGGCGTCTGTCACGTGGTTCAAAGAGAGGTGTCATGGCGTCTGTCACGTGGGGATTTGAGAGAGGTGTCATGGCGGTTTCAGACACGTGTTTCAACATTCAGACACGTGTTTCTGCATTCAGACACGTGTTTCAGACACGTGTTTCAGCATTCAGACACGTGTTTCAGCATTCAGACACGTGTTTCAGACACGTGTTTCAACATTCAGACACGTGTTTCAGCATTCAGACACGTGTTTCAGACACGTGTTTCAACATTCAGACACGTGTTTCAGCATTCAGACACGTGTTTCAGACACGTGTTTCAACATTCAGACACGTGTTTCAGCTTTCAGACACGTGTTTCAGACACGTGTTTCAACATTCAGACACGTGTTTCAACATTCAGACACGTGTTTCAGACACGTGTTTCAACATTCAGACACGTGTTTCAGCATTCAGACACGTGTTTCAGACACGTGTTTCAGCATTCAGACACGTGTTTCAGCATTCAGACACGTGTTCCAGCATTCATACCTATTTAACATGTATTTGATACCTGATTTTGACAGAAGCGTAGAAGCACCTAACCGCGTGATCAGACATACACAATATAACATCATCATCTAGTATATAAACAAATGCTTATTAACATATGTTCCAGTATGATTTCGATTCGCCTTCAGGCATGATGAAGATTGTTAAGCAAAAAGACTCGTTGAGTATTATGAACTTAGGCTCAAGCAATGAGAATGTTGAACAACCACAACGTCACAGCTCTTTGCTGCCTAATACTCTACGAACAATAATCTGTGGTCCAAGTAATTGTGGGAAAACAAATGTGATGTTATCTCTATTGTTAGATGCTAACGGCCTGAAATTTGAAAACGTGTACATATATTCAAAGTCTTTACACCAACCAAAATACCAGTTACTAAAGGAGACATTGAAGAAAATTGAGGGGCTTGGATATTTTCCTTGTACCGAAAGTGATGAGGTCATAGACCCCACAGAAGCGAGACCTAATTCAATCATAATATTCGATGACGTGATGTTTGAGAAACAGCAGAAAATTCGTGCTTATTTTTCAAGAGGGAGACACAACTCAATTGATAGCTTCTATCTTTGTCAGTCTTTTGCTAAATGTCCAAAACATGGATTGCGCGACAATGCCAATTGCTTGATTATTTTCAAACAGGATGAACTCAATTTGAAACATATATTCACCGATCATGTAAGTACCGACATGTCACTCGAAAAATTCAAAGAGATATGTAGCGTATGTTGGAAAGATAAATATGGATTCCTTATGATAAACAAAGACTGTGATATGAACAAAGGACGTTATCGCAAGGGTTTTGATAGTTATATATATATCTAACATGTATATATACTTTCATTTGAAATAGACAACCCACTCAGCATGGACGTGGGTGTGCTAAAGAAAAAACAACAATTGAAGAAAAAAATTTGGGAGTTAGCAAACGTTGTGAGGAAAAAATATATGGCTGTGAAATTGGGTAAAGCTGAAAATGATGAGATTCTAAATAATATGTTCAGGAATGTATCTAAACCTCTGGAGGAAATTGCGAAAAATGCTGAAATAATCAAACAAAATTCGTTGGTTAAACCTAAAAGTATTGTTTCTACAGCAACACAAATGGAGAACATACCAATCCCAAATATTGTAACTGAAGGTGAAGAATTCGTATATAACCCCCAAGATACTGAGGAGGATGTGTTTACACCCGAACCTACTATCGATCAGATTCGTGAAGAATTCAGAAAACATAAGAAAGATAATGCAGCGGCTACAGAGGAGTTTCTGCAACAATACCCCACATTAGCACGTTATTACTTGGAAGGATTCCTATTGGATGATGATGTTAAGAGATATGATGATAAAATGGGTTTGCAATATAATTCAACTTTAGACAAATGGTTCATGGGTAATCAACCTATAGAAATTGATAGTGAGAGTAATATAATTATCAAGGGTACTCCGTTCAAAGGTACCACAGGACTGTATAATTTGATATTTTACAAAGATGTTCTACCTGATACTTACACTGCGGAAGATGGGAAAAATTACAGTCAAATGATGGAAATGACTAGTGCCCATAGACGTAATAACGATCCAGCTGATCGAATAAGATACACAGTGAAATACAAACATGTACTGAAACCTTTGATTAATTATATGATAAAACCCAGAGCCAAAACATACACTGGAAGTGCATATATCAAAAATGATATGCTTGAAAATAACGAGAAGCCTATGGAATATATTTTTTGGGATGACGTTAACGAAATGGTGGATAGACTGAGACTTCTTGTTGCATCCTCGCATGCCGGTAACCATAATGAGATAATCTCTATAATAGAAGAATTGATAGAGGCAGGGGTAATTGAACAAAAACCAGGTGTAAGACAAATTCATCACAGTTATAAAGATGGTTTCAATGGATAAGTTTGGCAGAGCCTCCTCTTCCATGTGGATATATGATACAAATGTATTTAATAATAATTTCAAACAAGTTCACGGACAAGGATTATTCCTAACGAGCGATGGAAGTTATGATATGGAAAATCGTAGATTGTGTAACGTAAAATCACCGAATGATGATGGAGATGTTGCAAATAAAGTATATGTTGATAAATTAACACACAAACTGAATCTGAAAACGGAAACCAGTCTTAAAGATACCTTCAATGTTAGGGTTGATAATTTGATCAAAGATATCAACAAGGATCTGGATGAACATAACTTAACGAATGATAAGGTTATTCTCAACATTGATAAACATCTGATGGACATTCAGAATAAATATAATGAAATGGGAATCTATATAAAATCAGAGTATAAAACAATCAGTGATAGTGTGAGGGAAAACAGAAATGAATTGGAAGAGATCAATAACACATTTAACAGTATGAACATGCGTCTAAATGACATAACTAGTAAAGTGGAGGCGTTAGAACGACGGATGACATCTGTGGAACCTTCTAAGAAGAGACCCTCATCATCCACAACAACAAAGCAGGCCTCTGTGAAACGTATATCTCCAAATCCTGTGAATATACCCAAAAAATTAATTCTACACTAGATTTCCACATTGATAAGATGAGTGAAAACAAGTTGTTCATGAGCTTCATGAGCACAGAAGAAAGAACTTTTACCAGCGTCGAACATACATAAAGGACTTCAATATAGGTGGAAGGGGTAGGAATATGCAATACGACTAGGACGATGAATCAAGAGTCAAGATTGAGATATTTGAAACATATATTGTTAAGATTATACTCAAGTCTTTTGTATTGAGATAATTAATAAAAAAAAAAAAATATTTTGAGATCTTTGGTCTTCCTCCCACCCCTCGTTAAATAACGGTGCAATCTTGAATTCTCATCAGTCTGTATGGAAGCGTGCGTGGGAGAAGTTGTTCTCAATACGCTTATAAACAAGCTCCCGTTTGAACTTCAAATCAATACCAGGGGCAAAATTAGAAGAACGGTTGAGGAGATTCAGGGTATCAATTCATTCGATAAAGCTTGCCGTCTACACGATATTTCATGCAATATAACACTTATAATTGTAGCCAGTTATATTTGGAATTCCTCTCTAACTCTTCAGTTGTGGTCGACTAACATTTATTAGTATATAAATAGATTGTTGATGAAGTTTTCATCAATCATGTCTCAGACGTTCACTATCACGGGTAAGAGCTCTCGTTTATCTGTAGATTTCCACCCACCTATAGAACTAGATCCTCAT
This sequence comes from Endomychus coccineus, assembly GCA_958510875.1. Classification (NCBI taxonomy): domain Eukaryota; kingdom Metazoa; phylum Arthropoda; class Insecta; order Coleoptera; family Endomychidae; genus Endomychus; species Endomychus coccineus. The sequence continues at coordinate 158,288,700 of OY294067.1, read as the reverse complement.
TCATATTATTCTATCGCACTTGTTGGCCTGCATACGTACAATAGCATTCCGAACATTGAAGAAGGTTTTAATAAATTTTATTATGAAGATGTGAAGGGTGAGGAAAAAGTAGTTACTATACCTACGGGGTCCTACGAGTTGACAGACATCGAAGATTTCATACAAAGTACAGTTTGTGGGATAGGAGTGAAGCAAGAAGAGCGTGACCGGAAATTATCAATAAAATCTAACAACAACACTCTACACACAGAGCTGAAGAGTGATTTTAAAGTGAATTTTATTCCAAAAGATAGTATAAGCGAACTGTTGGGATTCAGCAAAAAGAAATTGACATCTCGTGAACTACACGTATCTGATCGACCTATAAACATAATCAAAGTTCAAACTATACGCGTAGAGTGTAACTTAACCGCAGGAGCATATTATAACAATAAGATAGCTCATACGATATATGAGTTCTCACCTCTTGTACCACCTGGGTTTTCCATTGATATAGAGCCGAAGAATCTTATTTATCTACCGGTCATCAGCAAGACGTCCTTCGATAACATCACACTGAATATTCTAGATCAGAATTGGAAACCGGTAAATTTTCGTGGAGAAGAAATTATTATACGATTGGAATTGAAAAAGATCGCTAGGGATTATGGCTCACAACAATAAATAATAATCCAATACTCACCACCACTCATTATATGAAAGGAATTCAACTGAGAAGGTTGCAGTAGCCATCGCTTGAGAACATGGGTTTGGATTTTAGCAATAAAAGACATCTCCATAGTGGTCATCAGTCATTATCTACAACGAGCTCGAGGGAGAAGGTTGCTTCTGCATCACTGTCATTGAAGAAGGAGAAGGTTGCTTCTGCATCACTATCATTGGAAAATATAAATTTTTTGAAGTCCCTTGGTTACAATGTCGGAAAAACTTCAAATATTCAACGAGCCAAACTTCATTGAAGACATCATCCGGGAAGAAACTCATACCTACTATACACACAACATCTTTTGGCAACAGCGATGAAATTGAGATATTAATCAATCAACAAGATGTGTTGGTAGATTTGGCATCGTCTGCTTTATTCATCGAGGCAGAATTTCAGCCAGAAACAAGTGGTGATGGTGAATGTAAACTAACGAATAATTTCGGAGCGTTTCTCTTCGAATATATTAGTTATGAATTGAATGGAAAAGAGATAGACAAAGTACGTGATCCTGGTATTGTCAGCACCGTCAGAGCTTATCTAACATATGCCAAACATGAATCTATACCTCTAGCTATTTCTGGATGGTCATTTAAGGATGCATTGAGTTCAGTCTACAATAATAAAATCAATTTATGGATACCGTTGAATTTTCTACTAGGCCTATTCATTGACTATAACAAAGTCTTGAGTGGAAAACATAAGCTGCGCTTGATAAGGTCTCGAACCGATAACGATTGTTACACCAATAGCACAGGTACGAAGAGGGCTAAAATAAATGTGAAGACGATAGCATTGAAAGTGCGACATGTGTTTCCAAGTGATCAGGTTAAATTTCAAATGTTGGAGAATTTGAGTGCTGAGAAGCCTATTTTGATTCCATTTCGCAGCTGGGATCTGCATGAAAATCCGTTGATGAAGGAGAGCACTCGTGACATTTGGGCTGTTAAAACATCAATGAATTTGGAACGACCCAGATATGTGATTTTAGCTTTCCAAACTGATCGAAAAAATAATCCTGTTAAGCACAGTGCATATTTCAATAATATAAACTTGCTAAATGTAAAATTATACTTGAATTCAGAGTGTTATCCATATGAAGCAATGAAATTGAATTTCACCGACCAGCAATACGTGGAAGCATACCAGATGTACTATGATTTCCAGAAATCATTTTCAAATAAAATAATAAGCGAACCCATGTTAGATTATATAGCATTCAAGAATAGAGCAATTTTTGTGATTGACTGTTCAAAACAAAACGATGCTATAAAGTCATCAACAGTTGACGTCAAACTAGAGATGGAAAGTTTCCTGAATTTCCCCAAAAACACCAGGGCTTATTGCATCATCATTAACGATCGTATAATGGAGTATTCTCCAATTACAGGATCAGTTCGGAGTTTAGTGTGAAGAACCATGAATCATAATGTTATTATTTTAATTCTAAATGTATTTTTCTAAATAAATGTTATTATTATTATTTTTGGTATTTTATTTCTCTCACTTTCCCGCAAGACATCACAATAATGAACGAGCCGTTTGGTAAAGTACAGTCCCTTGGATCAACCCATCAAGATTGTAATCTAAATTTTAAATATCGCTTCAGGTCTAGAAACAAAAATTTATGCAACTATCTAATTAATAAATATAAAAGTGATTCAGATTATTATGTTATCTTTTCAATTATTATAATATGTAGTACATAGTGGTTATAAGACAGTTTGCGGTGAATATTCTCTCTTATCTCGAGTGTTGAAGCCGATAAAGTTGTCACATTCAGAATAGCGAATATGAAAATAATAAATAACCTATCAATTCGTTGAAGCTTCTTTCTTCATGTGGGTTATCAATCTCAAACTTGAAGAATCTCAAATAAATCTACAGGTAATAATAGTCAAACATATTCATTTAGCCCCGACCAACACACAGGCCCTCGTAGGCTCGCAAATGATAACAATGTTGCATACAAAATAGCTTTAGGTTAGTTACATGGGAAATATCGATATTCTCAAATAAAAGGTAATAAAAGTGGGGTAATTTCTACAGCAGATATTTAACCTCAAAGATTCATCTGTTCAATGTTTGAGTCCTCATCGAACCATCATAGTTCGTGAACGATGATGACAGGCTGTTGAATCACGTGCTAAACAAGTGTCTGAATGTTGATAATGATCGCTCTACTCAATATTCAGACTTTTATGAAGCATGTGTTTGAATGTCATATAGATTAGCGCTTATGAAGATATTCATATGATTATGTAAGCCCATGAACAAAAATGTGTTTATCATTATAATCTTTTACGCGAACGTATGGAGTTTGTAAAAGTCGTGCTCGTGAAGGAAAATGTACAGATTGCTAATGGAGATATTTATATAATTATTATTGGTATTTTATTCCTCATCGAACCATCATAGTTCGTGAACGATGATGCCAGGCTGTTGAATCACGTGCTAAACAAGTGTCTGAATGTTGATAAAGATCGCTTATGAAGATACTATAGCTCTACTCAATGTTCAGACTTTTATGAAGCATGTGTTTGAATGTCATATAGATTAGCGTTTATGAAGATATTCATATGATTATTATCCACATCTATTCCTCATCATAGTTCTACCTCTTGGGGTGGTTGGGGAAATGAGTTCGATCTCTATAAAACTCCCTCGCATATATGTTTCCCATTGAAATTGATTGAAGCTAACTATCCTATGAAGAAATGTGTGTGTCGATGAAAAATGTTTTATTAGTATATTTTTGCATACTGAAAAAATTATATTAGCACATCTATATGTTTAAGATGATTAAAAATGTATTTTGTTATATAGCAATCGAGCTGTACAGACAGTTCGTGATGCGTAACACCGCTTCGTCTAGATTCTGTATAGGTATTGGGCTACACCCAGCAGCAGCTAGATTTCGGATCATATTATGCGATTTACAATCAATATGATTCGAATATATACATACTACATGTGTGATTTAAAATAAAGTATTCTCATCGCGTTTGAAGGTGATCGGCGTATCTTTCTTATCTCTCGAACCAGCTGTAGCTCTACCGCAAAATATGATATTGTTCAACCTGCGACATAAACTTATTTGATTTATATCGGATAATTTATGAAACATACATGAATGAATATTATAGCGAATTATGTTTACTTCGGAACTAATTTTGGAAAAACATTTTATATATTCATATTACTTTCGGATAACTTATGAAACTACTTTAACATTGAAGGATCGCGCGCATCATTACGATAATTCCAAGTTGAATAAGATGATTTAATAGTTATTTCTGCAAACGCTTCATAATATCGCTATTATGAGAAGCAGCATTTTTGTAAACTATCACATGTTAGATGTTATGACCCTTATTGAAGACTTGTGGGGGCAGACAATGCGCCGCGTACGATATCATTATAACTCAGACAAAACCCTGCGACTAACGGCATGTACAAACAACCTCACATTTCATTGAAGGCTCCTGCAAGGTAGACACCTCGCTGAAGACCTGCGTGATAGACATCATTATACCTGCACACTCTGTATAACCTCACATACACACCTGTCTCGTTGGAGATCGCGCCAGCTTCATTCAAATTCACATGACTAACGTCATACATAAACAATCTGTATAACCTCACATTCCATACCCCATTGAAGTCTCCCAACTCCATTTTGTATACTAAAAATAATTTCCATATATGTTTAAGATGATTGAAATCGCATTTTGTAATATAGCAATCAAGTAAGGTACAGACAGCTTGAATAAACGTTTTTGAAAGTAATTTCCTTATAAACATCGCGTTTGAGAGAGATGCAGAAGATATCATTTCTATACTATATATAACATTCCATCTATGCATTCAAGGAACAGCAGCCCTCCCATGATACCTCCGATGAATGCCCGGTTTCTTTCAAAAATCACGTGACTGACGACATGTACAAACAACACTATTTCAAAACCCCTATGGGCTAGCGCTATGAAGTCTCACATTCCATACCTCGCTTCGTGACATACCTGCATGACTAACGTCATGTAAAACAATTACCTGCATCATATAGACTGCAATATACTCGCACTTATCACTCAGACCGGATACCCTGCGGTTATATCTACAACATTAAAATGCACGAGTGTATCACTGGTTGCCTACATCTGATAAGGCTCCCTATCAGGCGGGCCAAGGTGGCGGGATACCTACTATTGGTAATACATATTTGTAATGGTGGACAAAGATAACCCAAAAAATAGCTGCGGCTGAGTTGAACAAGGAACTTCCTCAGCATAAAGGGAGCTGTGAAATCAACTTCAACATCAGCTAAGAAAGTGCTATCGGACTTACCCTCAGTTAACATTTCAATATTTTGATCGTGGGGAGGCAAGAATGGATCGGGCCATATTAGATTTGAGGAAATTGTGAGAGGTAACATTCTTAAAATGAAACAAACGGACCACATCACTCCCAAGTAGTCTCCCAACACTAACTAACTGAGTTTAATGATTTTGTTTCCTGACTGTAAACATATCTAGGGGAATGATTTAGTAAGATTCAATACTAGTGTCAGCTTAAGCAATGGGGAGTTTAGATGGATTTCTGTCGTAATTCGACTTCTGACATTGTTCGCACCAGATTAAGAAAACGATTCTTATTCTGTAACTTTTGACAATTAACCAGGATCGAAGTGAAGATTTGCCAGTTCACCTTGAACAATTTGCTTCGTCAACCCGTATCTCTAGCTAGAAATAATATCCTTACTCGACCACGAGGAGCACAAATCTCAAGTGGGAAAAGATATTACGTAATTAGGAAACTGGTCTGATATCTGATTAAAGTATATTTAATTCGAAGAGAATGGAACTAAATTATGACGTTAAGTTAAAAGCAAGATGAGAATGAAAATGAGATAAATGAATGTGGTGGGACTATCCACAGGCATGACGTCCATTAACAGAAAATTTCCAATCGGCAATTCTATATCTTACCAAACGTAATTATAATATTTAAAAGACTACGTAGTTGTTGTTGACCAAATTTCGGCCGGTTCCTCATGCCCAAAATGGCACACACAAAACCGAACTGATCTTCCTGCCTGAATATAATCAATCCCGCACGAACTACATCTTCCATTGATTTATATAGAAGAATAACGTACCGCGTTGAATATACAGCTGCCGCTGTTATTACAAAGATGTCAGGGCCTGTCTCATCCGGATTTATTTATTCAAATTACCAATTAATTAAAACAATACTGAAATTAGAACCGCTATTACAACGCTATTTCCTAATTTATCCAGAATGTCATTAATCATGAATAAGGGGTATTTGGTATCCAATGTATTTTCACTTAGTTGCTTCTAGTCCATGAAGATGCTCCAAATTTTTTCCCTGAAGCTTCCATTTTTTGGTACCACAGTACTGGACTACTCCAAGGTACCAAGGTGATATTGATGGTTAGATAATGTTTTGTTGAAGTAAATTAGCTACTTTTATTTCACCTTTAGTTGATGTGTTGGTGTTAATCTATATAATTTAGTGGAAGTTGGTAAATTGTCTGAAAGTAGAATTTTGTGATCAATTTGATTGGTACATGTTAAGGGAATACCTTCACAGAATATCTTTATATTCTACTTATAATTTTCCTATTGCCTTTCGTGCTTCTTCATCAGTATTTTCTACTCTTGTAATTTTGCCAACTTAATCGCGAAATTCAAATGCTGTCGTTAATGGCATAGCACGTGGTTTCAGAGATTTCATAGAATATATTGGTCTTTCACTATCCTATCGTATAAGAAGCTCCAATTGGACCGATATCTAGTGGTAGAAATGTGTATGTGCTATATGCATCGTCACACTTTACGGATCGTTGATATATAGTATAGCTACGGAACGATAGACAATATTTGACAGCCGTAACGATCGAAACGTTCGAATGTTCGATTGTTGAAACAAATCTCATGATGATGAGAACATGAATACCTACTAACGAAAACGCTGAAATCGAGTCGAGTATGTCAGAGGTAATCGTTGTTACCCTCGAAATTCAAATGCTATCATATCTGGCATATCAGGTAGCTTCAGAGTTTTAATAGTATTAGTATATATATTGTTGATTGACTACTATCACAGACAGTAATTATTAACCAGCAAAATTAAATGCTTTCGTAGACGTAATAGAACGTGTATTCGAAGACTCTTTAGTATATATCAGTCATTTACCTCATTTCACGAGCTCCCAATCGGTGCGAATGTATATGTGTTAAATGCGTCACCACACACTCAAGATGATGAGAACATAACTACCCTAACGGAAATGCTGAAACCAAAAGTATGTCGAAACGTTGAAATGACTAATGACAAAACCATTATCGAAAAGATACTCACAATAACCTCACGTTTCCACACAGCTTCTACACTTCTAACTTGAAGATATATTTTACAATTTCATGAGGACAATTACATTCACGAAGTTATAACCCCAGTATCATACCAAGAGATAATACTGGAATATCAGAAATTATTTTGGTCAAGGGTGGTTGTGGAATCTAAAACGTGTGTCTTACTTTACGTTTGAAATAACTATGTCACTGTCACACTGACATCATCAATAACTTACAAATTTCATACCTATTTATTTCAGTTGTAAGACAATAATGAACTACAAATCATGAAATAACGGTTTTAGTAACAAGAAAAACTAAATTACAGTAATTGTTGGAAATGTCCCCCGTTTTGTGCGATGCACAAGTTGAAGCGCATCCTCATGCTGTAAAATTTGTAGGTTATTGATGATGTCAGTGTGACAGTGACATAATTATTTCAAACGTAAAGTAAGACACACGTTTTAGATTCCACAACCACCCTTGACCATGATAATTTTTGATATCCCGGTATAACGCTGCGTAGTTATAGAAGCTTCGATGTTGTGATCATAGCGCTATGACTTGTAAAGCCAACGTCAGAAATTCGAACCTACAGTAGCTGAATAGATGAATCCATGTATCCGGTGTATTTTACTATTCGAAACTTGTATCGACAGATACAACAGATACAGTAATTTATATACAACACTGGTGGTGGAATTTTCGAGCAATGTTATTACCCTGTGGTTTCAAAATACTTTCCGAACTACAGCTCAAGTAATTAAAGAAAGTAATGTTATCCTTACCTTTATTGACCAACGTAAATCAATTATATATATACACAATTTATTTATTGACTTTAAAATGAAGGGTCCAAAGCAAGAACCGACTAAGTCCGCTTTCACACATTTTTCAGGAGATAAAATAAACGTATTTATTATAAAATAAGTAGAATCAAATATATGTAAACTATTCTGCGTTGAATAGTGTATTTTTTTAATTATCAATAAATAATCAATGGACTTATCTGATTATTGCCCAGTTTTTGCAATTTTATATTTCACTAATATGATTTAATATTTAAATAAAACAGTAAATAAGCAAAAATATGTATTCAATGAATACGTTATGAGTGATTATATATTGAAGATGAAATATTAGTAGCTTAAACATATTTTTCCTATTCATCGGAACTAAATTCGGAGACTGAAGTGTCAGCATTAGGTTCTTTATGAACGGTAGGGTATACTTAATGTGGTTGTAAGACCATTGATCACACTGAGGTACATAGTTGGTTGCTAGTGTCATGACATGGTCAAACTTATTTTTTTTAAGTATTTTTGGACCGAAATATAACTTTATCTCATCAGGTAATGACACAGGAAACGAAACTTTGTTATTCTTGATATTAAATTCTGAAAAAATTGGTTCCCAAACTACCACGCTACACTTTAACAATGTACCTGAATCGCTCTTTTCGTACAACAAAATGCGATATTTGGATAAAGTAAATTTGAGGTTTTTTGGAGGGATTTTTTATATACATATTTTCCAATTGTTTTTTGCAGTCTGGAAACATATCTTGAGTTACCTACTTCATTTCAAAATATTTACTTGTTTCTCTGATGATATTCATATAATCCCTAGGTAAATAAATTCTATCGTATTCCCCTTTTTTCCGCTTCTATTTGGCCAAAACTACGGTCGCACTGCAAAAAACTATGGTCCGGTTCAGGGTACCTATGACATATTAAATTAAATTTTGCGAGATCTACTAAAGTAAGCAAAAGTTGTACTAATATATAGTTTTTATTTTGCGAAGAGCAGTTATCCGAAAATAAATATATATCTGTAACTTCGGCCGAAATATGATTTTTCAAACAGTCTAGAATTATGCTTGCGACTTCGCTTTGCCCTTTGCCACCCACGGTCTCATCATAGACATAGCAATAACTTTTGCCAGTGGTACCAACATGTATACAAAAATTTGTATTGTATTTTATAGAATACTTCACCACTGGATGAAACCGGGAGTGTTGGAAGTCAAACGTGAGGACTTCCACTCCCGGTGTTGTTTTTGCAAGGTTTTTTTTCTTTCAAGTGGGTGTAGAATGTTTCAGATTTTCTAAGGTGTATTTCTTTCTCAAGTGCAAGGGATTTTTTAATTTCATCCGAGTCAGAGCTATTGATTTTGTTCATGAGTTTATCACATTTTGAGCAAGTGTCAGATTTAGGCTTACCAAAGGTAATTTCAGAATTTTCAGTGAAATATTTTCGGAAAAACTCATATTCAATAACAGGATTATTTTTGTTTTGAAAAAGGAATGAATATTGCTCTGGCTCATGTTTCTGCAAATATAATTCATGCATTTTAGCAATACTCAATAGAGGTGACAAATAGAAAAGTTTTAAATTGTCTTTTCTACTATAATGAGATTCGTATCTCGGAAAACTTAAAATACGTTCTCTAACTCGTGTAGTTACTTCCGTTGAAACCTAGTCTCGTGGATGCCTCTGCGGTCTGTTGGAGGAGTAACGTTGCCAAGGTAGAGATGCTGCTGCTATCGCTCCAACCTGCTTTTTGTGATTCCATTTTGTTTTCAAAAACTGATTTCTCCGAAACAAACAATGAAAATCAGGATGTACTTGTTCTATCAAATTAGAGGTATAAATGAATCTTTTACATATTACAATGTGAATGACAAAACATAACACTGCTCTTCATTGACTTTCTTCTCCGAACACTACAATTGTTAGTGAATTATATTCAAGATTACAAATAATCCGTATTATTTGATATTATTAATTAATAAAGAACCCAATTTGGTTTGTAACAGTTCATTATATAACAATCTCTCAAAGCTGCAATAACATATTGTATGACATCTAGAGAATCGTAAAACTCCAACAAAACCAGCAACAACAGTTCGCATGTTCCCACCACCTAGCATGATACTTGAGAGTTGAAAGCAGTTGAAGTAAAAGTGGATTGCAACATTGCAACCTCCTCGGGAATTATTCAGATATTCAATATTCTCATGTAGTCAGATAAGTGATTATACCAAACCTTCCAAATTCTTCATTTTCTGATATGTTTTAGTCCGATTCACATAAACATCGTTCTATCCTTCAGAATCGGAAGAACTTGTATAAAATATTCTCAGATAATTAAACATAAATGATAAGTTAAAGAACGCTTTAAATTTGAAACTACTCTCAAGTTCATCATACAATTAGTTGAATAATTAAAATTATTCAACTAAATCCGACTTAACCTACATAACGAGTGAGGAATCAATTGATCACAGCCTTTTTATTGAAATATTCAGAGTCGGTTGCCTGATATCAATTCGTTGACGTCGTACAAATGTATTTGATGATTTTGCTTTCACAGTAATTATCACTTGTAATTCGTTTTCTAGGTGAAATGATGTATCTCAATGAAGGCTCCCTACTGAACAATGTTCGAATTAGATATGCAAACCACAAAATATATGTAAGTAGTGATTTATAATACTTTTAACAGGCATATTGACTTGGGCTGTATAAAATCAAAATCAAAAGTGATCCATATCCATGTCTTCCAAATTATATCACTCCGCCTCACATTGGGGAGCTAAAAATTGATAACATACTCATATATCGTTTAACAGAAGAATTTTAAATTCAACCCCTCTCATTAGAAAGGTTGACTCGTTATAGTAACGTATAAAACTACTTCAAATTTTGACTTGGTTGTTTCTCTACTGTTTGTAAACAAGGTTTTTGAAAAATGTTTGGAGTTCTGATATTTCATTTCAAAAAGACAATTTTCCATTAGTTCGAAGAAGAACTAGAGAAGCCGTATTTTTGAAAATCTTTTTCAATAAGAGTGTTTGAACTTTGAACAAAATTTGTTTCCATATAATTTCATTTTATATGATCTGCATAATGGTGGAAACGCAAAATTATCAATTACTAATTTTCTTCATTCAAAATACATACTGAAATTTCAAAGAAACAATTTTCTTTTACGTACTTTCATTCTAAGTAGAATATACTTCTGACATAATAACATCCGTAAACGTAACTGAATGTTTTCTAACTTCAGTGCACCAACTATTGAATAGTGGGATTTTCTTAGCAAGTAAAAGAGAACTCTTTGAAGGTTGTCCTAGCTTCCGGAAATCTTTTATTAGAGAGATCCTTTCTAGAAATGGCACACATCTTTGAAGAAAAGTATTGCATAAATAAAAAAACAGACATTAACAATTTGAGTGAAATTTATTCATATTTATTGACCTTAGACATAAATTTATCATATAATAACAGAGACAGGAATCATAGAATGTCCAATTAAATCATAGAAGAGGACATCCTCCCTTAATCATCTGCATTGTTCTTTGACGCATTGTTTCAGTGTGACTCATCATCTCTATGGTTGGTTTGAATATTCTGTTATCACTTCTAGCACTGCGTGCTCGTTAATAAAATATGTAGTAATTGAAATTTTTATAAAAGTTGTTAATCTTCAATACAATTTAATCAAATAGAAATTAGTGCTCATCATCCTCATCGTTGTGAACATTCTCTTTTATAATGTTAACATCTCTGTGAACATTCTCATCAAAGATGTAAGTCATATTAGTAAGTTAATTTATAACAGTTTTACCTTTATAACTGAAATTATTGTAGTTTCCCTGAAGATTTCCGAAAGCTAGGACAACCTTTAAAGAGTTCTCCTTCACTTGTTAAGAAAATCCCACTATTCAATGGTTTGGTGTTATCTGTGATTGCGAGTTTGGTTGTTTGAGTGTATATAGAGTGTGATTGTAAAGAGTGTATTACGTTATATATTATATAGTAAGAAATCACAGTCACGAGGTTTTGAAAGAGGTGTCATGGCGTCTGTCACGTGGTTCAAAGAGAGGTGTCATGGCGTCTGTCACGTGGTTCAAAGAGAGGTGTCATGGCGTCTGTCACGTGGGGATTTGAGAGAGGTGTCATGGCGGTAGTCACGTAGGTTCATGGTGCTTGTCACGTCCGTGGCACGTATCGCTTATTCAAGTCGCTTTAACGCATCCCTCTAAGTCGTTTACAACGTTCAGAGTGTTAGCAGTTTCTTTCCAAATCGATATATCTGAAACGTTGGGAAGGAAGGAGGGAAGAAAACATTCAATATATAAAATAGTTATTCTCAAAATAACATATGTAAAATACATATAACCATATAAACAATCAATAAAAAAAACATTCATTCTTAAAAATAGCATTTTTATAATTATAGACTTCTTGTAAAATCATTTATTGTTATTATTATTATTATTATTAGAGGGGGAAAGATTCAGTATAAAAATATTTATTCTCGAAAATAACATATATAAAATACACAAAACCATATAAAACTATCAATATAAAAAACATTTATTCTCAAAAATAACATATAATTTATGATTAAAGAGACTTCTTGAAAAATCATTATCAATATTAGTATTATTATTATTATTATTATTGTTATTATTATTATTATTATTTTTATTTACCGATGTACAACTATGATTAAGAAAAGTAAAGAAACGATGAGTTCATAAACAAGGCTCATTTCCACACCCACCACAGGGGTAGAACGAGAGGGTGCGTTTTTGTTTCGCGGTTACCCCTGTAGGCCTAATCCGCATCAACAATAAGCCTTAGGTATAACTTGAATCTACATTAAAATCTAAAAAACGATTATTTATAAATATCCGATTAGATGTCGATCCCCAGCTACGAGCCTCATTCCCACAATCTATGAAGGGAAACAAATGTTAGTTATGTAGTAATGAATGTAGCAAACATAAATGAATACTCACACTATTCAACAGATGAGTTAAATCATCTGCGCTCCCAAATATTGAGTTGCCGCCTGCGGCTCCATGAAAAATCGGCACCTGTACAACCCTTCTAGATTTACCATCTACAATTAAAGGCAGAACAACAATTATTAAACATCAATAATGAAAACTATTTATTTCTGATGTGAACTTACTTCATTAAGTAATCTTGACAATGCAGGCCTTTCCGCATGCACCACAAATTTCTACAATTCGTTGAGTTCAATCTGTGGTTGAGGCTGGGGCTGAGGCTGAGGGGTTGTCGGTGGGGCAGGTTGTCCAGGAGCAGGAAAATCTCGTAACCTATAATAAGAATAATCATAAAGATCTTTTATTTGAAATAATCCAAGAAATAGAATAAAATACGTACGTGAGATGAGACTCCGGCTGTGCAGGTGGAGGAGAAGGTGTAGTAGGAGGAGGAAGAGATCCTCCATGGACTTTCTCCAACGTGAATGATTTGCTTAATCTGTATTGATAATAAAGAAAATCATCATTTCACTATTTTGTAAGTTAAAAGAGGGTGGTAGTACCCCTAAACAGCTGTTGGTAAAACAGTAAACAAATTATTAGTAATAATAAGTGAAACTGAAATATTTCAAAAGAACATACGTTGAATCAACCAGCGACTTTGAATCATTCGGTAGATTCTTGAGACCTTCTCACTCGCAGATCACCTGCCACAAAATATCCGCATCAGAACATTGAACGGGAGGTTGGAGAAATTTCAAATACGCAATCTCCCGTTCAATATCTTCCTCCGAATAATAATCACCTCTGAAAAATAATATACATTCATACTGTACTTGAAAATGAAAGAAATAAAGAACTTACTGTGCCACCATCCAGTTAAGCATTTGCGTTTTGGTGAATATGTCAGGTCTATTTGCGAATCCTCCTATGTGGCGATCAAATGCTCTTTCCATTTTCTGAACAAATATGTAACACAACACTATGAAAAGAATATTATTTTTCATTGACTCAAACACGTCCTTCAACATTCAGGCACGTCTTGAACATTCAGACACGTGTTTAGCACGTGCTCCAATATTCAGACACATGCTTCAACATTCAGACAGGTGTTTCGCACGTGCTTCAACAGACGGTGACGTAATCATCGTTTACGAACAATGATGGCCGAATGAGGAATAAAATGCGAATAATAATAACGATTATATCAATATCTTCAAATGCTCATCGGGAGAGGATAGCTGCACGATCACTAACCCCAAAATTAATTAGGGCTGATCATTAGTTTGCCAGATTCTCAATGAATACATAATCATCCCAATATTGATTGGGTTATTGAAGAATCTATAAGTGAAAATCTTTATGAAAGCAGTAGTTTACAACAGTTATCATTATTATTATTATTATTATTCTAATAACTAAATGTTAAATGTGCATATACTCGAACATCAATCGAGAGATATGAAATATATTATATTCTAATAAATAGAATGTAAAAAGTGTATATCGATACTAGCGATATATATTGTAACTACATCTAAATGTAAATATATATTGAAACATCAACCAATCACTAATACGTACTCATTCTTCATATAAACTGCCTACAACAGTTACATAATTATTATTCTAATAACTAAATGTTAAATGTGCTAATTCGAACATAACTAATCGGGATATATAAATTCCTATGATATAGTATTATATTCTAATAAATAAATGTGAAATGAATATATTGTAACTACTGTAACCCACTTTCCGGTATTTTGTCTCGAGCCCAGATTTTGTTTACGAGGTTTACTCTCCGGAAGAGTCCTCTGTGGTGACGGTCTCTTCTGACTGCGTTATACAGCCTGTGCCAGGGTAACTTCAGTGAAGAAATGAATTCCAGGGGTCAAAGTTCTCGAGATGGCTCGAAGTAGCTACTGAGTTGTAGATTTTACTTACCACTTGTAGGGTTCTGGGTTATTTCTCAATTGGGATAGTACAGAGATGTAATATATCACTAATATATAACTAAAGTTATTCAAACATTTATTCAGGTAGGGTTACAGTAATCAATAACCAACACCAACGGGACGTAAGCGGGGAATAATAACGGAAGCGTTCTTAACTATTAAGCCGGGGAATTAAGCTAAGTCTTAAAAAGAAACTACGGACACCAAAGCGTGCAAAGCGGGTAACTGTACGGCGGGTAACAAGCTCCGGTCGGGAAAACACTAGCAAGATTGGCATAGCAACAAGCAAATCTAATGCATAAATCTCATTTAGTTTTCTCAACTATTATACGCCTTGTTACAGGCCAGTCCTAAAATATCTACTTCGGAGAGAGAGAACAAAGAGTGTTGTTTCGTAATCCTCGACTTCAGACAATATTAATTACTATACCGGCGGAAAAACCCGACAGTCTGTTGTCGTTACCGGGACGTACCCTTCACTTACTTCAGACAGAACCCCAGGGTAGTCGCGCTAGAAATACTGCTCTTTTCAGATCCGAATGTCCGCCCGCCCGTTTCGTCAGACTGCAGGTTCTCAATTCGCGGGAATGGTGTAACCAACCTACCGTCTGTTGACTTTGCTGGGACGTACCCTTCACTAACTTCAGACAGAACCCCAGGGAGTCGCGCTAGAAATACAGCCACCTCCAGTGATTAGACGTTGGTTCCCGAAAACCTGGACTAGTGTTAACTTCACCTTTAAATTTATTCATTCAACCGAAACACGATCGGTCACCACGATACAATACCTTTGTTTTATCTCTCTTTAATTCATTGAAAATTCAATACTTCAAACTTAATTGAGGAAACGGTGAGATTCTCTGTTTTAAGCGGACTTATAATTACCTGACTATTACTTTCGGTTTTAAATTTAAGGTTAAGCTTCGGTTTCTAATTATCTTCTCAAATTGTTTTGTTTCCCAAGATGTTCGCTTATTCTGCAAGACTGTCTTAACTGGACTGCCTTTCCTCAGCCACCGACTGGCTTTTATATGCTCCCAGCTAGTGGACAGCCTGCTCCGGTAGTTCCTCGCCGGCTCGGAATTGGTGAAATCCTGGTTTTTACTTATGAAGCTTGTTTCGTTATCTGATAATGACACGGTTTTACTACGATTTGAATTGAATCCACTATACACGATTTATGGATTCAAACGAAAGCAAATCTGACTTTTATAATGCAAATTTGTCTACACCGGATAATACCCTTTATTAATTACCTTATGACGATCTATCTATTCGGAACTTTTGGATTCTACTTCTATATATGCATTTATGATGATTTAGAATATTCAATTACTCTGAATTATAATTAATATGCGCATACCTCAATTGACAATCTATAAGATTCAGTTAGAATTTAAGAACTTCGTTACACTACATCTAAATGTACATTATATTTAAAAAATAATCACTAATCTATGTCCATTATATCAAAGATTGCATAATGTCCCCATGGAGGCGTAGCAAATTTTTCAGGTATCAAGTACCGCTTATCATCGTTGAAAGATAAAGCAATCCCCTCCTGACTTATAGAAAACACTTTATGTTTTTCAGCTTTAATTAAATGTTGAGTAACTGACACTTTTCGAGACACTCAACTTAGCCATCAAAATCGATCATGTTTTTCACAATGGAAAATTTCACTGCCTTGGCCTTTCTTGTTAGGCCCCAGTTCCGCATTATTTCCGCAATTTCGGATTCTTCATATCAAGCTTTTCTCCGATCTTCATGCTTCCTAATGATATCATCCTCAGTAGTTGATAACTTTATTGCGTATAATTTAGACCTTAGGCCCACAAAATCGGTCATGGGGGCTCCGTTGTTCTCATCCTTCATCTTTCCTAACACCTTCTTGCTAACGAGTCAAATATCATAGATGTTATCAGTCTGGTAGTAACTGGCGTCAAAGTATCGATGGCAGTCGCGCTTCATCATAACATAAGGATCTTTCCCCAACTCATATATGAGAGAATCTGTATCTGTATACAATACAGAACAAATATCACCAAACGTCTAAACCATATACTCATAATGGAAGTCGTATATGGTTATCTTCGCCAAATCCAGAATCGACATACCCACATAAATAGGTTTATTCAACCACACTTCCAGCTTGTTTAGTTCAACAGCTACCAAATTCTCATTGAAGATTGTACAGCTCTTGAATTCCGGTTTCGATATGTATGATTGTGCACAGTACCTTCCAGCCCACTCGGTTAGTAAGCGAACATTCACTCTTTTACGAATACTTTCCATCGTCTTACCGAATACCTTATTATTCATCAATTTGAATAAATTCTTCTCGAACTCATTCTTTGCTGCCTTTTGAAGGTTAGTATTTAGGTAAATATACGATTTCAACCATGCGGCTTGCTTAAATTTCAAGGCACGATGAATTTTAGTTGGGATCAAACCGTTCGCTAGCGCTTGCTTGAGACTGCGGTAATGAATGACGTACTTCTCCTTAGGGTGAAGCGTTGCCATCTATTTTGATGGTGCATTTGATGTTGCCCGTTTCAGGATCGATATGTAGGGGGCAGAAGGGTAAATCCTTATGTTGGTGGTGAAGATGTTTAGGGTATACCAAATCGACTTCTCAAATATATCCCACATCAGAATCATCTGAAACTGTAGTAACGTCAATATTTGTATCACAACATTCAAATCCGTCATATGGAAGAGCTTGACTCATACCCAACCATACTGGATATTAACATCATAATACATCAAATAAGAATCAGCTTTCGATGGATTTTAATTTGGTATATATTTATTATTGGCGTGCACTCGACGTTTAAAACAAACTTGACTGAGTCCTCCTCTAATCTCTTTCTCAACGAATAGAAATATATCGAGATCTGTGAGAAGCTACAGCTCTTGTTTCGAATGTTTCAGCATCGCATCCAAAGTGAAGGCCTGTAATGTAAAGTAGTACGGAGGATCCAGATTGTATGTTTGATGACAGCTAGTTCTGAATTGTTCAAAAACATCGGCTAGAAGCATTATGTCTGTCTTCATGTACAAATCAACATATTGTTCCATGTTTCGACATCCAAATTTTTCCCATATATGCTGGGCTCGCTGGTAGAGTCTTTGAGGGCATGGTTTATCCTCCAATTTATTGTAGAAATCATCGATAGGAGGTAAAAAAGATTAAGAAAACAGATCAAACGAGTCGACATAATCATATGGCATAACACCATCAAATTTTTAACCGTAAATCTGACTGAAAAATTGATTGTTCCGTGAGGTGTAGAATTGTTAACTACACTTCAGTGTTTTGCCCAAATTTCGATTTTTGCTCCTATTTTGCCCTTTGATTTTCCCAGTCAACCGTAACCCGGATTGGGCAAGTCATAGCTCCTTTCCAAGTAAATCGATACCGAGGAAGCCGTTGGAACATTTTTGGGCGAATTGGCTCAACCGTTTTGGAGTTACCTTCCCAAATCGAAGTTACCATGCCCAAATTGGGGCAAGTGATTTCATTTCCTCTGCCTTATTGGAAGGAAGCTGTGGACTGGTTTTGGTTACCGCACCCTCTTCCGTTACCTACCCCTGATCAAAATAATTTATTTTTGGGGTTGAAAATTTTTGATTTTGGAATTGATTGGATAAAATGGAGTTCCCAACGTGCACTGCTGCTATACCTAAGGCGCCGCAGCCTGCGCCTACCAGTATGGAAGAAATGGTAGCTCAATTTGACGAAATGGCGCAATTCTGATCTAATAGCGAGGATAGCCAGACTGAAGCTACCGAAGTTGATTTGAAAGTCAACTGGATTTATTTCTTGAAGAAGGCGCAACTTCAGGAACTTCAATCATGATATTGACCATAATGGATCCGCCGAAGATTTACGCCGTAGGTGCGTAAAGGATGTCCGTAAAGGAATAATACGCCCTCCGCACGGAATGATAGTAGAAAAGATTGCCAGTACCATGGAATCACTCACCAAGGAATTGACAACTGAAGCTGCACTAAACACAATACCGAAGGTTAGTCCTTCTGGTGTTCAGTCTAGACCAGCAATAAGGAGCACACCGAGGATACAGCCGTCGTATTGGTCAACTACGTCCACTACGAATACAGTGACATACACGAACACTGTGGTAATGACGGCACCACAGATTCAAACGCCGATCTATTCTTCCCCGCCGAATCCTATGAACTATCCGAGTTATATGACCACGTCGTCAGATGTGACACCGGCGTGGATGCAAGGAACAACCGTTCCGCAAATACCGACCGTCCCGCAAGCACCGACCATTCCGCAATTACCGATTGTTCCGCAAGCTCCTAAGGTTCCGCATGTACCAAATGTTCCGCAAGCACCTGCCCAATATGTTCCGGTTACTATTATACCGCAAGGGTACAATATTCCGTTCAGTCATGCTCAGCATGTGCCTGGATATAGTTATTCAGCTCCGGGTAGTGCTCCGCGGTTGAATCAATACCGAATTCAATTCAATGGAACGTCAGATCCCGCTACGTTCCTGGAACGGCTAGATGAAATAGCTATGCAGCTAAATACACCGGAAAACTCCTTATTGTTATCATTACCGGAAGTTTTGGATGGAACCGCCCTATCATGGTATCGGAATAATCGTAGCCGCTGGGCTCCGTTTGCCGATTTCCAAAGAGACTGTACCCTATTTTTCATGGATGCCAATTACCACATTGATTTGGAGGTACAGATCAGCCGCAGGCATCAACGCATGAATGGAAAGCCGATGCATATGTTGTGGATATGCAAACACTGATCAGAAGACATGGTGCAATGACCGCAGAACGGAAATTGTTCTGTTTGCACCGGAATTTATTGTAATATGTTGCAAAAACAGGGGTCTGGCAAGTTAATGCATCAAAGTTTTGAACAACGTTATGTATAAAAAAGGCGAACAACCAAAAAATCATCCGATAACGCTTGAATAGTGTGCCGGGAGGAACTGGTGTGATATCATGAGCGCGAATTTTAAATCTGAAAAGTAGCGTCACTTTTAAGCATTGTTCGGGACATAAGTAAAAAACCCTTGGCACAAAATAAGGAATTGGTGGAGCAGACTTGACCAGAACCTCGGAAAACATATAAAAGCCGTGACAGACAAGAGATCGTTCTCTTTTGTGATTTCAATTTTCAATAAGTGCAGTTGCTCTTTTGTGATTTTGATTTTCCAATAGTACCGTTGAAGTGAGATTAAGACAAGAATCGAAGTGAATTAATTATACGAGTTTGAGTCAGATTTAAACTGTGAAGTAACAATTGTGTTCCGTCTAAGTGAATTGTTTCAGAAGGTAAATGATAGCAAATAAGTTTATATTTTTGGGCATTACGATATATTGATTTCCGTAGTTTATGATTATTATTGTGATTGGTAAACGTTTGTACGATATCTGAGTTCCGTAGCATTCAGTACTTTGAATTGTAATACTTGAGTTTATCCCGTCATAGTTCGGACCGCGCACGATTTGAATTCGCACTAGAATTGAAGTATTCAAGTAATTGTATGGTGTGTACAGAGTGTGTATGTTTGAACAATAGGGGCGTCTTTGGGTATATTTGTGCACGCTGTGATCTACCGGAAGTATAAGTATATCCTAGACGACCAAACCGCCAACGACTTGTGCACGCTGTGATCTACCGGAAGTAGAAGTTGATGTGGTTGTGTGATTGAGAATCGTAATACCCCCTTAATCGTATGAGAAGTCCTCGGCCGTGGATGTAGGGGATATTGCAGATATGATAGTTAGGGTTTGTGCACGCTGTGATCTACCGGAAGTATAAGCCCCAATTGTCCAGATTCTAAATCTGTAAGGTATATGAAATCTACACCGTCATACAATTACCGGGAATTTCGTTGATAGCTAATACCAGGGTGGGTGTTATGATAGAATAAACTCAATCAGAGTAATTAACCAAAAATATCGTAAAATCTGATATCGTACAATCGGAAAACTAGTGCAAAACAATATTTTCCGAACCGACCGAATTTTATAACCGAATATATCGTAGTGTGATTTGAACATTTCATTGATTACTGTTGCTATCTAAAATTTACCGAATACCGCTCATTACGCTAGGACCTGTTTGATTTGTATTTTCCGCAAATTGATAGATGTGAATCATTTGTCAACCGATTCCGTACCGTTCAATTGAAATTAAATACCGAACATATCGTAAAGTAGATATGTTGAAAGAGTTTTCATATACCGTTTGAGATTCATTACATATTCCGCTTGGGTGTAATTTTGTGAAATAATACCGTTCAATTGCATTTATATTGATTATTCTGAAAGTGTACTCGTTATATTTATTATATATTTTAATATTCGGAATTCCCCGTTTTATTAAATAATTTCTGCTCCATCTTCAAATGAGCCAAGTTTTAAGCAAGTATCAATTGTATTTAAAGCCTACAATTTTGATACTCTTTTCTTGCCAATGGACTCTGGTTATACTTCACTGTAGCTTCCTTAGGGACAAGGCTATTTATAGATAGCATAGTGACAAGCTTTGTGGTGAAGACCCTAGCAGAAGTCTTCAAAAAGCAGTAAACCTTTGGAAAATTCTGGCGCCCGAGGATTCGAAGCCTACCGCAGTAAGAAAAATACCGAAAAACGGCAAGGTACACGTTATAATATCAACCTACTTTATTCAATCTTGTGAATATACTGAAAAATGAATATTAATATTTTGAAAATTAACGAATCAGTCTATTCTGATAATTCAATAATAAATTCAGATTACCATACTCATCAACCGTTTGCAGCTACAACATTAAATAATAATGATGGAATAAGAATACCAGTTCAAACACAAGACATATAAACACTACCTTCTCAGAGTTGTTTATATCTTGAAGGAACACTAACAGATAAAGCTGGTAAGCCTTTAACAACTGTAACTTTCAATGGGATACTTTTTCTATTTCAATAAATACGATTTGAACTCGGTGGTACTATAATGGACAGAGTTAAAAATCCAGGAATTACATCTTTGATCAAGGGGTATGTTTCATACACAGACAATAATAATAAACGTTTGAAAAATGTGTATTGGCGGATTGGTGCTGGTGATAAACTCATCAAAATTGTTGATGACAAGGGTAATTTCAGTGTGTGTATACCATTCAAAAGTCTGAACTTTCTTGTATCAAATGTTTGCGCAGTTCCAACAGTCATATTATCATGAACATCAAAGTGAACCTTGCATATCACCAGAATATTTCAAACAAATAACATCGTTAGCAGTGATTGATTGCAGTCGTCAGAAGGATTCGTTGAAAGGTGGTGCTGGAGACAAATACAGATATTCCCGATAAAACATCAGCTTATTGTCTTACAATAAGACACGATCGTTTAGTGAAATACAATCCTCTAATCAGTGTAGTGAGAAGATTATTTAAACAAAAAATTGTGATTGACATCCAAGGATTTCAATATAAAGACAGCAACTTTATAATGAAAGAAATTACAATTTTGAATATCCTAACATATGAATTAAGACTTAGGGTAGTCACCCTCAGAAAGTAAGGTAAATTAAAATGTACCCTATCGCTCTTAACGTCTATTGATTCGACACCATATCTAAAGAAACAAAAACATGTATTAAAACTTCTATAATTCCATGTACTAAACAAAATAACCTATTGAAATTGACAAATTCATAACATGTGTACACATTTGATTAGAATATATAATAATTAGGACTTGATAAAATATATAACATTTGTTATAAGAAATTATAAAAATCAATAAATGAAAAATTACTCACTGAAACGAATGCTTCAACACTACATTTACCCATGAAATGGGAAAATTCACCAGATCTTCACAATTTATAATAATTGTAAATTAGTGAAGTAAATAATCATATCAAACATTTTCCTTTTTTACTTGAAGGAGTTATAGAAAAACGTGTACTAAAAAAAATAACCTATTGAGATTAACAAATTCATAACATGTGTACACATTTGATTAGAATATATAATAATTAAAACTTGATAAAATATATCGCATTTGCTATAAGAAACTATAGAAATCAATAAATGAAAAATTACTATCTGAAACGAATGCTTTAACACCACATTTACCCATAAAATGGGTTCACCAGATCTTCCGAAAATACTACTATTGAGCAAAGTACATTTACCTTTGTTAACTGATGTAGGATATTGAAGTTCCCTCTTATTTTATACAGCATGTGGATCAAAACAAGTTACGTCAATGCATACATTTTTCTATTAACAATTCCGAATCAGCGAACCGGTACTACATTAGATCTGCGTACTTTTCCAATGCATTTTTTATAATTCACGTAAGACATAAAGGATGAAGCAATAACAACAACACGTTACACATATTCAACAAATCGTATGCATTCATCTCTAACTTATGTAACAACATACATCAATTGCATGTATGCACGTGTACATTCTTATTTATAGATGAGTAGATATCTCGTCGCTTTGGGCAGACAGTCACTTCCGGTCCTCATCAGATGTAAGTTATTATTGCCACTCTATTACCGGCCCGGACAAGAAGTTGGTTCGAAACTTAGCTGAATATCCGCTAGATAGCGGGTTGTTGGTCGCTTTTGCCCGCTAGGGTTTTGTGTCGCTTCTACCCGCTAGGTGGCTAGGGTTTGGTGTCGCTTCTGCCCGCTAGGTGGCTAGGGTTTGGTGTCGCTTCTGCCCGCTAGGTGGCTGGGGTTTGGTGTCGCTCCTGCCCGCTGGGTGGCTAGAGTTTGGTGTCGCTTCTGCCCGCTAGGTGGCTAGGGTCTGGTGGCGCTTCTGCTCACTAGGGTTTGGTATCGCCTCTATCCGATAGGTGTCTATGGTTGGTATCGATTATACCCTCTAGGGGTTTGGTGTCGGTAGTATATAGTTCTTCCAACCATGGTCTGATGATCTTGTAAAGTACGTAATTTCCACCTTCCCTTGATTCTAAAATTCAGGCTGCTATAAATAAAGAAATGAGCATCATTGAATTGGTAGTAAGTGAGAAGGAAAAGAAACAAAGCGTATAAAAACAATAACAAATATATTCAAATATTGATGAACAATAGAAAATCTTCAACAAATCGCATTCCCTTTCGGAGCACCGATATAAAATTGAAACAGTTATAAATGAAGTAATCAATCTACTTTCACTCAGCAATTACGACCAGCATCTAATTCATCATGGTAATGAAAGTTGCAACAGTGATATTAAAATTACTCCCCTGTGTATCTCCTGTGGTCCTGATGGTGACTCCGCGAGGTCTCTAGTAGTGTATTGGATCAAATATCTTCCTATCGAAAAAGAAAAAAATACACGGGTAAGATGTCCACAAGAGAGGTCAAATTTAATACTTGCAATGACTCAGTAAGGACGCTGAGAATAGCTGAGTTAAGCCAGATAAGTATTAAATAGGTGAAGCCAAGATAAATTATAATTACAATTACAGATCAAATTAATATGTGACAATTATTCGGAATTTACTACAATTATAACGGAATGAATTTAAACAAGGTTAGAAAAAATGAATTGAGTTTGAAAATAAGGTTTGAGTTATGGTTCAGTGATTCCTAGAACCACGTGAGTGGATTTCGTATTATTAGGCCTCTTTAGTACGATTACGGGATAGTTCAACAAGTCCCACGATAACTCTATAATCGAATAAGGTATTGAAACAAGGCTCGTGGAATTATAGATATGGAGTGGTTAGTTCTAGCCCACCCTCTATATGTTTCGTACCTTTTCGATTCGGATAACGCTACGTTGTTCGTATTATGAGGAGTTCAGAGCAAAAAAAACATATACGATATAATAACCCCACGTGTATTCAGAAAATGATGGAATCAAGTGATTTTGCCAATTGAATAAATGATATAGATAAAATTACAATGTCTATAATCAAGAGATCTTGGTGCCTGTTGTAAGAGCAGGAAACAATCAAAGTTCTGTATACATCAGAGTAAGCCTGATTGTGAATGAAATATTAAAGATTCAATACTTTACTCTAAAAACAATTCAATGAATAACTTTGATTAAGACCTACCTTGTATTCACAGTCACATAAGATGCATAGTTATCATCCACAACCGGTTTTATTCAGATTCTCCCTTCCTAATTGATAACTTGGGTGTGGGGGTTACAATATAGTATTCGTTGAATCCGCTCCGTATTAATTAAATACAGTTAACTATATCATTTAAGATAGAGTTCTTCAATTGAGAGGAAGTTTAAGGATATATAATCAAATAATTATAGTGTTCTATCAGGAATAATGATATGTAGCGATTCATGCAAAAGTTGGATCGTTACAATCTATGGCTCTTCCAAATGTGGTCTGGGGGCGAACTATGGTTTTTGCTAGACATGTTGTTTATGCAGTCACGGGGGTTTCGATAGAGGCTGTCAAGCGGGTCGTCAACGAGGCGTCTGTCACGGGGTCTTCAACGAGGTGTCTGTCACGTGGGTCTTCAACGAGGTGTCCAGTGGGTATCACTAGCTGCGCGTCATCTATAAATGAACTATCATAGTGTTTCAGAGTCATGACAGCACATGCCACATGTTTTTTCATCGACTTAAGCATCATCATCATCAGAGTGAAGCCGAAAGGAGGTCGACACCGGAAGTCGTTATTTTATTGCATATTCTGAATCCACATGATATGCTACAGGATTTTCATCGACTTAAGCTTCATCATCAGGGTGAAACCGGAAGTGGGTTATATAGTCGACACATTGTCACACTGGAAGTGAAACCGGAAGTGGTTATAAGAATATGCTATTTATATTTCGATCAGTTTGACCGATTCCCCGCGATGAGGATTTGAAATTTTTATTCTTCAAAGTATGGCGTTATGGGTGTCAAAAGGAAGGTCTTGACGCGTAGAATGTGAATTTTCAACTTTTTCATGAAAAAATTCCATATGGTGCATGTAAATGGGGAAAAACCTCTAACTATAGCTTTATGGGTATCGAATGAAAGGTGTTGACGTACAGAATGGGACTTCCCAACTTTATCATGAAAAAAATCAATATGGTGCATGAAAACCATCTGAATATTGCTTTATGGGTATCAAATGAAAGAACTTATCATGTAGTGTTGTGATATTAGTATCGAAATATCTTTAGAAGAATAGCCAAACATCTGATGATCATAGTTTATGAAGGATGATGACGTCACCGGTGACAGCAACTGATTCAGTCTGGCGATCATAGCTTACGAACGATGATGGGGCGTATAAGGAATAAATGCGATAATTATATCGATTGTATACTCATTTAGGTAGTACGTACATGTTTTAACGCGTGATTCAACACTTTGACGAGTACTTCAACATTCGGACACGTGTTCAGACACGTGCTTCAACATTCAGACATGTGCTTCAATATTCAGACACGTGCTTCAATATTTAGACACGTGCTTCAATATTCAGACACGTGCTCCAACATTCAGACACGTGTTCAGACACGTGCTTCAACATTCAGACACGTCCTCCAACATTCAGACAGGTGCTTCAACATTCAGACACGTGCTTCGACATTCAGACAAGTGTTCAGACACTTGCTTCAACATTCAGACACTAGTTTTAAAAAATATTCGATTCGACACTTGTTTCAACACGTATTTGATACTTGCTTTTGACAGAAAGTCACATGATAGAAGTGCTCCACCGCGTGCTCGGACATACACAATATAACATCATCAACTAGTATATAAACAAAACAAAATAACATATGTTTCAGTATGATTTCGATTCGCCTCTAGGCATCATGAAGATTGTCAAGCAAAAAGACTCGTTGAATATCATGAACTTAGGGTCAAGCATTGAAAATGTTGAACAATCACAACGTCACAGCATTCGCTGCCTAATACTCTACCAACAATAATCTGTGGTCCAAGTAATTGTGGGAAAAAAATGTAATGCTATCTCTATTGTCAGATGCAAACGGACTTAAATTTGAAAACGTGTACATCTATTCAAAGTCTTCACACCAACCAAAATACCAGTTAATGAAGGAAACATTGAAGAAAATTGCTGGACTTGGAAATTTTCCGTACACCGAAAGTGATGACGTCATAGACCTCACAGAAGCGAAGCCTAATTCTAGAGATGGAAAGTATCCTGAATTTCCCTAAAAACACCCGGGCTTATTGCATCATCATTAACGACCGTATAATGAAGTATTCCCCGATTACCGGATCAGTTCGGAGTTTAGTGTGAAGAACCAAGTGATGAATCATAATGTTATTATTTTAGTTCTAAATGTTATACTAACAAAATGAAAATGTATTGTTCAATCACAACGTCACAGCATTCGCTGCCTTATACTCTACCAACAATAATCTGTGGTCCAAGTAATTGTGGAAAAGTAAATGTAATGCTATCTCTATTGTTAGATGCAAACGGACTTAAATTTGAAAACGTGTACATCTATTCAAAGTCTTCACACCAACCAAAATACCAGTTACTGAAGGAAACATTGAAGAAAATTGCTGGACTTGGAAATTTTCCGTACACCGAAAGTGATGACGTCATAGACCTGACAGAAGCGAAGCCTAATTCTAGAGATGGAAAGTATCCTGAATTTCCCTAAAAACACCCGGGCTTATTGCATCATCATTAACGACCGTATAATGAAGTATTCCCCGATTACCGGATCAGTTCGGAGTTTAGTGTGAAGAACCAAGTGATGAATCATAATGTTATTATTTTAGTTCTAAATGTTATACTAACAAAATGAAAATGTATTGTTCAATCACAACGTCACAGCATTCGCTGCCTAATACTCTACCAACAATAATCTGTGGTCCAAGTAATTGTGGGAAAACAAATGTAATGCTATCTCTATTGTTAGATCCAAACGGACTTAAATTTGAAAACGTGTACATCTATTCAAAGTCTTCACACCAACCAAAATACCAGTTACTGAAGGAAACATTGAAGAAAATTGCTGGACTTGGAAATTTTCCGTACACCGAAAGTGATGACGTCATAGACCTCACAGAAGCGAGGCCTAATTCGGTGGTGATATTCGATGATGTAATGGATGAGAAACAGGAGAAAATTGGTGCTTATGTTTCAAGAGGGAGACACAGCTCAATTGATAGTTTCTATATTTGCCAGTCGTTTGCTGAATGTCTACAACATGGATAGCGCGAGAATGCAAATTGCTTGATAATTTTCAAATAGGATGAACTCAGTTTGAAACATATATTTACCGATCATATAAGTACCGACATGTCACTTGAGAAATTCAAAGAGATATGTAGCGTATCTTGGAAAGATAAATATGGATTCCTTATGATAAACAAAGATTGTGATATGAACAAAGGGCGTTATCGCAAAAGTTTTGGTAGTTATATATACATCTAACATGTATATATACTTCCATTCGAAACAATGAAACTACACATAATGTATGTGGATGTGTGTAACAAGTAAGAAGAAGAACAATAATTGAAGAAAGAAATTTGGAAGTTAGCAAACGTCGTGAGAAAAAAATATACGGCTGTGTAATTGGGTAAAGCTAAAAATGATGAGATTCTAGATAACATGTTCAAGAATTTATCTAAACCTCTGGAGGAAATTGCGAGAAATGCTGAAATAATCAAACAAAATTCTTTGATTAAACCTAAAAGTATTGTTTATACAGCAACATTGATGGAGAGCATACCAATCGCAAATATTGTTACTGAAGGAGAAGAATTTGTGTATAATCCCGCAGATACTGAAGAGGATGCTTTGCCCCAGTACCTAATATCGATCAGATTCGTGAAGAATTCTGGAAACTTAAGAAAGATAATTCAGCGGCTACAGAAGAGTTTCTGCAACAATACCCCACATTAGCACGTTATTACTTGGAAGGATTTATATTTGATGATGATGTCAAGAGATACGATGATAGAATGGGCTTGCAATATAGTTCAACTTTAGACAAATGGTTCATGGGTAATCAACCTATAGAAATTGATAGTGAGAGTAATATAATTATCAAGGGTACGCCGTTCAAAGGTACCACAGGACTATATAATTTGATATTTTACAGAGATGTTCTACCTGACACTTACAAATTGGAGGACGGAAAGAACTACAGCAAAATGATGGAAATGACTAGTGCCTATAGACGTAATAACGATCGAGCTGACCGAATAAGAAACACTGTAAAATACAAACATGTACTAAAACCTTTGATTAATTCCATGAGAAGACCTAGATACAAAACATACACTGGAAATGCATATATCAAAAATAATATGCTTGAATATAACGAGAAACCAATTGAATACGTTCATT
This sequence comes from Endomychus coccineus, assembly GCA_958510875.1. Lineage (NCBI taxonomy): Eukaryota > Metazoa > Arthropoda > Insecta > Coleoptera > Endomychidae > Endomychus > Endomychus coccineus. Next base: position 158,259,529 of record OY294067.1, on the reverse strand, counting down.
GAGATGACGTAAATGGGATTGAAGATAGACTAAGACTACTTGTTGCATCCTCGTACGCTGGTAACAATAATCACCACAACGAGATAATCTCTATAATAGAAGAATTGCTAGAGGCTGGTGTAATTGAATAAAAACCGTGTGTAAGACAAATTCATTACAGTTATAAAGATGGTTTCAATGGATAAGTTTGGCAGAGCCTCCTCTTCCCTCTGGATATATGATACAAATATATTTAATAATAATTTGAAACAAGTTCAAGGAGAAGGATTATTCCAAACGAGCGATGGAAGTTACGATATGGAGTAAAATCACCGAATGATAATGAAGACGCTGCAAATAAAGTATATGTTGATAAATTGATACACAAATTGAACCTGAAAACAGAAACCAGTCTCAATGTTAGGGTTGATAATTTTATCAAAGCTGCCGATAAGGATCTGGATGAACATAAATTAGAGAACGAGAAGGTTATTCTCACCATGGATGAACATCTGACGGACATTCAGAATAAATATAATGGAATGGAGACCTATATAAAATCAGAGTATAAACCAATCAGTGATAGTGTGAGGGAAAACAGAAATGAATTGAAAGAGATCAATAAGACGATGAACGGTTTGGACAGGCGTCTAAATGATATTAGTAGTGGAATTGAGGCTTTGGAATGGCTGTTAATAGCTGTGAAACCTTCTAAGAAGAGACCCTCATAATCCGCAACAACAACAAAGCAGGTATCTGTGGAACGTATAACTCCAAATCCTGTAAATGTACCCGAAAAATTAATTCTACACTAGATTTCTACATTGATAAGATGAGTAAATAACAAGTTGTGCATGTACTTCATAAGCAGAGTAGGAAGAACTTTTACCGGAGCCGAACATACATAAAAGGACTTCAATATTAGTGGAAGGACGTAAACCTAGGAATATGCAATACGACTAGGACGATGAATCAAGAGTGAAGATTTTAATATATGGAAAATATTTTCAAGGTTATCCCAACATCTTTTCTACTTAGAAAATTTTGTAACTAATAAGAAAATATCATTTTGAGATCTTTGGTCTTTCTCCCTCCCCTTGTTAAATAACGGTGAAATCTTGAATTCTCATCAGTCTGTATGGAAGCATACGTAGGAGAATATGTTCTCAATACGCTTATAAACAAGCTCCCGTTTGAACTTCATATTCCTGGTTATCAATACTACGGTCCCGGTAGAAAATTAGAAGAATGGTTGAAAAGAGGAGATCCAGGTATCAATCCACTAGATAAAGCTTGCCGCCAACACGATATTTCATATTTGCGAAACGCTAGTTTGGAAGTACGTCACGAGGCGGATAAAATATTAGAGAACGCTGCTTGGCAACGTGTCAAATCTAAAGACACAAAATTTGAGAGAGAATTGCCGCTTTCGGTGTGAATAAAATTATGAAGGCAAAGAGGAAATTGGGGATGGGTATGAGAAAGAAGGTTGGGTTTGAAAGTGCAATTGTCGATGGGGTAAGAAAAGGTATGAAGAATAATTCCGACCCATCCTATCTGGAGAGAACATCTCAAACAGCTTTGAAAGTTGCCCGAAAACAATTCAAAAAAGCAGGTGGTCGGAAAAATGTTCGATTACCGAGAGTAATTCCTATTCCTAAGACTGGAGGATTTCTACTATTTTTAATACCTCTGTTTGCTGGCTCATCAGCTGCTGGAGCATTGGCGGGAGGTGGTGCAGGCATCGCTAAGGCCGTCAACGACAGCAAAGCAGCTCGGAAAACCTTGGAGGAAACGGAAGACATAATGAAACAATGAAAGGTATAGCTTTGGGGAAAGAAGGATCTGGTCTATATTTGAAAAAAGTATCGCAAAGGTCTTTGTCTGTATTTGAATAAACATCCAAAAAACTGTCAGTAAACCTACCCAGAAAACCTCTAACCGATCTCGATCTACGAAAACTAGCAGAAGCTCTGAAAAATCCCCATTTTAGAGTATTTATGCGTGATGAACTGCCATCCAACGGATCATGGAAAAACGAGCGTGGAATAGTTAATTTAGATAGATCGGTTTTATATTATGATAGTTTTGGCAATTTACGCCCCCCTCACGAACTAGTGGATTATTTCAAAAAGTGTAAGATATCATTCAATCACAACAATTTTCAGCAATATAACACTTATAATTGTGGCCAGTTATGTTCGAAATTCCTCTCTAGCTGTTCAGTTGTGGCCGACTGAAACTGTATTCATTAGTATATGAAGAGATTGTTGATAAAGTTTTCATCAATCATGTCTCTGACGTTCACTATCACGGGTAAGAGCTCCCGCTTGTCTGTTGATTTTCACCCACCAATAGAACTGGATCCTCATTCATATTATTCTATCGCACTTGTTGGTTTGCATACGTACAATAGCATCCCGAACATTGAAGAAGGTTTTGATACATTTTATTATGACGATGTGAAGGGTGAGGAAAAAGTAGTCACTATACCTACGGGGTCCTACGAGTTGACAGACATCGAGGATTTCATACAAAGTGCAGTTTGTGGGATAGGAGTGAAGCAAGAAGAACGTGACCCGAAATTATCAATGAAATCTAACAACAACACTCTAAACAAAGCTGAAGAGTGATTTTGAAGTGAATTTTATTCCTCAAGATAGTATAAGCGAACTGTTGGGATTCAGCAAAAAGAAATTGACATCTCGTGAACTACATGTATCTGATCGACTTATAAACATAATCAAAGTTCAAACTATTAAAGTGGAGTGTAACTTAACCGCAGGAGCATATTATAACAATAAGTTAGCTCATACAATATATGAGTTTTCACCTCTTGTACCACCTGGTTTTTCCATTGATATAGAGCCTAAGAATCTTATTTATATCCCGATCATCAACAAATGAATATTTTAGATCAGAACTGGAAACGGGTAAATTTTCATGGAGAAGGAATTATTATACGGTTGGAGTTGAGAAAGACCGCTAGAGATTATGGCTTCCAACAATAAATAATAATCCAATAATCACCAGCATTCATTATATGAAAAGAATTCATCTGAGAAGGTTGTTGCAACCGACGTCACTAGAGGATATGGGTTTGGATTTCAGCAATAAAAGATATTCTTATATTGACCATCAGTCATTATCTACAACGAGTTCAAAGGAGAAGGTTGCTGCTGCTGCATTATCATTGGAGAATACAAATTTTTTGAAGTCCCTTGGTTACAAAGTCGGAAAAAGAGCCAAACTTCAATGAAGACATCATCCGAGAAGAAATTCATACCTATTATCCACACAACTTATTACCCACACAGCATCTTCCGGCAACAGCGATGAAATTGAGATATTAATCAATCAACAAGATGTATTGGTTGATTTGGCCTCTTCTGCTTTATTCATCGAGACAGAATTCCAGCCAGAAGCAAGTGGTGATGATCAATGTACCCTAACCAATAATTTTGGAGCGTTCCTCTTTGAATATATCAGTTATGAATTGAATAGAAAAGAGAGACAAAGTACGCGATCCTGGTATTGTCAGCACCATCAGAGCTTATCTTACATATGCCGAACATGAATCTATACCTCTAGCAATTTCCGGATGGTCATATGAAGATGCAATGAGTTCAGTCTACAGTAATAAAATCAATTTATGGATACCGTTGAATTTTCTACTAGGCCTATTCATTGACTATAACAAAGTTATGAGTGGTAAGCATAAGCTGCGCTTGATAAGGTCTCGAACCGATAACGATTGCTATACTAATAGCACAGGTACGAAAAGGGCTAAAATAAAGGTGAAGACGATAACATTAAAAGTGCGACATGTGTTTCCAAATGATCAAATTACATTTCAAATGTGTGGGTATTTGAGTGCTGAGAAGCCTATTTTGATTCCATTCCTTTAGTTGAGATCTGCATGAAAATCCGTCGATGAAGGAGAGCACTCGTGACATTTGGGATGTTAAAACGTCAATGAATTTGGAACGTCCCAGATATGTGATTCTAGCCTTCCAAACTGATCCAAAAAATAAACCTGTTTAGCAAAGTACATATTTCGATCATATAAACTTGCCAAATGTAAAATTATACTTGAATTCAGAGTGTTATCTATAATGAAATTGAATTTCAACGACCAGCAATACGTGGAAGCATACCAGATGTACTATGATTCCCAGAAATCATTTTCAAATAAAATGATAAGCGAGCCGATGTTATATTATATAGCATTCAAGAATAAAGCAATTTTTGTGATTGATTGTTCAAAACAAAACGATGCTTTAAATTCATCAACAGTTGACGTCAAACTAGAGATGGAAAGTATCCTGAATTTCTCTAAAAACACCCGGGCTTATTGCATCATCATTAACGACCGTATAATGAAGTATTCCCCGATTACCGGATCAGTTCGGAGTTTAGTGTGAAGAACCAAGTGATGAATCATAATGCTATTATTTTAGTTCTAAATGTTATACTAACAAAATGAAAATGTATTGTTCCAAATAAATGTTATTATTATTATTTTTGGCATTTTATTTCTCAAACAGGGTGGTGATGATGTGATGAATCAACTCATTAACTATGTTCGCTGGCTGCTAGCAGGTATCAAATATGTGTTAAAACTAGTGTCTGAATGTTGGAGCAAGTGTCTGAACACTTGTCTGAATGTTGAAGCACGTGTCTAAACACGTGTCTGAATGTTAAAGCACGTGTCTGAACACGAGTCTGAATGTTGAAGCACGTGTCTGAACACGTGTCTGAATGTTGAAGCACGTGTCTGAATATTGAAGCACGTGTCTGAATATTGAAGCACGTGTCGGATTGTTGAATCACGGGTTAAAACATATTTATGAATGTATTACCTAAATGAGTATACAATCAATATACTCATCATTCATAAACTATGATCGTCAGATGTTTGGCTATTTTTCTAAAGACATTTCGATACTAATATCACAACACTTGGTAAGTTCTTTCATTTGATATCCATAAAGCAATATTTAGATGATTTTCATGCACCATATTGATTTTTTTCCATGAAAAAGTTGGAAATTCACATTCTGCACGTCAACGCCTTTCATTTGATACCCATGAAGCTATAGTTAGAGGTTTTTCCTCATTTACATGCACCATATGGAATTTTCTCATGAAAATTTGAGAATTCACATTCTACGCGTCAAGACCTTTCATATGACACCCTTAACGCTATACTTTAAAAAATAAAAATTTCAAATCCTCATCGCGGGAGATCGGTCAAGCTGATCGAAATATAAATAGCGTATTCTTATTCAACACATCACGTAGATTCTGAATATGCAATAAAATAACGACTTGCGTTTTCACTTCCGGTGTGACAATGTGTCGACTATATAACCCACTTCCGGTTTCACCCTGATGATGATGCTTGAGTTGATAAAAATCCTGTTCAGCATATCATGTGTATTCAGAATATACAATAAAATAACGACTTCTGGTGTCGACCCCCTTTCGGCTTCAACCAAACCAACCAACCAAGTAGTTTTACCGTTAGACCCTAATAAATTGAATGTCAAATTTTAAAATGTATCCATTTTCATCTCATTGTGATCGTGTTCATTCTAAATTTAACTCATATTCGATGATTCGATCCAAACAGGTAGATAGCGATTCTTTCCTAGCCATGTGTGTAATTTATCCTGTTAGATATCTTGAATGTGAATTATTTGTCAGATCTTCATTTCATAATATTTATGTTCAATTCAATTAATTTTATCTTTATTATGAACATGCAAACGTTGATTATTGGTTGCTAACTTATTTTTTACGAAATGTTTATATTTTGTAACGAAGCGTCGTTACTTATTAATATTATTGCACAAGTAAGTCACCTCTACCGAAATAAATGAATCAAACTTTGTTACACTATGTGTATAAAAACACGACAGCAGAGTGTAGCTACTGATAAGCGAGTTCGCGTTCCGGCGACATTCACAATGACATGACGTGTCAATTTCAGAGTATAAAAGGTGGCCGGTCTCCCATATAGAGATCACTTGCTGGGAGACCGCCGTAACCGAAGCAGTAAAACCCGATATACCGAAAGTAGAGTTTTTCCATTTAATCCGATAAATGGAGAGTAAGTATATTCTCGACTTTGTTAACTAATAATTTTCCGTAAAGATTCAATTGCTGAATTTATATTTCAATAATTCTAGAAAACAGTCAAGTGTTGACGATTGTTTTTCCTGAAGATATTGGGAAGCGCCGTACTGTTCATAATTATTTATTATTTTCCGCCACTATTTGAATCTGAGTTTATTTTCGATGATTCTAGAAAACAGTCAAGTGTTGACGATTGTTTTCCTGAATATATTGGGAAGCGCTGTACTGTTCATAATTATTTATTATTTTCCGCCACTATCTGAATCTGAGTTTATTTTCGATATTTCTAGAAAACAGTCAAGTGTTGACGATTGTTTTCCTGAATATATTGGGAAGCGTCGTACTGTTCATTATAATTATTTATTATTTTCCGCCACTATTTGAATCTGAGTTTATTTTCGATAATTCTAGAAAACAGTCAAGTGTTGACGAGTGTTTTTCTTGAATATATTGAGAAGCGCTGTTTCGTTCATAATTTAATAATATTTTCCGTAAAGAATCAATTTTTGTTTTAATTTTCAATCAAATTCTACGAGACGATTCAGTGTTGACAATTGTTTCACAGGAATGTAATGATGAATGCCAGTTTAGTTAACAATTAAGAATTTCCGTGTAAAGAGATTGAGTTCCATTTTAAGTTACAGATTCTCCGTGAAAATTTAATAGTAATATGTTCTTCCGAACACTGATTCCGTATTTCTATTAAACCAAAATATAAACCGAGGCGTAATAAATTGTCATAAGGAGAGACACAGTAGTACACTGGTGCCTGGTCACCTCTCAAGTAAACAGATTTTCGTGTCGAATTCAGGAAGACGTGGACAATCTGATATTCTCATTTCTTACGTCGTGTTAGGGTATATTGACCTAATCGAGATACCAGCTGTTAGTGAGCGCATGAGTCCTGCATTTCAAGGAGGTCGGGAAGAGGCTGATGCCGCTGTGTGTGGAATCAGCAAGGCCCTGACCTCTGCTTATGAAGTATGCTGCCCCCTCAAACGAAGGAGGGACGGCAACAACACCCCCTGGTGGACTTCCCAAGTGGAGTAACATCGGAAACGGGTAAGAAAACTCTTCAACAAGGCGAAGAGGACGTCGTGTAGTTCAGACTGGGAGACCTTTAAAGACGCACAAAAGAACTATAAGAAAGCTCTGAGGAGCTCTAAAAGAGATTCGTGGCGTACCTACTGTGAGGGCATCAATAAGATGCCGTCAGCAGCGAGGTTATGCAAGGCCCTCTCCAAGGATCCCTCGATTGGCACAGGATCAGTGATTCTGCCGAACGGGGAGTACACATCATCCCCGGACGAAACGCTACGACATCTAATGTCGGTGCATTTCCCCGGGTCTGATGACAACCTCATAGGCACACCACCCGAGGACTTCCGTGTCAACGCGAGAGCGACTGACTACAGGATGGCCTCGAATGTGGTGAGCTATGAAAGAGTGCGCTGGGCCATCTCGAGCTTTGCGCCCTATGAATCACCGGGTGAGGATGAAATCTTCCCGGCTTTCTTACAAGAGGGCTTGGAGCTTATCACCATCCCGGTGCTCCGGATATTCCGATTTTGTATCGCCTCCGCCTTTATACCAAGGCTTTGGAGATCGGTCAAAGTCGTTTTCATTCCTAAGGCGGGAAGAACTGACTTCACTCAAGCCAAATCTTTCCGCCCTATTAGCCTCACATCCTTTCTCTTGAAAGCGCTGGAGAGGTTGATTGATAGGTATATAAAAAAAGGCGCCCTAACGGATTTTCCGCTTCACCCAGATCGAAGGAGCTATTAACCTCGGACAGTGCGCCGTTGGCGTTTTCTTGGATATAGAAGGGGCGTTTGACAATACCTCCTTCATGTCCATGTGTCATGCTGCGGAGAGACATGGAATCGATCACACCTTGGTCAGGTGGATCAAGTCCATGCTATTGCAGAGACTGATAACGGCGCACCATAATGGCAGCGTCGCATGTACATACGTCACCCGTGGGTGCCCTCAGGGAGGAGTACTGTCTCCGCTCCTGTGGTGCCTGGTGGTGGTCAGTTTGTTGGTCGAGCTGAATGAGGCTGGGTTTTACGCCCAAGCTTACGCAGACGACTTGGCAGCTGTGACCCTCGGAAGACACCCGGCCACCTTGTGCGAGCTGCAAAATACCGCACTTGCCATCGTTGCACGCTGGTGCCAGGTCGAGGGACTCAGGGTGAATCCTGAAAAGACCGAAGCGGTTCTTTTCACGAGGAAACGGAAACTGGGACCGCTACCAGACATTCGTCTGTTTGGAAGGTCCCTGCACATGAAAGGCTCAGTGAAGTACCTTGGAGTTATCCTCGATGCTAAACTGAGCTGGAAATGCACCTGGAAACCCGGGTAAAGAAGGTTGTTGCTTCCTTATGGGCATGCAGGAGAGCATTCGCGAACACATGGGGTCTACGGCCACAGGTCCTGCACTGGATCTACACGGCCATGATCCGCCCAATCATAACCTACGCAGCCGTTGTGTGGTGGCCGGCGACAGAAACGGCTTTGTCCTGTCTGGCGCTGGACAAGGCTCAACGACTTGTCTGCGTGGGGATAACGGGAGCTATGAGGACCGCGCCCACCAGGGCTCTGGAGGTTCTGGTGGGTATCGTTCCTCTACAACTCCATATCAAAACGGTGGCTGCGGGTACGGCGTATCGGTTGGCTGGTCTGGGCTAGTGGGTCGATGCGTCTACGCCTCGCGGTCATGGCAAAATCTGGGATTGGGCAGCCGAGAACTGCCCGATCCTCCGACAGACGCAGGATGCGATAGCGCCGGCGGTCAGGTTTCAAACACCAGACATTCTCATAACTCAGAGGACGGACTGGGAGAACAAGGACTCTGGGCCGCTTCCGCCAGGGGGACTCGTGTGGTTCACGGACGGGTCTAAGACTGGCGGGTTCAGCGGAGCCGGAGTCTACTCGCGTACACCCAGAAGGGAGATTTCAGTTTCCCTAGGTGGCCACGCTACCGTTTTTCAGGCTGAGGTCTGTGCAATACGGACATGTGCCCTGGAAAACCTTAGACTAAACTACCGAGGTAGACGGATTTACATCTGCACCGACAGCCGAGCGGCCCTGGGCGCACTTCGCGCCCACAGAATGACTTCTAGGCTTGTCTTGGAGTGCAGGGAAACTCTGGTTGAATTAGCCAGAAGAAACAAACTTCAGCTAGTGTGGGTACCTGCCCATTCTGGTGTGAAGGAAAACGAAGTGGCCGATGAATTGGCCAAACGGGGCTCCTTGAGCGCCCCTGGCCCCGACTCCACGATCGGAATTTCATCGACCACCGGGCTCCACGCCCTCAAGGAGCTGCTGGACAGACAGTGGCTCTCGATCTGGCGTGGTTCCCCAGGCATGAGGCAGGCGAAGCTCCACATCAGGGAATTCTCGCCTAAACTCTCTAAAACCCTACTCTCTATGAGCAGGAGAGGCCTAAAACTGGTGACAGGACTCCTCACAGGACACTATCATCTGAATAAACATCTACACACAATGGGCATTGTCGAAGACTCAGTTTGTAGTAGATGTGGGGAGGCGGATGAAACTGCCCCTCATATCCTAGCAGAATGTCCAGCACTGGCTTCTCTCAGGCTACAACACCTCGGCAGTACATATATGCTGCCTGAAGCAATAAGAGATATCAGTCCAGGCAAAATCTTAGCTTTTGGCACGGCCTTGGGTCTGCTGGATTGATTCTCGTATCAAGGGGCGCACAATGAACCCAATCAAGCGGTCTAAGTGCTCCGGACTCGTTCGCCCCCGTTCTGATTGATTGATTGATTGAGCGTGATAAAAAACTTTCGCGGAATCATTTAGATTTAATAATCGAATAGCGTATATCATATAGGGATGACCGAATATCACTGTCTCATAAATGTTGTCATTCCCAGTGAAAACTCTGTATAGATATTTTGATTGTTGATAATTGTGTATATTGTAAATAGTTAATGATTTATTTCTGTTAATAAATAGCTACAAAGGTTTCTAGTCATTTTATTCAAGGCAAAGACATTATTCTTCTGTAGAAAGAGCATTTCTCAAATACCAACCACAAAACTAAACTAAAAGAACTCTGACCTTCTTACTTGTAAGAAACCCAGGCAGGTCTGCTAAGGTAGATGACCGTACCGTAACCTTAGGGGACAACTAATCTTCCAGCGAAAGTCATTTGGGCGGAAGTTGGTTACAATTTGCAGAGCTATGTGGCCAACATTTTATTCGTAGTGAATCCATATCAAGATATGCCTGAGATTTATTCCTTCAAAACTTTGAAAAGCTATCGTGGTAAATCACTTGGCGAGATGCCACCACATGTATTTGCGCTGGCAGACAAAGCGTTTCGGGATATGAGAGTTTTTAAACAGTCCCAAGCCATTATAATTTCGGGTGAATCCGGTGCTAGAAAAACAGAATCAACTAAACATCTTCTGAAATACCTCTGTCATAGTGGCAGCGAGGCAGGTTCGATAGCTCAGCGAATCTTGGATACCAATCCGGTTCTGGAAGCGTTCGGTAATGCAAAAACAACCCGAAATAACAATAGTTCTCGTTTTGGCAAATTTATTGAGGTCCACTTTGACAAAAATTATCAGGTTGTTGGGGGACGTATCTCCCATCTACTTGAAAAGTCCAGGATATGTTCGCCTCAGGGAGACAAACGCGGATACTACATATTTTATTTGCTGATGGCTGGAGCTGGAGGGAAGAACTTTTTCTCACAAATCCAGACGATTTCAATGTAAGTATTTTACTAGCATTGTTGTCACCAAATGATCTTTCAAAAAACGTATGTGCTCATAATAGGTGGCCTATTGGAAATGATGGAATGCCTGTTCCTGAGAAACATGACCTGAACAAGCCTAGTTTGTTGAAATAAAAGAAATTTGAATAAGATGTATTTGCTGAATCTATATATAAAAAGTTGTTCAGGGTGACTTTTTTGGTAACATTTAATACATAGTTCTTCATATCGGCTTATCACTTGTAGTTTTTTTTTGTCGAAAATGTAACCTTCTTTCAAAGGTTCGAGGTCTCAGATTTTTTAGACGTTTACTGATTATATTTGCTAGGTGAGACAAACACCGTCGATTCCAGATTCTTTTATAGTTGCCAAGTACCATTTGACGAACTTGTTCTCGTATAATAGCCAATGAGAGCCTGGTTATATGCGAAAAGCCAACTGCGTAGTGCTCAGAGACCCGATTATAGCTAAGCATGCCGTCTCAGCACTTTATTGTTCTGTTTGATACCACCAAGCAAGAGCTGGATATGTGTCTATAAGGATATTATTACCGTGATATCCTGGGTGATCCAGAGTTGGCACCCAATGCCTACTATGGCAAAATTAAAAAAGATAATTATATTTGGAACTAGTATCGCAAATATGATGGCCTGAGGTACATTTACAACTAAAAGAGAAAAAATTATTATGAGAATCAAAATGACCGCTGGAATTTTTTTGTTGTAGGAATATACTCATTTTTCACAATTGGGAAGCCCTTAGTATTGTCAATAACTTTTATTGAAAAACGATTCTCTATCTGTTTTTGCTCAGAAGTTACAGGGCTACAAAGTCAAAAACACACTACTTGAAGAAATCACACCAACGGGAAATCAAGCTTTCCATGAGGAACAATTGACAATCGTTTCTTTAGCAAACAAGGCAAATTTAAATATGTCAAGTTAGTTACCATCCGTGATTGCTCACAATAAGTATTCTTAACTTCTTGGACCTTTTAAAATGTATACATATAAGGAAAAACTTGATGTTCTCTTGGTTTTTGGTGAAGCTCAACAAAAGATATTTGTTAGACTGGAACGCACTTTGAGATTGAATGCATTTTCTCCCCGAAACAGTGAAATTATTGCCAGAAATATTTGGGATGATAATATGGTTGTGCGAGAACTCCATTAGGCAAACATTTACTTCGGTACAACGAGTGTCAGGAACAAATGGGTAACACGCTTTTAAATGGCACAATTTAGAACTTTTGACAGAGTCGCATGTCCAAAAAATAACTAAATAATTTCTCAATTTACAATTATTTGGTTAATAAAATTAGTTCTTTTTAATAGACATTTGATATGTCTTTTCTTCCATGAAGGAGTTCTTATTAATAGCTAAAACTATTTGCAATTTCTGCGTGAACAACTACCACTTCTACTTGAAAACATTCTACTACAACTTCGTACCAACATGTGTTCCCAACATGACGGAGCCCTCCCCTCTCGCAACCGGTGTGAACTTGGCAGCCAAATTTTAGCAGCCAAATCTCCGGAAACAGCCGAAAAACCATAGGCGTCGAAATTTAATAATGAGAAAAATTGATACAGTGAGAGTATTCTTTAAAGTTTTCCTCTACTCTTAGACAATTTAAAATCATTATTTTATGCCAAAGGGAGTTAAACAACATATTTATATAAATACCTACTAAAATAATTAATGATAGTCTATCTATCAATAGGAAAACTATGTATAGAAGGAAAGTCTTGCTGAAGGAAACGAGAAGCTAGCTTGGTAATAATACAGAAAATTGATAACTAAATGGCAAAACTTTGTACGAAAGGAAAATCTCTTCGGTGCCGTCGAAGGGTTATTATTGCTACCCTTATTATTATAAAAATTGATTTCATGCTGAAGGAAACGAGAAGCCAGATTGGTATTGATACAGAAAATTGATACCTATATGGCAAAAATTCGTACGAAAGGAAAATCTCTTCGGTGCCGTCGAAGGGTTATTATTGCTACCCTTATTATTATGAAAATTGATTTCATGCTGAAGGAAACGAGAAGCCAGATTGGTATTAATAAAAAAAATTGATAACTATATGGCAAAACTTTGTACGAAAGGAAAATCTCTTCGGTGCCGTCGAAGGGTTATTATTACTACCCTTATTATTATAAAAATTGATTTCATGCTGAAGGAAACGAGAAGCCAGATTGGTATTGATACAAAAAATTGATAACTATATGGCAAAACTTTGTACGAAAGGAAAATCTCTTCGGTGCCGTCGAAGGGTTATTATTGCTTATTATTATAAAAATTGATTTCATCCTGAAAGAAACGAGAAGCCAGCAGGCAAGGTTTAATTGCCAGCGTTTATTGAATATTAACAGAAAGAAAAATTTCGAAACCAAACGCAAGTAGGCATGGCCTTACTTTGGCCCGCCAGACAGAGAGCCTTATCAGATGTAGGCAACCAGTCGTGCATGCGCGGTATGCCCAGATAGGTATCGGTAAGTACTGACCCTGTATTACCGGCCGGGTAGACGGTTAGGGTGTGGTCTCGCCTCTAACCTCTAGGTGTTACCGGGTAGACGGTTAGGGTGTGGTCTCTGACCGCTAGGGGCCCTTCTGCTATGGTTGTATGATGGAGACCGAGTAGTGGTAATCAGCCTGTATATACAAGATCGTTCAAGGTAGACAGCAAGCAATATGTGAGGTTAGGGAGAACTTCAATGTAAAGCAGCATCAAAATATTTTTCTACACACGGGAATCGAACCCGAGAAATGAAATCCAAAGCCAGCTCCTTAACCGCTCAGCTATGGAGGAATTGAGAACAAGCGATTTTAATGTTGTAGATATAACCGCAGGGTATCCGGTCTGAGTGATAAGTGCGAGTATATTGCAGTCTATATGATGCAGGTAATTTGTTTTTACATGACATCAGTCATGCAGGTATGTCACGTAGCCTACAGCGAGGTATGGAATGTGAGGCTTCATAGCGTCAGTCCTAGGGTTTTGAAATAGTGTTGTTTGTACATGTCGTCAGTCACGTGATTTTTGAAAGAGACCGGGGCTTCATCGAGGTATCATGGGAGGGCTGCTGCTCCTTGAATGCATAGATGGAATGTTATACAGTACGGAAATGATATCTTCTATAAGGAAATTACTTTCAAAAATGTTTATTCAAGCTGTCTGTACCTTACTTGATTGCTATATTACAAAATGCGATTTCAATCATCTTAAACATATATGGAAATTATTTTTAGTATACAAATTGGAGTTGGGAGACTTCAATGGGGTATGGAATGTGAGGTTATACAGATTGTTTATGTATGACGTTAGTCATGTGAATTTGAATGAAGCTGGCGCGATCTCCAACGAGACAGGTGTGTATGTGAGGTTATACAGAGTGTGCAGGTATAATGATGTCTATCACGCAGGTCTTCAGCGAGGTATCTACCTTGCAGGAGCCTTCAATGAAATGTGGGGTTGTTTGTACATGCCGTTAGTCGCAGGGTTTTGTCTGAGTTATAATGATATCGTACGCGGCGCATTGTCTGCCCCCACAAGTCTTCAATAAGGGGTCATAACATCTAACATGCGATAGTTTACAAAAAATGCTGCTTCTCATAATAGCGATATTATGAAGCGTTTGCAGAAATAACTATTAAATCATCTAAGGACTTTTTGCTTGATTAGTACTAGCGAGTACAATATTCGTTATAATATTATAAGTATGCATCATTAGCTTACTTGTGCGATAAGGTTGTGCTAAATCATGTCCAACAGC